>CM028131.1:102120000-103320000 GCA_016271365.2 Neoceratodus forsteri | reverse complement strand
TCAATTGGAGAAAGTGCTGTCCAAAATTCGAGAGTTCGTCATCGATCCAGGCATTGAAGTCGCCCAGCACCATCAACCTGGGAGACTCCAATGCCAGGTCAACGACGAAGTCCGCCACTTCCTTAAGGAATGGCTTCTTATCCCCGGGTGGACGGTAGATGAGAGCCACTCTATACCCCCCACCTGCCACTACAACACATTCAAAAGATCTGGTCTCCTCTACTGGAACACTAGTGAGACCCAATTCTATCTTTAAACAGACCGCAACTCCCCCACCCCTGCGATCCAATCTCGGGCGGTGTATCACCGAATACCCGGCCGGAACAGCCGCCTCAAGAACGGGGCCAGTATTCCAGCCAGGTTTCGTGATGCAAGCCAGATCTGCCGATCTTCTTCGAGACACAGTTCTTGCAGCAGGTCACACCATAAGTAGTAGACCAGGGAGGGCTGTGGACATGGCCTACTAGACTTTAGCAAGGCATTTGACACAGTCCCACACAAAAGATTAATAGTCAAATTAACCAGCCTGGGAGTGGGACCCAGGGTGGTAGCCTGGGTAAAACATTGGCTGGACAACAGGACACAGAAGGTAATTGTAAATGGAGTCCACCTGAAGAAAGGGGGTTACTAGTGGGGTACCGCGGAGGGTTCAGTATTGGGTCCAGTCCTTTTAATGTCTTCATCAGTGACATTGCAGAGGACTGAAGGAAAAGTATGCCTTTTGCAGATGACACAAAGATCTGCAACAGGGTTGATACACAAGGAGGTGTGGAAAGGATGAAAAGGGACTTGGCAAGGTTGGAGGAATGGTCAAAGTATGGCAGCTAGGATTCAATGCAAGAAGTGCAAAATAATGCACCTGGGAAACAAGAACCCAGGGAAGAATACACAGTGGGTGGGAGGTAGTAACAACAACAAAAGGAAAGGGACCTGGGGTAATCATATCAGATGACCTTAAGGTTAGCAAGCAATGTGAGAAGGCAGTAGGGAGGGCTGGGGTATACTGGGATGTATAGGAGAGGCATCATCAGCAGAAACAGGAAGTTGTTATCCCTCTGTACAGACAGTTGGTGAGACCCCATCTGAGTACTGTGTCCAGTTCTGAGACCCCATCTCCGCAAGGACATAGACAGGATAGAGGCAGTCCAGAGGAGGGCAACTAAAATGGTGCAGGGTCTGCAAGAGAAGCCGTATGAGGAGAGACTAAAGAAGCTTAATATGTGTACCCTTGAGGAAAGGAAGGAGAGGGGGGACATGATAGAAACTTTTAAGTACCTCAGTGGAATCAACAAAGTCCAAGAGGGTAGCATCTTTCAGAAAAAGAGACTTGCAAGAACAAGGGGACACAATTTAAAGATAGGGCTGTTCAGGGCAAGTGAGGAAGTATTATTTCACAGAGGGGTAGTGGATGCATGGAACAGCCTTCCTGAGGAGGTGTGGGGTCTAAAACTGGGGAGAATTCAAGAATACATGGGACAGACATAAGGCAATTCTTGTGGGGGGCAGGAAGAAATAGGCTGTTGGTTAACTAGGATCTGAGGCCTATCCTGTAGGTAGGGAAATGGGCAGACTAGATGGGCGTATCGGTCCTTATCTGCCGTCAAAGTCTATGTTTCTATGAGTCCCAGCTTCACATAAATCTCTTGGAGATGAGAGCCATCCTTTATGCAGTCCGAGCTTTGAAGGACATTCTCTGTCACAAGAACATTCTCCTTCAAATGGACAACAAAGCAATGATGTATTACATCAACAAGCAGGGAGGTGCTCACTCTTACCCTTATGCAGAGAAGCTACGAGAGTGTGGAATAGTGCTTGAGCACAAGGCTCTAATTCAAGTGGTCTACCTGCCAGGAGTACAGAACGAACTGGCAGACCGTCTCAGCAGAACAGAGACAGATCCTCACGAATGGTCTCTCGACTCAACCATAGTTCAGTCAATTTTCGCAGAGTGGGGAACTCCAGACCTGGACCTTTTTGCATCCCCACTCAGCACAAAACTGCCTCTCTTCTGCTCCAGAAATCCAGGGCCTGGCATTTTCTGTCAGGATGCATTCAGGCTGCAGTGGACAAAACGTTTTCTATATGCCTTTCTGCCTCTTTCTCTAATTCAGAGGGTACTTCTCAATTTTGAATACCAGGGGGACAAAATGATCCTCATTGCACCCTTCTGGCCTCGACAGATGTGGGTTCCATTACTCAACAGTATGTATGAAGCTCCTCCGAAACCACTTCCCCTTCAGACGAACCTTCTGACTGAGAGGCCTGTGGTCCATCCCAACCTGAGGTCGCTTCACCTTCACGCTTGGCTCCTGAAGAGATAGAAGTGAACAGGTTCAGTGTCTCTCATAGGGTTTCAGATATTCTTCTGGCTGCGTGCAAGCCAGCCACTAGAAAAACTTACACAGCCAAATGGAAGCGTTTTTCACTCCGCTATGCAAAATCCACTTTGAATCCCTTTTCCTGCCCACCAGATAAAGTTTTAGAGTACCTCTTAGATCTCTCAAATTCAGGTCTGCAGTACTGTACAGTTAAGGTTCACCTTTGTGCCATTTCAGCTTATCATGAGCCAGTACTTTCCTTGTCACTGGCTCAGTTATCTGTGGTTAAGAGGTTTCTTAAGGGAATTCTGCATACCATACCTCCTATAAGACGTCCAGTTGCAGCCTGGGACATTAATCTTGTGCTAGACAAACTCACTCGAAAACCTTTCGAGCCTGTAGCTACCTGTGAGCTAAAATTTCTCACTTGGAAAAACGGCCTTCCTAGTGGCCATTACCTCAGCCTGCAGGGTCTCTGAGATACATGCCTTGATCACAGACTCTCCATATACTGTGTTTCATAAAGACAAAGTAGTCCTTAGAACCCATCCTAAGTTTCTCCCCAAGGTTCTTTCCGAATTCCATCTAAACCAACCTTTGGTCCTTCCTACTTGCTTTGCGAACTTTCAAAATGAAGGAGAGCGTTCTCTTCATACCTTGGACGTCAAAAGAGCTATGCATTTCTATCTAGATAGAACAAAACACTTTTGCAAAGCTCAACAACTGTTTGTTTCCTTCAGCGAGACCCGGCTGAGTCAGCCTGTCGCTATCAGATGTATTTCAGCATGGCTGGTGGCATGCCTTCGCCACTGTTCTTCCATGGCGCAGGTTAAGCTGGAGGGCAGAGTGTACGATTACTCTACTTGAGCGGTCGTGGCATCTCTAGTGGAAATCCTCAACGTGCCCATTGCAGATATTTGCAATGTGGCTACCCGGAGCTCAGTGCATACTTTCGTCAAACACTATGCCCTGGATGTCCATGCCAGATGACATCTTTCTTTTGGCAGAACCATCCTTAATGGACTCCTGTCCTAAAGCTGTGAGCTCTTGGTCTCTCCTGCCACCCTCTTGGGGATTACTAGCTCGGTACTCTCCCATTAGTGTGAATGAGTGGTGGAGACTTACTGTATGTCCAGGAAGATATGGAAAATACGTAACTACCGTAATTCTTGATCTTCTTGGACGAGTCTCCACCACTCATTCACACGCCCACCCTCCATCCCCTGAGCTCACTTCTGTTGTTGGTCTTCACTCCCTCAATCTTCAGGCTGTGAAGACTTCTTTGTTGACCCTTTTTATACGGGTCGTCCGGACTATCTTATGTCCGGTTTTTGGTTAGGCTGTCCTTCTAGGTTAGTTACGCTGCACCTCCTCGGGGAAAAAAGGTACTGAGGCAGTTGTAGGGTCGACGCCGAGATAGTCATTACCGCATGAGCTGAGGCTCGTGGTGCTGCTCCTTGTTGCTCCATCTCTGGCGCCGACCCTCTACCAAAAAGTTTGCTCCGCTGGGTCCTAGTGCCTCCGGCGCAGTTCCCATTAGTGTGAATGAGTGGTGGAGACTTTTCCAAGAAGATCAAGAATTACGGTGGGTACGTAATTTCCATTTTTCAGACCTGCCTGCTCCTCCTACCGCCAAACTCCCTGCCCCGAAACCGCTAGGTGGGCACCCCCCCCAACCGCCTTTCTATTTCAAATGGATGTCGGTTGGAGAGACCCGAGAACTCCTTGCCGGTCTCTCCCACCACACGGGGGCAGGTCATGACAGCCTTGAACCAAAGCTGCTTAGCTTGGGGGCTCCCCTCCTCGCTCAGCCGATCGCTCATATATTCCAATTCCTCTCTTAACTCGGGAATCATATTAGACGTATGGAAGGTGGCCAAGGTAGTCCCTGTTTTCAAACAAGGCAACCCCAAAGACATGAAAAACGATCGCCCCATCGCCATACTCTCTGCCACCAGTAAGCTCCTCGAAAAGGCTGTTGTCTCACAACTCTCCCACTACCTACAGAGTTATGAAGTTCTCTCCCCTGCTCAACATGGCTTCAGGAGGGGGAACAGCACATAAACTGCGCTTGCCGTGGTTACCTCAGAGATTAGGTCTGCGACTGACCAAGGCAACCTGACCGGAGCCATCCTCATCGATCTCTCAAAGGCCTTCGACAGGGTTGACCATTCCCTCCTCCACTCCACTCTTCATTCTCTCGGATTCTCCCCCTGTGCCCTTGCCTGGTTCTTCAACTACCTTGGGGGGAAGGCAGCAATTCACCTGCTTCAACCGCGCCCTCTCCCCTATTAACTGCGGGGTCCCCCAGGGATCCACTCTTGGACCCATCCTGTTTTCCCTTTACATAAACGAACTGCCCTCAGTTGCAACCTATGGGCACCCAACTCTGTATCGCGGACAACCTCGCTGCATCTGTTCAGTTCCCAGGATCTTACTACCATGAACCCCGACTTAATTCAGACTTCGATCGTATCCAGAACTGGCTTGAGGGACGCAAACTCACCATAAACCTGGAAAGGACCCAGGCCATGCTCTTTGGTTCTGTGGCCAAAACCGCTTCCCGTACTGCTCCCCTAGCTATCCATGGTGCAAATGGCTCCCTCCTGACGGTCATTGACTCAGTCAAGTATCTAGGAGTAACCCTGGATCCACAACTGGATCTCACCGCACATCTTCGGAATATCTGCAAAGCTGCGAATGGCAAGCTTGGACTTGCCTACAGAGCCAAAGACTGCCTCACCCCCGCTGAACGGCTCGCCATAGCTAGGGGTATACTCCTTCCCACGCTTTGTAACGGGCTTGTAGCCTTTGCTCTAGTCCCAATTTCTAGCCTAGCAAAATGGGATACTGCCTATAACAATGTATGTCCCTTCGCACTCACTGCCCCACACCTTACGCATTGTTGTGAGCTCTACTTTCGGCTGGAGTGGCTCCCCCCTGAAAAACACCGTGCCTTTGTCCTTGGTAACTTCGTGGATAACATAGTCAGAACGGATACTCCTTCCCCTCAATCACAGAACCCCTGCCTACCACTTAAGATCAAGTGCTGCTCAGCTCCGCCTGGTCCCTAAGACCCGAACCCTCACAGGTGGCAGGGCATTCTCCATCCATGCGCCTAGACTGTGGAACTCCCTACCTGCCCTAGTTCGTGCCTCTCCCTCCCATCCCTTCTTCAAAACCTCCCTATGGACCTTCCTCAAAGCCGCCTCTGCCTGTCTGTGTGCTATATAGGCACAGAGTAGTCCCGTCCCTCACCCCTGACCCCGACTCACTAATGGGAGACTGTGAGCTGACTCACTGACCTTTGCTGTTCTCTGCTGATAACCAGCATAAGGCACTGCGCCCTTTGGTTTGGGGAGGCGATCCTGTCGTATCGGTACTTGTTTCTAGCTGTACTAATTCGATGATCACTGTATTTCAGGATAGGCCCTCATGGCATGCTAATATACATGCTGTACTTTTATTTATTTTTGATGTATGCTCTGCCTTGATGTTACCTGTTGCTATTCTACCTCTTAATTACTGTTATGTATCTTGTTGTCATACTGCCAACCGTCTGAGATGATGTACCTGTTTATATTCTACCTCTCATTGCTGTTATGTATCCTGTTGACATACTGCCAACTGTACCTTTGTATAGCCATTTGTACCATTTGCTGTTCCTCCCACTTGTCTGGGCCAGCATGTTACCCAGACTCTGTATTTTGTACTGTTTCTTATGTACTGTAATCTCCCGGGTCGCACTTGAAAATAGGCACCTGTTGTCTAGTGTGTTTACCTGGTTAACAAAAGCAAATAAATAAATAAATCACTACTGTTACATCACAGCTCAGTGACCTAAAATACAAAAGTAATAAATAAAACACACTTGTGCATTCCAACACTTGTAGCACAACCACAGAATACTCGTGTACGAACAGAGTGGGAGAAAAGCAGTGTGTACAACGGAATCAGCAAAGACTCTGACTAAACATGGAAGACTACATACTAAACTCAATAGAAGACACAGAAACAAAATTTTAAAAAGCAAATTCACCACAAATAAAAAGTGCAGTTACCACCAAATAATGGATATGAGGACCCTAGTATAATAATAATAATAATAATTCTTTATTTATAATGCGCTTTTCAAGAAGTCAAAGCAGAACAAGTTATAGAATCACAACATGATAAAACATTAATATAAAAATTACAATAAAATAATTAATACATTACATAAAACTTCATAAGACAATAATAAAATCAAACCCGAATCAATCAGTCGTTTCCCCATAAGCCTTAATCCATAAAAAGGATTTTAAGGCTTGTTTAAACCCCCCCACTGTCGCACACTCTCTAATCTGACGTGGTAGAGAATTACAGAGGGTCGGAGCCACAAACGCAAAGGCCCGGGCACCCGATGATTTCAAAATGACCCTCGGAATCTCCTGCAACCCCTCACGTCCGAGCGGAGCAGTTGCTCTGGGAGACAGGGAACCAGAAGCTCTTTCAGGTAGTCAGGACCCAAACCATGCAGGGCTTTGTAGGTCAGTAGACCCACTTTAAAGGTGATCTGCCACTGAACTGGCAGCCAGTGCAGTCTCCGAGCACCGAACATGGAAATCTGAGAAGTCCCAGTTAACAACCGGCTGCAGAATTCTGCACCAGCTGCAAGTGGCGGATATCAACCCCGGGAAGCCCAAAGTAAAGGGAATTGCAGTAGTCCAGACGCGAGGTCACAAAGGCATGGATCAGCGTAGGTAGATCCCTGGACGGAACAAGGTGTTTGATCCTAGCGATGTTCCTAAGATGGTAAAAGGAAACTTTAACGACGGCCGACACTTGATCACGTAGTGTCAGCCGATCGTTAAGAATCACCCCTAGGTTCCGCACCGCTCAGAGGTGGGGAGCCCCACCCCCAGGAATAAACCTGAGGGATGGTTTATCCCCAACCCCCCTATCCGGCGACCGGGATCCAGGACCATCACCTCCGTCTTCCCAGGGTTTAACTTCAACCAGCTGGACCTCATCCAACCTTGGATTTCCCCGAAGCAGCTATTAAACACAGAGAGTGCTCTGTTCTGGTCAGGTGCAAAAGACAGGTAGAGCTGAGTATCATCGGCATAACAATGAAGCTCCAGCCCTTACCGTCTCACAATGTCTCCAAGGTAAACATGTACACGCAAACAACATGGGAGATAGCACTGAGCAGTAACCTACATGACAGAGAGGCAAGATCGGAAGAAAACACTCCCGATACTACCCTCTGAGTTCTACCGGTGAGGAAAGATGTAAACCATCTGAGGACCAAACCTGAAAGCCCACAGATGATTCTCAGGTGCTCAAGCAGAACCCCATGGTCTACAGTGTCAAATGCTGGTGATAGGTCCAAAGGACCAAAATGGACCGTTTTTTCTGGTCTCTCTCCATCAGGAGATCATTGAGCACCCGAACCAGCGCAGTCTCGGTGCTGTGCCTCTTTTGAAAACCCGATTGAAGGGGATAGTAGATGCTATGGATGGTCAAGTGGTTGTCTAACTGGGTAGTGACTACTTTCTCAATTACCTTCCCAACAAAGGGAAGGTTTGAGTGACAGTAGATTACCGAGGAAGTCAAGGTCCAAAGAAGCCTTCTTCAACACTGGTGTCACCACTGCTTCCTTCAGGGAGCAAGAATATTCACCAGAGTCTAAGGAGCACCAGACTATCCTCGTCAGAACCGGGAAGATAATCTCCCCACAGCCCATAACCAAGGCTGTGGGGCCCGGATCTAAACTACAGGACGTAGTGCGCATACCACGGACAATCCTCATAACATCCTTGATTTCCGGCCTCTTGAAGAAACCCCAGGGAGTAGGAGGGCATGTGACCGCGGCCAGATCCACAGCCATTCCTACAGAGAGTATCGTACAGGTCTCCGCCCTGATGTCTTCCACCTTATCTGCAAAGAACCGAGCGAGCTCCTCGCACTGAGATTGCGAAAAAGCTCTATGAACCTGCAGACAGGCTGGGTTGCACAGTCTGTCTACAGTGCAAAAGAGCTGAGCCGGTCGGTTCTGAGCAGCGGCAATTTCCCCGGACAGGAATACTGCCTTCTTACGGGCAGTTGCTGACTGATAGAGTTGATGATACTCTAGCAGTCTAAGGTGGTCGGCATCTAAGCCGGATTTCCGCCAACATCTCTAACCTGTGTCCAGTCGGTGCATCTCCCTCAAGTCCCCATCAAACCATGGGGACCGGGGGAGAAGGGAGAGAGGACGCACACTGATGGGAGCAAAAGAATCCAGGGCATCGGTGATGGCCTTATTATAGGCCAGAACCAAGGCCTCAGGATCCATGCTCATCATCGTAAATTCTGATAGGTCAAGCACCGCCGATAGACCATCGGGAGTCACATCCCGTAAAGGGTGGTACTTGACCATCTCCACAGGGGTAGGTCTATGCAAGGGGGTGCTGAAATTGAATCTCACAGTGTGATGATCAGACCATCTGACAGGTTCCACCCCCACGCCGGAGGCTTCCATCCCCAGGAGGAAAACCAGATCAAGAGAATGGCCGCATTTATGAGTGGCAGAGGTAACAACCTGTGAGAGGCCCCATGAATTCATCAATTGGAGAAAGTGCTGTCCAAAATGCGAGAGTTCGTCATCGATCCAGGCATTGAAGTCGCCCAGCACCATCAACCTGGGAGACTCAATGCCAGGTCAAGACGAAGTCCGCCACTTCCTTAAGGAATGGCTTCTTATCCCAGGTGGACGGTAGATGAGAGCCACTCTACTCCCCACCTGCCACTACAACACATTCAAAAGATCTGGTCTCCTCTACTGGAACACTAGTGAGACCCAATTCTATCTTTAAACAGACCGCAACTCCCCCACCCCTGCGATCCAATCTCGGGCGGTGTATCACCGAATACCCGGCCGGAACAGCCGCCTCAAGAACGGGGCCAGCATTCCAGCCAGGTTTCGGTGATGCAAGCCAGATCTGCCGATCTTCTTCGAGACACAGTTCTTGCAGCAGGTCACACCATTAGGACTGAAGCCGACAGGCGTCAGGACCCCACGGAAATCTTCTAGCTAGCAGTCTTCAGCGGGGACCGCCTCTGACGTCTGTCCTGCCCCTGACATCAGGCGTAGTACATAAGGAGGCAGTCCCACCAGAATCCCCAGTTCTTTCCGGCCGTCGACTTGCATGTCTTGACCCTTCGGTCAGTGTCTAGCGCGCGACGTTTGGTAAAGTTCTTTTTTCCATTTCTTCGCCAAGAAACTGCTTTTTCTTCTGTTGTCTGCCATCTGATGTCCTCACCAACATCCATGGAGGGCCATCCGTCTAAATATGCCTGTGGGAAGCAAATTCCCTTCAAAGATCCACACTCGTCCTGCGTGCGGTGCCTAGGCCCAGACCACGACACCCAGGCCTGCCCCTTTTGTTAAGGTTTCAACAGTTGGACCCGGATCCGTCGTCAGAAGGCCCTCCAAGCTTACCTTCTGGAAGAAAGATTGAAGGCCATGGAACCTGCCTCCAAGGGGGAATCTTCCGAAAAAGCCCGCAGGCACCTCGAGAAACATAGGGAGAGGGTGAGATCTAGATCCCCTTCTAGGGCCTCAGACTCCCGCAGCTCCGGCTCCCGGTCCGACTGCTCTCTGTCCTGGGCCTGCTGTCAGCCTCCCCCGGTCGCGGTCAAGTCTTCTGCCGGTTCCTCCACGCTGCAGCCTAAGACCCACAGGCCTTCTTCTTCCTCGTCTAAGGCCTCGTCGAGATCAGGGGACCACCATCACCACAAGTCCGTCTCCACACTTTCGACCCCTGTCCAGTCGGTCTCCTTGCCTCCTCCCCCAGCCGAGAAAACCAATGAGCTGACTCGGCAAACAGGCGTGGGACCATGGGTCCTGGGACGGCTGACAGCTAAGGCACCGTCGCTGGTCAGGCTCTCACACCGTGGACGCCCGGCTGGGGACCGGCCGCCCGTTCAGCAGTTGGAGGAACCCGCGCCACCTACTGACGTCGGCCAGGAGGGTACTTATGGAGGAGAGTCTGCAACCAAAGACCAGGCGAGACCCCAGTCCTGTTGAGCCCGAGGGAACCCTCTCCTGAACCAGAGACCCTGGGGTGCCCGGCTGAGACTCGGCGACAGAGCCACGGCGCCAGCCCATCGTCGGGCCTGAATCTTGCTGAGTGAAGGTTATTTACCTTTGGTGGGACACCATTAAAAGGGCGTGGGTCTCACACCCTCCTCTTCTCCTCCTCCTCCTCCACCCGTGACTCCACCGGCCCCAGTGCCCCCCACTCCATCTGGGGCAGCAGGCTGAGTACCTTCCCCCCAGGATCCTGCTCGATCTCCTAGGGGCAGACCATCGGATAAGAGGAGACCTCCGTCTAGATCTTCTTCTGGGTCACCCAGCCCCAAGAGACCTAGAAGACGCCGCTACTCACCGTCGACGGAGGACTCGGGATCGGACATCTCTGACAAATCCAGATCCCCTTCTCCTATCAGTGTCCCCTTTCCGGACCCATGTGAACTCCCGAGATCATCTCCGGATCACCCATCGTTCTCCGAGATTATGAGGCATATCCAGGAGAACATGGGATGGGATGCAGAAGACCTTGACCCCGAGAGGCTACGCCTTGCACGTTATCTTCGGCAAAAGGACCCAAAGCCTGTGGTGGTACCACCCTTGGTGGACACCTTTGTGGGCGTCACCAAGGCAGCGTGGAAGCGTCCACACTCGCTCGGTGATGCCGAAGAAGGCTGACCGCCTGTACAAGGCCCCTAGGGAGGACCAGTACTTGGCATCTCATCCTCTAGCCGATTCCCTGGTCATTACGGCCTCACATGACCGGTCCCAGAGGCCGCAACATCTGAGCACCCTGCCACCGGACCCAGAGTCCAAGCAATTGGACGCAATGGGTAGGCGCACCGACGCAACTGCGACATGCGCCATTAGGTCCCTCAATTATCTTACCCACATGGTGCAGTTTCTGAATGCCCTGTGGGAGCAGGGACAAGAGGTGGCAGAAAAGCTGCCAGAAGGTGAGCAGAAGGAGGAGTTACTCCAGCTCCTCCGCACGGGTTCGGACGTGGGAACCCAGGTACTTCGAGCCGCGTATGACTCCGCGGACTCCTCGGCCAGAGCGGCAGCCTCAGGCGTATGCCTCCAGAGACACTCATGGCTCCGTGTCTCCGGATTCACCCCAGACGTCCAGAAGAACATACTGGACGCCCCCTTTCACGGCGAAGTTCTCTTTGGTGAACCCTCAGAGAAGCCGTGGAGTATGTCCCGGGGAACCAGAGAGGAACAGGTTACTATTCCCTCTTCTTCCTGGTTCCAAAGAAAACAGGGGACCTCCGTCCAGTCTTGCACCTCAGCGACCTCAACATGTCGGTCGCTTACAAAAGATTTCACATGGTGACCCTCCAGGGCCTTATACCCATGCTGAAGGACGCATTTCTGGCATCCCTGGACATGCAGGACGCTTACCTGCACATCCCCATAGCTCAAGCACACAGGAGGTTCCTGCGCTTCGAGTTTCTCGGCCACCACTACCAGTTCCGAGCGCTTCCTTTTGGGCTGTCATCGGCCCCCAGGGTCTTTACCAAGTGCATGGCAGTCGTGGCAGCGTCTCTAAGGAGACAAGGCCACTACGTGTTCTCGTACCTGGACAACTGGCTTCTCATGGCTGCCTCCCAGGAGGCGCTGTTGATGGCTATCCAGCACACCCAAGCTCTTTTTCAGTCGCTGGGCATACTGATCAACTACGAGAAGTCTCTCCTGGTACCGTCTTAGAAGCTGCAATTCATAGGTGCAGTTCTGGACACTGTCCAAGGGAAGGCCTTTCTTCCCGAGGACAGAGCGGAACGCATCAGGTCCCTCATCAGGGATCTTTCGGCAAAGAAGACCGTCCCAGCCAGACTGGTCCTTCGGCTGCTCGGACATATAGCTGCGGCTATTCAACAGTCCCGATGTAAGAGCTCCACATGCAGGTACCCAGTGGATGCTCAGGCGCCAGCAGGACCAGAAGCTAGACCTATGCAGCAGCAGTCAGAATCCACGAGCAGTGATTCGGGATTGCAATAGTGGTTGAACCCAGGACCCTCTCCGTGGGGAGCCCATTTGTAGCGCCGTCCCTGGAGGTAATCCTTTCCACAGATGCCTCAGGGCTGGAGTGGGGGGCACACCTGAATGGGGTGAGGTCTCAGGATACATGGAATCCTCAAGAAGCCCATCTCCACATCAGTATTCTGGAGATGAGGGTGGTCCTGTATGCCCTGCAAGCCTTCCAGTCGGACATCCCACCGAGTACTCTTCTGCTGCAAACAGACAATACGGCGGTGATGTATTACCTCGACAAACAGGGAGGCGCACACTCCTACCCCCTCTGCAGAGAGGCCATGAGAGTGTGGGAATGGGTAATTCGACACGGCGCAATCCTGATCGCAGTTCATGTTCCCGGAGTGGATAACACGGTCGCAGACAGCCTAAGTCACTCACAGGCCAGAGTCCATGAGTGGGAACTCCTTCAGGAGGTGGCAGAGGATCTGTTTCATCGATTGGGCACTCCAGAATTGGACTTGTTCGCTTCCCCATCCAACGCAAAACTGCCCAATTTTTGCTCGCTAGATCCAGAGCCTGGTGTTTTCTGACGAGACGCGTTGTCCCTTTCCTGGACGGGCAGATTCCTCTACGCTTTTCCTCCCTTCCTGTTGATCCAGAGAATCCTTCTCAAATTTCGCAGGGAGCACACAACAATGATCTTGGTAGTACCTTTCTGGCCCAGACAGATTTGGTTCCCCCTCTTGACTCAATTGTCCCAGGAACCTCCACTTCCTTTACCAATCAGCTCCCACCTGCTGTCTCAAGAGGAGGGTTCGCTAGTCCACCCGGACTTGCGCTCACTGAACCTGCATGCCTGGCTCCTCGAGACATAGCCATTCTGCAACTCAGGGACTCGCAAGAGGTGGCAGAAGTCCTTTCTGCTGCCAGAAAGCCGGCTATGCATACTACATACACCATGAAATGGCGTAGGTTTTGCCTGTGGTCTCAGGCACGCGGCCTCTCCCCTTTAGACTGCCCAGAAAAATTAGTCCTGGAAAACCTGTTTTCCCTCTTTCATTCGGGGCTGGCCTACTCCTCAATTAAGGTTCACCTCTGTGCGATTTCAGCCTACCATTCCCTTATAGACCAACGCACAGTGGCACAACTCGACACTTCTCGTGATTTTTTGAGGGGGGTGCTCCACCTTAGGCCTCCCATTAAGGATCCCGCCCCTCCTTGGGACCTGCTTTTTGTCCTGGAGCAGCTTACACTGCCACCCTTTGAACCTGCCGCAGATTGCGAGCTACGTTTTCTGTCATGGAAAACATTATTTTTGGTTGCTGTTACTTCGGCGAGAAGAATCTCCGAGCTACATGCCCTCATGTGTAAGGAACCTTATTTGATTTTTCACCAGGACAGGGTGTCCCTGAGGACGAATCCAAAATTCTTGCCTAAGGTGGTCTCAGCCCCTACCCTTAATCAGAACATTGATTTACCAGTGTACTTCCCTAAGTACACCGATAGAGGAGAGGCGCTGCTTCACACCCTGGATGTTCACTGTTCTTTAAGATATTACTTGACCAAGACCAAGCAGCATCGCAAATCTGAGCAGCTGTTTATTTCCTTCGCTGAGAGGATGCTGGGCCAACCAATCTCGAAACAAACTCTTTCTCGCTGGCTTGTCCAGTGCATTTCCTTTTGCTACAACAGGCAGAAGCCCCTTCCGGGTACCGTTAGGGGCCACTCGACAAGAGGGGGGGTGGCCACTTCATTTGCAGCACTGAAAAACGTCTCCATTTCTGCCATTTGTGCTGCAGCCACCTGGAGCTCAGTGCACACCTTCATTAGGCACTACAGCCTCGACATCGCCTCCGCAGTGACTGAATTTAAAGCCTACGCCGTTCTGCAGAACCTCCTGTCCTAGAACCAGGACTTCCAGGATCTCTGTTCCTACCTCCTCCCTAGAGTGTTTCTAGCGCTATTGCATGGAATCAGTCCTAATGGTGTAACCTGCGGCAAGAGCTGTGTCTCGAAGATAGTACAGTTACATAAGAACTTACCGTAACAGTAGATCTTAGAGAACAGCTCTTGCAGCAGGTACCTTCCTACCCACCATTCCCCCTTGGAGAAGGTAAGTCCTAGCCTGTGCTCCGGCAGATTGTCCTCAACCTTGAACTTCTGATGGCGGATCCTCGGTCTCCTCTTCTGAGGTCATCCAGCAGCCGGAAGTCTCCGGCGGGAGAACTGGGGATTCTGGCGGGACCGCCTCCTTATGTACTACGCCTGACGTCGGGGGGACCGACGTCGGAGGCGGTCCCCGCTAAGACTGCTAGCTAGAAGATTTCCGTGGGGTCCTGACGCCTGCCAGCTTCAGTCCTAATGGTGTAACCTGCTGCAAGAGCTGTTCTCGAAGATCTACTGTTACGGTAAGTTCTTGCGTAACTGTACTTTCCCACGAAGTCCGCCACAACGGCCGTCTTATTGACAATGGATCTGGCATTGCACAAGACCGCCAGAGTTGGACAGAGTTCCGAGGATCCCCCAGCCACCTGCTCATCGTTATTAGCGGCGGTGCCCTTGGGTATGGGGATCAGACAAGAAGACCCATGTTCTGACCTCCATTTTGCCCCGGGGCGTCTTCTGGACCTAACAATCCCGATTTGAGCGCTCCCCTAATCCATCCTCCACTGTTCAGGCCCCCCACCCCGACCCCTCCTCCTTCGTACAATTCCCAAAGCCCTACAGCGTTGATAAATGGAAAAAAATAAAGGAGGGGGAGAAAAGGGGTGGAGGGCCAGAAGAGCGGAGGATGAATAGCGCTCGACGGGGGTGGGTGGGAATAATAACACATATTTACGACCTTCAACGAGAACTAATAAAGTCCTACTCTCACAAATCAATACAGAAAACAAAACCCCCTAAAATTAAAACATGTACTAAATAACATAAACCAGAATTAAAATGAATCCCAATTACCCCCTATTTCTCGGAATCGAAAACCTGCTTTCCGGAACCCAAAAATAAAAATAACTAACAATATAATAAACTAAAAATAATAATAAATACAAATACAAAACAAATGGGAGACCCTCCTCTCACAAGGCTATCCCGTCATAAACTCAAAAAACAAAAGAAACACACATACAGAACCATAAAAACCCAAAATAAAATAATAAATTAATAAATTTGCCAAGAAAACATGTACTCCCACTACACACTTAATTAGCACCAGGCGCACTCACTACCTGAAAATAAAATAACATATAATACACAAAATAATAAATAAAAATTTGTGAGTGGGCAGGGACTCGCACTCCCCACAAACGCACAATAGCCGAGCACTCTCACTGCTCGGACAAAGTATTTAGGTCCAGAAAAAAGGTTTCAGTTTGGAAAAAATATCCAGAAAACGATAGTCACCAAGGATCGATTTCCAGTCACCTCAATAGGTGAATAAGTCTTCAAAACAGGCAAGTACTCGAGACAAATTAAGCCCCCTAGAATGCACTGGTCCGGGGGGGGAGCCCCACAGACCCTACCCCTAGGGTCAGGGCCCCAGAGACAGGGCGGTATCTCAACCACCCCAGTACCACAGGCCCCTCGGGGCAGACAGCAGCCCAACCCTCCGGCTGGTCAACGACTAGCTCCCTCACCCTCTGGTAGCAAGGACCGGGGGATCCCACCCACCACAGCCGTCTTAGGGCAAGGCCCGGCTGCAGAACTTTCCTTCCACGATATCTGGTAGAACTTGCACTCGTTGAGAATATCAAAATTCCCCACATAACCAAACGCCAACCAAAGGGGAACAACATCCAAGTAGCAGAATCCGGAAATGTCAAAACAAGCCAGGCAGGTTTCCTCTCACATTAAGGAAAGTAACTAAATAATCACCCAAAAGATGCTGAAAAAAATTCCATCAAAACCACAATCCGATAAAATCTGGTAGAGTCCCGATTCGCAAAATCAGTAATCACATGTAAATAAATTAGAAAGACCGTAAGCTTCAAAACGACCACACATATTTGTGGAACGAGTAAAACAAACCAATCTTGTAGTTCCTCGCACACAGGAACAAATAGTTTGTCTAGGCTTCAAGTTAAAGTCAATACCGCCATCAAAAACACAGCCAGGTCGTACTCACAAAAGTGTCATTACTCCGCTTAGTTCAGTGTTGAGTTCAGCTCCAAGTTGGCGTTTGAGCTGCCTTGAAACACAGCCAGTCAATTTCACAAGGGAGCAAAACTCCACAGACAGACTAGAAGGAAGCTACCGGTCCAATCCGAAAGACCAAGTCCCGTAACCGGATACTCAAAATAACGATAAAACAATAAAATAACATAATAATGCAAAACATAAACTAAAACTAATAAAACGAAGCGGATAAACGAGATTAGGGCTTCAACATAGGAAGCGTGATTCAGTGCAGACCCACACCGGTCGCCATCTTGAAATGTCCAGTCTATTGTATAAACAGCACACATGATGTGCGACTTGTGTGGAATATGATAAATATTTTCATTTGTGCAGAGTGACCCAGATATTACTTGTGGCTCCGCCACTCATGATATTATCCAAGGTCACTCTGCACTCATGCAGATATTTACCATATTTCACAGTCGCCCATCATGTATCCTCTATATATTGGGATCCCCCACATAATATATGAAACTATAGTGGACACATTTACTATTTTCTTGTATTAAGGGTGTTTTTCCCTAATGATATATTAATGCCTTTGGACTGTAAACCATATGCTTATTCCTCTATAGCACTGCAATTGAAAATTATACAAAAAGTCTTGCTAATTAACATTTTTAGCAAAACAGAGCAGTCTAGTACCCTCCATGACACGGGACCAAGACCTATGATAATGTTGCAACGGTGAATCTACTTAGCATTACTGCACGGTCTTCTCAGGCTATAGGGAAATGACAGACTCGCTTTTAGCAGAAATGGAATAGAGGTGAACTCATTTTGCATTACTAGGAAATCTGGCATTAATGAGAGTTTCCAGTTATCCAGTAAACAGTTCACAGTAGGCATCAGCAGAACTCAGTTACACAAATTCCCCTAAGTTTGGAATTTTGGGACCTTCCATTTTGTGTTATAAAGAATTGTTCAATATTATATTTACAGGATCTTTTTCCCTTCAGCTTGATCTATTTATGTTGCTTATTCCTTTGTTTTAGCCTTTATTCTGCTGAGTGCCCCTGTATCGGCCCTCATCTGCATTTGGCCGCTGTAAAACCCTGTCACTTTCTGGACCTCAGGGAGATCCCCTTTTACCTGCCCTGTGGGGATACCTCCCACATTAGGGCCATCGAGGGTGGGCCAGTCCCCCTCCAGTCTTCAATGATTTTTTTTTTGGCCTGGGGGAGCGCCATCATGCTGGGTGAGTGGTCATAGAGCCTGAACATGTCGTGCTTCATCCTACTATGGCAGAGTGTTTTTTTCCCCATGTTCTCCCACCCCCAACATGCTCAACTGGGAAGGTGTGGAGCGCGTACACAATGGGCGTGTGCACATCATTAAGCTGGTGTGTCCCCAACTCCCACTGCTGTCATCAGGCTTGGGCCTCCTGAGCACCACCAGGGACACTCCTGCAGTGGGGAACGGTCATCTGCCTACCCAGGTGAGGATAGTATCCTGTGGAACAACCCTGCCACCCTCTTCCCACCAGCCGAGACTTGTTCCTGAACCAGCACTGCTCATGTCACAAGCACCAACCATGCCATTCTCTCCCCACCAGCCGAGGCTCGTTTCTGAACCTGCGCTACTAATGTCCGAGCAACAACCCTGCAGTCCTCTTCCCACCAGCTGGGACTCATTCCTGAACCTGCACTACTGATGTCACAAGCAACAGCCCTACCATCCTATCCCCACCAGCCGGGGCTCGTTCCTGAACCTGCGCAACTGATGTCCCGAGCAACAACCCTGTCATCCTCTTCCCACTAGCCAGGGCTCATTCCTGAACCTGCTCTACTGATGTCATGAGCAACAACCCTGCCATCCTCTCCCCACTAGCCAGGACTCATTCCTGAACCTGCGCTACTGATGTCATGAGCAACAACCCTGCCATCCTCTCCCCACTAGCCAGGGCTCATTCCTGAACCTGCGCTGCTGATGTCATGAGCAACAACCCTGCCATCCTCTCCCCACTAGCCAGGGCTCATTCCTGAACCTGCGCTACTGATGTCATGAGCAACAATCCTGCCATGCTCTTCCCACCAGCCTGGACTCATTCCTGAACCTGCACTACCGATGTCATGCGCAACAACCCTGCCATCCTCTCCCCACCAGCTGGGACTCGTTCCTGAACCTGCACTACTGATGTCACGAGCAACAACCCTACCATCCTCTCCCCACCAGCCGGGGCTCGTTCCTGAACCTGCACTACTGATGTCACGAGCAACAACCCTGCCATCCTCTCCCCACCAGACGGGGTTCATTCCTGAAGCTGCGCTACTGATGTCATGAGCAACAACCCTGCCATGCTCTCCCCACCAGCCGGGGCTCGTTCCTGAACCTGCACTACTGTTGCACTACTGATGTCATGAGCAACAACCCCGTCATCCTCTCCCCACTAGCCAGGGCTCATTCCTGAACCTGCGCTACTGATGTCTCGAGCAACAACCCTGCCATCCTCTCCCCACTAGCCAGGGCTCATTCCTGAACCTGCGCTACTGATGTCTGAGCAACAACCCTGCCATCCTCTCCCACAGGCGGGGTTCATTTCCTGAACCTGCGCTACTGATAGCCCTTAAACAACCACCTGCCTCTCCCCACCAGGCGGGTTCATTCCTGAACCTGCGCTACTGATGACACAAGCAACAACCCTGCCACCCTCTCCCCACCAGTCGAGGCTTGTTCCTGAACCTGTGCTACTGATGTCACAAGCAACAACCTTGCATCTGCGCCAATACGCCATGTTGCTTATTCCTGCTGTGACATCATAATCCTGTTGTAACATCACATCCTCTTGTCATGGAAGTAATCTTAATGTCACAAGAAAAAGAATTATGACTTAAGGCAAAGAGCACGTTTTTACAAAGATGGGTTTATCCTTAATGGAATAGCTTGAAACTGAATTATTTTGGAATGTTTTGAGATCTGAGTTTTGTTGATGCCAGCTGTCTCTGTTTTCAGGAAACTGGAAAGTCACGTTTAAACCAAAAATTCTCACCCTTTTTTTCTCGATAACTACCAAGCCCACTGTTAAAATCTCTACTTAAATTGGAGTCCACTGCATACTGCCCCGGCAGGAATTATGATCTGTTAGTTTGTGCCACCGTGATTTATCTAACTTCTTGTCTTACTTTAGGATCTGGCGGCTTGGATCAAAGACAAATCAGAAGTGGAAATTGTGGATTTGGTGATCAAACTTCGAGAAAAACTGGTAAGGAGATGCTTTTAGTTTGCATTGACTTGTATGACAGAGTATGAAATTCATATTCTAGGAGCATGGATATGTTGTTCATCCACACTGTTTGGCATTATCCCTTTCCTCTTTAAATCTGCTAGAAGTCTTCAGGCTGGCTCCTTCCACCCACCCGGGTGGTATATAACTCGGCTGTGCCCCATGATGCCAGATTTTCCTTTCCGCTGGAAGATACAGATTGCCTCCCTCGTGCTCTCGCATTTCGTAGGCCTTGGCTTTCAAATCTTCAGTTTTACTGAAATTAAAACTCGTCCGTGTTAGCGACCCCGCATTTGCGTCTTCAATCATGGAGAAGAAATCTTCCCCGGGATTTTGCTGGTGTCCTTTTGGCCAAAAGATGCGTACTCGATCCCGTCTCCGTCGTCTACTGCCTTGGTGTCAGCCATGACACCTCGTCCTGCAGTTACTGCTTGGCCTTCCACCCCAAAGTCTTGGGCGACCGCATGGCATGTCTGAAACTGGGGAGACCGGAGAAAAGGAACCCTCCGGTGAAGTCCAAGGAGGCTAGGTGGGCGTTTTCCTCGGCCATGGGCTCCACCAAGCAGCTGGAACGCATGCAGGTGTTTGAGAAAGAAGCCACTCGCGCTTCGGCTAATCGAAGCTTCTTCGTCCCACTAAACCTAAGCTCCACCTTTACAAGTTTGTTTAAGGAGTTGTGCCAATCTCTTCCCCACCCGGGGTGAGGCACCCACAGGCTCTCACTCCTCCTGCTCTTGGAAGAGGGAAAAAGAACCTTCTTCGTCTCGACAGAGGTGATCTTGCGAACGAGAGAGGTCTCGGTCCCAAGAACATGCGGTCTCAGCCTCGAATGAGATCACCTCCTTGGCCACAGGCTTTACGGACTTTCCATCTGGCTAGACGACCGAGGAAGTGGCCGATGATGTCGAGATCATTCTCGACCCTATCAACCCTTTGTTGCTGGCCGTGGTCGACAACTGCTTAGAAAGGACTAGTGTTTCCTGATGAGCAGACCCAGTCCACTGGTATCCTCATTAAGGATCTGGTTCCAGACACTTGGGTTTCACTGATTCTCCCAATGTCTTCCTATTGACCGAGTCGGCCTGCCCGATCTCAGTCGAGGTCCAGAACCCCCTCGGCCAATCAACCAAGGAAGAGCCATAAGTGCTCTAAGAAGAGGCAACACTACAGGTCGTCCTCATCCTCCTCGGACGAGGAACGGCTCCGACGAAACTCGACGTATGAGGACCTTATGTGGCAACAGCTGATTCTGACTGGGCAGAAGGCGGCTCCGCCGCCAACCCCGGTCATTACTTGGCTCTCGCCTTCCAGGCCGAAGCTGACCCCTCCAGAACAGAAACCCTCGGTTCCTTCACCCGTGGGGCCGGCCAATCCTCTGGTTTGGCCTCTTTCGATCTCTACACCTATTTGGGTGGAACCGCCGCCTAAATAACCTGCGGGAGGGGCTCCCTTGAAAGAGGACTGACAGGACACCGGACTTCCTTGACGTCTGCCAGTTACAGTCACCCCTGACCTTCCTTAGTGGATTGAGGGTGATCTAGGCGGCAGGCCGTTGTACCCCAACTCCTCGGACTCATGTCACCGGGCTTCACTCTCATCCTGGGGGTGATGAGTTGTCCGTTAGCACAGGGATGGTGGAAAGCCCTTCCAGAATGCCCCTGGAACCTATCCAGAAAAAGGCAGAGTACCCTCTCACAGATATCCTAAAGAGAGGGTATACCCCAACGGAGGCCTTTCCAGTGGCCGAAGCCATTGTTGGCTCAGCCCTTGAACTTAAGTAGCGCCCTGCCTCATGCTCAGTACCATCTGCCTGCATGGCCCACAAGTGCGCGGTGCCCATGGGGTCTCTCGCGGGGTTCACAGAGCACCCTTCGGCCAAGAGCCTGGAGACCGCCTCTGTGTTCAGGCGTACTGGCAGTTCATCCGACACTGACCGACCCCTGGACATAGAGTCCAAAAATATGGACCACACTACCCGAAAGGTCTGTGCTGCCTCTTCTTTGGGCCTTCGTCAGGCCAGCTCGGCTATCATTATGGCACACTTCTCTCATGCCCTTCTTGGGTCATTAGACGATGTCCTCACTCATCTCCCCACAGACATGCAGAACTCGGTCAAACAGGTCCGTGACCAGGGTCATGCTGTTGCCAAACAGCAGTTCCAGACGGCCCAGGAGATAGGGGATTCTTGTGCTCATTCAATGGCCACCGCAGTGGCCTCTCGCCACAGGGCTTGGCTGAGGCTTTCCTCCTTCCCGGCAGATACTCAGCACAAGTTGGCTGATGTGCCTTTCCTGAAGACTGACCTGTTCGGTCCAGTAGTGGCTGGCCACCTACAGCACATAGAGCAGTCCAGTGCCACCTTAGACGCTGCTTCTGCCAGGGGTTCTTCGGGCAAGAACCAGTAGAAGAAGAAGAAGCCCTTTCGGCATTCTTCCCCTGTGGTCCGGCAGCCCTCCTATCAAGGAGGACAGCAGCATCAGCATCACATGCCGGCCCCCCTCAGCAGGGCTAGCTGCAGGGGGATGCCTTCTCGAGGCCGTGGACCCCAGGCCTCCTCTGCTCCTTCCCTCCATTTCTCCTGATCCACAAGGTGTTACTCAAGGTGAGGAGGGACAAGGCGAAGGTGATTCTGGTAGCCCCAGACTGGCTGCGCCAGTTCTGGTATCCAGATCTCCTCAGCCTCAGCTGCAGGCCCCCAGAGCGGCTTTGCATACGCCTGGACCTGATATCTCTCAGCCAGGGGAAGGTCTTCCATCCAGACCTTCAATCCCTGCACCTCACAGCCTGGTACCTGAGCGGCTAGCGTTCCAGGCTTTGGTTTTTTTTTGAAGATGTCTACACTGTGGTGGAGGCATCTAGAAAGGAATCGACCAGGAAATGTTACACCTTCAAATGGAAAAGATTTTCCATTTGGTGTTAGGGTAAGTGTCTGGACTCCTTATCCTGTTCTGTGGCTAACATTCTCGACTACCTTTGGTCTCTCTTCAAAGGGGGTCTACGGTCTTCGACCCTTAGGGTGCACCTGGCAGCCATTTCTGCTTACCGGGCGTGGGCTGGTCAGCCGACATTGGCGCAGGAGACAGTGGTCGGTCACTTTTTCAAAGGTCTGGATCACATATCCCCTCCGGTGCATGAACCTGCACCTCAGTGGGATCTGCTGCTGGTTTTGGCAAAGCTCATGGGCAAGCCATTCGAACCCATGCACAAGTGTGAGCTGTCACACTTGTCATGGAAGATGGCCTTCCTGCTGGCTATCATGTCAGCCAGAAGGACAGGGGAGCTCCAGGAGCTTTCAGTGGACTCCCCTTATCTAGTCTTCCACAGGGTCAAAGTTGTCCTGCGCCCCTACCCGAAATTCCTTCCGAAGGTGGTTTCAGAGTTTCACCATAACCAGGTGCAGAGCTTAGGGATTTGGCTTCATTGGGGACTGGGGGTCCACCTGGAGGGACGCAGGCCTATACTGGTGTGATGGTCTGCATCTGTCCTGGAGGGGAACCAGGATCCTAGGTGATAGGTTTAAATGTTTCATTGGCAAGCATTTAAACTAGCCAGGGGGGGGAGGCACTGGAGAGGAGCAGGGAAATCCTAGCCCCCCCCCAAAAAAATCAGGGTACTAAGTGAGGTTGACACCAACATAGAGATGTCGATGGGGAGAAGTGCAGGGGTAAAAGGAGAAGGTGAAAAACGCAGTAAGGACAGGGATGGGGCAAAAAGGGGTAAGGCTATCAAGAAATGGAGGTTAATGAGTACCAACGCCCATAGTCTGGGCAACAAGCTCTCTGAACTGGTGGTCTTGATGAAAGAGGGATGCCTGGATATCTTAGCAGTCACAGAAACATGATACACAGAGAACCATGACTGGGATGTCAACATACCAGGGTACACAACCTACAGGAGAGACAGGGAGGGGAGAAGAGGGGGCAGAGTAGCTCTCTATATAAGGGAAGGTGTCCTGGCCAAATTTCCCTCATTCACTAAAAATACCACCAACAGCTTAATCTGGTTCAAGGTCAGTTGGCATTCATCTGTATCCCCCTCCCCCGGGTCGTGCCTGAAAATAGGCAGGATTTGTCTAGTGCACTTACCCGGTCAACAAAAGATAAATAAATAAATAAAAGCAACTGAACAAAAAGTAAACAGGGAGGAGAGGAGGCATTGTGGGTCACCCTAGAGACTGGAAATGGCACCACAATCCGCACAGGGTTTGTATACAGACCCTCATGTCAGGGGAGGGAATGGACAAGGATATTATAGAAGGCATACTTAGGATGGCAGAGAAAGGGGAGATACTGTTGATGGGAGCCCTTAATATGCCAGGTGTTAACTGGAGCACCTTTGCTGCAGCCACATCCAAAAGCAGGGCAATTCACGATGCCCTTCAGGTGGCATACCTCAGACAGCTAGTTTTGCAACCTATTCATGAGGGAGCAATCTTAGACCTCGTACTCTCGAATGTGGACAGTGGGAGGATCTCAGAACTAGAAGTGGGTAGCCATTTGGGAACAATTGACCACCAAACAGTGTGGTTCATGATAAACTCGGCTACAGAGTCAAGCCATACAAAAGTGAGGGTTCTGGACTTCAGGAGGGCTGACTTTGGCAAGATGGGAGAGTGCCTTAGAAAAGTACTAGCAAACAGGCTAGAAGGAGGGGTGGAGCAACAATGGGGAAATATCAAGCTGCCATTACAGAGGCAACAAGCCTTTGTGTGAAGCAAATACACAAATCAAAACGAAAGAAAAAGCCAGTATGGTTCTCAAAAGAGGTGGTGGTGAAGGTTAGGGAGAAAAAGATAGCATTTAGAAAGTATAAGGAAACACAGAAGGAGCAGGACAGAGAACTGTACCAGTTAAGGCAGAAAGAAGCAGGGAGGGTAGTCAGAATAGCAAAGGCCCAAACTGAGGAAAAGATGGCCTAACGGTTAAGAAGGGGAAAACCTTTTATAGGTACATCAGGGAGCATAGAAAGACAAAGGGAGGGATAGTGAGGCTGAATAGAATGGACGGTGGGTGAGCAGAGAGGGACAGTGAAAAAGCAGGGATACTGAATGAATACTTCTGTTCCATATTCACAAAAGAGGAGGTGCCTAATCATATTAACAGAAGCACTCTGGATAGTGGGGGTCGATCCTAGTCCTTTCACAGAAGAAAAGGTTCTGAAAGAACTCTTAAAACTGAAGGTGGACAAAGAAATGGGACCACATAGAATTCGCCCCAGATGGAATTCACCCAAGAATTCTAAAAGAATTAAGCAGAGAACTAGTGACACCACTGACTACCCTTTTTAACAAATCATGAGAGGATGGTGTGGTACCTGAGGACTGGAGGAAGGCAGATGTGATTCCCCTTCACAAAAGTGGGACCAAGACAGAGGCAGGAAACTACAGGCCTGTCAGTTTGACCTCTGTGGTAGGGAAAGTGATGGTATCACTTCTGAAGAAAAGAATTGTTGAGTACCTAGAGGCCAGTGGGGCACAGGACCCAAGGCAGCATGGGTTCTCAACGGGAAGGTCATGTCAGACGAATCTAATTGATTTCTTTGACTGGGCGACCGAAGTAGTAGACCAGGGAGGGGCTGTAGACATGGCCTACCTAGACTTTAGCAAGGTATTTGACACAGTCCCACACAAAAGATTAATAGTCAGATTAACCAGGCTGGGAGTGGGTCCCAGGGCAGTAGCCTGGGTAAAACATTGGCTGGACAACAGGATACAGACGGTAATTGTAAATGGAGTCCACTCTGAAGAAAGAGGGGTTACTAGTGGGGTACCACAGGGTTCAATACTGGGTCCAGTCCTTTTTAATGTCTTTATAAGTGACATTGCAGAGGGACTGAAAGGAAAAGTATGCCTCTTTGCAGATGACAGAAAGATCTGCAACAGTGTTGATACACAAGGAGGCATGGAAAGGATGAGAAGGGACTTGGCGAGGTTGGAGGAATGGTCAGAAGTCTGGCAGCTTGGATTCAATGCAAAGAAGTGCAAAATAATGCACCTGGGAAACAAAATTCCAGGGGAAGATTACACAATGGGGGGAGGTAGTAACAACAACAAAAATGGAAAGGGACCTGGGGGTAATCATATCAGATGACCTTAAGGTTGGCAAGCAATGTGAGAAGGCAGTAGGGAGGGCTGGGGGTATACTGGGATGTATAGGGAGAGGCATCAGCAGCAGAAAACAGGAAGTTGTTATCCCCCTGTACAGACAGTTGGTGAGACCCCATCTGGAGTACTGCATCCAGTTCTGGAGATCCCATTTCCGCAAGGACGTAGACAGGATGGAGGCAGTTCAGAAGAGGGCAACTAAAATGGTGCAGGGTCTGCAAGAGAAGCCATACGAGACGAGACTAAAGGAGCTTAATATGTATACGCTTGAGGAAAAGAGGGAGAGGGGGGACATGATGGAAATGTTTAAGTACTTCAGTGGATTCAACAAAGTCCAAGAGGGTAGCATCTTTCAGAAAAAGAGATGTGCAAGAACAAGGGGACACAATTTGAAGATAGAGGGGGGACGGCTCAGGGGCAATGTGAGGAAGTATTTTTTCACAGAGAGGGTGATGGACGCATGTAACAGCCTTCCTGAGGAGGTTGTGGGGTCTAAAACTGTGGGAGAATTCAAGAATGCATGGGACAGACATAAGGCAATTTTTTTTGGGGGGGGGGTAGGAAGAAACAGCCTGTTGGTTAAATAGGATCTGCAGCCTGTCCTCTAGGTTGGGAAATTGGCAGACTAGGTGGGCCAAGCGGACCTTATCTGCCGTCAAAAAAAAAAAAGTGTTGACTCTGCTGGTTTACTACCCTACCTACAACTCGGATGCCGAGTACAGACTCCATACTTAGGACCCGAGACGTGCTTTCTGCTTTTTTAAGGAGAGGACGGCGGATATTCGTGGAGAGGTTCGCCAGCTGTTTGTCACTTGCTTCTGGCAGACCTGCAGCAAAGCAGACTATTGCAAGATGGATTATTTATTTATTTATTTATTTTTTATTATTTGGCCAGGAGAGATACACTAAGCTGAAAACTTGTTTACAGGTGAGACCTGGGAGCACAAGGAAGTTAAGTGACTTGCTCAGAGTCGCACACTATGCAAGTGGGGTCTGTGGGATTCAAACCCAGGTTTGCAGCTCAGAGCCTTAAACCACTGCGCTATACTGCCTCCTGATGATTACATCATGCATAGGTCTGTGCTATGAGTTGGTGGGCAAAGAGCCTCCCAGAGGGATAAAAGCTCATTCTACCCACCATACTGCTGCATCGGTGGCTGCTTCTGGGGACATCCCTATCCAGGAAATCTGTCGGGCTGCTACCTGGAAGTCCGCAAACACCTTCATTACCCACTACCACATAGACCTTGAGTCACACCGGGATGATGGTTTTGGGGCCTCAGTTCTCCAATCTCTGTTCCCTAAGTAGGGGGTGTGCGCCTTGCCTCCCTCCTTCCGGAGAACTGCTAGGAGTCTGCCAAACAGTCTGGATGAACAACATATCCAAGCTCCTAGAACAGGTTACTCACCTGTGGCAGTAATTCTAAGAACTTGGATATGTTGTTCAATTCACACTTTCTGGCAGGTTCCTTGCTGCTTTAAATCTTTCCTAAAGGTCTTCAAGCTGCCTCCTCCCACCCACCCGGGTGGTAAGACCCTCAGCTCCGCCCCATGATGCCAGATCTTCCTTACTGCTTGGAAGCTCGGGTTCCCTCCTTAGCACTCTGCGTTTTAGGCCTGGATCCAAACTCTTGGGTTTTCCAAAACTAATTTTAAAATTTACAAGACTGAGGTCTTCATTTTCCCTCGCGGCTGCAGTGGACAGATTGACTCCCGGCTTCTGTCGGTGCCCTTGTGGACAGAAGATGTCCCGAACCGATCCGCACTCCACATGTGTTTATTGCCTGCGGCTTGGCCACGATTTGCAGGCCTGCGACTTGTGCAAGTCCTTTTCAGCCTCGGTGTTAGAGGACCGCGCTGCCAGATTACAACTCGGGCGCCCCAAAAAACTGTATCTGCCGGTGAAGTCTAAGGAGGCCTGTTGGGTGGTATCCGTGGCGCAACTGGAGCAGTTGATCACCCTCGAGGAGGAGGCGGCCCAGGCCGCTTCTTCTTCCTCCTCAGCTGTGGCATTTATCCCTTTCTCCTTGGGCTCCTCCTATACTGCTTCTTTTAAGGAGCTCTGTCGGTCCCTCTCCACTAAGGTAGAAGGGCCATTGGGACATACCAGTCGGTCCAAGAAGAAAGATCCAAAAGGCAAGTCCCTTCATTGATGTTCGTGGGAGCGAGAGAGATCCCCTTCTCCAGACTGTCGACTCTCGACTTCGGTCGGAGTTGTGGCTGCGGTCACTGGCTTCATGGTGTCCCCGTCTGGTCAGCCGGCCGAGACACCCGTCGACGCGGTTAAGATTTTTCTCGACCTGTCAGATGGTCTGTCGACTGGAGAAGCCAACAACCCTTCTTCACCGGTTCCCCCAATGGTTACCAAGGACTTGCCTGTGCCTCCTGTGCCGAAGTCCCTGGTTAAGGACCCTGAACCGAGGGAGGGGCAGGTTTCCCTCATCCCCTCTCTGACTCACCCTCAGTGACCCAAAGGTCTTGGTCCTCTTCCATGTTCGCTGGTCCTGCCAACGTCGGTGGTGTCAGTCTCGGCACCATGGAAAGCAGCGTTGCTGTTCGTCCTCTTCAGGGTATAGGCTCCGGCGTAAGTTACGTCAGCGCTACAAGGACTTGATGTGGCAGCAACTTTTGTTGACCGGTAATAAACCGACTCTGCGGCCTTCTCCGGCCATTAAGTGGCTGTCACCCATTGTGGTGGAACCTCTGCCTCCACAACCGAAGACTGGGACCCCGACCGAGGATTCTCGGTCGGCTCAGGGCTTGCCTCTTAGATTGTTGGTCACCCTCACTCCTGATCGACCTCGGCAGGTGGAGGGTGGCTTAGGCACTCAGCAGCTGTTTGCAGTCTCCTCAGAGTCTGATGACTACTCCTCTCTGCTTGACCTGGAATCTGCAGGGGGCCAGTCGGTGGATGAGAGTCCATCCTTGTTTTTGGGTATGCTTTGACTCATCTCAGTCTACTGGGATGCAGCTCGAACCCGTTCAGAAATGGGCCAAGTATCCCCTTATGGGGATACTGAACCAAGGGGATTCCCCTTCGGAGGCCTTTCCGGTGGCTGAAGCCATTGTTGGCCCGGCCCTGGAGTTATGGCAGTGGCCAGCTTCTTGTCCTGCGCCTTCGGCCAGGATGGCTCGCAAGTACATGGTCCCCACTGGTTCACTCTCCAGTTTCTCGGAGCACCCTTCTGCAGAGGGTTAGTGACCAGTAGCGTTTCCGGGAACACTATGGACGTGGACAAACCGCCCAATAAGGAATCCAAAAAGCTGGATTACTCGGGGCAGAAGGTTTACGCTGCTTCCTCCCTAGGTAGGTCTTCGACAGGCTAGCTCGGCCGTACTGATGGCACATTTCTCACACACCCTTATGGGTTTCCTAGATGAGGTGATTCCTCATCGCCCGACTGACCTTCAGACGACGGTCAAGCAGGTGCGGGATCAGGGAAGAGCGGTGGCTAAACAACAGCTCCAAACTTCATTGGACATTGGTGACTCTGGTGCCCGGTCAGTAGCGGCCGCAGTGGCCATGCCCCGCAGAGCTTTGCTGAGGATTTCCACCTTCAAGGTGGACACCCAACAGAAGCTGGCAAATGTTCCCTTCCTGGGCACTGACTTGTTTGGGCCCGGAGTGGAAGGCCATCTCCAGAGGATCGAGAAGTCCAGTGCCACCTTGGACTCGGTCACGTCTGCCCAGATGGACAAAGGCCGCCAGCAGCAGCGTAATCCCTTTCGCCCTTCCGCTCCTGCGGCACATCCGGCCCAGCAACACCAGCATCTGGGCCAGCAGGCTCACAGTTGGCACCCTAAGGCCAATTCTTCCGCTTCCTGAAGTAGGATGCCTGAAGGTAAGGGTCCAGGAGGTCCCTCAGCAGGCCCTTCCTCCAAGCCTGCCCAGTGACAGGTTGAGTGGTGTCACCCCCAACCTTGTCACTCCTCTGTGGGTTCCCCCCGTGGGGGGGGGACGGCTCCGCCACTTATTTTCCACCTGGTCCGCTATCACCACGGACCGCTGGGTGCTAGAAGTGGTCAACAGGGGTCTGCCTCTGGAATTCAAGCAGTTCCCTCCCTATCGAGCTGTCGCCCCACGGGGGGTTGCGGGTTCCACAGCCTCTCTGTTGGCTCATTGAGCCGACATTGCCTTGCTGCTCCGGATGGAGGTGATCAGCGAGGTGGCGGACCCTCCTCCAGACCCAGGGTTTGTGTCCAGCTACTTCTTGGTCCCAAAACGGACAGGGGGCTGGCGCCCCATTCTCAACCTGCACAACCTGAACAAGTTCCTAAGGCTGCACACCTTCAAGATGGTCACTCTGGCTCAGATCATTCCATCCTTGGAACTAGGCATGTGGTTTTGTTCTCTGGACCTTCAGGACGCGTTCTTTCACGTCCCAATCTGTCTGTCTCATCAGAGATTTCTCCGCTTCAGAGCAAAGAGATCTCTTTACGACTTCCGGGCCATGCTGTTCGGCCTCCCTCCAGCTCCCAGGGTCTTCACCAAATGCATGGCAGTGGTGACAGTATTCCTGTGGCACTGAGGGTTCAGGGTGTACCCTTACCTGGACGACTGACTGATTGCAACCCCCCTCCAGGTTGGAGGTGGAGCGGTCCAGGGATCTGGTCCTCCAGGTCTGCTCTCAGATTGGCCTCCTCATCAACGAGGCCAAATCGGAACTCATGCCACTGCAGGTGATTCAGTTCATCGGGGCAGAGCTCAACTTTCTTTGAGCCAGAGCCCGTCTCCCGGCGGACAGGGCCAAGGTCCTTTCTCCTTTGCCCAATCATTTCTGGTTGGGCAATTGCGCCCTGCCCGGGACTTCCTGCGCGTTCTGGGCCTCATGGTGGCATGCACCAGTGTGGTCTGTTGGGCCCGCTGGCATATGCGTCCCCTGCAGTGGGGGCTGGCCAGCCAGTGGTCACAGCGCTCCGGTCCTCTGGACCGGCTGGTGACAGTGACCCAGGAGATGTGGGACGGCCTGCAGTGGTTGCTCGTTCCAGCTCATCTGCAGCTGGGTATCCCCTTTGTCCACCTCAAGCCGACAGTCACTCTAATGACCAACGCCTCTCTGATGGGTTGTGGTGCCCATCTGGGGGAGCTCAGGGCCCACGGCCTCTGGTCCCCTCAGGAGTCTCGATGCAACATCAATCTGCTGGAGCTTCGAGCGGTGCAACTAGCCCTCACCGCCTTCGCATCCACATGGATCCACCCGACCTCTCCGGCTGCGGATGCACACAACCTGGCTTCCAGCGGGCTAAGATCTGACGTCATGGGGCGTAGCCGAGGTATATACCACCTAGGTGGGTGGGAGGAGCCAGCTTGAAGACTTCCGGCAGATTTAAAGTGGAAGGGGACAATGCCAAACAGTATGGATGAACAACATATACCACTCCTAGAACTACTGTTACAGGTGAGTAACCTGTTCTTCTAGGAGCGTGGATATGTTTTTCATCCACACTATCTGGCATTGTCCCTTTCCCCTTTAAATCTTACTGGAGGTCTTCAAGCTGGCTCCTCCCACCCACCCGGGTGGTAAATACCTCAGCTCCGCCCCATGATGCCAGATCTTTCTTTCTGCTGGAAGATACAGGTTCCCTCGTGTTACTTTGCAAGTACCATAGGCCCAGGAGTCTAATCGACAGTTTTCACCGCACTTACTCGCTTTAAAACTCATCATAGTTTACCATTCGGATCCAAACGCTTCTGTTATGGAGGATAAGTCATCCCCCGGGTTTCGACGGTGTCCTTGTAGACAGAAAATGTCTTGCACTGATCCCCACCTCTCGTGCATTTATTGCCTAGGCGCTATGCACGATACTTCGGCTTGCACCATCTGTTTGGCCTTCCATCCCACTGTCCTGGAGGACCACAAGGCGTGCCTTAAGCTGGGGAGACCGTAGTTTCGCAATCCACCGTTGAAATCGAAGGAGGCGAGGTGGGCAGTTTCCTCGGCTGCGGGATCCGTCAAGCAGCTTGAACAGATAGCAGCTTTCGAAGAGGAAGCTGCCCAGGCTTCGGCCAACCGAAGTTTCTTCGTCCCGCTCAACCTGGGCTCCACCTTCACGGGGTACTTTTGGGAGTTGTGCCAGTCTTTCCCTACCAATGGTGAGGCGCCTTCGGGCTCACACTCCTCCCAATCCAAGAAAAAGGACAAGGACCCCAAATCATCTTCTAGCCGAAGATGATGTTCCTGGGACCAAGAACGGTCCGATACTCAGGAGCAGAGGCGGTCTCGGCCACGGTCGAGATCGCTTCCTCAGCTGCCGGCTTTTCAGACCTTCCGTCAGGCTAGGGCACCAAAGCCGAAGATACGGCAGTATAGCGCAGTGGTTTAAGGCCCTGAGCTGCAAATTTGGTGACATCCAGCAGACCAGACCTGGGTTTGAATCCCATAGCTTCCACGTGCATACTGTGTGACCCTGAGCAAGTCACTTAACTTCCCTGTGCTCCCAGGTTGCGCCTGTAAAAAAAAAAAAAAAGCTTTCAGCTTAGTGTGTCTCACCTGGTTAAATAACAAAAACAAAACAAAAAAAATGGCAGAACCGGCAAAGATTTCTATCGAGCCATTGTCGCCGACGCCTGTCTACGACTCCTTGGAGAGGACTCCCATTCTCTCCTTCCCCGATGAGGAGACCCGTCCTTCGGGCATCCCGATCGAGGGACAAGAGCCGGAACCTTGGTTTTCACTGAATCCGGCTTCTCACCACCAACAGAGCTGACGCCGTCGGTCTCGATCGAGAAGTAGGAACCCATTGGTCGAAAAAACGAGAAAGGGTCATAAACACTCCTGGAAGAGGCGCCGCTGCCGTTCCTTATCCTCCTCAGATGAGGAGAGACTTAGACGGAAACTCTGTCGATGTTATGAGGACCTCATGTGGCAGCACCTACTTTTGACCGGTCAAAAGCTGTCTACTCCGGCTGTACTGGCCATTACTTGGCCCCAGCCTCTTCGGCCGACACAGACTCCCTCGGTTCCGAGGACTCCGGTTCTCCCTCCGGTGGGACCGTCACATATTTCTGGTCGGCCTGTTACAGACTCCCCACCAATTTTGGTGGAACCACCACCTAAACAGCCTCAGGGAGGAGATCCCTCTAAGGAGGATCGGACAACTACGGGCTTGCCCCATAGGTTGTCCATTACCGTTACTCCTGATCGCCCTAGGCGCATCGAGGGGGACATAGGTGGGAGACCCCTGTATCCTGATTCCTCAGACTCTGATACTACTGGTCTTCACTCACATGATGAGCTGTCAGTGACAGGCCTAGAGGAAGGTCCTTCTTCCTTCTAGGGCATCCTTCGACTCATTTCTGAGTCCACGGGTATGCCTTTGCAGCCTATACAAAAAGAAGGTGGGATATCCTCTCACGGATATTCTTAAGAGGGGGTGGATACCCCGACCGAGGCCTTTCCAGTGGCTGAAGCCATAGTTGGCCCGGCACTGGAGCTTTGGCAGCGCCCTGCCTTTTGCCTGGCTCCATCTGCCCATATGGCCCGCAAGTACGCGGTGCCCATGGGGTCCTTGGTGGACTTCACTGAGCATCCCTCGGCCGAGAGCCTTGTGACTGTCTCAGTGTTTCGGCGCATGGGCAGCTCTGTGGATACTGACCACCCTCCAGACAAGGAGTCCAAAAATATGGACCACTCGGCCCGGAAAGTTTATGCAGCATCATCCCCTGGGCCTTCGTCAGGCCAGCTCGGCAGTGATTATGGCACACTTGTCTCACGCCCTTCTGGGGTCGCTTGATGAAGTCCTCCCTCATCTCCCTACAGACATGCAGACCACGGTCAGGCAGGTCCGTGACCAGGGCCGTGCTGTTGCTAAACAGCTCCAGACGGCTCTGGACATTGGAGAGTCCTGTGCCAGTTCACTAGCTGCTGCAGTGGTCACTCGCCGCAGAGCTTGGCTGAGGTTATCCTCTTTTCCAGTGGATACTCAGCACAGGCTAGCTGATGTGCCTTTCCTTGGCACCAACCTCTTCGGTCCGGGAGTGGCAGGTCACCTCCAGTGCATTGAGCAGTCTAATGCCACCTCTGCTAAGGGTTCTTCGGGCAAGAACCAGCAGAAGCACTAGAAGAAGTCCTTTCGGCATTCTTCCCTTGCGGTTAGATGGCTCTCCTTCCAGGGAGGCCAGCAGCAACAGCAGGCTCAAGCTTGGCGCCCTAGGCCCAAGCAAGGTCCTCAACAGCCCCGCAAAGGAGGCCGAGGTGCTGGTCCAGGTGCCTCCTCCTCCATGCTGCAGAGTGACGGGTTGGGGTGGCCTCCCCTACACCTCGGTGGTCCGTTGTACCAGATTGCACATGCACCCCCTTCAGTGGGAGCTGGCAGCTCAGTGGTCTCAGCACCAGGGTCTTTTCGACATGCTGGTCACTGTCACCCAGAGGATGTGGGGCGCTCTCCAGTGGTGGACTATCCCGAGTCATCTGCGGGAAGGGATCCCATTTGTCCGTCCTGAGCTGATGGTCGTTCTTATGACCGATGCCTCTCTCATGGGCTGGGGAGCCTACATGGGGGACAACAGAGCCCACGGGTTCTGGACCCCTGAGGAGTCCCGATGCCACATCAACCTGTTGGAGCTCAGAGCAGTCAGACTGGCACTGTCAGCTTTCGCTCCTCAGCTCCGGGGTCAAGTGGTTTAAGTCCAGACAGGCAATACCACGACCATGTACTACCTCAACAAACAGGGCATCACGCACTCCCGTCTGCTATGCAGGGAGGCGCTCCGGATCTGGACCTTAGTCAGCCGGCTGGAGGCGGATCCCCTGGCCATCCTTGTGGCAGGAGTCTCGAACCAACTGACTGATGCTCTCAGCCACATAGGCCAGACATCCCACGAGTGGTCTCTCCATCCAGAGGTAGTTTACAGTCTGTTCTCCCGGTGGGGCAAACCGTTGGTGGACCTGTTCACCTCCAGGGAGAACACCAAGCTGCGGCTGTACCATTTCCGCCCACCTCAGCAGGGCTCGCTACAGGGGGATGCCTTCTTGAGGCCGTGGACCACAGGCCTCCTTTATGCCTTCCTTCCATTTCCCTTGATCCACAAGGTGTTTCTCAAGGTGAGGAGGGACAAGGGGAAGGTGATCCTGGTAGCCCCAGATTGGCCGCGCCAGTTCTGGTATCCAGATCTCCTCAGCCTCAGCTGCAGGACCCCGGATCGGCTTTGTACATGCCCGGACCTGATATCATTGATCCAGGGGAAGGTATTCCACTCGGACCTGCAGTCCCTGCACCTCACAGCCTGGTTCCTGAGCAGCTAGAGTTCCAGGCTCTGGGTCTTTCCGAGGATGTCTACACCATGGTGGAAGCATCTAGAAAGGAATCGACCAGGAAATGTTATGCCTTCAAATGGAAAAGGTTTTCCATTTGGTGTCAGGGAAAGAGCCTGGACCCCTTATCCTGCTCTGTGGTTAACATATTATACTACCTTTGGTCCCTCTCCAAAGGGGGTCTTCGGTCATCGACCCTTAGGGTGCACCTGGCAGCCATCTCTGCTAACCGGGCTTGGGCCGGTCAGCCGATATTGGCACAGGAGACAGTGGTCGGGTGCCTTTTCAAAGGCCTGGATCACATATCCCCTCCAGTGCGTGAACCTCCACCTCCGTGGGATTTCATTTGCTGGTTTTGGCAAAGCTCATGGGCAAGCCATTTGAACTCATGCACAAGTGTGAGCTCTTACACTTGTCGTGGAAGACTGCCTTCCTGGTGGCTATCACGTCAGCCAGAAGGACAGGGGAGCTCCAGGCTTTTTGGTGGACTCCCCTTATCTCATCTTTCACAGGGACAAAGTTGCCCTGCGTCCTCACCCAAAATTCCTTCCGAAGGTGGTGTCAGAGTTTCACCTTAACCAGGTGTTGACCCTGCTGGTATATTACCCTAATTACACCTCGGACGCCGAGTACAGGCTCCATACTCTGGACCTCAGGCGTGCTCTCTCCTATTATAAGGAGAGGACGGTGGAAATCCGGGGAGAGGTTTGCCAGCTGTTTGTCACCTACGCTGAAGCCGCTTCTGGCAGACCTGCAGCCGAGCAGACTATTGCAAGATGGATCACATCATGCATAGGTCTGTGTTATGAGTTGGTGGGTAAGGAGCCTCCCAGTGGGTTAAGGGCCCATTCCACCCGCCATACTGCTGCATCGGTGGCTGCTTCCAGGGACATTCCTATCCAGGAAATCTGTTGGGCTGCTACCTGGAAGTCAGCAAACACCTTCATCACCCATTACCACATCGACCTTGAGTCGCGCCGAGATGCTGGTTTTGGGTCTCGGTTCTCCAATCTCTCTTTCCTAAGTAGGGGGTGTGCGCCTTGCCTCCCTCCTCCCAGAGAACTGCTAGGAGTCTGCCAAACAATGTGGATGAACAACATGGCCACGCTCCTAGATAAACAGGTTACTCACCTGTAACAGTAGTTCTAGGAGTGGTATATGTTGTTCATCCACACGCACCCACCCGACCTCCCCGGCTTTAGGTGCATCGCCTTGCTTCCAGCGGGCTAGATCTGGCATCATGGGGCGGAGCCAACATATCTACCACCCAGGTGGGTGAGAGGAGCTAGCTTGAAGACTTCCGGCAAGATTTAAAGGGGAAAGGGACAATGCCAGACAGTGTGGATGAACAACATATACCACTCCTGGGATTGTTACAGCTGTTACAGGTGAATAACCTGTTTTTTCCTTTTACCCTTATTTCGCATAGCTCCCTATTGCAGTGACAACAGCTCTGCTGGTAATATGGTGCTCTGTTCCCTATGGTGGGGAGGGGAGGTGGAGTAACTATGAAAACCAGGAACAAAAGCTTAGACTAGTGAGACAATAGGATAATATATGCAGAGGAATTATTTTATTTCAATATATATTTTCAAAAAAAGTTTTACAAACTTTTTTTTCCTTAACTTATTTTATTTCACACTGCCCATTTTCTGAGCGCAATAATACCTTCCAGGATAAGCGGTATGGGCAATACTGGACCTTCCAGGGGTTATAAGGCCCTCCACCTGCGGCGTGGGGCCTCATTACACCCATGGGTGGTCTGGTATTACCCAATACTGCCCACTCTGTTGGGTGTTATTGCTTGCATTGACTCTGCCGGTATACTACCCTAATTACGCCTCAGAGGCCGAGTACAGGCTCCATACTTTGGACCCGAGACGTGCTCTCTCCTGTTATAAGGAGAGGATGGTGGAAATTTGCGGAGAAGTTCGCCAGCTGTTTGGCACCTAAGCTGAAGCCACTTCTGGCAGACCTGTAGCCAAACGGACCATTGCAAGATGGATTATATCATCCATAGGTCTGCTATGAGTTGGCAGGCAAGGAACCTCCCAGAGGGATAAGAGCTCATTCTAGCTGCCATACTGTTGCATTGGTGGCTGCTTCCAGGGACATCCCTATCCAGGAAATCTCAGGCTGCTACCTGGAAGTCAGCAAACACCTTCATTACCCACTACCACATCGACCTTGAGTCACACTGGGATGCTGGTTTTGGAGCCTCAGTTCTCCAGTCTCTGTTCCCTAAGTAGGGGGTGTGCAACTTGCCTCCCTCCCTCCTCCCAGAGACCTGCTAAGAGTCTGCCAAACAGTGTGGATGAACAACATATCCACTCTCCTAGAAGAACAGGTTACTCACCTGTAACAGTAGTTCTAGGAGTGGTACGCGTTGTTCATCCACACGGACCCACCCGACCTCCCCGGCTGCGGATGCACACAACCTGGCTTCCAGCGAGCTAAGATCTGGCGTCATGGGGTGGAGCCGAGGTATATACCATCTGGGTGGGTGGGAGGAGCCAGCTTGAAGACTTCCAGCAGATTTAAGGAGGAAAGGGACAACGCCAAACAGTGTGGATGAGCAACATATACCACTCCTAGAACTACTCTTACAGGTGAGTAACCTGTTCTTAAAATTATCACATGGGGCACCAGAGAGCCATCTTCCAGGTGGGACATACTCCTGCAGGCGCCAACACTTGAGAAGGCAATTTTACTAAAAAAACTTATTTTTTATGGTCTTTTATTCAAAAAAGAATGATAGCCGTGGGTGCAGCACTCTTCCTGGATCCTGACAATACCAAACTCACTGGGGTTCGAGTTTTAGATGACCCGCAAAGTAAGCAAAAAGATTTGATGGTGCATATTATTGGGAACGCAGGTCCCACTTGTACTAACGGGCCTGAGCATCCAACGGCCCAGTCAGAGGCACCATGGCAGATTATTCTTGAGTCTGTGCGGGCCATGGACTCCCAAGTTACAGGCAACGTTGCAGAGACTGGGGTGCCTAGCTGCCGTAGACTGTATGATTAAGTACCAACAAGCCCATTGCGAGGATACTCTGAGGACAAAGGGACTGCGCTAGCTCTGGGGACCTGCTTTGTGAAGCCTTTCCTACCTTTTGCTGTCTTACGTGGGATCGAGGGTCTTCAGAATCATGCAGCGACTACTACAGGGGCATACAATCTCACCAGTGGATGCATGGCAGCCTTCACAGTGGCAACAGACCTGATGGTTCAACATGTTACCACCCATCAGCTGAACCCTGCGATGGCAGAATCCAAGGATTTGGGGGCCTATGAAGGGACTGTGGCAGGCAATGGAGCATTTTATCATTTGGAGTTTAACATAGTTTTTTTTTTTTTTTTTTTGCATAATCTTTTTATTGATTTCAAAGAAAAAGTTTTAAACAACGTACACAACATCATTAACAGAATACACAAACAAATACACTGATGCATTCCATATAACCTTACATGTACAGTCTTGATGGAGTTTATGCCGCTTGGTGCCCCGTGTGCTCTGATGGGATCTGTGCAATTTTTTTTCACAGTCGGCATTCTGTAAAGCGCCTAAAGCCAGATGGTGAATCCGCTGCTCTGTGGACTCACTCCACGTTGTTGCAGTTTAACTCAATGGGTACCTGAACAATTTGAGTTTTCAACTGAGTTGGGACACTGAAATCTAAATGTTTATTTTGCTTCTTAGATTCTTAAGGTTTACAAAGTTCTGGTGTTGGGATTCTTAGGGAGGTGATTTGCTTGCCTTCCAATTCATTTAATAACTACTCTGGGTATCACGATGAAGGGGATTGTGTATTTAAAATTATAATTTGGGTGGCCCGGTGGCACTGAGGGTTGAGGCGCTGGACGCTACACCTCGTGCTGTACCGGCGACCCGGTTTCAGGAATGGACTCTGGTAGCAGGGGGGCGGCGGGGTGAAGGAGGATTGAGCATCCCAATGGATGCTCTCCTTGAGGAGTGGGATATGGGGGTGCTACGCTCTTGAAGCTGGTGGAAGCAGGACTTCGGGGCACTGGCGGCTCTGTTTCACAGAGTCAAGGGAGGGGCAGCTGTGGCGCTGACTGACGCGCATGCTGGCACGCTGCTCAGTCTGGACGCACGCCTTTGTGCTGGCGCCCCAGGGGTTGGGAGAAAATCATGGGAGAATACAAACGCCCCGGCCCTACGAGCAAGATGAAACTGGGGATGGGATGCCTTGGGGATTGCCCTGGCGGACGGAGTAGGAGGAAGTACGAGGCCTCCTCTGAAAGCCGTGGGAGCCGGGCAAGTAAATAAAAAAAAAAAAAAATTATAATTTGGATAAGTGGCAAAATTGCCACGAGGTGGATGTGGGGCCATCATTTGGTATCCCTCTGTCTAGTGCTTTATACCAGAATGTTTGTTGAGCTTAGCAAGAATTAAGTGCTGATATTCAAGAGCTGCATATGTTTTAAATACACATTTACTATACAAGTACCATAATATGTAAGAATTGTTTGCTGTCCATGTAGGGGATGACTGCTTGTGGGGTCACTACTACGTTATGTATACTCCCTAGTCATGCAACAGGTTTAAACAGCAATCTCAGGATTGTATTACTATTTCTATGTTAAATATCCCTATTGAACACACCTTTCACCACTGAAGAGGCTGGCAATTTCTGAGAGACTTTTTGGACTTTAACTTACAGGACTTTTGTCCAGGATTACCCCCCACTCCTATTGTACCAGATTACATGGGTAATGTTATGTGTATATCAACTATTTGTAAATGTGAGCTGTGTTTCATATGCCCTGTATGAGATTGTGGATATTGATTGTCTGCTTACACAGAAAATTAATAAACATAGATTTCAAATAAAGTTCTCACATAAAGAAGTTTAAAAAAAATGTTCTCACAGTTTCTTTCTCCTCAGAGCCCAGTGGCTTTACACTTTCCCCAACATCCAGCTTTGTTACACCCTTCCTGGCACCTGGCATCGTTATACTATCTACAGCTACCAGCTGCGTTACACCCTCTCCAACACCCAACTGTTACACCCTTCCTGGCACCTGGCATCGTTATACCATCCATACAGCTACCAGCTGCGTTACACCCTCTCCAACACCCAACTGTTACACCCTTCCTGGCACCTGGCATCATTATACCATCCACAGCTACTAGCTGCGTTACACCCTCTCCAACACCCAACTGTTACACCCTTTCTGACCGTCAGCACTGTTAACACCCTCCCTGGTTCTCAACACTATTAGAACCACCCCAGCTCTAAGCCCTGTTACACCCTCCCCATCTTCCAGTACTGTTGTACCTTCTCCACCTCTGTTATACACTTGTTGACTCCGTGCTATTTCACACCCTCCCCATCTCCCAGTCCTGTTACACCCTCCTCAGCTCTCAGCTCCCAGCCCAGACACACCAGCCCTTTTATACATCCTCTCCTTCTCCATTCCCTGTTAATCCCTCTTGAGCTCCCTACCTCTGGTACACCCTTCCTAGCTCCCAGCCCTGTTACACCCTCTTCAACTTCCAGCCCTGTTACATCCTCCCCAACTCCCAGCTCTGTTACACCCTATCTCCCAGCTCTGCTGTATCCTTCTCTACTTTCAGTCCTGTTACACCCTCTTCACCTCCCACCTGTTAGACCCTCTACTGCCAGTTCTGTTACACCCTCCTCTGCTCCTAGCTGTGTCACACCCTCCTCATGTTCCAGCCCTCTTACAGCCTTGCCGTCTCCCAGCCATTATATCCTCCACAGCTCACAGCCCAGATACACTCTCCTTAACTCCTGTACATCCTCCCCTTCTTCAGTCCATGTTACCAGGGTCGAACTGGCCCACCTGGATACCTGGAAATTTCCAGGTGGGCCTCCCTCAGTTGGGTGAGTGGTTACCTTCTGAACTCTGAAAACTTCTGCATTAATCTTCTTTTTTCTAATTAAATGGGGTATCTGCAACACTGTTGATAAACGTAAGATGCAAACACAGAGCTAGTGTATCAGATTGAAGTGAATATTGATATGAGTGTGTCAACCTGGGTCTCCCTCTATTGATTTTCCAGGTGGGCCCTTGTATCTTCTTTCCAGGTGGGCCCTCTGTACCCCAGTCCGACCCTGCATGTTACTCCCTCCTCAGCTACCCACCTCTGGTACACGCTCTCTAGCTCCAAGCTCTGTTACACCTTCTCCAGCCTCCCAGTCCTGTTACACCCTCCTAAGCTCTCAGCCCTGTTATACCCTCCCAGCTCTGTTACACCCTCAACTCCCAGTTCTGTTACACCCGCCTCTGCTCCCAGCTGTGTTACACCTTCCTCAGTTCCCAGCTCTATTACACCCTCCTCAGCTTCCATCTGTTTTACACCCTCCTCACCTACCAGCCTTGTTACACCCTCCTCAGTTCGTAGCTCTGTTGCACCCTCCTCAACTCATAGCCCTGTTACACCCTGCTTAGCAGCCACTTGTTGAACCCTCTCCAGCTCCAAGCTCTTTTACACCCTCGCCATCTCCCAGCACAGTTAAACCCTCCTCAGCCTCTACTTATGTTACATCTTCCCCAGCTCCTAGCTGTTTCACCCTCCCCATGTCCCAGCTATGTTGCATTCTTCCCAGCTCCCAGCACTGTTAATGCTCCCCATCAGGTGATCTTCCAGGAACTAATCGTCACCATTGATTCTCAGTAATGGGTCTGAGCCGGAGAGGTGCTAGGACCCTGCATGAGCCAGAACTTTTCAGGAGTGATGGCGCCAAGTTAAGCTGCGCACATATGTGTGGCACCATGAGACCGGCTTGCGCTGCATGGCTTGCGTCAACACCAGCCCTCTACCACTGCAGATCTTTGAGGATATCTCTTTCAGCAAGCCACACCTCTGGAACTATGTGCACATCTGCACTAAGACCACACGGAATCTTTTGCAAGTTGTCAGCCAGGGGCTGCCCATGATGGCATCAGTGTCTACATAAATGTGGGCGGCCTCTCCTCGCCTCAGTTCTTTTCCCGCCACTGATCAGACTCATCGGGCCTGCTACCAGAAACATCTCTGCACAAGGCCGCAATTTTATTTTTTTCTTCTAAATTAAATATTCACTTTTGTAGTGATTTTCAGCTACCTGTATGCCGCTGAGAGAACCATCCAAATTTTTCAGCATTGAGAAGGCGTCAGAAAATCTACAAGACACCCACTACGTGTGTCTCTGCTGCCTAAGCCTCCCTAACAGTGCGAAAGCCTGTGAAATCTGCTGGGGATTCAAATCCACTACCAGGCAATGTAGAAAGGGGTCTTTGGAGAAATGTCTCCTTCAGAAAACCATAGAAGCCATAGAGAAGCAGCTTTTGGCTAAATCTGCGTTGCTGGACCCATCTACCGAATTGCGGTTGTCGAAGTCCCAGGAAAAGTCCTCATCAGAGAGCCACAAACACAAGCACTGGGACAAGGAAAAGGCCTCCCCAGTGACAACCAGGTTGCCCCTGTGGATGACAGGTAAGACCACTTCTATGATGCCCCTCCCAGACCGTAGACCAGACACCAAAGTTGGGATCTGGTGTAGGCACTATAAGGTATATTATAACCTGTACATCACTGTCATTGATGGAGGCTCAACCTCCACCATCGACTCTTGCAGTCGTGCCCACTACCCAAAGTAGCACTGCTGCACAGGCAGTACTCCTATCATTCTGAGACATGATGTGGTGACTGCTGCCATGCCTTTCTGCTCCAGGGGGCCTGTCAAGGGTGTCTCTTTTAAGCACCTCGTCGACGCTGTTGGTTAATACCTTGCAGAAGAGACCTCCTCGGCCGCGGATGATGTCACCAGCGCAGTCTTTCATTCCCATCAATGAAAAAAATTGACAACAAATGTGAATGTAATCCTGACCTTATGATGGTTGATGATGAGAAGGAGGAGGAAGACTGTGCTGAGGAGAGCCAGTATGGACATGGCACTAGCTCCACAGTTTCCTCATGTAGTGAGGACTCTATAGTGAATACACCAAGATCACCTCCAGAAGATCACTCATTTTTACCATGATGCAGCAAATGCAGACTGCCATGGACTTTACCTCAGAGAAATAGGATTCTACCAAGAAGAACCTGCTGGAATTCCTGGAGATGCCAGAATCTCCCTCTGCTGTTGTTCCTCCCCTGTTTCCAGCTTTGGAGGATGCTACTTATGCAGCCTGGTATAGGCCAAACAGCATACCAGTTGTGCCCAGAAAGGCAGACAAAATGTATTCTGCCTTTTCTGGAAAAACCTATATGCTTACCCATCCTGAGACTGACTCGGTGGTAATTACAGCTGCCCGTGATACTGTAAGTCCAGGGCACCTATGCATCTGAACCCTCTTCCTCCTGATAGAGAATCCAGGAGGCTGGATATCCTAGGCAGACGTACTTATGCCTCTGCCTCACTGGGTCTGTTAAAACCCTCTGAGGGAAGACTAAGGTTGCTGTAAGGCCTTGCCTGAGGGTTCTGCTAAACAGGAGTTAGTCAAAACTCTTAGTGATGGTGCTGATGTGGGGAAACATTTGATCCGCACAGCACATGATATTTCTGATGCCTCTGCGAGGGCTGTAGACTCTGACATTTGTCTCAGGCAGTATTCAGGGCTCAGGGTAGCGGTTTTGCCACTGATGTGCAGCCGATAGTTCTCAGTGCCCCAGTTGGAGGACATAAACTGTTTGGCCATAATGTAGAAGAAGCCTTGAGAAATCTTCAAACAGCTAGCAAGACTAAAGTTAAACCCTTGTACCATACCCAGAGGGGCAACTTTCATCCCTCTGCTGTCAGAGACAGCATCAGACCTACAGACAGCAGGGTAGAGACAGATGTGCAGGGTCCTTGACAGTCCCCCTCCCAACCCCAAGTGCCCATACAAAAGCACCTTGAGGTAGTGGAGCCGGTGCCCCCCCCCCAACTCAGCATGACTCCTTGTACACCCCTCAACCACTATTATTAGTTTACGCACCATCAAAAAATGGCACATAGAACAGTCAGAAAATCTTTGCCTTGTTGTCTTATCAGATATAGGAAGATGCAGCTAATAGATAAATTGACTGAAGTAAATTGTAGTACTGTACCCTTGCTTATGATAATATCTCTTAGTGTCTCTCCTGTTATAAAATGTCTCTTTCTGTCCTCCATATGTGTAATATTGTAAGAATTTTTGACAACATTTGTAACTGTATTTATACTGTGTGAGTGTATGGGACCTCACTGAAAATGAGCTTTGCTCAATTGTGTATCCGATTCACGTAATGAATACAATATTTTACTACTTATTACTACTTACATTGTCTTCAGGGGTAGTTGTAAGGGGTCTCCTGTCCCTCCACTTGGAGCAGTGGAGGGTGGTGACTACAGATGAATGGGTTCTGGAAATTACAGAGAAGGGTCATATTCTGGAACTTCTGTACAACCCTCCGGATCATTCACCTTTTGTGACAACATACTTACCAGGGCACGTGATCCTGTTGCTAAAGGAAGTACAGAGACTACTTCAAAAATGGGCCTTATGCTGGCCCACCGGCATAGTGGCAAGGTGTCCGCTTGTGACGCCGACTTCCCGGGTTCAGGAACGGACCCAGGAGTTGGAGGGTTGGCCGGGCGGAGAAAAACTGAGTGCCCCAGTACCAGCTCTCCTCTTTCGGGAGGGGAGGGGCGAGCGCTCGGTACATCAGCAGCCCCTGGCAGAGACGGTTTACTGCAGGGACCGGCGTCACACGAGGCAAGGCAAGTTTTATTTTCCTGGCTCCTGCCTAATCCTGGCAATGTTTCTCAGATGAAAGAAACTTCCCTTGACAACGGCAGACACCTGATATTCCATCGTCAAACTGCTGTCAAATATCATGCCAAGATTACGCACCTTGGAGGAAGCCATCAATGAGACAGACCCTAGAACAAGTCCAGAGTCTGCCCCAGGGGGCAACCCCAAGCACCTCCTGTTTGACTCCACCACCAGTACCTCCGTCTTATCGGGGTTCAGTCGGAACCAGCTGGAGGTCATCCAGTCATTAATCTCGCCAAGGCAGCTGTTTAATACATCCACTGCATCAGATGTTCCAGGGGCAAAGGATAAGTACAGCTGGGTATCGTCAGCATAACAATGAAACCTCAAGCTGTACTTCCTAATGATCACTCCCAGGGGTAGCATATGCACGGCGAACAACATCAGCAACAACACCGAACCCTGAGGTACCCCACAAGACAGAAGGCTAAAAGATGAGGAAAAATTCCTCATCACCACCCTCTGTCTTCTGTTTGTCAAAAAGGACTCAAACCAGAGAATGACAGTGCCGGTGAGTGCACAGAAGTCCCTCAGGCGGTCAAGTAACACCCGATGGCCCACCGTGTCAAAAGAGAGATCGAGCAGGATGAGAATTGTCCCATCCCCTCAATCTCTCACCCTGAGGAGATCATTGTGCACCCAAAGTAATGCGGTTTCTGTTGAATGTCCTGCACAAAAACCTGACTGGAACGGCTCATAGATATCAAATGCCATGAGACGATCACCCAACTGATGTGCCACAATCTTCTCCACGACCTTTCCTAAAAATGGAAGGTTGGAGACCGGTCGAAATTTGCCTTGATGTCAGGGTCCAGTGATGACTTCTTTAGGGGTGGTCTCACCAGTGCCTCCTTCAGTGCATCAGGGACAACCCCTCAGACAAGGAACACCGGACAATCAGTAATATCGACCCAACGTGCATGCCAACGCTGCCCCACTAAGAAATGTGGCCGGTGTCGCACCCTGGTCCAGTTCACAATATATGTTTCAGTTTTGAGATCACCTCAATGACATCAGCCACCTCCACTGGTTTAAACTCCTCCCCAACTGGGCAGAGTGCTTTGTTGACAGTCCAGGCAACCACTGTCGACCATAGTATGGGCCACTGACAGAACTTCCTGCCTGATGGCGGACACCTTGTCTGAGGAAAAACGAGCAAACTCATTGCACAAGGCTTCAGAAACTGTTATTTTCGGCTGAAGACAGGCAGGATGTAATAACCTGTCCACAGTCCGAAAAAGTATCGCTGGTCGGTTTCTCCCGAGATGGGGGGTGGGACAGACGGGCATGCCAGTTGACATCATTGCATGTCCCGCCTCCAGGGGAAAAACAGCATATGAAAAATCCAGCCCCACTCATGACCCCCCCGCTTCCATTACCGCTGTGACCTATGTCTGCTGGGGGGTCCCGTTCCCATGGCCCCATGCATGGGAGTAAGCCAGGACAAGAGACCGTGTACCTTGGAGAGGGGGCGCCAAGCCTGGGCATGGGTGTGGGCAGAGGGGTCAAGCCCCTCAGCCTGGTACGGTGGGGGGAGACCGTCTCTAAAAAAAAAGGCCATAGAACCTGTATCTCCAGCACAGAGGCACAAGGGCTTTACTCCAGATACTTCCCATCCCAAAGTGAACAGGGATCTGATATCTATTCTAAAGCTAAAGGATCTAAACTTCTTCATAGAATACGAGAAGTTCTGTGTGGTCTCTCTGCAGGGTCTCCTTCCCCTGTTGCAAACAGGGGACTGGATTAGCTCCCTAGATATGAAGGATGCCTACCTCCATATCAAAATCCAGAAACCTCACAGAAAATATCTGAGGTTCCTGTTTCAGGGAAAGCATTACCAGCTCAGAGTGTCGCCCTTTGGTTTATCTTGTTCGCCCCCTTCTGCACCGTCCTGTTGCCCCTTGGTTTGATGGGGAGCTGAGAGGGTTGCATAGGTTGGGGCATAGGTTGGAGCGTCGTTGAAGGAAGACTGCCTCTGAGGCCGACCATCTTATTTTGCTAGAGCATTATAAGCTCTACCAAACAGAAATTTCTCATAAGAAGGCAGAATTCCTGTCCTGGGAAATTTTTGTCGCTCGGAATAGACCGGCTCAACTCTTCAGAACTGTCAACAGACTGTGCAACCCAGTCTGTCGGCAGATCCGTCGAGTTTTTATGCAGAATGATTGCCAGGAGATCGCTTGATTCTTTGCGAATAAGGTGGAAGACATTTGGAGACAGTGTCCCCGACCCCACTCTAAGGTTGTTGCAGTTGATCAGTGTTTTTGTCGTAGAGCCCAGAGTTTCCTGGAGTTCCTTTAATCTACCGGATTTCGTAGACACTATGAGGATTGTCCGTGAGATGCGCCCAACATGCTGTAGTTTGGATCCGGGCCCTACTTCCCTGATTATGGGATGTAGTGAGTCTATCGGCCTGGTCCTTGCTCGGATTATCCAGTGCTCTTTAGAGACTGGAGTTTTCCCTAGCTCTCTGAAGGAAGGGGTGGTGACTCCCCTTCTGAAGAAAGCTTCCTTAGACCCGAATGACATAGCAAACTACCGCCCGAACTCTAACCTCCCTTTTGTGGGGAAGGTTATTGAAAAAGTTGTGGTGGCTCAATTGGATAACCATTTGACCATCCATAGTTTATACGAACCTCTCCAGTCTGGTTTTCGCAAGACACATAGCACCGAGACTGCTCTGGTTCGGGTGCTCAATGATCTCTTGATGGCGAGAGATCGGAGACACTGCTCTATTTTGGTTCTCCTTGATCTGTCATCAGCTTTTGATACTGTGGATCATGGGGTTTTGCTCGAACGTCTGAGGTCCATTTGCGGACTTTCAGGTGAGGTCCTCAGATGGTTTTCATCTTACCTCGAGGGGAGAACGCAGAGAGTGGTCTCAGGATTATATTCATCCAGGGCCTTCTCTTTGCCTTGCGGGGTACCTCAGGGTTCAGTGCTTTCCCCTATGTTATTCGCAGTATACATGCTACCCCTCGGAGACATTGTAAGACTGTATGAGCTGAGGTTTCACTGCTATGCTGATGATACCCAGCTCTACCTGTCTTTTGCACCTGACCAGGCTAGTGCTAGCTCGGTGCTGAATAACTGCCTCGCAGATATCCAAGACTGGATGAATACCAGTGGTTTGAAGCTGAATCCAGGAAAGACTGAGGCTATGGTGGTGGACCCTGGTCGCAGGGTTGAGGGTTTAGGGGCGGGATCCCCCTCTGGATTAATTCTTGGGGTGGACCAGATCCCTACCTCTGAACGGGTGCGTAACCTGGGTGTGGAGCTTGTCACTGGTCTGACCCTTTGTTATCAGGTGTCTGCAGTTGTCGGGACTGCATTTTTTCATCTTAGGAACATCGCCAGGATTAGGCACCTGGTTCCACCTGGTGACTTGCCGGTTTTGGTCCACGCCTTTGTGACATCTCGTCTTGATTACTGTAACTCCCTGTACCTAGGGCTTGTTGGGGTTGATATCCACCGCTTGCAGCTAGTGCAGAATGCAGCAGCACGTTTGTTGACTGGGGCATCAAGAAGGTCCCATATTACCCCAGTGCTGCGCACTCTGCACTGGCTGCCAATACAGTGGCGGATCACCTTTAAAGTGGGTCTTTTGACCTACAAAGTCCTACACGGGCTTGGTCCTGACTACTTGAAAGAGCTTCTGGTGCCCTACACCCCTCTGAGACAGCTTCGCTCAGCTGACTAGGGGTTGCTGGAGATTCTGAGGGTAAATTTGAAGTCCTCTGGAGCCCGTGCTTTTGGTTTCATGGCTCCTTCCCTCTGGAACTCTCTGCCCCGTCAGCTCCGAGAGAGTACAACGGTGGAAAGTTTTAAAAGGGCCTTAAAGTCTTTTTTATGGGATAAGGCATTCCCTGTTATACCGTAATTGGTTATTTTTAATATGTTATATTTGTTGTATTGTTTTATTGTATGTATTGATATGCTGATGTTCTTATGCTTTATGTACAGCACCTTGAAAATCTGAAAGGCGCTTAACTAAATAAATTTTATCATTATTATTATTATTATTATTATTATCTTCAGCATCACAAGACTTTACCAAATGCTTAGCAGTGGTGGTAGCAGCCCTTCACAGAGAAGTCCTGTATGTCTTTCCTTACCTGGATGACTGGCGACTAAAGGCCCAATCCAGAGACCAACTGCTGCAGACCTTAGCTCGAACCAGACAGATGTTCAATACTCTGGGGGTGACAGTCAACATATCAAAGTCTACACTGACACTCTGCCAACAATTGCAGTACATAGGGACAATTCTGGATACGGCCCAGGGTTCTGCATTTCTGCCGCTGGAAAGGACAAACTACCCGATTGTTCAAGCACAAGTGGTACATGACAGCCATTATGTCTCAGCAATGATATTTCTATGCCTTCTGGGACTCAGGGCAGCAGCCATTGTCACAGTTCCACTGGCCAGGCTGTACATGCAGATCCCACAGTGGATCCTGAAAGTCCATGTGGACCAGCTGACAGCCAGTCTAGAACAGATGGTTCTAGTAATGTTTCCGTTGCGCAAAGTACTCAAGTGGTTGATGGAATGCAACAACATGCTCAAGGGTTTACCATTCTTGATTCCTACCCTACATCAGATTCTCACCAAAGGTGCTTTGGGATCGGGATGGAGAGACCACCTGGGACCTCTTCAGGCACAAGGCATGTGGATCCAGGTGGAGTGTGCTTTGTATATGAATGTTCTGGAAATGAGAGTGGTCCTGTATGAACTCCAGGCCTTCCAGAACCACTTGTCCCCAGGTACTCTGTTAATACAGATGGACAATGTCAGTGTGTGATGCATTACATCAACAAACAAGGGGGGGACTCATTCCTACCTGCTGTGCAGGGAAGCAATGGGATTTTGGTATTGTCCTCTGGAACACAGCCTAGAACCATCACCGGTACATTTTCTAGGCTCCCAAAACATCTTGGCAGACAAACTAAGCAGGTCACAGTCCAAGATGCATGAGTGGGAACTGCTGCTCAGTGGTCGACAACCTATTCAAAAGATGGGGTCATCCAGAGCTGGACCTTTTTGCATCCCTACACAACACAATACTGCCACTTTTTTCTCGCTCGCTCCAGGGCCTGGAGTTTTCTGGTGAGATGTGTTGTGCCTCTCTTGGAAAAGGAGGTTTCTGTATGCCTTTCCACTAATTCAGAGAGTACTACTGAAGCTGAAGATGGAGGGAGCAGCTCTAATACACAGTGCTCCCCTATGGCCTCATCAGATATGGTATTTCCTGCTGCCACATCTGGCAGTGGAACTCCCAGTACCTCTGTCTCTGTACAAGGGTCTACTGTCACAGGAACAGGGAACCCTAGTCCACCTAGACTTGTAGTCCCTACATCTGCACACATGGCTCCTAAAGTCATAGCCGTAGTTCGCTTTGGGGTATCACAGAAAGTGGTAGATGTTCTGGTGGCTGCTAGAAAACTGTCCACCAGACACACTTACTCCATGAAATGAACGCAGTTTGCTTTATGGGCCGCTTAATGTAACCTGGATCCATTTAACTGCCAAGTCAGTCAGATTCTAGAGTACCTGCTATCCTTATCAGGTTCAGGCCTTAAGTATTCCTCAGTCAAAGTGCACTTGGCTGCTATATCAGCTCTCCATGTGCCTGTTAATGGATGTACAGTTGCTCAGCTAGAGGAAGCTCCTGTGTTCTTGAGAGGCATTTAACACATAAAGCCTCCCATTCGAAATCCAGTCCTGGTTTGGGATCTGAATTTTATTTTGAAAAAGCTGACTTTGGCTCCTTTTGAGCCTGCCGTGAGTTCTGGCTTACTCTTTCTTCCTTGGGAAGTGTTATTTTTAGTTAGTCACTTCTGCTCAAAGAATTCTAGAGCTGCAGACTGTAATGTGTGAGCCTTCTTATTTGATGTTCCACAAAGACATGGTGTCTTTGTGTACTAATTCTAAGATCTTACTTTGAGAGGGCTCTTGCAGTAGGTAATTACATGTAGGACTGAAGCCGTCAGGTGCCAGGACCCCACGGAAAAATTTCTAGCTAGCAGTTTCTGGCGGGGGACTGCCCTCACGTCAGGTGACCAACGTCAAGTGACGTCAGTATAAAGGAGCGGTCTCCCACACCTGCCATCTGCTTGCCATAGCGCCTCATGGTTACGTTCCACTGCTCGTCAGTCAATTGTCGGTCTTTCAAACTGAATTTTTGTTTCTCATTTTTTCGATTTACTGTTAGTAAAACGTCGTGTATGTCGTCTCCTACACCATCCAATTTACATAAGAACAAGTGCGACTCATGCGGCGCCCAGCTCCTGCATAAGGAGGGCCATTCCCTGTGCCTCTTCTGCCTAGGCCCAGATCACTCCATGGAGAAGTGCCAGCACTACCTAAAATTCAACGCCACCACCCATAAACAGAGGCAGCGATTTCTGGAGGCCTATATTTAAAAAAAGAAGATGGCCTTTATGGAGAAGGAGCCAAAGAAGCTAAGGCAGGGCTCCACTTCATCTAAGGGTCACCGCAAGAAAAAGGAGAAGCACAGGGACTGGGACTCCACTTCCACGACTACTGCGACTTCGGCTGGAGTCGCCATACTGCAGGTAACTCCCCCGGACGATCCTTGGCGGCCATCTTGGAAGCTTCAAAGGCGGGCGACCGCTTCCGAGAAGGCGATGCCTGTGACCCTCGGGTTGAGGCGGGTCTGGTAAGTTGGATGCCGGTGCCACCAATGTCTGCCCGGACAAGGCTGATAAGTCGTCGACCCCTTCGGGGGCATGCACAGCCCCTAAGCCACTCGCCAAGGCCAACCCTCCATTGTGGCCTTCATGGGGCGTGGGTTCCGATGAGTTGGACACTGGTTCCTCCAATGCCTGCCTGGATCCCGCCGGTAAGACGGTCATCGACCCTTCCGACGATCACACGGCGAAAGAGCCGACGCTGGACCTTTCCGACCAGTCTGCCATTCCCGGCTTGCCGCTGCATTCTGAGGTTCTAGCGTCTCCCCTGTTGGACCTCGGGGATTTTAGACCTCCTTTCCTGGGCGACACAGTGGAAGTCGGTACGCTGCCGTCAGGTGTCCGTTCTCTGGAACCGGATCCCCTGATGCAAGACCCTCCGACGCCAGCCTAGCCGACGCAGGGTGACATTCCATTACCGGACACCGTCCCAACGCCGGATCCGACGCCCGCAGGGCCACCTATTTCTGGCCCACCTGCTGGGCCCCTTCCAGGGCCTTCTGCACCGACAGTGTCTCTGGTTCCTGGGTACTCGACTCCATCCTATCTGATGCTGTCCTACCCAGGACCGCAGTATCCCATGCCGCAGTACCCAATGCCGGCCTAACCGATGCCGCAGTACCCAACACCTCCGTACCCGACACCGGGCTTCCCGCCGTCTGGCTACAGATACTCACCCTACGGATACCCTCAGTATCTGTATCCCCCTCCTCCTTCTCCTTCACCGCCCCCTCAGCCGCCAGTGGATTTGAAGGAGACTCTGGCTGTCTAATGGGCTGAGGCCAAGGCTCAACTCTCCAGGGAGGCAGAGAGCCATCTACCGACGATGGTCCCAGTACCGGATCCCCTTCACTGGAGACGAGAGACTCCCTCCCCCCGCCCGACACCAGAGGTGAGCCCTCAGGTGCCAGGGCTGGGGAGGGCACGCTTCCCCGAGGGCTGCCCAAGGGGTCTGTTCCTCCCCGCATGGGGTGGAGTCTTCTTCTCACTCTTCGGAGACCTCCAACTCAGATTCCAGGGGGTGCTCCAATCCTGACGACGAGCCTTGCTCTCCAGACCGTCCCAGGCCAAGGACTCCTCCGAAGTCTCCTCTAGAAGATCCTTCCTTTCTGGAGCTGCTGAGAAAGATCCAGGAGGTCCACCAGTGGCACTCTCTGGAGCCAGATCCACAGCGGAAGAAACTTGCTGCCCAATTGGATCTGCATGAAACAGCTCCAACATTGATTCCACCCTGGATCGAGCCTTACACAGACCTTGTTTCCATAATTTGGAATCAACCGTCTGTGGTAGTGCCCCTTTCCGAGGAAGGCAGATAGGCTATACCAGGCTCCCGAGGGTGTGGATTCATTGAATACACACCTAAAGGCCGATTCTGTTGTGATTAGCGCCGCTCATGGCTGGTCGGCTAACCCAAAGCACCTTAGCTCATCTCCACCAGACAAGGAATCCTGTCTTCTGGACCAGTATGGGAAGAAGGTGTACACTTCTTCCACACTGGGAATCAGGGCCCTGAATTATGTCGCACATATAGGGGATTACCAGAAGGCTATCCTGAGTCAGGTGGAATCCAGACTGGACTCGCTTCCTGAATCTCAAACCAAGCAGGAAGTGGCTGATCTTGTCCGATCTGCTCGTTCGGCCAGTAGGCGCATGCTACGTACCACGTACGATGCAGTGGACACTGCTGGTAGGAGTTTGGCTTTCGCCGTGGGCCTTCGGTGTCATGCCTAGCTCTGGGTGTCAGGATTGGTCCCTGAAGTACAATCCACTATTCAGGATGTGCCCTTCAGGGGTTCGGTGCTGTTCGGTGGAGATGTCAAGGATATCATCACTGACCTGCAAGAGAAGGGCACTGCACTTAAGTCTGTTGACTCTTTATACAAGCCTCCTCAGGGACAGTGTCGCCCCTTTCGTAGATGTTCTCGACCAAAAGTGAAACCACAGGGCAAGCGGGCAAATAAGCGTTGGGGCCCCTACGGCAGTCAAGACTCCGCCGCCCCAAAAAAGCGTCAGGAGCTTCGGCCACCACGCTGCCTCACACTTCCTGACTCCTTTCCTGTCCCACAGCCTCTGGACTTTCCAGAGGAACTGTTAGGAGGGAGGTTCTCTCTCCATCTGCCGGACTGGGAGACGATTACATCGGATGCTTGGGTGCTCCAGCTGATGGCAAAAGGACACTCAATCGAGTTTCTTCAGAAACCACCAAGAAGACCACCCCCCATGTTGTCTTACCCCCTGGAGCATCTTCCTCTGGTTCAGGAAGAAATATCCTCCCTTCTCTTGAAGGTGGCAATAGAACCAGTCCCCACTCACCTTTGGGGGACTGGGTACTATTCCCATGTCTTTCTAGTTCCAAAGAAAATGGGAGACGTGAGGCCCATTTTAGACCTCAACTCCCTGAACATGTTCGTGGAGTACAAGCACTTCAGAATGCTCTCCCTGCAGAGCCTTCGGCCGGGTCTGTGGCTATGTGCTTTGGATATTTATTTATTTATTCATTTATTCATTCAGGATTTGGAAAGTACCTTTGAGTCAAAGACTCATTTACAAAGTTTCCACATCACATGGATTGGACAATACAGTATTAAGGTAAATACAGTGCAGGAAGCAGTGCAAGCTAGATACATGGTAAAAGTACAATTACAGGCTCGCAATCAGGACCTAACAAACTTAGGGTGACACTGATGAGCATATAAAAAAAAAAGGGGGGGAGGGTAAGCCAGCCAGAGGCCATTGTCATGGTAGGGGGAGGAGCGAGTGACAGATTCAGTAGCAGTCACAGCAGTTTAAGGACTGGAGATGTCCCTTAAGATGGGTTTTGAAGAGGTCGATTGAATTTTCGTTGGTGATGGAGTTAGGTAGGCCATTCATCCATGAGGGGGCCTTGAAGCTGAAGGATCTTTGAAATTGGGAGGTTTGACAGTGGGGAACTGTGAGAAGTTTCTTGCTGGAGCTACGAGTTACTTTTTGGGCTGTAGACAGATAGATTAAGGAGGTGAGACCAGGGGTGGAAAGACCAAGGGTGATTTTTTTTTTTTGCCATAAGACAGGTGTGGAACTTGATCCTATTGTCTAAGTTAAGCCAGTTTGTGGAGTTATATAGTGAGCAAGTATGGGTGAGACAGTCGCAGTCCAGTACAAGGTGACAGGTTTTATTGAGGGAGAGACAGAGCCTACTAAGAGCCGAGGTGGTGGCAAAGCTATAAATGAGTATGCCGTGGTCGAGGAGGGAGAGGATAGAGGGTGAGACTGCAAGTCGGAGGGTGTCTTGGGTAAGGCAGTGTTTAAACTGATGAAGCAAGCCAAGGCAGACATTAAGCGCAGCTGACAGGTGGTGTATGTGCTGGTGGAAATTGAGAGCCGGGTCAAGGGTGATGACTAGATATTTGAAGGAGTCCGCTTGCTCAAGAGGGGTTTGATCCACAGTCAGAATCTGAGGGCAAAGTTCCTTCCTAGAAATCTGGGGGTGGGAGAAGATCATGAACTTGGTCTTCTTGTAGTTCAATATAAGGCATTGTGCAGAGAACCACTGTTCAACTACGCTAAAGGAGGACTGGAGGGTTTGGTGGAGTTGCAGAGGGTCAGGGCTGGATGCATAAAGGACAGCATCATCCGCATATAGCAGTAGGTTGCCAGAGCAGGTGGTAGGGAGGGAGTTGAGGTAAAGACTGAAGAGAAGGGGACCAAGGATGGACCCCTGAGTGAACTGGGAGCCTATTGGATAGGGTAGTGCCGATTTTGACCTGTTGGAACCTGCCCGATAAGTAGTCTATGAACCAGTGAAGGGCATCCTGAGAGAAGCCAATGTTGGAGAGAGTGACGGTGTCAGATGCCTTAGTAAGGTCAACAAATACAGCACCAGTGGTGTGGCCTTTCTCCTAATGTGGAGTGGATGCGTGCGGTGAATTCCAGAAGGGCTGTAGTAGTACTTTGCCCCTTGCAGAAGCCATGTTGCTGTTTGCAGAGAAGATCGTGTTTGTTAAGGTGGTCAGTGAGCTGATCATAGACAGTGTGCTTGAGTGCTTTGGATAGAGGGGGGAGAATAGAGATGGGCCGGTAGTTATTGGTGGCAGTATGGTCCCCACTCTTAAATATGGAGGTAATGGAAGCAGATTTCCAAAGGGAGGGGAATTTACCTTGGCAGAGAGAGCAATTGAGAATATGAGTGAGAGGGTAGAGAACATCATGGAGGGTGAGCCGGAGAAGCCTCCGATCCAAGGAGTCACTACTTAAGTCAGAGTGGCTTAGAACGTTTTTAAGATAAGGCTCAGCAGCCTTGAGGGTGATGCACTGTAGTTGAAGAGAGGGGTAAGGTTGGGGGGGGACTGGACAGGGGTGGGTCAAAGAAGTTAGGAGGGAGGACATGGCTGAGGTTTGTGAAAGCGTAATTGAAGGCCGGGGCAATACTAGAGGGGTCGGAGGTCAAATGCCCATCAGTGGCTATCTGGTTTGGGGGGGGTTAGGGTCTTTGCCACCGATTTCCTTGATATTATTACAGAATTTGTGCCCTGTGCCCCAGGTAGCGGTGAGGGCAGTTTTATAGTGCTCTGCTTTGGCTTTGCGTAGTGCCCACGTGCATTTGTTCTGGGCCTCTTTATACCTCTGCCTATCAGCTGGAAGGCCAGTCTCATTGGAGAGGTGCCAAAGAGAGTCACGAGTACGCATCAGGGCAGGGAGGTGGTCAGAGATCCAAGGGACAGGGTTGCCTTTGAACATCCTTTTGGAATGTGGGGCAAACTGGTCACAGATGGCGTTGAAGGTGCGAATGAAAAGGTTAAGGGCTAGGTCAGGGTCGAGGGTATTAGTTAAGAAGGACCAGTCCAGTGACCTGAGATGAGATTTTAGGTGAGCAAGTTTACCAGGGCCGAGTTTGAGCAGGAAGATTATCTTGGGCACTTTGCAGGACTATGTGCAGAGAATAGGGGAGCGGTCACTAAGCGTATTTGGTAGCACCGTGGTGCTAGTGATTTTATGGGGATGGTTGGTGAAGACCAGGTCCAGTAGGGAGGAGGATATGGTGCGGGGATCAAGATGAGTGGGAGAGGCGACTACTTGCATGAGGTCTTGGGCTGTAGCTGCATCTATCATCGGGGTGGCAGACTTTACCAGCCAGTTGGTGTTGAAGTCTCCAAGAATAACTTTTTCGTTTTGTTGCGGGAGGGTGGCGAGATAGGACAGGATCAAGTGGAAGGCTACTTTCTGGTCTCTGGGGGGAATATAGGCTACCGTGATAAGAAGGGGGGCTTGGAGTGACCCAGGGTGAGTTTGAGTATAAGGACCTGTGGCCCAGTTACCAGCGGGGGGTAGTAGCTGACAGTGTACTGAGTCCTTAACGTAGATGGCACAACCTCCCCCACCTTTTCCCTGCTGATCAGCTCTGAAGAGGTTGAACCCAGGCAGGGCTACCATCTAGTCCAGAGTCAGGGGAGAGTTAGGTTTCATTCAAGGCAGTGACATCAGGCTGATGCTGGAGGACCCATTCCTGATACGAGTCCCATTTTTTTAGCAGGCTACAGGCATTGAGACTTGCAATGCAGGATGCCTACCTGCACGTCCCCATCTGCCCTTCCCACTGCAAATTCCTATGGCTTTCTTTTCAGGGAAGCCACTACCAATTCAGGGCCCTCCCATTTGGTCTTTCACCAAATGTCTTTAAGTGGTAGCGTCCCACCTGTGTATCAAGGGGGTACTGGTTTTCCCGTACCTGGACAATTGGCTCCTGTTGGCCTCATCCAGGGAGGAACTCCAGCGCTCCCTTTCCCTTACCCGGGAGGTTTTCACCAGCCTGGGTGTCACCATCAACCAGGCCAAGTCCCATCTGGTCCCTTGTCAAAGACTTGAGTTCATTGGGGCGATCCTAGACACGACCATCGGCAAAGCCTTTCTGCTGCTGGACAGGGTGGACACCCTTCAGGCAAACACAATCTGTTGTCCAGCCGCAGAAGGATCGGCGCCTGGTCATTCCTTCGCCTTCTCGGGCTCATGGCGGCTGCAGTTTCAACAGTCCCTCGCGCTCGGCTCCATATGAGAATCTCTCAATGGACATTTCAGTGTCAATGGGACCAGACTTTGGACGACCTATACCAGGACGTTCTGGTCTCCGACCCCGTGATCCGGGACTTTCATTGGTGGATGTGCAGGAGAACCTTTGCCGGGGAGTTCCATTCTGTCTGGAACCTCCCTCTCAAACGTTGACGACAGATGCCTCAGGAGAAGGCTGGACAGCCCACCTGGGACCTCTCAGGACTCAAGGCTTCTGGTCCAATCTCGAGCGCACTCTACACATCAATGTGCTCAAGCTCAGAGCCATTCTATATGCTCTTCAAGCTCTCTACTCTTGTATTCTTCCCGATCATCTAGCAGTCCAGATGGACAACATGTGCATAGTCTGGTACATCAACAAGCAGGGAGGAACTCGTTCCTAGCCTCAGTGCAGGGAAGCAGTAAGAGTTTGGGGTTGGGCAGCTCAGCACAATCTTCACCTGATGGCAGTGCAGGTTCCGGGAGTAGACAATACACTGGCGGACCACCTCAGTCGGTGGTCAGTCGATGCCCACGAATGGAAGCTGGATCAGGAGGTATTGGACGAAGTCTTCCTGCATTAGGGAACCCCTCAGTTAGACCTGTTCGCGTCTCCTCTAAACGCAGAACTTCCCGCCTTTTGCACGCTCGCTCCAGGGTGAGGCATTTTTTGGCGGGACGCTATGTCTCTCGCTTGGAAGGACAGATTCGTCCATGCCTTCCCTCCGATTCCCTTAATCTCGAGGGTCTTACACAAACTCTAATCAGAAGGAGCTCAAATGATACTCATCGCTCCATTCTGGCCCAGGTAAGTTTGGTTCTCTCTTCTGCAACAGTTTTTAGAGGAGCCTCCACTTCCTCTGTCGCAGCACTTGTTGACCCAGGACCAAGGGACCCTGGTCCATCCAGGTCTCAAATCCCTTCAGTTGCATTTGTGGCTCCTGCAGACATAGTCCAAGCCCGTTTTCAGAGTTTCTTCGCTCATCGCAGACATTTTGGTGGAGACCAGAAAGCCTTCCACCAGAGCCACCTACGCTATGAAGTGGGAACGTTTCTCGATATGGGCCGCTTCGAAGGACTTGGAGCCCTTCTCTTGCCCGGTTGAGAGAGTCCTGGAATACATGCATCACCTCTTTGACTTGGGTCTCAGTCATTGCTCTTTGAAGGTCCATATGTTGGCCATTTCGGCCTACCACATCCCTCTTGGTGACAGGACTTTCGCTCAGTTGGAAGTCTCTAAGACCTTCCTCAGAGGGGCTCTTCATATAAGACTCCCCCCCCCCCCAATCCGTGTTCCTGCACCAACTTTGTTCTCGAGAAGCGTACTTTGCCTCCCTTTGAACCGGCAGCTACAGCAGACTTGAAGTTCCTCTCTTGGAAGACTCTTCCTAGTGGCCATTACTTCAGCTCGACGAATTTCCGAGCTTCAGGCCTTGATGTGCAAAATCCCTTATTTGATTTTCCACAAGGAACGTGTGGCTCTGTGCACCAACCTTAAGTTTCTCCCTAAGGTGGTAGCAGAATCTACGCTGAACCAATCCATTGAGCTGCCTGCTTTCTTTACTCAACACTCCAAGCAAGGGAATACCTCCTGCATACTTTGGATGTTCACAGGATCCTGAGATACTATACCACTAGGACGAAGGATCTCAGGAATTCGCATCAGCTCTTTGTCTCTTTTGCTCACAAAAGAGAGGGCAATGCAGTTTCTAAGCACTGCCTATCGAAGTGGTTGGCTTACTGTATCACTTTCTGTTACAACAAGTACCACAACACCCTGCTGGATCAAGTCAGAGATCACTCCAACAGAGGAGTAGCTGCCTCTGCTGTTTGTTTCAAGAATGTGTCAGCAGTAGACATCTGCGCAGCCGCAACTTGGACTTCTGTCCATACCTTTACGAAACACTACAGTTTGGACATTGCCTCTCGCCATAGAGCAGGCTTTGGGTTGGCTGTTCTACAAGGTCTTCTTTCCTAGACCCTTACAGCCGGAGGTTTATTAGTTGGTAGTCTTCCTCCTCCTGAGTGCTTTTCTTTGTTCCAGACTGCTTGGAACTCAGTACTATATGTAATTACCTACTGCAAGAGCCCTCTCAAAGTAAGATAGTACAGTTACATAAGAACTTACCGTAACAGTAGATCTTCAAGAGAGGCTCTTGCAGAAGGTAATACCTTCCCGCCCTCCATCCCCCTTAGCTTTTTCAGCTCCTTTTCCAGGAAGGGAAATATCCACTTCTCTCTCGTCTTGCCTTTTTGGCCCTTGGCAGGAAAGAACTGCAAGGCAGGTGTAGAGACTGCCCTTTATACTGGCGTGGGGCGGTCCCATGAGACTGCTAGCTAGAAATTTTTCCAGTGGGGTCCTGGCCCCTGTCGGTTTCAGTCCTATATGTATTTACCTACTGCAAGAGCCTCTTTCGAAGATCTACTGTTACGGTAAGTTCTTTCGTAACTGTACTTTTCTTCCAAAAGTGGTGTCTGCGTTTACTTTAAATCAAACCATCCACCTACCTACCAGTGTATTATCCACAGCATGCCAGTCCAGGGGCAGCATTGCTCCATACCTTAGATGTGTATAGAATACTCACGTACTGTAACTGTACAGACCATACAAAGGACTACAGAAATTCCTCGCATCTTTTTGTTTAGCTCACTTCTAGAAAAGAGGGCACTCCAGTTTCTAAGCAGTGCTTGTCCAAATGGCTAGCTCATTCAGGGTTTCCCGCAGCAAAATTTGAAAGGATGAGGGCATTTGTTGAGCAAGACAAGCGTGGTGTATACAGTTCCCATCTTTGGTCTTTGATTTTTCTCTCAAAAAGTGGGGTGTGCATCCCTGATGAACAACCCTTGTAGTAAGAAGTCTGCCGAAATATGTACAAAGGATATTGTATGCACTGCAAAAAGTCTGTTGTGCACCATCAAACCAACAGATAGAATTTCCATAAAAAAATTCAAGCTTTTATTCAATATTAGCAGTTTGCTTTGGTCATTTATAAGACATCCCAAATGTTTTCGCTAATGCCCCTAGACTTTTTCACCTCCCCACCTGACTCACTGCTGTATTCCACACTACAATGTATTTGTTGCCCGCGTCCACAGAAACTGTACGGTGTATTCATAACCCCTATTATATGCCCTCAGAAACTGTATGGTGTATTCATAACCCTGTATTATTTGTACTACTATCTGTGCATCAGCTGATCGTTCAAGTACTGCCCTGAATTGCTATATCTTGTAACAATTACACTACAATGTATTACGACTGTACCAACTAACACAATGTACCTCATTGCCCTCTTGCACAAATCTGGGATATTGTATACTGTCTTACCAACTCTGTATGATCCGTATGACTCTGTGATACCTGTCTGTATGTTCAACCCCTATGTACCAATTCCCCGGGTCGCCCCTGAAAAAGGGATCTTCGGAGCCCAGCGGGTTTACCCGGTTAACAAAATTTAATAAATAAATTAATAAATAGGGAAAGTGGTCCTAGTGTACAAACAGATGTAGGATCATGTTAGTAATAAATTTTCACACTAAAGGTTATTCATATCATTCATTTTAGCGCTGAAAAACTTAGTGCAGCAAAATCTTGCCAGATTGAAACAGTCACATAAGTGTTCTCACAGAGACCTCAGGTGGTGCATTGCTGTTCACTCCAGTCCAGCTGGTGCAGATCTGATTAGGGGGTTGAACCAAGGAGCAAAGCATCACTGCTTGAGTGATGTTGCAGGACACTCCCTGTTCCCACCCACATGGTAGGCACTCCCCTACGTGCCAATCAAACAGGTAGCTTATTGAAAATAAGATTACAACCTTCTGAGAGAGCACTGAGAGCGCTTAAAAGTCCATCACTATTTGCTATCCCAAAAATATAATTACCAAGCCTCAGCAACATGCAGTCAGTGTTGTCTTAGATTAGAGTGTAAACCACTTTTAAATTACAAAGTTCCAGCCGCACTAAAAATATGCTTCCAGGGGGGTTAAATACAGCAGCTCAAGGTCACCATCAACAAATCTAAAAGATTGAAAACCCTTACACATACTGTTGTATATAGTACTTAATGATACTTAAATACATGTAAGGGAAGCCCAAATTTAAATCTTGGGCTTCATAACACAACAGAAATGGGCTGTGAAGTGAGTCCTAAACTGTCACAATAGGAACGGTAGTGTGTAAAGTCTAGTAAACCAATTAATGAAAACATCATCAAAAATGAACTAAAATTTATTACAAATGAACCCAATCAATTTCGTCATTTACCCAAATCTTACTGTCAAGTACCCCCAATGTATTGATCCAATGTGCTTCTCTTATTAACAATTTTTTGCTCCAGTCAGGGTGTCCAATTCCAGTCTGTCCTAATCAGGGTGTTGCAAAGGAATGGTGGTTAAAAATGAAAGAATAGGGGCACCCCCCGCTCCATGTGCATAAATGTTTTGTTGGAAAACCCTGCACATTGTATTATGTTCTTTTATAGAACGTATGGGAAGGAACTTCCTGGTGTGGTTCACGGTTATTCCACCAGAGGTATGGCCACTTCTGTAGCATGGAGGCAGTATAGCGCAGTGGTTTAAGGCTCTGAGCTGCAAATCTGGTGTCATCCAGCAGACCAGACCTGGGTTTGAATCCCACAGCTTCCACTTGCATACTGTGTGACTCTCAGCAAGTCACTTAACTTCAATATTTTAACTTCCCTGTGCTCCCAGGTCGCTCCTGTAAAAAAGCTTTCAGCTTAGTGTGCTACTCCTGGTTAAACAACTAAAAATTAAAAAATAAAAATAGAATGTTTCTTCTGCAGAAATCTGTGCAGCTGCCACATGGAATATTGTCCACACCTTCACTAAACACTACACTCTGGACTTTGTCTCTTGTAGATGAGCTGGGTTTGGCCTAGCTGTGCTGCAAGGCCTATTATTATAAGCCTATATGCTCCAGCCACCCAGACCGTTAGCTTTTGGTCCTACTTGGGACTCGTTCCAAAGGTGTGGCCTGATGAACGAGAGATCCTCAAAGCAGATAGAGCAGTTACATAAGAACTTACCACAGCAGTATATCTTTGAGAGAATCTCTTTTATCAGGCCATGCCATGCCACCCTCCTCCCCTCTTCAGGGTTGTGACAACAGATTATTGTTTTGCTATTTTCATTGCTGTCTTTTCCAGCACTCAGTCTCGCCTGGTATGCAGAGTGCTGGGGTCTCTCCTGGTCCCCTGTAGGGAAGTCCTCCGAGCATGATCTCTGATGGGGAACTGAGAAGCGGTGGCGCTGCCCACATTTATGTAGACGCTGGTGCATGACATCGTCGTGGGCGGACCCTGGCTTGCTCAGTTTCTGTGTGGTCCTAGCACTGACTTGGGTAGCTACCTTGGACACCTCTGATTCTTCGTGCTGGGGCAGTCTTCCGGTTCAGAGTTCTGCCCTTTATGCTGTACTCGGCACTTTGAGTCTTTGCAAAGTGCCTTACAGTACTTGCAGGGCACCTGAGAAAACTAGGACTCCAGGTTTACTCTTACCCGAACCATTGACTGATAGCCAGTTCATCTAGGCATGAAATGGAACAAGCAGTGGCCTCTGCCTTTCAGTTCCATACCTCCATGGGGGTTCTGCTGAATCTAGAAGTCTCGGCTCCAACCCTCACAATGGCTGTCATTCATAGGAGCTCTTCTGGATATGACCAAGGCCCATCCTAACTTCCAGAGAGCAGAATGCAGGCAATCCTGCAGACAGCATGCTACATTAGTCTCCTCAGTTTTCACAGTGCACCTGGTATAGTTACAAATGGAACAATTCAGTGGATGCTCAGTGCGCAATGGTCACAAGTATCACATCCTCAGACCTACCCTTTCAGGTGATCAAGCTCCTAGTTTGGTCACTGATATGGTAGTCTCTGGAAGACTATCTCCTCCAGGCTTCCTTTCTTGTAACTGGAGCCTCATGTGACCCTTGCCATGGATGCCTTCCTGATGGGGTTGGGAGCCCGCTGTCAGGGCCTTCAAACAAGGTGTCTGGAACCTGTCAGAGACTCATCTCTATATCTGTGTGTTGGAGATGCGAGCTGTTTTTGTACAGTCTGTGAGCCTTAGTGGATCTCGTCAGCTACAGAACAGTCCTCCTCCAGACAGACAACAAGTCTGTGATGGGCCAGCCCGGTGGCACTAAGGGTTGGGGTGCTGGACACCGCACCTCGCGTCATGCCATCAACCCAGGTTCAGGAATGGACTTGGGCCGTCGAGGGTGAGCAGGGGAGGGATGGGATTGAGCGTCCGGAGGACTGCTCTCCCTTCCATGAGGAGGGATCTAGGTTTCAAAGTGCTCCTTGGTGGCCCTTGATGGAGATCGGGGGCAGCACAAGGAACTTGCAGTGCCTTGATTTGGGGGTGGAGCATCAGGACATCATTGCACGTCCACACTCCAGAGGATAAACCACAAAAAGCGTACAAAATCCCTCACAGGGACAGGGAGGTGACGAGGGCTCCAGGGACCAAGCCCACATCCCCAGCGCTGGACCATCCCTCCTCTGGTCCTCCAGGGCCTCTTCCAAGATGTACCCTCTAATCTCAGACAGGCCTCCAGGTAGGTGGGTGGGTCCTCCCCCGGGGGTGATCCGGGGGGCTGGAAAGCCCTGGTGGGGGTCACGGAGGAGGGAGGTCTCGGCGGGGAGTAGAGACGCAAGTCGAGTGGGCACCTCTAAGAGATGCCTTGCCCTCAGGAGCACAAATAAAGTGTACCACAAAAAAAGTCTGTGATGTATTACATCAACAAACAATGAGGAGCACTCTTACCCTCTCTGCAGGGGCCGATGAGGTGTGGGAAGAGTGCCTGGAGCAGGAATCTTACTTTGGTAGAGCTCCTGCAGCAGAGTCCCTAGGACTATGCCTTGAGCACTAGGACTCCACAGCAAACTTTCTAGCCAGCAGTACCCAGCTGGGGACCACTTCACCCTTCGGTCACAACTGGCGTCAGCCTCCTAACCTGCAAGGGGCGGTCCCCAGCCCCCCCACAGTTCTTTTCCTGCCATTGTCCTGTGTGCTTCGGCTTCTCGGATGCCTCATTGCATTGTCGACTGCCATCTTTAACCTCTCACCTAGCAGTATCGCTTAACTTTTCTATCAAATTAATCGCTACTTTTCTTCAATTTATGTCTTGTCCATCTCCTCCATCAAAGCGACTGACTTTCAAGTGCCAGTGTGGGTGGCAAATACCAGTAAAAGATCATCACTCCCAGTGTCTTTTCTGCCTGAGGCCTAACCACAAGGTGGACGCCTGCCCGGAATGCGCCACCTTTAACCAACATACCCGCATCTTTCACCGCAAAAGTCTTCTGACCTACCTTGTGGAACAACAACTTGACGCCCTTCAGTGTCCCTCTAAGGCCAGCTCTTCAGCCTCCAGGTCGCCATCTTCCCATAAACAAAAACATTCAGGAGGGAAGTACCATCACCAGGAGCACAGTAGGTCGGAGTCCCGACCAAGAGAATCCAGCAAGAGAGCAGATTCGGCCCCTCCATCAGGCCTCTCTTCCTCTGGCCTGCCATCGATGAAGGCTCCTACCGTTACCATTTCTGGAGGCGGCAGCTCTTTGGGGCATGGACCATCGGGTCCTTCTCTAAGCCTTAGGCCCTTCCAGCAGCCCGGGCCTAAGGCAGGGTCCTCCACCGTCAAGACGGCAACGTCTTCACATTCTTCCAGCTCACCATCCATATCGGAGGACAAGTACATATGCCAGAAGCATTCGTGTTCCAGAGAATGCTCTCCCCTGAGACCAGTCAGTGGCAAAGGCCAATACTTCGACATCAGTCTCGGGCGACAGGCCTTCTGACAAACGGAAGGACCGGAGGCAGACGCCACAGGGTCAGGCGTTGGACAGGCAGATGTCAGAGGGCAGCTATTACAGCCCAAATGCCACTGAATCACCCACCTCAACACCCGTCATCGGTGCAGTCGACAGCTGTTGACCACCAGCCTGTCGACAGACCCCCTGTCGACTCAGCTCTGGGTCATATGCCATCACCCCCTGTGTCGGACAACCAGGCATCAGGTGATCCGTTGACGGGTGACCAGACGACAGGTCAGGATAACCAGAGCCCCGATGTACGCCCAGAGGATACGCTAGGGCCTAGTGCATCACCTAAGGAGGTAACAGACCCCCCAAGACTACACCTTCCCCGCATGTCCCCATGGTCCCATTAGCGGACGTTTGGCAGCTTTGTACCTCATGGTGGAATACTGTAAAGGGGGACTTACTACAATGGGATAATGCCCCTCCTCCTCCCCCACAGCCTCAGCCTCAGGCACCAGTCCTGGCACAGGTTCCGGACCCCCAACCTTCGGCACAGCCTAAAAGCCCTGCCCCACAGGATTCTGACCAGGGGCAGCGCAGGTGCAAGGGCAGACGTCATCACTCTTCTTCCAGGTCATCGTCCTCCGATGACAGAACCAAATGTCGGCACGGACACAAATGTTCTAGATCTGCCTCCTCTTCCTCTTCTGGATATCATCTGTACTCCTGAGATTCCTCCCCGGAGGCACGTTCTCCTGATTGAGAAGGTTTGCATAACTCCCCCTGCTCTCCCCCAGACGACCCAGCCTTCATGGATGTGATGCATCACATTCAGTTCCTTAATCAATGGGAGGTGGAGGAATTAGACCCCAAGAGGAAGAGGCTTCACACTTTCCTGGGTATGAGTGACCCAAAACCGCTGGTCATCCCCCTCTGGTCCCTCCCTTCCAGGATCTGACCAGATTGGCCTGGGAGCGTCCGGCCTCCTCCTCTGCACTGCCAAAGAAGGCGGACATACTCTACAAAGCCCCCAAGACCGAGCCTTTCCTGGCAGAAAACCCGAAAGCAGATTCCATGGTCCTCACCACTGCCCATGGTAGGACCAAGCAACCCAAACATATGAGCTTGCAACCCCCCGACAAGGAGTCTAGGAAGTTGGACCAGCTCGGGAGGAGGGTTTACACTTCTTCCACATGTCCCATGCAGTCCTTGAATTTTCTGGCCCACATGGTCCTTTATCAGAAGTCTCTCTGGAGGAAGGCCTTTGAACTCACCCAGAAGCAACTAGATAAACCATCTTGCATGGAACTTCTGCACGTCCTTCAATCTGGACTGGATGTTGGGAAGCACGTTTTACGGGCTTCCTATGATTCAGCGGATACAGCTGCTCGAGCTGCAGCTACCGGGATCTGCCTTCATCGTCATTCCTGGCTACGGGTATCTCAGTTCAGGCAGGACCTCCAGGATTCTATCTTGGACACCCCCTTCCACAGCTCTGTCCTCTTTGGAGAGGAGGTGGGGGGGGGGTGCAGTCTGTTCACCAGATGTACAGAGCCAAACCCCAACAACCAAAACGCAAGCCATTTCAGTGCCCAGATGCCAATAGACAGAGAGGTCAACAACCCCGAGGTTCCTTCAAGCATAAGGCTCCTTCTCAACCCTCTGGGAACAGCGGGCCTAGGAGTGTGAAATTTTCCCAGCCCTCGCTGCCCGCCTAAGCCACTCATGCATGACTCCTTGCCAGCCCCCACCAGCGGAGGAAGTGGGGGAGACAGTAGGGTGTCTGTTCTCCCACTACCTAGAATGGTAGACAAATGTGACAGCAGACACTTGGGTTCAGGACATTATAGGAAGGGGTTATATGCTGGAGTTTGTTCAGATTCTTCCCGACAACCCTCCAGCCCCCTCCTGGTAATCCCCTGCCCATGAAGCCCTCATCCAGGAGGAGATTTAGGCCTTGCTATTAAAGTAAGGCATCGAGCCTGTTCCTCCATCTCAATAGGGAACCGGGTTCTACTCCCACTTCTGCCTGGTTCCCAAGAAGACAGGAGACTTAAGGCCCATTCTGGATCTAAGTCAGATGAACCAGTATATAGAGTACAAGAGGTTCAGGATGGTGACCCTACCCGGTCAGATTCCCATGCTAAATCAAGGGATTGACTATGTTCCCTGAATGTGCAAGACGCCTGCCTCCACATTCCGATGTTTCCAGCCCACCAAAGGTTTCTTCGGTTCACCTTTCGGAGGAACCATTACCAGTTTTGGGCCCTGCATTTCAGTCTGTCCTCAGTGCCCAGAGTGTTCACCAAGTGTCTTGCAGTGGTGGCAGCCGCATTAAGGAGACAGGGTCATTTTGTCTACCCCTACCTAGATGACTGGCTCCTAACTGCCCTCTCAAGACAGCAGTTAGTTCACACTCTCTCAGACACTTTCCAAATATTCCAGCAGCTGGGGATATCCATCAACATTCAAAAGTCCTGTCCTTGGCCATGCCAAAGACTACAGTACATTGGAGCCATCCTGGACACACAACAGGGAATGGTCTTTCTCCCACCCGACAGAGCCAGTCGGCTAAGGGATCGGGCTTCTGAAATAACTGCATCCAGTGGGGTTGCAGCAAGGACTATGCTGGAGCTGTTGGGTCATATGGCAGCAGCCATACCCATGGTGCAATTAGCACGCTTGCATATGAGAGTCCCACAATGGAACCTACGAGTCCAGTGGGACCAGAGATCCCAAGATCTAGAATGTCAAATCACTATGTCAAGGGCTGTTCAGCAGACGCTATCATGGTGGCTGACATCCCCCAATCTGGAACTGGGAGTTCCATTCTGATCACCCTCACCGAGCCAGATCCTCTCCACGGATGCCTTGAAGCTAGGTTGGGGAGCTCATTTTCAAAATCACTGCATGCAGGGTACATGGTCAGAGATAGAAGTGTTCCTGCGCATTAACATTTTAGAGATAGGGGCGATTCTGTATGCCATGAAGGCCTTTCAGAATCGCCTTTCCCAGAGACCCCTGCTTCTTTGGACCGACAGTATGTCGGTGGTGTTTTACATCAACAGGCGGGGGGGAGCACTCTTATCCTCTGTGCAGAGAGGCCATGAGAGTATGGCATTGGGCCCTGGAACACAGTCTCACACTGACAGCAGTTCATGTTCCAGGCGTCCAAAACGTCCTGGCCGACAAGCTGCATCTTGGATCTAATAATCCTACCTTCTCATAAAATATAAATGGCTCATTGCTTAGTGCCACCACGGATGAGAAGGATCTAAGTATTACCATCTCAAACGACCTTACATATTCCAAACTCTTGAATTCTGTTATTAGTACATCTAACAAGGTGGTTTCATCTATTCTTCGTAACATTAGTTCTAGAGATCATAAAGTGCTCATGCCCTTGTTTAGGTCATATGTAAGGCCACACTTTGAGTATGCCTTGCATATATGGTGCCCATTTAAAAAATCTGATGGTGGATCTCTTGAAAAGGTACAAAGAAAATTTACCAAAAAAATTCCAGTCTCAAACATCTATCTTATGAACAAAGGTTAAATACTCTGAACCTTATGCCACTCTCCACTAGACGTCTGAAAGATGATTTATTATTTTTATATGATGTAGTACATGATCCCTATATCATGATTGAGCTAGGCCTCAAATTCAAGTCCTCTACACACTATATCAAAGGTCACCCTTTTCAGTTAATTAGGAAACCCTTTAAGCGTAATAATCGGAAATACTTCTTTACTCCTCGTCCTATAGGGCCTTGGAATAAGCTCCCATCCTCTGTAGTAATGAGTGACTCTAAGAACATTTTCAGGCAACATCTGGATAAGTTAATCTGTTCTGGGTATAACCTGGCATACAATCATTTGGTCTAGTATAAGAGCATTATGGGCCTCGGCCTACTGGCTCTTTTTCCTCACCTTAGTATGAAGCTCAGTCGTTCCCGGTCCAGGACTCATGAATGGGAGCTGTTCCAGGAAGTGGCAGACGACCTCTTCAGAAGATGGGGTCCTCTAGAACTGTACCTCTTTGAATCCCCGTGCAATGCAAAACTACCCAATTTTTGCTCGCTAGATCCAGAGCCTGGTGCTTTCTGGCGAGTCATGTTGTCCCTTTTTTGGACAGGGAGGTTCCTTTACATGTTTCTTCCCTTTCCACTAATACAGAGAGTGCTGCCCAAGCTTCAGGCAGAGGGAGCGACTAATGATCCTGGTAGCCCCTCTGTGGCCACGACAAATTTTGTTCCCGCTGTTGCTGCAGTTGGCAACACAACCGCCTTTTCAGCTTCCAATCATGCCCAGCTTGCTATCCCAAAACCGGGGCACGCTGGTCCACCCAGACCTTCAGTCTCTGCATCTTCATGCATGGCTCCTGCAGACTTAGCCATTTCAAGGCATGGAGTCTCACAAAGGGTGGCCGGGGTCTTAGTAGAAGCAAGAAAGCCTTCTACAAGAGCAACTTATGCCATGAAATGGAAATGGCTTTTGCATATGGGCAACCGCACGTTCCCTGGATCCCTTCACATGCTTGGTGAAATCGGTATTGGATTACCTCCTATCCCTCTCAGACACAAGGCTGGGATACTCTTCTATCAAGGTGCATCTCTGCACCGTTTCAGCTTACCATGCACACTTAGAAGGAAACAAATCTCCCTCAATTGGATCTGACCCGAACATTCCTTCGGGGCATTCTTCATCTGAAACCTCCCATTAAGGATCCAGTCCTGCCATGGGACCTTTTGTTCATTCTAGAGAAGCTTACGTTGCCACCCTTCGAACTGGCCACAGATTACCTACACTTTCTCTCTTGGAAAGCATTATTTTGAGTTGCCATTACTTCAGCTCAGAGGATTTCAGAGCTACAAGCACTGATGTGCAAAGAACTTTATTTAGTTTTCCATAGAGACTGAGTGTCTCTTCGCACCAATCCTAAGTTTCTCGCGAAGATGGTGCCTGAGTTAACACTGAATCACGATGCCTGCCTTCCAGTTTATTACCCTGAACATTCCAATCGTGAGGAGGCCCTCCTTCATACTCGGGACATTCACAGGATCCTTCACTACTACGTGCATCGCATAGAGTCGATCAGGAAGTCAGATCAGCTCTTTGTCTCTTTTGCTCACAGATCCTTAGGGAAACCTGTGGCAAAGCAGACCATTTCTAAATGGTTAAAAAACTGTATTGCCTTCATCTGCGACAGGTATGAGAAATCCTTGCCAGGACTGGTCAGGGTCACTCAACCTGGGGGATAGCTGCATCTTTTGCAGCTCTCAAGAACGTCTCAGTGGCAGATATATGTGCCGCAGCCATTTGGAACTCTGTGCACTCCTTTGTCAATCACTACACTCTGGACATTACTTCCAGAAGAAGGGCAGGATTCGGTCTAGCTGTGCTCCAGGGCCTAGTTTCCTAATCATCTCAGGAGAATTTCCCTTCCACCCTTTATTTTGTATTCAGACACTGCTTGGGGCTCTGTCCTTTAAGGTGTAACCTGCTGCAGGAGCTCTTACTCGAAGTAAGATAATACAGTTTTGTGAGAACTTATCATAACAGTAGATCTTCGAGAAGAGCTCCTGCAGCAGGTGCTTTTTCCCTCACTCCATCCCCCTACTGTTTTTTTTCCTTATAGGAAATTTTGGCACCTGCCTCAAGTTTCTCCTGCTGATCATCCTCCAGGTCTCCGGCAGGTGAACTGAGGTGGGGCTGGGGACTGCCCCCTTTATACAGAGGCTGACATTGGTGGGCGGACCGGTGTAAGGGGCGGTCCCCAGCTGGGTACTGCTGGCTAGAAGTTTACCGTGGAGTCCTAGTGTCTGGCAGCATCGTCCTTGAGGTGTAACCTGCTGCAGGAGCTCTTCTCGAAGATTTACTGTTACGATAAGTTCTTACGTGACGGTACTTTCCTGCTGCGGGCCATTTATATGTCAGGAGTTCAGAATGCTTCAACTTCTGACCGCTTCACGAAGTGTGCCTGTGGCAAACGGATCCCCGAAAAGGACGGCCACTCTTCGTGCCTGATCTGCCTAGGCTCCAGCCACAACACCGAAGTCTGTCAGCACTGCCAGAAGTTCAACCAGGTCACTCAAGAGACATCGATTAAAAATGCTGGAGAGCCACCTTCTTAAGCAGAAGTTGCTTGCGATGGAAAAAGAGCTGCAGGCCAGGAGCTCTTCAGCCTCGCCAGCACAGCCCTCTGGGGCCTCTTATTCTCACAAAGAGAAGTTGGGAAAGCACAAACACTGGGACAAACATCAAGACTGGTCTGCTTCCAGGTTGCGGTCGCCCTACAAACCCACAACTGCGGCAGCCTCATCCTCCCGTGGGAGGTCGATGATTCCAGCCTCACCAGCCCTTACTCCTCCTGGGCGCCCAGTGACTCCGCCACCCACCCTTATCTCTGTTTCAGGTGACGGCTCTTTGGGACAGGGAACTTCATCTCTTGCTCCCCAGCCCCTGATGCTCAGGCCTTTTGCCCTGGCCCTTAGCCAGGGGGCTCGGCCGGTGCTGGGCTCTCAGGTGTCGGCCTTGTGCCTGTGGCCTCCCCACCAGCCACAACTCTGCCTTCGTCGCCTTCCAATTCTGGGACTGATGCCAGTTCTGGCAGGCAGCCCCCGAGGCAGACAACCGTCATTTCCTCCTCCTTGACATCACCTCTGCCTTTGCTCAGGTAATCTCCCTCTCCCCTGGCGCCAGCCTCTCCTGTTGGGCCAGCATCACCCAGCCCTTCAACAGGGCCCTCTGTGCCGTTCACCTGTCGGGCCACCGCCAGTGCTGCCAACTCCCCGTCCTGCAGGCCAGACACCGGTGTCCCCTTGCCCGCCACCTTAACTTCAGCTGATACCTGCCAACCCATCACCGGACCCCTGCCGGCACTGGATGAGCCTACGCTGGGTTACCCATCGTTGGCTCCTCAGTCATCATACCCTAGCCCGACGCCTTCTTTGCCTTTTCTACCTGTATATAATTTTATGTCACAGGAAAATTTTAGCGCCCTCTTGACATGGTAGTCATTGATTCCGAAGTAGAACCCTGTGCTTCAGGACCCCCTCTGGCCTCTCCTTTCCTCCCAGGGACAGCAGTGGGGCTGACCCAAGTGAACCCCACAGGACTGGGTCCTCTGGCACCCATCCGGACACCAGCACTGGCTCTAAGAGGGGCGACCACTGGCCTCTGATGCTGGTCCTAGATAGTGAGTCCTTTGAAGATGACTCCTTTTCTTTAAGGTCTTCCTCTTCCCCAGGGAGGATCAGCCCAAGCGCCCCCCCCCCCCATGACCCATCCTTTATGGACATCATGTGTCATATACTGTCCATTATGGGATGGAAGATGGAGGAACTTGACCCAGAAAGGTGCTGTCTGGCTCTCTTTCTCAGGAAAAAAGATGCCCTGCCCATTGTGGTGCCACCTTTGATTGAGTCCTCCGAGGACGTCACCCAAGTAGCTTGGGCTCACCTCTCCTCCATTCCGCCTCTTCCTAAGAAAGTGGATGAACTTTACCATACCCCAGCTGGTAAACTTTTCTTGGGGAGTGATCCCAAGGCAGACTCTGTGGTCATTAATGCTGCCCATGACCGAACCAAGAAGCCCAAGCACCTCAGCACTCTCCCTCCAGACCGGGAATCCAGACAGCTAGACCAGATTGGCAAACAGGTCTTTACCTCTGCTACTTTGGCCATTAGGACCATCAGCTGTCTAACCCATATGATACAGTACCAGAATGCTCTCTAGGACCAGGCCAGGGACCTGGACCAGACACTGCCTGAGGATTCCACCAAAACTCAGCTTGCCCAGCTTATGAAGTTGGGCTCAGATGTGGGCAACTAAGTCCTCTGGATGTCTTATGATGCTATCAACACTTCCGGGCGTGGGGCTGTGGCTGGCATTTTCCTCCAGCACCACTCTTGGCTTCGGGTCTCCAGGTTTGCCCCAGATGTCCAAGCCAACATTGTAGATGCTCCCTTCCAGGGCTCTGTTCTCTTTGGGGTGATGTCCAGGACCTAATTTCTAAGTTGCAGGAGTCAGTTAAAGCCCTTAAGTTGGTTCATTCACTCTACCATACTCATCCTACAGCGAACCAGCACCAGTCCTTTTTTTTTTTTATATTCTTTATTTTTCATATTCCTTTACAGCATGTACAGTTCATAAGGCACAAGGAAAGGAAAAACATCTTCTAGGATCGTGGATATGTTGTTCGTCCACACTATTTGGCATGTCCCTTTCCCTTTAAGGATCACCGGAAGGTCTTCAAGCTGGCTTCTCCCACCCACCTGGGTGGTATATCTCTCGGCTCTGCCCCATGACGCCAGATCTTCCTTTACGCTGGAAGATTCAGGTTGCCTCCTTCGTGCTTCCACATTTTGTAGGCCCTGGCTTCAAAACCTTTGGTTTTTCAGAAAATTCGACCTGAATCAGTATCTCAGGTCACGCACCTTTCGGATGGTTACTGTGTCCCAGATCATACTATTCTTGGAGCAAAATGTGGTTCTGGTCACTGGACCTGCAGGACGTGTTCTTTTACATCCCAATCCGTCCGTCTCATTGACCGTTCCTCCACTTCATAGTCGAAGGAACCCTATACGAGTTCCGAGCCATGCCGTTCAGCCTGTCATCAGCCCCACGGGCCTTCACCAAATGCATCGCGATGGTGGCAGCCCATCTCAGGTGTGGGGAGACAGAATTTACCCCTATCTTGACGACTAGCTCTTAGCAGGTCCCACCCAACAGGAGGTGGAGAGGTCCAGGGACCTGGCCCTCCAGACCAACTCTCAACTCGGCCTCTTGATCAACGAGGCCAAGTTGGAACTTATGCCTGCCTAGGTGATGTACTTAATTGGGCCAGAGCTTGACTCTTGTCAAGCCAGAGCTCGGCTCCCGGCGGACAGAGTGGAGGTCCTCTCCTCCTTTGCCCAATCATTTGTGGTTGGGCAATTGCGCCCTGCCCGGGACTTTCTGTGCCTTCTGGGTTACATGGCAACGTGCACCTCTGTGGTCCTTTGGGTCCGATGGCACATGCACACCCTCCAGTGGGAGCTGGCCACCCAGTGGACTCAGCGCCATGGTCATTTCGACCAGCTGATCACTGTAACCCAGAAGATGTGGGACGCTCTCCAATGGTGGACCGCCCCAGACCAGTTGCAGGAAGGGATCCCGTTTGTCCGCTCTGAGCCGACGGCCGTCCTCACGACCGATGCCTCTCTCATGGGCTGGGGAGCCCACATGGGGGACAAAAGGGCCTATGGGTTCTGAACCCCCGAGGAGTCCCGGTACCACATCAGCCTGTTGGAGCTCTGAGCAGTCAGACTGGCACTGTCTGCTTTCGCTCCTCAGCTCCGGGGTCAAGTGGTTCAAGTCCAGACAGACAATACCATGACCATGTACTACCTCAACAAACAGGGTGGCATACATTCCCGTCTGCTTTGCAGGGAGGTGCTCCGCATCTGGACCCTCGTCAGCCGTCTGGAGGCAGATCTCCTAGCCATTCATGTGGCAGGAGCCTCAAACCATCTGGTGGATGTTCTCAGCTACTTAGGTGAGACATCCCACAAGTGGTCTCTCCATCCAGAGGTAGCTTACAGCCTTTTCTTCCACTGGGGCAAACCGATGGTGGACCTGTTTGCCTCCAGGGACAACACCAAGTTGAGGCTGTTTCATGCCCGCCCTCTCAGCAGGGCTCACTGTGGGGATGCCTTCTTGAGGCCGTGGACCCCAGGCCTCTTCTACGCCTTCTCTCCATTTCCCTTGATCCACAAGGTGCTCCTCAAAGTGAGGAGGGACAAGGCAAAGGTGATTCTGGTAGCCCCAGACTGTCCGCGCCAGTTCTGGTATCCAGATCTCCTCAGCTGCAGGCCCTCAGAATGGCTTCCAGCAAAGCCGGACCTGATCTCTCTCAATCAGGGGAAGGTATACCATCCAGACCTTCAATCCCTGCACCTCACAACTTGGTTACTGAGCGGCTAGAGTTCCAGGCTTTAGGTCTTTCCGAGGATGTCCTCACGATGGTGGAGGCATCCAGAAAGGAATCGACCAGAAAATGTTATGCCTTCAAATGGAAAAGATTTTCCATTTGGTGTCAGGGCAAGGGCCTGGACCCTCTGTCCTGTCCAGTGGCTAACATTCTCTACTACCATTGGTCTCTGTGCAAAGGGGTCTTCAGTCATCGACCCTTAGGCTGCATCTGGCAGCCATCTCTGCTAACCGGGTGCAGGCCGGTCAGTCGACAGTGCAGGAGATAATGGTGGCGCTTTCAAAGCCTGGATCACATATCCCCCATCCCCGGTGCGGGAACCTCCACCTCCATGGGATCTACTGCTGGTATTGGCAAAGCTCATGGGCAAGCCATTTGAACCAGTGAACAAGTGTGCATTGTCACACTTGTCAAGGAGGAAGGCCTTCCTGGTGGCTGTCACATCTGACAGAAGGACAGGGGAGCTCCAGGCACTTTCGGTGGTCTCCCCTTATCTGGTCTTCCACAGGGACAAGGTTGTCCTACGCCCCCTCACAAAATTCCTTCCGAAGGTGGTGTCAGAGTTTCACCTTAACCAGGTGTTAACTCTGCCAGTATACTACCCTAATTACACCTTGGAGGCCGAATACAGGCTCCATACCCTGAAAGGAAAAAGGAAAGGAAAAACATCTTCTAGGATCTTGGATATTCGGGGAGAGGTTCACCATCTGTTTGTCACCTACGCTGAAGCCCCGTCTGGCAGACCTGCAGCAAAATGGACTATTGCAAGGTGAATTAATAATAATAATAATGAATTTTATTTCACAAAAGCGCCTTTCAGGCCATCAAGGAGCTGTACAAAAGATAAGAAGTCATAATAAAACAGTAAGCATAATAATAGAATAGATAATAGAGGATCCAAGTTATTTGGTGCCACCAAAAGCCTGACACCATAAGAAGGTTTTCAGCACCTGTTTAAACCCTCCCACAGTCGTGCACTCCTGAAGCTGACGGGGTAGAGAATTCCAAAGGGTTGGGGCCATAAGTCTGTGCTATGAGTTGGTGGGCATGGAGCCTCCCAGAGAGATAAGAGCTCATTCTACCCGCCATACTGCTGCATTGGTGGCTGCTTCCAGGGACATCCCTATCCAGGAAATCTGTTGGGCTGCTACCTGGAAGTCAGCAAACACCTTCATTACCCATTACCACATCGACCTTGAGTCACACTGGGATGCTGGTTTTGGGGCCTCAGTTCTCCAATCTCTTTTCCCCAAGTGAGTATCAGTGGGGGTGTGCACCTTGCCTCCCTCCTCCCAGAGAACTACTAGGAGTCTACAAAATAGTGTGGATGAACAACATATCCACGATCCTAGAAAAACAGGTCATTCACCTGTAACAGTAGTGCTAGGAGTGATATATGTTGTTCATCCACATGGACCCACTTGACCTCCCCAGATGCACAAAACCTGGCTTCCAGCGGGCTAAGATCTGGCGTCATGGGCGAAGCTGAGGGATATACCACTCAGGTGGGTGGGAGGAGCCAGCTTGAAGATCTTCCGGCGATCCTTAAAGGGAAAGGGACATGCCAAATAGTGTGGATGAACAACATATACCACTCCTAGAACTACTGTTACAGGTGGGTAACCTGTTTATCTCAACAATCACTGTCATGCATACACAGAATATGGCATTTCCAGTCAGTCCCATCCAATTGTTGTAATAATCATACCCTAAGGGGGTCAACAAGTTTGTTTCCTTAAATACATATTTTCCCGGTATTATTTATGGAACAAATGATTCATCTATTTGTGATATATAGAACACCCAAGACCTCCATGACATCTCAAATTGCTGTGCTCTACCCAACTGTATAGAGATTATATGTTCTAAATAATAAATTTCATTTTTCACCGAATGCCATTGGGTCAGTGGTGGCACTGTAGTAGTGCACCACAGGCGGGTAATCACTTTCTTTGCCACTGCCAAGTAAAGATATAGCTTACTTTTACAAGGTGGCACTGTGCCATCTTCTAATATATATAGGACAACCAATTGTTGTGTTAAGGTCAATTTGGCATCTATTAATTGTGTTAAACATGAACCAATCTCCTGCCAAAATTGAACAATCTTAGGGCAGCTCCAGAATCGGCAGCAGTCCTTTAGTTAATCCTCCCTCAAGCAGTCCCGAGGACAGTCTGCCAAGGGCCAACACAGACATAAGGCTACCAATGCCTCTACAAGTGCCGCCGCTCAAACCCCAGCGGTCCTGCAGCCCTCCTGCCTGCTCCAGCCCCTGTCTCCTGACTCCTTAGCCGACCCCCCTCCTCTGACGGCGGGTCCAGGGGAGATGGTCGGGGGGGTTGGTTCTCTCTCCACTTGCCAGAGTGATGAGCAGTGAACACAGGCACGAGCTTCAGCTCATAGCTCAAGGTCACACCTTGGAATTTCTGGGGTAGCTGCCAAAAAGTCTTCCAGTCCACTCTACCTACCTTCCTGTGCACCTGCCCCTGATTTGGAAGGAAGTTCAAGCTCTGTTGCAAAAAAGAGCCATAGAGTCCATCTCTCAGGATTAGTGGGGAAGAGGGTTTTACTCCCACTTCTTCCTCGTCCCCAAGAAGACCAGGGACCTCCAACCCATCCTGGACTGGAGCAATCTGAACCTGTACATTGAGTACAAATGCTTTAGGATGGTGACCCTTCAAGGACTACTACCCCTTCTGCACCAGGGGGATTGGCTCTGTTTGCTGGACTTGCAGGATGCCTACCTGCACATCAAAGTCTTTTCTGCCCATCGTCGCTTCCTTCGTTTCCAATTTCTGGGTGCTCATTTCCAATTTCTGGTCCTCCCATTTGGCCTTTCCTCAGCCCCCCAGGCATTTACCAAATGCCTGGCAGTTGTGGAGGCAGCATTAAGGAGGCAGGGCTTCTATGTATTACCCTACCTGGATGACTGGCTGTTAGCAGCCCCCTTCAGGGAACACTTAGTTCAGACCCTGGAATGCACTCTGCACCTTTTCCAGGAATTGAGAATCATGGTAAATCTGCTGAAGTCCTGCCTCTCCCCTTGCCAACACAGTCTGTACATAGAGGTGGTCCTGGACACCAACCAGGGCAAGGCCTTTTTACCCCAAGGACAGAACGGAGTGCTTTAATTGCGACTTCTGGGCCATATGGCAGCAGCCATTGCCATTGTTCCTCTGACCCATCTGCATATGCTGCTTCCTCTGTGGACCTTGAGGGTTCAGTGGGACCAGCGCACAGATGACCTGGACCAGTTGGTCGGTCAGGGACTGCCTCTGGAATTCGAGCAATACCCTCCAAGCTGAGCCCTCGCCCCTCTGGAGGAAAGAGTATCCTTCCAGACTCGGTCAGCTCTCCGAGATAACATTGCTCCACTCCTCCTCAAGGAGGCAGTAGCTCCAGTGGCAGATCCTCCAGCAGACCCAGGCTTTGTCTCCAGGTACTTCCTGGTGCCCACGCAGATGGGGGCTGGCGCCCTATTCTAGATCTGCACGACCTGAATCAATATATCAGGTCACACAGCTTCCAGATGGTCACTCTGTCCCAGATCATACCATCCTTGGAGTGAAACGTGGTTCTGTTCACTGGATCTGCAGGACGCGTTCTTTCACATCCCAATCCGTCCGTCTCATCAGCGGTTCCTCCGCTTCAGAGGCAAAGGGAGCCTATACGAGTTCCGAGCCATGCCGTTTGGCTTGTCATCAGCCCCACGGGTCTTCAGTAAGTGCATTGCAGTGGTGGCAGCCCATCTCAGGCGTCGGGTTGGGGGGGTCAGGATTTATCCCTACCTTGATGATTGGCTCTTAGCAGGTCCTGCCCAACAAGAGTTGGAGAGGTCCAGGGACCTGACCCTCCAGACCTGCTCCCAACTCGGTCTCCTGATCAACGAGGCCAAGTCTGAACTCGTGCCTTCCCAGGTGATGTGCTTCATCGGGGCAGAGCTTGACTCTCGTCAAGCCAGAGCTCGGCTCCTGGCAGACAGGTCAGAGGTTCTTTCCTCCTTTGCCAAGTCATTTCTGGTAGGGCAATTACGCCCTGCCCGGGACTTTCTGTGCCTTCTGGGTTACATGGCGGCATGCACCTCCATGGTCTGTTGGTCCCGGTTGCACATGTGCCCCCTCCAACGGGAGCTGGCTGCCCAGTAGACTCGGTGCCATGGTCATTTCGACCAGCTGATCACTGTAACCCAGAAGATGTGGGATGCTCTTCAGTGGTGGACCTACCCAGACCGGTTGCAGGAAGGGATCGCGTTTGTCTGCCCCGAGCCGACAGCCGTTCTCACCACTGATGCCTCTCTCATGGGCTACGGAGCACACATGGGGGACAACAGGTCCCATGGGTTCTGGACCCCCGAGGAGTCCCAATACCACAGTAACCTGTTGGAGCTCAGAGCAGTCAGACTGGCACTGTCAGCTTTTGCTTCTCAGCTCTGGGGCAAGTGGCTCAAGACCAGATAGACAATACCACGACCATGTACTACTCCAACAAACAGGGTGGCATGCACTCCTGTCTGCTGTGCAGAGAGGCGCTCTGCATCTGGACCCTCGTCAGCCGTTTAGAGGCAGATCTTCTAGCCATCCATGTGACAGGAGCCTCAACCCATGTGGCAGATGCTCTCAGCCGCTTAGACAAGACATCCCACGAGTGGTCTCTCCATCCAAAGGTAGCTTATAGCCTGTTCTTCCACTGGGGCAAACCGATGGTGGACCTGTTTGCCTCGGGGGAAAACACCAAGCTGAGGCTATTTCATGCCTGCTTCCCTCAGCAGGGCTCGCTGACCCCAGGCCTCCTCTATGCCTTCCATCCATTTCCCTTGATCCACAAGGTGCTCCTCAAGGTGAGGAGGCACCAGGGCGAAGGTGATTCTGGTAGCTCCAGACTGGCCACATCAGTTCTGGTATCCAGATCTCCTCAGCCTCAGCTGCAGGTCCCCGGAGTGGCTTCCAGTACACCCAGACCTGATCTCTCAATCAGGGGAAGGTATACCTTCCGGACCTTCAATCTCTGCATCTCACAGCCTGGTACCTGAGCAGCTAGAGTTCCAGGCTTTGGGTCTTTCCAAGGATGTTCTCACCGTGGTGGAGGCATCCAGAAAGGAATCTACCTTTAAATGTTATGCCTTCAAATGGAAAAGGTTTTCCATTTGGTGTCAGGGCAAAGGCCTGGACCCTCTGTCCTGTCCAGTGGCTAACATCCTTGACTACCTTTGGTCCCTGTCCAAAAGGGATCTTTGGTCATCGACCCTTAGGGTGCACCTGGCAGTCATCTCTGCTTACTGTGCGCGGGCCGCTCAGCCGATGTTGGCGCAGGAGACAGTGGTCAGGCACTTTTTCAAAGGCCTGGCTCACATATCCCCTCCAGTGCGTGAACCTCCACCTCCATGGGATCTACTGCTGGTACTGGCAAAGCTCATGGGCAAGCCATTAGAACCAGTGCACAAGTGTGTATTGTCACATTTGTCATGGAAGACTGCCTTCCTGGTGGCTATCACGTCTGCCAGAAGGACAGGGGAGCTCCAGGTGCTTTCAGTGGACTCCCTTTATCTGGTCTTCCACAGGAACAGGGTTGACCTACACCCCCACCCGAAATTCCTTCCGAAGGTGGTGTGAGAGTTTCACCTTAACCAGGTGTTAACTCTGCCGGTTTACTACCCTAATTATACCTTGGAGGCCTAGTACAGACTCCATACTTTGGGCCTGAGATGAGCTCTCTCCTAACACGGGGAGATTTTCAGCAGCTGTTTGTCACCTACACTGAGCCGCTTCTGGCAGACCTGCAGCAAAATGGACAATTGCAAGGTAGATTACATCTTGCACCAATCTGTGTTATGAGTTGGTGGGCATGGAGCCTCCCAAAGGGATAAGGGCTCATTCTACCTGCCATACCGTTGCTTCAGTAGCTGATTCCAGGGACATCCCTATCCAGGAAATCTGCCGGGCTGCTACCTGGAAGTCAGCAAACACCTTCATTACCCATTACTACATTGACCTTGAGTCACGCCAGGATGCTGGCTTTGGGGCCTCAGTTCTCCAGTCTCTGTTTCCTAAGTAGGGGGTGTGTACCTTGCTTCCCTCCTCCTGGAGAACTGCTAGGAGTCTGGATGAACAACATATCCATGATCCTAGAAAAACAGGTTATTCATCTGTAACAGTAGATCTTTCACGGTATGGTCTCTTGCGGTAAGTCATTACTTCTGGGAGTTTCCCCTAGGTGGTGCTCTCGCACTGTAGTTTTCTCCAGCAGTCTCTACACCAGGGACTACCCACATGGCCTCACTTCCTGGGCTGTGCCTATAAAAGTAGGTGGTCCCTGGTAGTCTCCGTTCATTTGCCCACTGGCTTCAGCTCTCACAGCAGCTAGAATACTCTCCTGCTAAGTGATCTACGATGTGGATTGAACCCACAACTTAGGGTGCCTGGGCTTAATACACGGCACCATATTCCTATACTCAAACAAGAATTTTAAGGATGGATGACTCATGGAGCTCTGTTAACATGCTCTGACAACACTGAGTCCTTTTCAAGAAGCATCGAAGTGGAAAGCATACCTTCACCATAAGTCCTGCCTGACCGCCTTTCAACGGTCATGTGTGCTAAACATATATTATCAAGGAGACTTTCTTCATCGATGGAGGACAAATACCCCATCGACAGCAGGCATTTCTACATCATCTTCATCACAGAACAGACTACAGAGGCTTACACTACATTCCTGTTGACGGATGCATAATCCCCATCGATGGAGGCCTCCTACATACTTCTCGTCGACAGGAGGTTCATTTCCCGTCGTCGGAGGCCTCCTACATACTTCTCGTTGATGGGAGGTTCATTCCCCATCAACGGAGGCCTCCTGCATATTTCTTGTCGACAGGAGGTTCATTCCCCGTCGACGGAGGCCTCCTGCATATTTCTTGTCGACAGGAGATTCATTCCCCATCGATGGAGGCCTCCTGCATGATTCCCGTCGACGGACCCTTCATCCACCGTCAACGGAGGCCTCCTTCATGATTTCTCATTGACGGAATATTCATCCACCGTGGCCGGAGGCCTCCTACATGATTCTCATCATTGGGCCACTCATGCCTCATCGACGGAGGCCTCCTACATACTTTTCATCAATGGGAGGTTCATTTCCCATTGATGGAGGCCTCCTGCATACTTCTCGTCGACAGGAGGTTCATTCCCCGTCGATGGAGCCCTCCTACACATTTCTCTTCGACGGGAGGTTCATTCCCCATCGACGGAGTCCTCCCGCATACTTCTCATCGACGGGAGGTTCATTCCCCATCGACAGAGGCCTCCTGCATGATTTTTCATTGACGAAATATTCATCCACCATCGACGGAGGCCTCCTTTATGATTTTCATTGACGGAATATTCATCCTACGTCGACGGAGGCCTCCTATATGATTCTTATCAATGGACCACTCATGCCCCGTCGACGGAGGCCTCCTACATACTTCTCGTCAACGGCAGGTTTATTCCCCGTTGACGGAGGCCTCCTCCAAGACTATCATCAGCGGTGGCTTCATATAGAACAAGCCTCTCTCATTGACTGGCACCCCCCCCCGTCAACGAGGCACATTATCTTCATCTGTTGTCGATGAGACACATTCCACCGTCGACAGGACATGCTCCCCTTCTTTCATCGTCGACGGAGCACTATTTTTACTAATCATCATAGACGACTTTCATTCCACCGTCTATGGGGCATGATATTCCTTGTACACCATCGACGGGGATGATCCCAACATCAGTGGCCAACATTACACCGTCCACAGACAATGCCTTACAATATGTATATATTATTAATGGGAGACATTTTCCGTCAACAGAACATTAACATGGTTACATATTCTCATCAATAGGGTGTACCCCTTCGACGTATGTCTCCTTGCTGCCTCCTCTATCAGTGTGGGTACAGGGCTTTTTCACACTCATTTATGGAGCAGAAAACCCCCCAACTGACAATGCCAATGTATACAACTATGAGGCTATTTATCAAAAAAATATATGGCATACCCCTACAATTCAAAGGGGCTTATTTTGTCGACATCAACTTCATATTTTACTACAATCAACATATCAGATTCTTTAGCGTCTGCCACTCAGGACCCAGAACTGACTAAGAATACATCATACTGTTGCCTATGCCTTGAGGATAACCTCGCCAATATTATAGAGGCACACCTCAGGGCAGAAGGTAACTTGTTTATCATGTTCATATATACATATTTAATAGAGGTATCACTGTTACAGGCCATTACGGTCACTTCATCAGGATGCCTCTCGGCCTGCTGTGCGCTGGACCCTCGTGTCCCTTCCACGAACAGAGCATGCTACTACTCACATGCTGAGAAACGATCAATATATCCTAATAATATTATAATATGAATCATAATATTCTTACCAAACATCTGCAGCTACATGCGGTCCTCACCTGGCCATAAATAAAGGCCACAGAAACAATGGTGAGTACACACACACATATGTGTGTGTGTGTGTGTGTGTGTGTGTGTGTATGTATATATATATATATATACACTGTGTGTGTGTGTATATATATATATATATATATATATATATATATTATAAATCTTATCAAATCTACAAGGCTTATCAATTTTCTGATCCACGCTACTTGGACAACAAAATGTGTGCATGTCACAACCCTTATGACTTTTTCTCAGATTAACTGTTTGGAATCTCAAAGATGAGATCTAATATCTCATAATATGCAATTATCCAGATCATTATTTAAACTTCTGTTCACCCGACAGCATAAATAAAGGGCCCACCATACTAACATTTCAGGTGTACACCTAACAAGGCTGCAGGCCATGGTATACTTGGGACCCCCTTACAAATGAGATTGCTAATGCACAATGGAACTGACTACATCAATCTGTTGCATTCCATGTCTTTACCCTAAAACGGGTACAATATTGACTAGAGCAACACTACTGACTCTTAAGAGCCACTGGATTCCATTATGAAATAGATACATTGTTTCATTTCACAAAACCATTGTTTGCTACTTATGTAGCCTATTTATTCCAAAAATGGATACATTTCTCTAATGACTTGACAGTCATGGCAAAAAAACAAACAAAAAAAACTGTAATAACTTGCTACATTGTAGCACTACAAAATAACAACACTGTATTATTTGAGTTACCGTTCAAAACTCAGAACCCAATAGGCTTGGACATACACTGTCTTTCCAGTGCATGCCACTGAGACCTACCAATTACTCCATTATATGGCAGAATTTTTTCTGATTTATTACAGTATTTGATATGCCATCCCCTGATCGGGTTTGTCACAAACTCACTCAGCAGGTCACGCCCTCTGCTCCCACAGTGCCAACCTCCGAGCGCAGTCTTGTGAACAGGAAACAGAAACAGGGTAACCCTCCTGTCTGTTTTGTGGGTTCTAATCAACCTTTTGTCTCAAGTCTTGGAGGGATTCAAACTTTGAACCTCTTGTTAGCGTACCCAATGTACAGGCTCAGATAATTCTGCTCTTCAGGGGGCCAAATATCTTTCGCCTACGGGCACCTAACCAGGTGTACAAAATGAACCCTTAAAACTCTATTAACGACCTCAGAATAAATTCTTACCTTTTCCCAGTTTGGTAAAACCAGTAAGCTTTGTACAGTGTCAGCTTTAACCATGTTTGCTTCCCTTGTTAAGAAAAAGAATTTCAAAGGCACACCAAGTAGTCTGTAAAGTAGAGGTTTACTTCGAAATAGATACAAAAATGTAAAATGTAAATACAGAATCATGTATCACAAAAACATACAATCACTTAAAAAAAAAAAAAAAAAAACAAGATTTTAAAAGTGCAGTTTCCTACCACCAGACAATTAGACTTGATCTATCTGATCTATCTAATGTATCTCTTACAGTGCTGCTAGCAAGTTGTAGCTTTCAGTGTCCAAACATTTATGTGTAAATGGAAAACAGAATACTGTTTAAAAACTGGCTTTGCCAGCCTCTTTGCGTGAGGTCACCTAGCTCCTCCCCTGTCCGAATATAAAAATATATAAGGTGAAGGAAGGAAACATTCAATTCAGTGCTTTAGAGTAACTGGTAATTGGTATTTTTCTTTTAAACTTAGATTGTAGGCTTGTAGTGACACTATACTTTGTTTCTGTGTTGTCTTTACTTATAATTGTTTTTGGGCTGTTGAAAATTTAAAACATAGTGGTGGTGTAATTCTGTGCTGTCTTTAATTGCTGCAAATTTTATCTTGGCTTGTCTGACTGTCCTGTAGCTGGGTGAAGGGTGTTAATTGTCTGGCCTCTGACCTCAGCTACGTGATAACTGGAGGTGGGGCTTAGTCACAGTTAAAGCAGCAAACAGAGGTTCACCTTCTCAGAAGAAGCCAGAAGGTGAAGGAAGGAAACCTATTCAATTCAGTGCTTTAGAGTAACTCCCACCCCTTCCCCCAACTCTTAATTATATGCCCTGATAAATCTGATTGACAGGAGCTAAACACAGGGTATAGTAAGAGGTGTGAAGTAGGAGGGGCATAAGGGGGAAGAAGACCACCCTCAGCATGACAAGTGTTTTGACTCATTTATTTATTTATTGGTTTCTTTTCCTTAAAAAATATATATATCTGACGATCAGTTACAGGATTTTAGTACTGTAAATAAATAAAAGAGAACTAAGAGAGCTTCAGTAGCAGAGAAGTAGTGGAATTGCAGTATAATGTGGGAGTGGTGCAATGCAGTGGCTGTGGGGCAGCCATATTCAGGCAGACCTTCTGGACACTGAGGTGCTGCCCTATCTGCATGCATCTCTCTGGACTGCGGGATGAGGTAGCCAGACTCAGAGCGGAAGTAAACTGGGTCAGGAGTACCATCACCCCTATCCAGGGACCACCCAGTCCAATGCAGCTGCCTCAAAGGATGCCGAGAACGAGGAGCACTTGGATGACAGTGGGCTCAGGGAGGGTCAGAGCAGTCAGGCAGAGGCACATCCCAGATCCTATTCCTCTCAAGAACTCGTATGCCACACTGGCAAATGAGGACAACCAAATAGAGGTACCCAGGGAAGTGGAAGGAAAGGATGTGGAGGTTAGGCAGGAGGTGACCTCAGTGGGAAAGCAGTGGACCCCAGAGGAGGAGGAAGTGAATCCTGGTGGGGACTCCATCGTAAGAGGGATCCAGCTAGGAACACAGGAGGGGAGGACAGGGAGGTGAGGTGCCTATCAGGTGCCACGGCATGGAGGGATGGAAGAAGATACTGGGGATCACTGGGAAGGCAAGGCGGAGGGTGAGCTGGATGTCATTATCCACCTAGGTACTAATGACTTGCAAATGGGGACCAAAGGAAGTTCAGGAAGAGTTTAGGAAACTGGGGTGGGGTCTCAAGCAAGTAGCTACTTCTGTCACTTTCTCAGTAGTACTACCTGTGAGAGGCAAGGGAGAGCAAAGGAGTGCATGCACCAGGAACTTTAACTCATGGTTGAAGAACTGGTGCTATGAGAAAGGATTTGGATTCATTGGTGACTGGGACCCACCTGGAGGGATGGAGGTTTGTTCAAGCCTGGCCGCCTGCATCCATCCTGGAGGAGATCAAGCACTCAACGATAAGTTTAAATGCTACATTGACAAGCATTTAAACTAGCAAAGGGTGTGCAGGCCAGCAAGGGCGGTGCCTGCTCACCCCACAGCTAGTAGTGGAACCAGTGAACCAGAGGAGTGGCTATCTCTGCAAGCAATGTGCAAAAGATGGAGATTAGTGTCCAAAAGGTGGATAAGCAGAAAAGGGCAAAATTCAGCAGAAGGGCAAACAGCAAGGAGAACAGGATAAATGACAACCAAGGAAGGGCTGGAGTAGAACAGTGAAGCAGTCTAGGAGGTCAAATCATGGAAAGCCATATGTGCAAATGCCAGAGCCTTAGCAACAAGATGGAAGATCTGAGGCTGTCATGGTACAGTCAGACCTGGACATTGTGGCCATCACTGAAACCTGGTGTAATGATAACCATGACTGGGAAATGGCCATACCTGGCTACAACATATTCAGAAGAGACAGAGCAGGCAGGAAGGGGAGGAGGTGGCACTGTATGTGAAAAATGACATAAGGGCCACACAGATCCAGGAGGAACAAAATGGGGAGAGATACTGTGGGTTAAGCTGGAAAGGAAAATGGGGCCAGCCATCCGCACAGGTGTGGTCTATAGACCACCAGCCCAGGAGGAAGAAACAGATAGGAGTTGATGCTAGCCATCCAAAGGATGGCAGACAAAGTGAGGTAGTACTGGTTGGAGACTTCAATATACCAGAGCGTGGACTGGAGCATCCCAGCAGCAGCATCAACTAGGAGCAGATTTATCCTGGACTCCTTCAGGGTGCCTTCCTCAAGCAACTGGTCATGGAACCAACTCAGCAGAAGGCAATACTGGACCTTGTGCTCACAGACAGGGACAGTGTGATGGGGGTAACAGTGGGGAGCACCTGGGTAACAGTGACCACCAGTCATTGTGGTTTGAAATCACAGAAAGAGCAGAACCAAACCACACAGAACACATATCCTGGATTTTTAGGGGCAGACTTTGGGAAAATGGGGAGATACTTGAAAGAGGCATTAAGGGAATGGGACAGGAATCAGGGTTGAGGAACAGTGGGCAGTATTTAAAATGGGGATTATAAGAACAACAGAATTATGCATTAAGCAGGTTAGCAAGAGGAAAAGAAGAGGAGACCATTATGGTTTCAAAGAGGTAGCAAAGAAAGTGAAAGCAAAAGATTACATTCAGGCAATACAAAAGACACAGGCAGAAGGGATAGGGAGAAGTACCAGGAGAAACAAAGGAGGCAGGGAAGTCAGTAAGGAAGCCAAAGCTCAGACAGAAGAACACATTGCAAAATCAGTGGGTAAAGGGACAAAACCTTTTACAGGTACATAAGTGAAAAAAGAAAGACAAAGGGAGGGATAGTGAGACTGAAGGGGGAGGATGGGAGCCACGTGGAGGATGACAACAATAAAGCTGACATATTGAACAGGTATTTCTGCTCAGTCTTTACTAAGGAAGAGGGGGGTAATGGGTCTGAAGGGAGTACAAGGGTGAGAATGGTGCAGAAATGGGCACAAGTCCCTTTACACAGAAAGGGTCCTGAAGGAACTGGAAGTAATAAGAGCTGATAAAGCAATGGGGCACCCCAGGTCCTTAAAGAACTAAGAGAGGTGGTGGCTGAACCTCTGGCTATCCTGTTCAGCCAATCACTGGAAACAGGGAGGACCCAAAGACTGGAGGACAGCAGATGTAGTCCCCTTATACAAAAGTGGGAACAAAGAGGAAGCAGGGAACTACAGACCAGTCAGCCTCACCTCGGTAGTGGGAAAGATCATGGAAGCACTACTGAAGGAGAGATTGGTGGAACATCTGGTTGTCAATGGACTACAGGACCCAAGGCAGCATGGTTTCACCAGGGGAGGTCATGTCAGACCAACCTCATTGAATTTTGACTGGGTGACTAGGGAAGTGGATCAGGGAGGGCAGTGGACATGGCCTATCTGGACTTCAGCAAGGCCTTTGACACTGTGCCACATAGAAGACTATTACACAAACTGGGAATATGGGTGTGGGCAGGACAGTAGTGTGGTGGGTAGGTAACTGGCTGGGTGGCAGGACACAGAGGGTGGTGGTAAATGGCTGTCACTCCACAGAGGGAAGAGTAACCAGTGGGGTACCACAGGGATCAGTGCTGGGACCGGTCCTATTCAACATCTTCGTCAGTGACATTGCACAGGATCTAGAAGGCAGAATTTCACTGTTCGCTGATGACACAAAGCTCTGTAACAGAGTAGACACACCAGAGGGTGTAGACAGAATGAGAAGGGACCTGCAGAAACTTGAAGAATGGTCAAGGGTTTGGCAGTTGAAATTCAATGCAAAGAAGTGCAAGATAATGCATATGGGGCACAAAAACCGTGGCACAATATATCAGTTGGGGGGTGAGGATATAGCATGCACCAAGCAGGAAAGGGATATTGGGGTTGTCATCTCTGATGACCTCAAGGTAGGGAAACAGTGTGACAAGGCATCAGGTAAAGCAAATAGGATGCTGGAATGTATAGGCAGGGGCATCACCAGCAGGAAAAGGGAGGTCATAATTCCGCTATACAAGACACTAGTGAGGCCCCACCTGGAGTACAGTGTACAGTTCTGGAGACCATACCTACGTAAGGACATAGACAGGGTAGAGAAGGTTCAGAGGAGGGCAACAAAGATGGTGCATGGGTTGCATCACAAGTCCTATGAAGACAGGTTGAAGAAACTGAACATGTACTCCCTGGAGGAGAGGAGGGAGAGAGGGGATATGATAGAGACATACAAGTATCTTACAGGGAGGAACAGGGTGCAGGAAAACACTATTTTTAAGCGAAAAGATGTTTCAGGACTAGAGGCATGGGATGAAGGTTGGAGGGACGATTCAGAGGAAACATGAGAAAGAATTTCTTCACAGAACGGGTGGTGGACAAGTGGAACACCCTGCCAGAGGAAGTGGTGGGGCTGAAACAATCACGGATTTAAGAATGCATGGGATAGACATAAAGGAATTCTAGAGGGCAGGGTAAGGGGAAACAGACTTCTAGGAAAACAAACTGAACTTACAAGCTCAAATGGGCAGACTAGGTGGGCCATAGGCCCTTATCTGCCGACACTGTCTATGTATCTATGTGTATATATATATATATATATATGCAAAACAGGATGTCTTATCAAAGTATTAAATTCTGTGACCTCAGCACAACTCATTTTCTCATATAACTTTCTTTGATCTTATGAGCCGCTTCCCCTTTCCAGGACATCAAAGGACTTGTTATGTCTGTCTGCCAGATCTCACGGAGGTGCAACATGCTTTGTATCACCATGTGAATATTAACTGTGTTTCCTCTGAACGTCATAAACGTTTATGACCTATCTTGGCAGTTGACAAGCTGCAATTAGTCACAAAAACAGGAGATCCTAAATTTTAAGTCTCTTCTAACCTGTAATTATCTCTTGGCCTTCCAGGTATCACTTTGTAGCTAAAACCTGGGAAGGGAGGTGTCATTCCATAGGCTGTCAGCATCTCTCATGAGAGACAATCAATAACACATTTTTATTTTACAAAAAATCATAGATTAATCAGAACCAGCTGTCCAAGTGTCACGGGGTTTACATCTGCTTATCTCATCTGTCGATGCCCAGTATTAGCCAGTCTGGCCTATTTTTCAACCATAACCTTATAATGAATACTATAATGGAGTACTTACAGATAGAATACAAAATTCTCTTTATATGCTGATATACTGCTCTCAGCACCTGCCAGTCCTAAGACCACACTATATGTACGGCAGAATGCCATATCTGGCCACCCCACTGCCATATAACTACTTGGGAATATCCCAGAAGTAATGACTTACTGCAAGAGACCATTCCATGGAAGATAGATCAGTTACGCAAAGACTTTTGCCGTAACAGTAGATCTTCTAGGAATGTCTCTTGCAGTAATTAGCTTCCCTCCCTCGACCCCTGCCATTTTAGCAACAGGGAAAGCGATGTGGGGTCGGAATAGCTTTAATTACTCTGTTTTGGTCCTTCACCTTCACGAGCTGAAACTAGCAGGGAACAGAGACTACCAGGGACCACCCACTATTATAGGCACAGCCCAGGAAGTGAGATTGTGTGGGTGGTCCCCGGTATAGAGACTGCTGGAGTAAACTACCGTGTGAGAGCGCCACCTAGGGGAAACTCCCAGAAGTAATAACTTACTGCTAGAGACATTCCTAGAAGATCTACTGTTACGCCAAAAGTCTTTGCGTAACTGATCTTTCTAGGAGTGGTATATGTTGTTCATCCACACGGACCCACCCGACCTCCCCGGCTGTGGACGCACAACACCTGGCTTCCAGCGGGCTAAGATCTGGTGTCATGGGGTGAAGCCGAGAGTTATACCACCTGTGTGGGTTGTAGGAGCCAGCTTGAAGACTTCTGGGGATCCTTAAAGGGGAAAGGGACATGCCAAAGAGTGTGGATGAACAACATATATCACTCCTAGAACTACTGTTATAGGTGAGTAACCTGTTTTTTATGTACATTTGGGCCGCTGCTCACTACTTGGATCCCTTCACCTGTCTGGTGAATCAGGTGTTAGAGTACCTCCTTTCTCTTTCAGATTCAGGCCTGGGGTACTCTTCCCTTAAGGTGCACATCTCTGCGTATCATGCAGCTATCAAGGGTAAAGCTGTTGCTCAGCTCGAAGTGTCACGTACATTCCTACGGGATATTTTGTATCTGAAACCTCCCATTTAAGACCTGATCCCTCCATGGGACCTCAATTTTATGTTGAAGAAACTCACTTTACCTCCCTTTGAACTGACTGTGAGTTGCGAGTTGCACTTTCTGCCATGGAAAGCATTATTTTCAGTTGTTGTCACTTCTGCTTGAAGGATTTCTGAGCTCCAGGCTCTGACGTGTAAAGAGCCTTATTTGTTTTTTTCACAAAGGCAAGGTGTCTTTGTGCACTAATCCTAAATTTTTACCTAAAGTGGTGTCTGAGTTTACTCTTAATCAGTCCATCCACCTACCTGTTTATTTTCCTGAGTATTCCATTGAGGGGGAGGCGTTGCTCCATACTTTGGATGTTCACAGAACATTGCGGTATTATACGAACCGCACCAGATCTTTGAGGAAAAATGACCAGTTGTTTGTTTAGTTCACACCCAAAATAGAGGGTGCTCCTGTTTCCAAACAGTGTTTGTCTAAGTGGTTTGCAAATTCCATTGTTTACTGCTATCGCAAGTACAACAAGCCCCTTCCAGGGGTCGTTAAGGGCCATTCCACCAGGGGTATGTCTACCTCCACACCTTGCTTCAGGAATGTGTCTGCTGCTGACATCTGCGCAGCAGCCACTTGGAGTTCTGTCCACACCTTCACCAAGCATTACAACCTGGGTGTCGCCTCTATGTGCAGAGCTAATTTCGGCCCGGCAGTCCTTCAGGGTCTTCTGTCTTGAGCTCTTGTCTGCTGACTTGTCCTCCATTCCAGTGATGTTATCATGGTGATAACTGATACTGCTTGGGACTCGGTTCTGCTGGTGTGGCCTGCTACAAGAGCCTTCCTCAAAGTAAGCTAGTACAGTTATGTAAGAACTTGCCATAACAGTAGATCTTTGAGAGATGTAGCGACCACCCCTATGCAAGCCCCATTTGCTTGGGTAGTGGGGGCTCAAAAAGAAAGGGGGGAATAAAAAACAAGCTATAAACAAAGAACCTCAATGCAGAATCACTGAAAGAAGGGTTACCTCAAAGGGCATTGGCAACAAATTAAGTTTCAAAGAAATACATCATCATACATACTTCCATAATGCAGTGCATCATGGGGTATATGCAAATCACCATGACATTTCTGGCTTGTTAAGTTTACAATAATTTATATCCATTTTAAATAGCACAACTAGCTTAATTTCTATAATAGTCACCTAGTACTTTTTACCATTATCAAAAACATCTAGTGCCATGGTATTTAACATGTACAGGTTTCATAAACATAAGGTGTGTGTGTGTGTGTGTGTGTATGTATATATATATATATATATATATATATATATATATATATACACATATGAAGGTATTTTATGACATAGTGCTATTACATACTAAATTCAACAACAATAAACACAACCTGTTTTACATATACTTGGAGGTCACCACAATAACCTTCCTGTACGAGGACCTGAGAGGGAAAAGGAAAACCAAAGAGGACACCATAGCATAGTCAAGAAAGGGAACGGGTGCACATAGGTGGCCAACCTTATAGACTAGAAATTGTAAAGGCTAGATTAGGCTGAGAAATTCAAGAACTGTTGCAACAGATTTTTGAAAAGGTCAGTCCTCGAGTGGCAGGAGCTCCTGGTCACAGGCATCTACTCTCTAACTGCCTCAGTTCCTTTTCTCCCACCGTTGAGTGCGCTTCAGTGACGTCGACGCTCGCCTGCTGGGAGTCAGACTTCTCGTCTATACAACAGCAGCTTCAAACAACATGAAGTCTTGCTGTATTCTGACAGTAGCAGTGAGTCCCAACCTTCAAACTGCCCTGGAGATGAAAGAGTTAACTTTCCATGCCAGGCATGGAACTCTGAGCTCGAGCTCGGTTGAGACTCTGTCTGTTGCTGTTTAAACTCAGACCGTCAGATTCTTTACTCCGCCTCACTGAATAGTTGCTCTGGAGATTTCTTCTTCTGCTCGGTTCAATTTGTTGGTTAAAGTACCACTTTTCTCGGTTTTCGACTGAATTTAAACCGTAACCTGTCGGTTCAGTCTCTGTCTGTGGTATTTGTGAGTACTAGATAGGTTTATATTAATTCTTATTCTGTGTGGAACTTGTAAACGGTTCATCGGTTCGGTTTGAACTGATCAAGCTGTTAAAAAATCTTTATTTGTACTTTTAGTGTGTGGTTACCGGTTCCTATCGGTTCTAAATAAAACGGATTTTATTACGTTTTTTTCCATGACCCGTGACACGGTCAGGAACCGAAAAGAGGGTCTCGCCTGGCGGATTGCCATGAAAAGGGTAAGTTTGGTTAGGACTGGCACAATGTCTGAGAAACCCAAAAGAAAAACTGGGCCCACTGGGTTTCAACACTGTAGTGTGTGTGGGGAAGTCTTTGCTAAGGCTGACCCCCACACCACCTGTGTTTATTGTCTGGGGTTTGACCACCTCAATGCAGACTGCCAGATTTGTAAAAATGTTCCTGCAGCTACCCTAGAAAAGAGAGTTGGCAGGCTCAGAGAAAGGGAGGCCAAAAAGTCCGCTGAACCGGATGGCCAGCCCGGTTCGATTCAAACTGAACCAGAAGGAGTGCCCTCTGACCAGGGCGAGACTTCTTCAGGCAAAAGGAGAGCCGATTCTGAGGAGTCGGTTCTGGCTAAGAGAACTAGAAAAGAAAAATCAGCTGGTGTGGAGCCAAAACTTACCTCTCCAACCGCTGAAAAATAGCCAAAGTGATAAAAATTGTGCAGTCGCTTTCCCGGTTCTGACCGAACCGGCACCATCAGGGAGGCGCTCGGTTCGTCTGGTTCCACCGGTTCAAGATTATGATTTAGAGGAATATTATGAACCGGAGGAGGAGGAGGAAGAGGAGTATGAGGAAAGTGAATGTGGTTTTGAAAGTCTGGATGTGCCCATTGACCCGGACATCTCCCCAGACAGACCTTCAGGAGTGTCTCCTCCTAGGCTTTCTGAGTCCCACTCCCATTTTATGTTTTATAAGAAAGTGGCTGAAACCCTCCAGCTTCATATGGAAGAAGCTGTGGATGACTAGGAGGAGCCTGACTATATGGAAATGATGGATATCCCAGAGTCTAGGAGGCTGTCTTATCCCTTACATAAATCTTTTGGGAAACAGACAGACATTTAAGATTTTAAAGACTCCTAATACTATACCTCCTGTGGATAAGAGAATGGACAAGAGGTATACATTGTCAGGCTCAGATATGGAGTTCCTTACACAACAATGCAGCCATGTTGGGGGTAGTGCAGGCTGCAGCCTGTGATAAGGCAAATATTCCCTTGGCTTCACATCCCCCCAGACAAGGACTCCAGGAGGATTGATGCCATGGCAAAGAAACAGTACATGGCAGCATCCTTGGGACTCAGACAGGCCAACTATATGGCCTATACTGCTAGGTATCAGAAATCCAGATGGGGCACTGTAATGGCTTTAGCAAAACAGGTCCCTGGCCAGCTTGCTAAGGAGCTGGAGCAGGTGGCTGCTGATGGTATTGAGGCATCCAAGGTACAATTCCATGCTGCAGTGGACTCCAATGATGTGTCATCTAGAGTCATGGCTACATGTGTGGCACTTCGTAGAATGGCTTGGCTCAGATGTACTAGCCTGTCACAGGATACCCAGACTAAGGCCATGGATTTTCCTGTTGTGGGTAATTCTCTGTTTGGGGAGCAGACAGAGAATTACATGAAGAAAATGGATGAATATAGGACCACCTATAGGAGTGTACAGGCCAAGGAAAGGCAGGCCACTCCTCAGAGGCAGCACCTCAGGGACAGGGGCAGGCCTTTTCATAGGCCTTTCTACCAAGCCCAGGCCTCCTCTTCTGCCTATGCTCAGAGGGGGTTCTTTAGAGGGAGAGGCAGAAGAGGTACATGCAGACCTGCTTCCACTCCTCAGCCAAAACCCCCTGCCAGACAGGCACCCTGATGGGTTGGCCAGGGCCGATTCTGCACTACCTGTAGGGGGCAGGCTGGCTTTCTTTGTCCAGGACTGGGAGGCTCTAACATCAGACAGGTGGGTCCTGGAAGTAGTAAGCCAGGGACTGGTTCTCAGCTTCAAAAAATTTCCAAAGCTGAGAGCCAGATCCTTTCCACCTGCAAATCCCTCAGAGGCACGTGCCCTAGAGGCAGAGGTCTCTTCCCTCCTGGCTCTCAGAGCTGTGGAAAGGGTTCCACCCCTACACCAGGGCAAAGGGTTGTACTCCAGGTACTTCTTTGCCCCAAAAAAGACAGGAGAATGGCGGCCCATCCTGGATCTCAGATACTTAAACAAGCACCTTTTAAAACCAAAATTCAAAATGGTGACTCTGGGAATTATTCTACCCTGTCTAAGGCCAGGGGACTGGCTAGTGTCCCTGGACCTCAAGGATGCCTACTTCCATATTCTTATCAGAAGCTCCCATCGAAAGTACCTCAGGTTCGAGCTGCCCTCAGGCCATTACCAGTTCAGAGCAATGCCCTTCGGTCTAACCTCTGCTGCAAGGGTATTCACAAAATGCCTGGTAGTAGTAGTTGCTTCTCTGAGAAGGCAAAGAATTGCCATCTTCCCATATCTGGACGACTGGCTCATAGTAGGCCAGTCCCCAGACCAAGTCAAGTTACACCTACAGATAACTCAGCAACTGCTCACCTCTTTGGGTTTCCTTCTGAATCTTTCAAAGTCAGTTCTAGAGCCTGTTCAGCTCCTCACCTTCATAGGCGCAGAGCTAGACACAGAAAAGGCCAGACCTTTCCTTCCCCTGGACAGGGCAAGGACCCTTATCTCTCTGGCCTCCTCATTCACCCTGCAGGTGTCTCGACCAGCAATGCATTTTCTACAGCTCCTGGGGCACATAGCTACTTCCACAGCAGTGGTGCAGGGAGCAAGATTTCAGATGTGGGACATTCAGTTCTATTTGAGAGCCTTTTGGTCTCAGAGGAAGGACCCTCTGACCAAATTGATCCCAGTGACTCGAATCCTGATCCAGGTCTTACAGTGGTGGCAGGATCAGAACAATCTAAGGCAGGGAGTTCCCCTTTGTCACTCAGTCCCACTCCTTAACCCTTACTACAGATGCCTCCCTCTTGAGGTGGGGGGCTCACTTGGGCGACCTGACTATCCGGGGGTTGTGGTCCCCTCAGGAATCTCTGCTGCACATCAATGTATTGGAACTCAGAGCAGTATTTCTAGCACTTCAGGCTTTTTTCCAAATCTGTTCAGAACAAAGTTATCCAGGTCAGAACAGACAATACCACCATGATGTGGTACATCAACAAGCAAGGAGGCACTCGATCTACGGCCTTGTGCACAGAAGCAATGAAGTTGTGGTCTCTGGCTACACCTCCCTCACAGCAGTACACCTCCCAGGCAAGGACAATGTCCTGGCAGATGCTCTCAGCAGGATATCTCAGGGCCATCACGAGTGGTTACTGGATCCCCTGGTTTTGGAGGTGATATTCTCCAGATGGGGCACCCCACAGATAGATCTCTTTGCAGCCCCAGACAATCACCAATTTCCCCTTTTTTGCTGCAGGCCCCCAGTGTTGGGCTCAGTCCCCCTGGATGCCTTAGTTCTCAGTTGGGAAGGGAAGTTCCTGTATGCTTTTCCCCCCTTCCCTCTCCTGTTCAAAGTGCTAGTCAAAATCAGGTCTCAACCCTGCAAGATGATCCTGATTGCTCCAGACTGGGCCAGACAGCCATGGTATCCACTCCTGTTGTCCTTAGCAGTCCATCTTCCCCTGTCTCTTCCCAGGAATTACAACCTGTTAACCTGTGCTCAGGGGAGGGTTTGGTACCCAAACCTCAAATCTCTCGATCTCAAGGCCTGGCTCTTGAAGAGTTAGTTTGCTGATTTACACCTCTCCCAAGGTGTAATGGATATTCTGAAGGCTTCTAGGAAACCTTCCACCAGGACTACTTATAATTTCAAGTGGAAAAGATTTTCCATATGGTGCTTTGGAAGGCATATTTCCCCAGAGTCTGCTGATCTGCCCACAGTCCTTGATTATATGGTCCATTTGAATAGCTTAGGGCTTAGACCAGCTACACTAAAGGTGCATCTGGCAGCTGTTTCTGCTTTCATTTCAGCAGGTAAGCCCTCTTCTCTTTCAGCTCACCCTGTATTCTCCAAGTTTTTTAAGGGAGTTGCTTCATACCAACCCTCCATTCAGGGACCCTGCCCCTGCTTGGGACCTTAATGTTTGCATTGCTCAGCTTACGCAACCCCCTTTTGAGCCTTTGTCTTCAGCAGAGCTTAAGTACTTGACTTGGAAAACTGTGTTTCTGGTAGCCATCACTTCTGCCAGATGCATAAGTGAGTTACAAGCCTTGTCAGTGGAGCCTGATTTTATCTCCTTCCATAGAGATAAGGTGGTCCTCAGGACTAACAGGAAGTTTTTGCCTAAGGTGGTTTAGATTTCCACCTTTACCAATTTATGTGTCTTCCTGTGTACTTCACTGACCATTCCTCCTCTGGTGAGAGGACGCTGCACAGTTTAGATGTGAAAAGAGCCCTTAGCTACTACATAGAACGTACCAAGGGTCACAGGTTTGACTCCCTCCAACTGTTCCTCACTTATGGTGAGGTTGGTAAAGGGAAACCTACCACTAAAAGATCCATTGCCAGGTGGATTGTCTCTTGTATCCAATTTTGTTATGAAAAACTGGTTAAGGGTCCACCCTCAGGCCTGAGGGCTCACTCTACCAGAGGTACAGCTGCTTCCCTGGCTGCTGCCAGGGATATCCCTGTTCTAGAGATATGTCAAGCAACTACCTGAAAACAGTTCACATTTTACCAAGCATTACTCCCTGGATATCCAGGCTAGGGTGATGCTTGGTTTGGCACAGCTGTGCTTCAGAGCCTATTTCCTAAGTAGGTTCTGTCCCTCCTCCATGGAGGTACTGCTTGGTAGTCTGCTACTGTCAGAATACAACAAGACTTCATGTTGTTTGAAGAAAAAATTACTCACCTTAGTAATGTTGTTTCTTCTAATGGAGTCTTGCTGTATTCTGACCTCCCCCCCGCCTTCTCCTCTCAGAACCTCTGTTTTTGGGATGTGGGTGGGCAGTGGCAGTGTTGCCACTCAGTAGGTGCCCACCTTGTTGTTTTCACCCCTTTTCTTGGGTGAGTGGGTGTTGTGTTTTTCATTTTTTGGGTCTCCTGACTTGAGTCTTTGTTTTGGGACCAAAAAATCTGTTTTTATGTTTAGTAGCCAGTTGGCTAGTGGAGGTTTACAGCTTCCACACAGGACCTTAGTGAGTTTAGCTCGTAAAGATCTGACGGTTTGAGTTTAAACAGCAACAGAGAGAGTCTCAATCGAGCTCGAGCTCAGCATTCCATGCCTGGCATGGAAAGTTAACTCTTTCATCTCCGGAGCAGTTTGAAGGTTGGGACTCACTGCTACTGTCAGAATACAGCAATACTCCATTAGAAGAAACAGCATTACTAAGGTGAGTCATTTTTTTCTTTTAGTCATTCAGTTTAATTTTAATGCTTTTCTTGTTTTTTGTTTTAAAAAAAGAAAAAGAAAGAAGGTTTCTCTCAGCCTTGCCCATCGACAGAGCTGGTCTTAGACGGTCTCGGTGACAGTAGGGACTCTTCTTCAGAAGGCTGCTCCAGCAGCTGGGCTGTGTCCGGTCTGCCGCACTCTCCGAAGGGGGGTCTGACCATGGGCATTCCGGTGTCCGAGAGGGAGGACAGTCCTCCCATAAATGCAAAGAAGCAGACCCCTTCTTGATTCCGGTCATGAACCCGCCACCACTTAACCTGGAGCGCTTCCCCTTCCCATCAGAAGAGGAAGAAATGGTACCCCTTGAGGTTGCCCTCTAATATGTCTGTTGGGGAGTCTCCAGTAGTTGAGAGCCCTCCGGGTTCCTGGTAGCTTCTGCTCTCGATGGCCAGGACTCTTGTTACCGGGATCCTTCTCTGTCCCTTGGAGGGGTTCCAGTGGACAGTTTCTTCTTTGGGCAGCTCTTTGAGCAGTGAGTTCAGTGTTGGCTCATTGCCCTCGCCAGTGGTTCCTGTGCTGAAGCCTTCAGGCTTTGGCGCCACTGGGCCACAACCAGGGAGCTTCGGTTCGGGTTCTGAGTTTGGTGCCGACGTGGCCTACACTGACCCCATGTGCCTACCTCCCTCACTGTTTCCTACAGGGGCTGACACAGGTACCACTCCTCCTCCTCCCTCCAGGGATGTCTGGGCTTCTGAGCTTCGGTGCTGCCTGTGGTGCCATCGATGTCCGTGCCGCCTGCAGTGCTACAGACTTTGATGCCATGTACAACGCCATCAACTTCAGTGCTGCATGCGGCATTGGGGTTTCCGAGGGTGGGCTTGTTTCCATACCCAGGTGCCCTCCAGTCTACCCCTTGCTCAGGTTGGGCATGTTGAGGCATTTCATATTTCCTTGGGGTGGAATTGGAGCGTGACTAATCTGATCTGGTCCTCATCATTCTGACAATGGTAAGAAGACTTGTTTTACAGCCTGGATGTGAACTCCTTATCCCAACTAAACCCTGTTTCAAGCCATGTCTTTCAGTCTTTCCTTAGGACATGGGTTCTGACCAGGCTCTGCAGACCTCTGATGTAGACTCAGGGGGGCTTTTGCGGCTTGAGTTCCCCATGTTCAAGAACATTGTGCCATCTACCCATCCTCCTTGGCATCTTGTCACATGTTGTGTGGGGAAGGCAAGCTCTGATTCTTTCGGTAGTTACTATGGTTGTCTGACCAGAGAAGATAGAGGCTGTTCTACCTCAGGGGTTCATAGCTTGTCCTGTCAATATGGAATCTTGCAAGGTTTACTCCTGGGGAACATGCAGTCACGTCAGAGCTCTGTGGAGGCCTACGCCTCGGCCTCCAGGGCAGCTACTGCTGGGATCTATGTCAGGTGACTCTTCTGACTTAGAACATCAGGATTTCTAATGATTCTCCGTGTTCGGCGCTCAAGTAGCTGCTTTCAGAATAACTGGACTGGCTCCTTCAACCCCTCAAGGAGGGCTGGGACCGTTGTCAGTTGTGCAACAAGTAGTCTTGGGAGGTGGGAACCGAGGGGTCTTTATGGAGTTCAGCTGTCAGCTGCAAAGAAAATGCAGTTCAGGACATGGAGCCCGAAGTCACCAAGTGCTACTTTCTGAGACATTAGTCCGGGTTCTATCTCAGCTGCCTGAGGTGGATCTTTGCCCTGCAGTGAGATTGTCTGACTCACTTTCAGCCTATGGCAGTCTATAACAATAGACAAGTGGGCCCTCCGGATTTTCTGAAAGGGGTACTCCCTCAACCTTCAGAGACCCCCCTCGCTGTCCACCCTAGCGGCAGCACAGTCTCTCCACTTTACAATCAGACCTTCTCACCCCCAGAGATTCGGGGTCTTCTTCGTAGTCTTCTGGTCCCTAAAAGAGCAGGTGGCATGCACCCTATGCTCAACCTCGGAAGCAAATAGGTCTTTGTTCAGGGCAGGTTGATCTCTGTAGGGGCTCTCCTACCTCCTCCCCAGCAGCACGACTGGATCGCATCCCTGGACATACAGAATGTTTCCATGAAGGTACTGATGACCCTGCACAGTCACACCTCTCAGCTTCTCTCCATAAGGGTCCCTTCCCTCCCAGCCACCTCCTAGTAAGGGCCTCCCTCCCGGGGGCCAGGGGGACCAGCTTGTCTGGATGATTCTTTCCTCATAGAGAGTAACCTTGTACAAGTCCAGTCCATGCAGCGGATACCGAGCCTCAGGGCCTCTGACGTTTTCATACTGCTTCTGGCTGGTTCCACATGAGCACCTCACAGTGGATGCTCAGCACATAGTGGTCTCTGACCAAGCACCCACAGTCCTCCACATAAAGTTGATGGAACTCCTGACACGATCGCTTGCATAGTGGACACAGGAAGACAGGCTTCTGTAAGGTCTACCCTTAGCCCCACTGGTGTCTCCGATCACCATCGCCATGGATACATCTCTGATCAATGGGGGAGATTGCTGTCAAGACTTCCGCTCTCAGAGAGGATGGAGCCATAAGAAGTCTCATCTTCACATAAATCCTGAGTCCTGAAGGATGTCCTCTACTACGAGGTATCCTCCTTCAGATGGACAATAAGGCTGTGCTGTATTACATCAACAAGCAGAGTAGAGCATGCTCCTACACTCAGTGGAGGGAGACCATGAAGGGATGAGAGTGATGTCTCGGGCACGATACCCTAATTCAGGCAGTCTGCTTGCCAAGAATTCAGAATGACCTAGTGGATCACATCAGTAGGCTGGAGGCGGGTTCCCAGGTATGGTCGCTCATCCCAGTGGCGTGCAATCGCTATTCCACAAGTGGGACAATCTAAATTTGGACCTTCTTTCGTCCCCTCTCAACGCAAAACTGCCTGTATTCTGCTCCAGAAATCCAGGGCCTGACATTTCCTTTCAGGATGCCTTCATACTGCATTGGACAGGACACTTTCTGTACGCATTTCCTCCCCTCCCTTTAGTTCAGAGGATGCTGCTCAAGCTGAAGGTACAAGGGAGCAGGATGATCCTCATCGCTCCGCATTGGCCTCGTCAGATATGGTTTCCACTAATCAATGGGTTGTCAGATGTTCCCCCAAGGAAGCTCCTGTTTAGGTGGGCTTCCTAACACAGGGACCCCTGGGCTACCTGAGAAGATAGAAGAGAGTAGGTCTGCGGTCTCTCAAAGGATATCGAAAATCTTCTTAACGCAAGCCTTCCACTGGGAAACTTGCACGACTAGATGGAAGCGACGCTGGGCACATTTTGTTGCCCACTGAATAAAGTGTTGGAGTACCTCTTAGACCTGTCAAATGCAGGACTGCAGTACTCGACAGTGAAGGTACACCTCTATGCAATTTCCATCTACCATGAGCCAGTGTAAAACATGTCGCTGGCTCTGATCTTCCATCGACTTCGTGCTAGTTATGCTCACTTCTAAACCTTTGAGCCTCTAGCCATCTGTGACTTGAAGTTCCTGATCTGGAACACTGCCTTCTTAGTGTCCGTTATTTCCGTTTGCAGAGTTTCTGAAATTCACGCCTTGGTCACAGACACTCCATATACTGTCTTTCACAAGGACAAGGTGGTACTTCATACTCACCCTGAATTCCTGCCCAGGGTGGTTCGGGATTTCTCCTTAACCAACCCCTGGTTCTTTCCACTTATTTTGCCAACTTACAGAATGAAGGGCAACGCACCCTTCACTCTCTGGATGCCAAGAGGGGTTCTATGATTCTGTATCGACAGAACTAAAGAGTTTCATAAGTCCAAGCATATTTTCATATTTTTCAGCGTGACCCGACTGGGTCAACCTGTTACCATTAGATGCATTTCTGCATAGTTGGTGGTATGTCTTCATCACTGCTACTCGATGGTGCAGGTCATGTAGGAAGGCTGGGTTTACGCCCACTCTACCAGAGCGGTTGTGGCATGCCTGGCAGAAATTTGTAATGTACCCATTACAGATATTTGCAAAGCAGCTACTTGGAGCTTAGTGCACACCCTTGTGAAGCACTACACTGTGGAGGTCCATGCCAGACAACACACTTCCTTCAGCGGACAGTCCTTAATGGACTTCTGTCCTGATTGAGCTCTGTCTCCTGCCGCCCTTTTCATGGGATTGGTTTTTAGCTTGATAATTTCCCATTAGTGTGAATGAACAGTGAAGACTTTTAGTCCAGGAAGATATGGAAATTGCGTACCCACCGTAATTCTTGATCTTCTTGGACGAAGTCTTCACCATTCATTCACACACCCACTCACCATCCCCTGAGCTCACTCATCCTGCTTCTGGTCTTCAGTTCCCCGTTGGCTTAGGCTGTGAAGATGCTGTTGAGTAGACCCTTCTTACTCGGGTCATTCGGGCTATTTTATGCCTGGATTAAGTTAGGCGTTTCCTAGGTTAGTTTATGCTGCACCTCCTCGGTCGAAAAGGAACTGAGGTGCTTGGAGGGTCGACGCTGAGATAGCCCATTTAGGCGTGAGCAGGCCTTGTGGTGCTGCGCATGCGAAGTCCTACCTCAGTGCCGGCCCTCCTGAAGATTTTTGGCTCCTGCTGGGTCCTAGCACCTCTGGCGTAATCCCATTAGTGTGAATGAATGGTGAAAGCTTCATCCAAGAAGATCAGGAATTATGGTAGGTACGTAATTTACATTTCCCTGGACCTCTGTGAAAAACAAAAGACAGAGGTGATAAGATTTAAGACCAGTTATATATATTTATATATATCAGAAGTAGTCAAAATTCTGTGAAATGACACTCACAAGTTAAAGGTTCTGACTGTATATATGGATTTTACACTTTTGTTTTTTTTGAATAAAGGTGAATTTAAAAAAAGGAAACTTGTAACAGCAGAACAAAAATCAGAGTAAGAATAATTACAGAACAGGAGGGTGAGGAACTGATGTGGATGGAAGCAGATAAATGCAGAGAGAGGGAATGAGAGCAGGAAAGGTTTTCTGATGCAGTCTGTGCCTCCTGAGTGTTTCACCTCCCACTTTGCTTCCTTTCAACAGGTAAAGGCTAGGTGTCAGCATCTGCCTGTGAAGGAGGGGACATTGCAGAAGTTGGAACTGTACATCGACACCATCATTGGCTCCCTGCCGCAGGACCTCCAGTCCGTCTTGTACCGACACTGATTATCTGCTGTCACTCTGGATCTGTGGGGGGGCGGGGGGTTCCTGAAGGGAACAATGGAATGACTATATGGGGATAATACAGTGACTCTGAAAGTGTTTGTTGATTCTCCAGTGTCGACTGCGCGAAGATCTCTGCAGTGAGTCTATTAGATGTCTCCCCCTTCCAAGATATACTATTAAATGGAAGATTTGCAGCTTCTGTGATGGACTGCTTCACTGCACAACCTTGTTAATGCCATACTCGACGATCTGCATCAGGATGCATAGAGGTGCTTCCAGCACATTCAGTCAGCATATCCTGGTCCTTGTGCTCCTTATCAAAGTGCATGGGGTTCCATTTCTGCACATGACAGCGGTACTGCTGTGTTCCTCCATCAGTATTATGTTTTCTTCTCTGGGAGCTGGAATTCATACAAGATACACTCAAGTGTGCCACCGATCTGAGAAACCCTTGTAGGATCACCCCCAGTTTTTATTTTGCCCTCAGTTCACCTTTGACCCAATCAGCTACCTTCAGGATGAAGATATTATAAGAGCATTTGAAGTCATACAAGTGATGGGGATATTATTGTTACTTTCCTCTTTCTATGAAGTCATTATTCACCATTTCTGATGTTTCTGTTGACAGCAGTGCAACTGAATGACTGTTGAGACTTTCTTTGAGCTCCGTGGAAACGCATCACTGTACAGGGAGGGTTTGAATCATCTTGCAGTTCAACAGTGGGAAGAAGGAGCCCCAACTGAGCTCAAGTGAAGTACTGTACAGCAGTAGTTGCTGTTCAGCTTTTTAATTGGCAGGTGCTGCTAAGGATATGTGAAACACCTTGATATAGTTACGCATGGTGTTTGATCTGATTACACGAGATATGGAAACCATAACGGGGAAGGGGTGATAAGAGCAAATAGCAGATATATATGGGAAAAGCTGAATAAGTCCTTCTAGTGAATGGCCAAAAGGTGAGCTGGTGGCACATTGTGCTGAAACCTGTAAGACAGGCGGGTGGGGGTGCATGCAATGCCCAGAATCACACTTTAGGACCAGCTGAGGGCAGAGTGTGTTACAGCTGTGAGGCTGTTTGCTTTTGTAAAGTAAGGGCATAGTTTGCTTACTAAGGAGCAGCATTTGGTTGCAACTATGAATTCAGCTGCTTGCTGGCCCTCCTGCATAGAAGAATGGAGCAACAGTAGCCACCCTGATCATTGTTATAGGGGAAGGAGATCGAGACATTAATTAATATTGTCATACTATCCTAGTGGGGCAGTTCTGACCTCCCTTCAAGGTGGATACAGTTACTGGGTGAGAGGGGGATAAGTGCTGACTCAGAGTGTGGAGGAGGGCAATAAAAGTGAAAGTTAAAAAATTAAGAACGAATAAATATGCTTGTCATCTCCCTATAAACTAAAGTTTTTTTGGTTTTTTTTTAATCTTTAGACCTTACTCCAATGTTTGCTTTTTGTCTCCCATCCATCATTGAGGCTGCCACTCATGTACGAGGTCCAGTGGGTTATCCCCCACCCCCATCCCTGGGGCCGCTGTGAGTGTAGGGGTCCAGTGGCTTATCTTCGCCCCCCTCCCTGGGGCTGCTACGAATGTACGGGATCCAGTGGCTTATCTCCCACCCCCATCATTGGGGCTGCTACAAGTGTATGGGGTCCAGTGGCTTATCTCCCACCCCCATCACTGTGGCTGCTACGAGTGCATGGGGTCCAGTGGCTTATCTCTCACCCCCATCGTTGGGGCTGCTACAAGTGTCATTGTGGCTGCTACAAGTGTATGGGGTCCAATGACTTATCTCTCACCCCCATGTTGGGGCTGCTACAAGTGTATGGGCTGCAGTGGTATATCTTCCACCCCCATAATTGGGGCTGCTATGAGAGTACGGAGTCTAATCGCTTATCTGTCACCCCCATCACCGGAGCTGTTATGAGTGTATGGGGTCCAGTGGCTTATCTCCCACCCCCATCATTGGGGCTGCTGTGAGTGTCTGGGGTTCAATAGCTTATCTCCCATCCCATCACGGGGGTTGCTATGAGTGTACGGGGTCCAATGGCTTATCCCCACCACTGTAATTAGGACTGCCACGAGTGTATGGGTTCAGTGGCTTATCTGTCACCCCATTATTGGGGCTGCTACGAGTGTATGGGGTGAGTGGCTTATCTCCCACCCCCATCATTGGGGCTGCTGCGAGTATATGGGGATCTCACTTTGAGGGGGAACTCTTGCAGCAGGTTACACCATAAGGACTGAAGCCGGCAAGTGCCAGGACCCCATGGAAAACTTCTAGCTAGCAGTATACAGTGGGGGACCACCCCCGATGTCAGCCCATCTCCGTTGGCCAGTGGTATAAAAGGGGCAGTTCCCCAGCCCTACCCCAGTTCTTTTCCCACCATTGGCCCACGCACATTGGCTCCACGGACGCCTTCTGCTCTAAACGACTGCCTTTTTTTCGAGATCACTTGCGCTTTATTTTCTTGCAAATCAGTATTTTTCCTCAATTTCTCTGCAAGTCTTCTGCTCCAACCTCATCAGTAGAACTGCTGCAGTCCAAGTATCCTTGCAGCAAGCAGATCCCATTGAAGGACGGCCACATTCTCTGCCTCTTCCGCCTAGGCCCGAAGCATGACACTGAGGCCTGCCAGCACTACTTGAGACTCAACCAGAGTACCAGGGTTCGCCACCAGAAGGCCTTAAAAAGCATCTTGCTAGAAAAGAAGGTGGCAGCGATTAAGAAACAAATCCAGGGCAAAAGTTCCTCCTCCTCCACTAATTTCTGGGGCCTCCACCTCTTCATCTTCCAACCGGGAGAAAAAGTCGGATGGAAAGCACAAACACAGGGAGAAGCACAAGGACAAGTCTTCCTCCCACTCCTGGTCCCCTCATTCGAAGGCAGCCGGCTCCAGGTCCTCCTCCCACGGGAGGTCGGACTCTGCTTCCGTGGCAGCCCTCTCTCCTACCAGGCTTTCCATGGTTAAACCACCCTCCCTCATCCAGATGTTGAGCGGTGGCTCTTTGGGATCGGGGACTTCCTCCTCGGCCTCTCAGCCCCTGTTGCTCATGCCCTTCCACCAGTCTGTGGGTTCTCGGCTGGGTCCTCCTCAGGCAGTGGGTCCTTGCCTGCCATCCAACCAGCCGTGGCATCTGCTAAGTCAGCTCTGGGGCTGATGTCACAGAGCGACACCAAGGGCATGTGCCTGCCTCCTCTGGGAGGGTGACGCCTCTGCCCCATTCGGGAGTTGGCTCCCCTAGACAGGCTTCATCCAGACTGATGCCAGCCGTGTCCCCTGACCGGCAGCAGTCCACACCTGTCCGATTGATGCTGGCCACCCTGGCGACACCTATTCCATTGTCACCCGACTGCCCTGCTTTGCCGGTTGACTCTAATATTACAGTTCAGCCGATGCCAGAGGATCTGGCATCTGGCCTGACAACAGCTATCAGGCCAATGCCAGATGACCAGAACCACGCTGGGCCGACGCCAGTCAACCCGAACCCTCAGGGCCCGATGCCTGGGTTGCCGCCTCCTAAGGGACCAACGCTGGGAACGTCTGACGCCCCCCCCCCCACCGATGCTGGTTAGTCCTGCTAATCTGCAGAATCTTCTGCTGAATTTGATGGCCCTTTTCACGTCATGGTGGAATGTAGTTAAGGGCGACCTGTTGCCGAAACCTGTTCACCCCCTCCCTGAGGATCCTCTTCCGTCGGAGGTTTAGCCTCAGGCTTCTCCTCGGCAGCCTACGCCAACACCAAAAGAGCCCACCCCATAGCCATATGATACTGTCAGGGGTTGCTCCAAACATCATGGGAGAAAGCACTGCCGCTCATCCTTCAGGTCCTTGGATAGGCACCAATGTAGGTTGCACGGCCGTAGGCATCAGCGTTCGACCTCTAGATCTTCCTCCTCCGCGGGGGAGTCAGGCCGGAGCTCCTTCTCCTCTTCCATGGTGTCATCCAATTCAGGGTTGTCGCCTCCTCCAGCGGGCCCCAAGGACACCCCTAGATCATCTCCTGATGACCTGACATTCATGGAAGTCATGTGGCATATCCTGCCAAACGTGGGCTGGGACACAGAAGATTTAGACCCGGAGAGATGCCATTTGGCTATTTTCCTCTGCCAAAAGGATCCAAAACCTGTGGTGGTTCATCCTTTGGTGGATCCATCCAAAGACGTCAGCAAATCAGCTTGGAAACGCCCATCTTCCACCCCTGCTGTTTACAGATATGCTGACCAGCTCTACAATGCACCTCAACATGAACCTTACTTTGGAGAACAACTTATTGCAGACTCCATGGTCATTACAGCAGCCCATAGAAACATAGAATTTGACGGCAGATAAGGACAGCTTGGCCCACCTAGTTCTGCCCATTTCCCTACCTAACGGATAAGTTGCAGATCCTAGTTAACCCAACAGCCTACTTCCTCCTACCCCCCACTAGAATTGCCTTATGTCTGTCCCATGCATTCTTAAATTCCCCCACTGTTTTTGACTCTTCGACCTCCTCAGGAAGGCTGTTCCATGTATCCTCAACCCTCTCTGTGAAGAAATACTTCCTCACATTACCTCTGAGCCGTCCCCCCTCTATCTTCAAATTGTGCCCCCTTGTTTTTGCACATCTCTTTTTCTGAAAGATGCTACCCTCTTGGACTTTGTTGATTCCCTTGAGGTATTTGAAAGTTTCTATCATGTCCCCCCTCTCCTTCCTTTCCTCGAGGCTATACATCTTTAGTTCCTTTAGTCTTTCTTCATATGTCATCTGATGCAGACCCTGCATCATTTTGGCTGCCCTTCTCTGGACAGCCTCCACCCTGTCTATTACTTTACGGAGATGGGGTCTCCAGAACTGTACACAGTACTCCAGATGTGGTCTTACCAACTGTCTGTACAGAGGGCCAACAACTTCCTGTTTTCTACTGGTGATGCCTCTCCCTATGCATCCCAGTATCCCCCCCCAGCCCTCCTTACTGCCTTCTCACATTGCTGGCCCACCTTTAGGTCGTCTGATATGACTACCCCAGGTCCCTTTCCATTTTCCATGATCAGTCCAAGAGGCCATGTCATCTTAGCACCCAGCCTCTGGATAAAGATTCCAGACACAGGTGGACCAGCTCGATAGGAAAGTTTATGCCTTGGCCACCTGTGCCATCTGCACTAAGAATTTTTTGGCTCACATGGTCCAATATCAGAACTGTGGAGAAAGGCCATGGAACTAGTCCAGACTCCGCAGGATAGCCTCCAGAAAGCTGAGTTGTTAATATCCTAAAATCAGGGCTAAACGTAGGCACCCATGTCTTACATTCCTCCGATGACATGGCTGATTATGTGGCCAGGGCAGCAGCCTCTGGCATTTGCCTCCGCCATTATTCTTGGCTCTGTGTCTTGGGTTTTACTCCGGACGTCCAAGTGAGCATTATGGACGCCCCTTTCAAGGGTTCAGTCCCTTTCAGTGAGGACTCTAAGAAGGTCATTACTTGCCTGCAGGAATCTAACAAGACTGCAAGATCCATGTACAGATCCACTCAGAAACAAAACCTGTGCCAGCCATTTCATCGGTCTTCCGGGCAGCAGACCCAGGGCCAACAAACAAGAGGTGCCTTTAAGTGTAAGGCCATTTCTTAGGCCTCAGAAGGTTTGGGACCCAGAGCCCCCAAAACCTCCCAGGCCCCTCTGCCTGTTCCCGGTTCCTCGGCCTGACTTCTTAACTGAACCCCCCCTCCCCCAGCAGAATCCCTGGGGGAGGCGGTAGGGGGGCATTTCTCTTTCTGTCTAGAGGGATGGCACAAAATTACAATGGATCAGTGGGTTCTTCATTTGATAGAGAAAGGGCATACTCTGGAGTTCACAGAGATGCCCTCAGACAACCCTCCCGTAAACTCCTAATCCCCTCCATCACACCTCTTCCTTATCCAGGAGGAGATCCAAGCGCTTTTGCTGAAAAAGGCCATAGAGGCAGTTTTGCCAGCTCAAAGGAGGAAGGGATTTTATTCCCACCTTTTTCTGGTCCTGAAGAAAACTGGACCTACAGCCCATCCTGGATCTCAGCCACCTGAACAAGTATGTAGAATACATTTTCAGGATGGTCACCGTCCAGGTTTGCTTCCCCTCCTTCATCAGGGAGACGGGCTGTGCTCCCTGGACATGCAGGACATGTACCTCCACATTTTGGTGTTCCAGCCCCACAGGAGGTTCCTTCGCTTCCACTTTCAAGGCAACCATTACCAATTCCGTGCCCTGCCATTCGGCCTCTCCTCAGCTCCCTGGGTATTTACAAAGTGCCTAGCAGTAGTGGCTGCAGCCCTCATGCAGAAAGGCCACTACATCTTTCCCTGCCTGGACGATTGGCTCCTGGCAACTCTATACAAGGATCAGCTGCTCAACACCATGATAGACACCTTTACTTTATTTTGGGACTTGGGTATAACCCTCAACTTCCCGAAGTCCTCCCCGTGGCCCAGCCAGCGGTTTCAGTACATCGGGGCAGTTCCGAACACTGCCAAAGGCAAGGCTTTTCTGCCTCTGGATAGAGTGGAGCTCCTTCAGGAACAGGCTTGCCTAGTTTCCTCATCACACCAAGTCCCAGTCAGCATAATCCTGCGGCTGCTAGGACACATGGCAGCAGCCATCGTGACGGTCCCTCTTGCACGCCTGCACATGAGGGTTCCCCATTGGACCCTCTGAATCCAATGGGACTAACGCACGGACGAATTGGAGCAACTGGTGACAGTCTCCACTGTGATGCACCAGACTCTGGCTTGATGGTTGAACCCCTCCAATCTTTCCACAGGGGTCCACTTTCAACAGGAGTCTCCTTGTCAGATCCTAACTATGGACATGTCCGGTCTGGGCTGGAGTGCACATTTGGCAGACCATCAGACCCAGGAAACTTGGTCTCCCCAAGAGCAACATTCCATATCAATATTTTGGAGATGCAGGCGATTCTTTATGCCCTTCAGGCCTTCCAGATGATTCTGCTCCCAGGCCCTCTCCTTATTCAGGAGGACAACATGTCAGTGGTCTTCTGCATAAACAAGCAAGGTGGGGGGGGGGCTCACTCCTGCCCCCTCTGCAGGGAGGCCATGAGAGTCTGGTAGTGGGTTGTCGAGCATCATCTGGAACTCACTGCCGTGCATGTCACAAGCGTACAAAACACCTTGGTCAACAGTTTAAGCCAGTCTCAGTCCAAGGCACACGAATGGGAACTTCTCCAATCTGTGGCCGAAGAGCTCTTCGACAGGTGGGGCTGGACAGAAGGGGACTTCTTCATGTCCCCACTCAATGCCAGACTGCCCAATTTTTGCTTGCTAGATCCAGGGCCTGGTGTTTTCTGACGAGACGCATTGTCCCTCTCTTGGACAGGGAGGTTTCTGTATGCCTTCCCTCCCTTCCCATTACTGCAGAGAATCCTTCTCAAATTGCAGTTGGAGGGAGCAGGGATGATTCTAATAGCTCCTTATTGGCCATGTCATATTTGGTTGCCACTACTTCGGCAGCTGGCAGTGGAACCCCCGATCCCCCCTGGTCCCCCGGTTCGGGGTTTCCCACAAAATGGCAGAAGTCTTGGTGGCCACTAGAAAGCCTTCCACCAGGGCTACTTATTTTATGAAGTGGAAGCAGTTCTGTCTTTGGTCCACTGCTTGCCATCTAGATCCATCCTTTCACCTGTCCGGTGAATTCTGTTTTGGAGTACCTCCTTTCTCTATCAGACTCAGGGCTGAGTTACTCCTCCATTAAGGTGCACTTATCGGCCGTATCTGCATATCATGCACCTGTAGAGGGCAAGACCCTTGCCTAGCTGGATTTTTCCCGCACTTTCTTGTGGGGGTATTCTTCACCTCCGACCTCCTGTCAGGGACCCTGTCCCTCCATGGGATTTTTTGTTTTGGAAAAACTTACACTGTCTCCCTTTGAACCAGACGCAAAGTTGTGAGCTGCGCTTCCTGTCATGGAAAGCATTATTTTTAGTTGCCATTACTTGTGCTCGAAGGATTTCTGAGCTTCAGCTAAGAGCCTTATTTAGTTTTCCACAAGGACAGGGTATCCTTGTGGACGAATCTTTGTTTTTGCCTAAAGTGGTGTCTGAGTTTACAGTAAATCAGGACATCCATCTACCTGTTTACTATCTAGAGTATTCTAATTGAGAGGAGACTCTATTTCATACTCTGGATGTCCACCCGGTGCTTCATTACTACTTGGATCACACCCGTGCTGTCCGAAAGTCTGACCAGTTTGTTTCTTTTGCCCCAAGGACTGAAGGGATTCCAGTTTCTAAGCAGACTTTGTCCAAACTGTATTGTTTATTGTTACCAAAAATATGACAAGCCTTTGCCGGGACCGGTCAAAGGTCATTTTGTCAGGGGTATGGCTGCTTCTTTTGCATGCATCAGAAAAGTGTCTACAGCTGATATCTGTGCAGCTGCCACTTGGACTACTGCACATACTTTCATAGGGCATTACAGTTTGGATATTGCCTCTCGTCATAAGGCAGGCTTCGGCATTGCTGTCCTACAGGGCCTGCTCTCATTAGCTTTCCAGAGGACTTTTACCTCCTCCCGGTTGACAGGGGTTGGTCCTTTCACTGCTTGGTACTCCGTCCTTATGATGTAACCTGCTGCAAAAGCTCTCCCTCAAAGTGAGATAGTACAGTTACATAAGAATTTACCATATCAGTAGCTCTTCGAGAGGAGCTCTTGCAGCAGGTGCTGCTTTCCCACACACTTTTCCCCTGGTGAGTGTTTCTTCATTGACTGTTTCCGTCTTTCCTCATTTCGAAGGAACCTCCTCCGTTCTCCATTTCCGAGTTTGCTGGGGTCTCGGGCAAAAGAACTGAGGTAGTGCTGGGGGGCCACCCCTTTTATACCATTGACCAGCGTCATGGATGGGCCAACGTCGGGGAGAAGTCCCCCACTGTATACTGCTAGCTAGAAGTTTTCCATGGGGTCCTGGCACCTGCCAGCTTCAGTCCTTATGGTGTAACCTGCTGCAAGAATGCCTCTCGAAGATTTACTGTTAGGTAAGTTCTTACGTAACTGTACTTTCAGTGGGCGAGATGGTGGATAAGTGTCTGCTTAAATATCCAAGACCAGTGCTGCTCCATGGTAAACCAGTAGGGGTAGGTGATTGTCACGCCACTTGTGACCTCTTCTCTCTGTGAGCTGAATATCTCAAGCCACAAGATACCCAGCTGACCCTCTCCCACCAGTGTGAGGGGAGGAAGCTTGAGTCATGTGAATCCAGGTCTCTATTGCACCAGGGACTTTTCAGTTTGAATAACAAGTGGTGGCATTCAGATCAGCAGTGTTTCTCGTTCAGGTCAGCCATTCATGTCAGGTGCAGTGCAGTGCAGGGCAGCTATCGATCTACCTGTTTTTTTTCTCTTGTGTACTTATTCACCCTGCTTTAAGAACGGGGGGCGAGCTACTAGCACTGCAACCTGCTAGAGCCCACCACCAACCCTACTGACAAGCATAAGTATGAGATACTGTATGTGTTATGATCAGAGAACTCACTTTTGTGTTACACTTACTTATCCTGTTCCCCTGGTCTGAGCTGCATTGATCAACACTGAGCAGCTTTATACACCATCCTGTTGGTCTGACGCACATCCAAGAGTGGTTCCTGCTTATTGCACCCCCTCTCGTCTCGCAGATGTCTGGGGTTACAGCAGATTACCACAGAACTGGAGTGGATAGCTGTTTGTACCTAATGTAACATAACTCTTCAGTGTTGCTGTAGATATAACATTTGTCATGTCCTCGTTTGTTATATAGTCCTATTTCATGGAAGTAACTTATTCAGTGACTTTATTGAAAAAATAAATAATGAAACCTAATGAAGCGGACCCTTTTTAATCATCTGGGGAGAGGTTACCTTTCTGTATGTATTCTCATCATATTCATTTTTGGGATGAATAAGGTCATCTTTGCCTATTGGGTTCCTCCCCTGCCAGGTCAGCAGTTGTGAACAGAGATTCTGTATTCAGTCTTGAACTTGTGCAGGGTGGGCTGTTGTAATTGGTTTTAGCAGCTTTGGCCCTCTGATGTCTCTGCAGACCTAGGATAGGATGTGGTGGGATTAGGGGTATTTTTGGTATGTACATGGTATAAGATCACAGAGAAGTAAAGCACTTGTACGGAGACTATACTGCCTGCCTGCCTGCTAAATCCCCATATTGAATAACTGAAGGAATTGGGTGGGATTTGTTGGCCAAAAGGGTGTTGAAAGTTGGCTCAGTGACAAAGGAGTCTGCACTTGGTGTTGCCACCTGTGATACTTTACTCTGGTCTGCACCTGGTTTTGGTGTTAAACCAAAACAAAACTGGTGTGCTCAGGCAGAAAGAGAGCCTAGGCCAGCTGGGAGCTGCTAACTCCCAAAATTTGGCACACAACACGCAAAAGAAGCCAGGCACTCATGCAGGAGGATGTCTGCCAAGGAATAATAGCCGCAACTCCAGGTAACAAGTGCTTAAACTTTTTATTACAAATTCCAAGGCAGTACACAAAATGAGGAAAGAGGGGGTCGGAGACCACTAGACGCCCTGGCAGTTCAACCATGTAGGTCTTCCTCAGGGGGTCCTGGCTTCCTTTATGTGTTGTGTGGTTTTGGTGTTACCTCTCATGGAATAGGCTGGAACCAAGCATGTCATGGCAGTAAAGACTTCTGTGCCCCAGGGAGGAGAGGGTGGGTACTTGATCCTCCCCTGCGGGCATGCTACAAAGTGGTATAGGCATTGTTTATGTAAAGTATACTGATGTATAACTTTGTTCTGTTCCCCCACCCCACACCCAAGTACTGTTTTCCACAGCATGCATCTATAAACATTAGTGGAAACAAGACCACAAAGGCTAACAGTCTGAAGCTGGTGGGGGAAAGGTTCAGAAGGGAGATGAGGAGGCACTTTTCTACCGAGACGGTGGTGGCTAAGTGGAATGAGATGCTGGAGGAGGTGGTATCCCTAAAAACAGTGGACAGCTTCAGGAGAGGTTGGGATGGGGGGGGGAGGTTGCATGTACAGGGGGTGAGGGGGCATTTGACAGGGGTCAAGGGACATATGGGGAGTGGGCTGTTCCTTCTGTAAACACATTGGGAACTGCACATTCAAGCAGACTAGATAGACTGCAAGGTCTTTGTCAGCTGGCACATTCCTGTGTTCATATGTTTGAGCTTTTTTCCTCAGTTCAGCATGCTTTTCCTGGTAAAACAGTTGAAACAAATAAATGGAAATAGCTATCCTTATTCAGGGGAAGGTGTGTCTCAGCAGACGCCATTAAAGGGAAGGTGAGCCTTAACAGACCACATTCAGGGGAAGGTGTGCCTCAGCAGCCCCCATTCAGCAGAAGGTGTGCCTCAAAGCCCCCATTCAGTGGAAGATGTGCTTCAGCAGCCCTATTCAGAGGAAGGTGTGCCTCAGCAGACCCCATTCAGGGGAAGGTGTGCTTTCGCAGCCCCCATTCAGTGGAAGGTGTGCTTTCGCAGCCCCCATTCAGTGGAAGGTGTGCTTTAGCAGCCCCCATTCAGGGGAAGGTGTGCCTCAGCAGCCCCCCATTCAGGGGGAAGGTGTGCCTCAGCAGCCCCCATTCAGGTGAAGGTGTGCCTCAGCAACCCCCATTCAGGTGAATGTGTGCCTCAGCAGCCCTCATTCAACGGAAGGTGTGCCTCAGCAGCCCCCATTAAGTGGAAGGTGTGCCTCAACAGCCCCCATTCAGGGGAAGTTGTGCCTCAGCAGCCCCCATTCAGGGGAAGTTGTGCCTCAGCAGCCCCCATTCAGGAGAAGGTGTGCCTCAGCAGCCCCCATTCAGGAGAAGGTGTGCCTCAGCAGCCCCCATTCAGGAGAAGGTGTGCCTCAGCAGCCCCATTCAGGAGAAGGTGTGCCTCAGCAGCCCCCATTCAGGGAAAGTTGTGCCTCAGCAGCCCCCATTCAATGGAAGGTGTGCCTCAGCAGCCCCCATTCAGGTGAAGGTGTGCCTCAGCAGCCCCCATTCAGGTGAAGGTGTGCCTCAGCAGCCCCCATTCAGCTGAAGGTGTGCCTCAGCAGCCCCATTCATGAGAAGGTGTGCCTCAGCAGCCCCCATTCAGGAGAAGGTGTGCCTCAGCAGCCCTCATTCAACGGAAGGTGTGCCTCAGCAGCCCCCATTCAGCGGAAGGTGTGTCTTAGCAGCCCCTATTCAGGGGTAGGTGTGTCTCAACAAAATGTGGTGAATTATTTGGCAGCATGTATAGTACAGTGCAGTATTAAGAATAAATATGATGGAATGTACCCTTACCTGTGATATTTCTTGCCTCCCGCACTCCCAGGTCACAACTGGAAACGAGTCCTCCGGGCTCTGCGTGTTTCACCTGGTAAAATATGCTTAAATAAATAGTCCATTCCTATATCAGGTTTGTACATTCAGGCTGGCTAATATTGCACCACATGGAGTCTGTTCCTATTGTAGGTTTGTATATTCAGGCTGGCGGAAGGAGCACCATATGGAGTCTGTTCCTATTTCAGGTTTGTACATTGACTGGATGATATAGCACCACATGGAGTCTGTTCCTATTTCAGGTTTGTATATTCAGGCTGGCGGAAGGAGCACCATATGGAGTCTGTTCCTATCTCAGGTTTTTACATGCAGGCTGGCTGGCATAGCACCGTATTGAGTCTGATCTTCTAAGAATCAGTCTTCATTCATCCCCACTCATGGATCTAGAGCCGGAAGCACTAGGACCTCATGGGAGCAAAGTCTTTTGCAGCCTAGGGGACAGACATCAGTGCTGGTACTGCCCTTAAGGCAGATGTAGTGACATTGTGCTCATGGGTTGGTCAGTAACCAACACCAGCCTCCTACCTTCCTCAGTTCTGCTTTTCCCCTCTGTCAAGTGCACATCATGGGAGCTTTGTCATCGCAATTGTGTCACAGTACTTTCCTTAGCTTGCCACCATTAGTTCAATGCCATACCTCTCGACACCGAATCTTCTCAATGCCACTTTATTACTTTATCGTTTTCCCTCATTTTCAGTGCAGCGCCAAACATTCTTTCTGTCCTTTTTCTATTTTTTTGTTTTAAACTTGTATTTATGGATTTTTATAGTTCAATCAGTGCACGCTTAGCCCCTAGGACAATGCATAGCAATAAGAAATTCAGCATTTTGACAGTACAGTATCTTTAGTACTCCCACGTTGATACACCATGAGAGGGTTACCCATACATTATTGTCCATTATCTGTAAAGCACTTCGTAGGCTGTTGCTGCCATGAGTGGGGAAATAACAAAAAAAGTTAAAAACAGTACCCATAGAACACCCCTTTAATAGGTGAAACGTCCCGAACATCCTGTAATAGGAAAATTAAACTTAAACGGTCAGAGCCTTCTCCCAGCTCTACAGCATCTTACACCTATCTCCATAAGTAGGCTAGTCAAAGCCATCTAACAAAAGCCAAATACATCAACACTGAGAACAACGAACTAACAAGTTCCTTAATGGCATTTAAATGTTCAGAACACTTACCACGAGTGTGGAAATGGCTCAGGATTGAGCAGAAAATGGAACTAATGAGAAAAGTGAAATATGAACTGCATCATCAGAGATGCCTACTCCATTATCCCCCCCCCCCTTGTGTTGGGACAATTATACAGGACAACACTTTAACTACATAATTTTTGCATGCACCATCCAAGTCCTTTGAGTTAGTGCCCCACTAAAATCGAGTGTCCACAACAAGGAATCAAACTAAAACATTTTGAGTGTCCAAGCCCCTTTTAATCACCTTCTCCTGCCATGGCTTTCTGATCTCTAAGCCTCCATACCTCAGGTATTTTCTTCCCCCTCAGAATCCTGGTTGGAATCTCGGGCTGCACAGTCCAATTCGATTTTAGCAAGCAATTTCCCTGTGTCCAAAGGATCCAAGAAATGGTACGTTTTGGTGCCGTAAACTATTTTCAGGCTCGCCAGCAATAATAATACATAATGAACCCTGAGCTGGGGTAGCTTCAAGCGAATCCCATCAAAACCGTTTCGCCGTTGCCTTGTGGCGAAACTGAGACCTGGGAAGATGTGTATAGGTGAGTCTTGACATTGAGTTGGGCCACGCTTCCTTGCCTCTTGAAGGACTACATCTCTCTCTTTGATAGAGCCCTAGACAGCCCAAACTGCACAGGCCGGAGAATGCGTGGAGTCCACGTGTAGTCGAGGGCACTCTAGGATTCACTCGGTATACCCACTGGATGAGGATCGGGGATTCTAATTGCAGAACATTTGGGAGGCAGTGCGCCAGAAAGTGGCCCAGATCTTCCCCTTCCACTGTCTCCGGTAAACCTAATATGGGACACCTGTGCCCCATTCTTCAGATTCTCTAGTCGACATCGGAGTAGAAGGTTCTCCTTCATTAAGCCCGCCGTTGCTGCCATAGCCTTATCCGCTGATCTGTTTGCTCATTTTGCTTTATCCTCCACCGCCTGGAGCTTCGTTTCCACCACCAACATCTGATTGGTAAAATCAGCCATCTTTTTGTCGATGGTTTGGATGGCCTTCAACAAAGCAGCGTTGGATGGTTGATTCAGGCAGACTGTGGGAGGGTCCCCGTCTTTACCCAGGCCTGACCATAGTTCTTTTTGCTTAGTGACGTCTCCACTTGCACTGTTTTTGAACAGCCCATTTCACTAAGTAAATCAGATCTGATATGGTTCTGATGTAGTTGTACTTGTACTCTATTTAACATTAGTAGATAGATGTATCAAACTTTTAAGGCAAAATACTGCATTTTTTAGGTGAAGTGCAGAGCTGTAAAAGACTGCTGCTCACAGTTCGGCTTCTGACCCCCCTCCCCTGTCATTTTTCTTGGATTTGTTTTTTTTTTTGTCTGTGGGGGCATGTCTGGTCCTGGCGAGCATAAGGGTAAGAAGGCCACATGAAGGAAGAAGCATCACAGTGGCCCCCCCATGCGTTGGCACTCCTATGGCAGCCACATTGTTGTTCAGAACCAGCATCATGTCTGGTTGACGTGCCTTGATGCCATCCATGACATGGACAAGTGCAATGCCTGCTTCTTGATGGACTACCACACCCTTGAAATCCACACATTGAAGTGGCATCACAAGCCCCCTACCTTCAGAGGCAGGCATCGAATAAGGGATGCCAACATAAAGTCCCTAGGCTCTTCCCCCATGCCTCTTCCCAGTACTATACGTATTGAGGAAGACCAGGGCTCTCTGCATACTCACCCTGCTGAGATATCAAGTGGCCCTGGGGGAGGGGTTGGGTGGACAGCTGCCTTCCCTCAGGAGGCCGGTTGAGCACCCCTGTCAGTCAGTTTGCTCTTCGGTGCAGCGGATTCTCCTGGTGAGGGGGAAGGTATATGCTGGGTCTACACCAGTGGGCACCTCAGTGTTGCAACCTGGTGCCACCTTGTCACCTGGTACTATGGCTGGTACAGGTGAGCAGGGCAGTACTGACTGCAAGACCAGACCCCCTCCAGCACCGTTCACAGTGCCGGAGGAGTGAAGGGTTCTGGAGCCAGTCCCTCACTTGCCTTTGAGGTTTTTCTTCCCCGGTGGTCGGATGACCCAGTGGAGGATGCTGACATTGACCTTGGGCCTGTGGTGGAGGCCTTCCTGGGCCTGGTTCTAGGCCTGGCTCAGGGCCAGGAGCCTCCTCAGGGATTGTATGATCGGCACTTGTTCCTTTCTAGCATGATTCGTGGTGCCGGTTCGGATCCCAACACCATTCCCTATGCCGAACCTAGTCCTGGTGCTGTCAACGGTGCTAGGGACAGGATTGGCACTATTTGCGATGCTGACCTTGAGGCAGACCCTTCTAGTGGCACTGGCCTTGAGTCTGGACTTGGCTCAAGGGCAGGATTAGCACTGGTTTGGAGAAGCTGCTAGGCACTGGACCTGTGGCTCGCCCCTTGGCTGAAGTTGGTGGAACGCTCTAGCCGGGATCGCAGTGCTAGTTCAGAGCACAGCTTCTCTTCAGAACCATCTAACCTTGTCACTGGTGGGGATCCGGGTCGCCCTGTGGACATATATGGCTCTGCTTTCACCACCAGGGGATTTCCCTGCTACCCTGGTGCTGTAATTTCCTGGGGAGTACAGCAGTGACAACACTGTCATTAATCCGCTCCGCCCCCACTGCCCCCTCTCCAGCCCCTAGAGACATTCCATGCAGATATTGCACTACAGCAGGGTCTCTAGGGTTCATGCCTCATCCCTACTCTGGGAGTTTGGTGCTGCTGACCCTCTCTGGGCCTAGGCATCTGATGCATAACCGCTTTCCAGACACCAACTCTGCAGAGTTGAATGCCCAGAGCAGAAGGGTGTTTGTGGTGGCACACACCATGATATGTATTTCTGCAGATTGGGCACACCAGGCAGCTTATGGCAATGCCTGTGGGTAACATTGAGACAACTTTTGGCATCCATGATGGCCTGCGAGGCAATCATATAGGCCATTCGCCTTTCCATCTAGGGTCTGGGACTGGCAAAGCTCCAAGTGAGGGTGTCTTATGATGCCAGCGAGGTAGCTTCCAGGCTGGTAGGAACCTCAGTCTGCATTCAACGGACGGCATGGGTGAGCCAACTCCTGCCTTCTTGGTGGAAGCTTGATACTCTGACCCATAAGTGGGAATGAATGGTGAAGACTGATTCTTGGAAGATATGAAAATTATGTACTTACCATAACTGTTGATCTTCCTGAATATCTTCACCATTGATTCACATGCCTGCCCTCCAGGCCCCACCCGGGTAAGAGTTGGGGCCTCTGGGCAGCCCACCTTGTGTTTTTCAGGGTACATAATATCCTCTTGCCACTCTCTCAAGGCTTTTCCCCCCTCTAGTGATATCCCTGATTTGTCTTTGAGTGTGGAACTCTTGCAGCAGGTAATACTATGAGGACTGAAGCCATCAGGCATCAGGACCCCACGGAAAACTTGTAGCTAGCAGTCCGGCAGGGGATTGCCCCTGACGTTGGCTCCACCCGACGTCAGACGTGGTATAAAGGGGGCGGTCCCCTATCTCCAACTCAGTTCTTTTCCTGCCGTCGTCCGGCGTAGTTCGGCTCCTCGGACGCCCCTCTCAGCAGTCAACAACCTTGAACGCCAGATAAGTCATTTTCTTCTTTAATCTAATATTAACTTTCACCTGGTTTATGTCATCGCCCTCACCACCATGGCGAAAGTCCAGCTGTGCATGCGGGAAGCAGATCCCGGCCAAAGACGGCCACGTGGTCTGCCTCATCTGCCTAGGCCCAGAACACCAGCCTGACTCCTGCACCCACTGTCAGAAATGTAACCAAAAGACATGTGCCCGAAGAGCCCATGCCCTTAAAACCTTCCTTTTAGAGAAAAAGCTTGTGGCCATGCAGCGAGGATTGGGGACCAGCTCATCCTCTCCCACTAGAGAATCCCCGCCTAAAGATAGGTCCTCCGGGGAGGAGCATCACCACAAGGAGAAGGATCTGGCCTGATCTGAATCCCGCCCTTGGTCGCCAGCCAAACAGGCATCATCTTATTCGTCCACCAAGAGGTCTGATTCGGTTCTGACCCTGCCATCCGAACATTCCCACTCCTCCAAGTCCACTCCCACCCCTTCCCAGGGACACCACCAGGAGTCGGCCTTAGCGGGACACTGCTCTACCTTCCTGGCTCATCGACCTCCAAAAACCACTGGGTCGACCAAGGAAAGCCTGCCCAGGGCTCAGGACAGGCCTAGTTCTTTGGAGAAGAGGAAACGTTCCAAAGAACCTTCCAGTAGGCAGGAGGTCACCCGAGCTTGTACGCCTCCACCACAAGCTAAGGTGTGCCCTCCGACAAAGTGCCCACCTAGCCAGTCGCCTACCCCAACGACCCGCTCCCCAACACCAGACACGGGGCAGTCGCCGGATGAGGATCAGCTGTCTGCCCTTCCCCCGAGGGACCAGACGCCCGTCAAGACCATGCTGGATACCGGTCGCTGGCCTACTGATGCCTGAGTTCCGGACCTGGTGCCTGCCACCCCAGTTGGGACTCCAGACCCCGAGAAGCCTGCTCCTAAGGACCTGACTCCCAGCCCCTCCAACCTGGCACCCATGGTCGTCCAAGTGGCGGATATTGGTAACCTCTTCACCACCTGGTGGAACACTGTAAAAGGGGACCTCTTATACCGACCCCTGGACAAGGTACCTCCTCCGCCACCCATGTGACCCCCTCCCACCCCAGAGCCTCAGGGGAACCAGGATGGGCACCCAAGTCCATATCAGAAAGGGAAACTAAGGAAGCGACCTTCATCCACATCTCCTTCATCCCCACCCATCACGTCCTCCTCGAATGAGGCAGGCGTAGACTCTGATACAAGGAACGGAGGCTTCTATCCTCCCTCGCCAAAACCTAAGGATTCTCCACGAGGTTCTGTGTAATAATAGCGACTTTAAAATCACAATGTCAATGTTGGCGACCACAGCAAAGGTGATAGTACAAAACAGCTCGAGTTAAAATGGCGCATACAAATGTGCTCCCCAAGGTCACCTTCCAGCGTGCTCTTGTGCTCCCTGACACAAATAACCGAACAAATCGAAAAAGCCGAACAACAATTGAAATGTAAGCTGATTCAAATGCAGCAGCTAATTTCTGTACATTCCAGCATACTCTTGGTTACAATTTACTACGGAACAAACCGGCAAAGCCAAACAACAATTGAAATCAGACATGATTGAAATGCAGCAACTAATTTCTGTACCAGAGAACAAGGATCAGAAATGTCAAAACAGCAACCTTCGCAGTTTAAAAAAAAAAACTGGCAAAGCCAGGAGAAACTTCTTTATTTCTTTCGAATCTTCACAGCACTTCACTGCATTTCGTTCCGCAATCTCATTTCTGTCTTCTAGACTTCTGTCTGCAATCTGCAATCAGCTTTCTTCTTCACTGCTTGAACTGGAAATTGTAGGCTAATCCTTTCAAATACTCGTATGTAGTATGGGACTCGTATTGATCCACAATTGCAGCTATACGAATATTCTGATCCTTGTGCTTCCGTTTAGTGCCAGTTGATGCAGCACCAGAAATTAGCTGCTGCATTTTCATCTCACAAAACTTTTGTTCTTCTCTTAGACCATCGATCAGTTTCCAAATGCTAGGATGACATGCACCTAGCCTACAGTCGAATCCCCTGTGCCATCCCTCAATGCTATTGTTAGTTCTTGCTAACCCCATATGAGTAGTAGCATAACCGTTCCATTGATGTATTGGGAAATGTGCTGTTCTGCCTCTCGGATGCCCCAGCCAGGTGTCTTCAAAGTAGTCAAGCACTGGCTGCAACAACTCTTCATGTGTGGCAAAAAGTTCCATTTCTTTCATGTCTTCAGATTTCATGATTACATCAGTAGGCGGCACAAACGCCAATGATAACAGCATTCGTAAGTGCAATGCGAAGTCCGGGTCATTGCAATACCTGTTTTCCACCTCTGGGTGCTATTGGATTTTCCTCCACACAGCTTGTGCAAAATGGAAAAAAACAACTGTGAAGCTGTGTTTCTGGGAAAACATGAGTAAATGCTTTCCATAATTGCCGCTCGAAATCCGTGATGAGAATTTGATGGGCAAGAGTCCCCAACGAGTGTTCTAATCCTAGAAAAGACCCTCTTATAGGATGTTGTTTTGTGTTTACTCATTAAAGCATAAACAGCTGTTAAAAGCATTCCCAAACGAATACCATGAATAGAGTACAATTGATCAAATAACGCTGGACAGGACTTGAATGTGCCATCAAGCATCCAGTCCCCACATTCCTTCAAAAATTGCAAATTGTTTTCTGTTGAAAACAATAGCACTCGATCTTTCTCCTGCCCACTGTCATATAGAAGAAACCGTTCACCAGAGCTCAGAATAGAGAATTCAGGGGTGATAATAAGGTGGTCCACTGTGGTAGGAGTTGCAGGACAGCCACGCTCTCGTTGACGAATATGCTGCACAGTGCGTTTTATCAGGCTAATGCCAGGTAGCCTTCCAGTCACTGCCTCAGGTGCAGCTGCAGTGCACTCGACCACAACATGTGCTGTTGTCTGCACTGTAGAGCGTGCTCTTGTCCTTGTGTCAGCCATCACACGCCTAACAATGATTTCAGCAGCATCAGGTACGTGTGTCTGTTGCTTGACAACGGCTACTACGCTGTCCGCGGAGGTGTGTAGTCTCGCAAGGCAACTATATTTTTGAGAATCTGCACATCTCCAATAAACTTTATCTGATTTTTCCTTATCTCGGCGATAAAGGTAGCCCCCATAGAGCGCCAGTGGCTTACCTTTTTGGCTGGTGAGAAACTCGACTGCCATATCCACTAGTTTGTTTTGCTGCCTCTACTACTTGGGGTTGGGGGTTTTATCAATGATGTACAACAGGAAATGGAAACTAAGGGATTTTTGGTACTTCTACTTGGATTGATTTTGTTTCTTGGGCAGATTTTGCATCTTGGGCTGATTTAACACAGGTAAGCGCTATTAGTCACTATTGCAAATATAGTCTCTATTAAAGATGAGTCAGTGAAATTCCATGGTCGCTTAATTGTATTTCGCTATTCTGCGGTCGCAGTTTTTTAGTCGCTATAATCGCGTCGCTATTATCACAGGATACCCTCCATGATCCCCTCCAGATGATCCCTCATTCCTTGACATCATGAAGCACATCCAGGCCATTTATTAGTGGGACACTGAGGACCTAGACCTGGTGCATAAATGCCTGGCCAAGTTCCTTGGAGAGAAGGAACCCAAGCCCTTGGTGATCCCATCATTTGTGGAGCCCTTCCAGGATGTCACTCGCCTCGCTTGGCGTACACCATCCTCTATCCTGGCAGTTCCAAGGAAGGCAGACGGACTCTATAAGCATCCCAAATCAGAGCCTTTCCTGGCAGAACAGCCAAAGTCTAACTCTCTAGTTCTTATGGCTGCCCACGGAAGAGGAGCTCAACCAAAACACTTAAGCTCCCAACCTCTCGACCCCGTTTCCAAGAAACTAGATGGCTGGGGCCATAAGGTCTTCTCCTCTGCTACTGGGACCATCAGGTCACTGAACTTTATGGCCCGTATGATCACCTACCAGCAGTACCTGTGGAGAAAGATCATGGACTTAGTAGAGACCTCCTCGACTCCGACTCTAAACAGGACATCTTAGCATATGCCCAGTCGGGTCTGGATGTGGGCAAGCATGCCCTCCGGTGTTCTTATGACACCGTAGATATGGCTTCCAGGGCTGCCGCTTCGGGAATCTGTGTGACATGGCAGTCCTGGCTCAGACTTACAGGTTTCCAACCGGACCTTCAAGAATCCATTCTAGACTCTCCTTTTCAGGGCCCTGTTTTGTTTGGCCCTGAAGTTGAACAGATGGTGAAACAGCTTCAGGAGTCAGGGAAAGTGGTGGCGGACATACACCGAATGTACAAGTCTCAACCCCAAGAACCCCGCCGACGCCCTTTTCGTAGAGGTCGAGGGCAGAGGCAAAGCGGTAAACAGTCCCAAGGTAAGGGATTCAAGAGGCAGGGTCACCCTGACCCTCAAGGTTCCCAGGGCCCCAAGCAGCCTAAAGCTCCCAGGGCCCAGGCCCCTACCACCCCCTCTGCCTGACTCCCTCTGCCGCCCCCCCTCCCCCTCAGGGACAGACTGACTGAGCAGGTAGGAGGGCGGTTTGCGCTTTACCCACTCGAATGGTCCAGTATCACTGCAGACCAATGGGTACTGGATACCATTCGGAAAGGGTATTCGATAGAGTTCACCTCCATCCCTACCGGCAACCCACCCACCCTCCCTGGTCCGTTGTTCACGAGCACAGTCTTCTAGAAGCCAAGATTCATTAGCTTCTAGAAGAAAGAGCCATTCAAAAGGTCCCACAGGCCCAGAATGGGACTGGGTTTTATTCCCGCTTCTTCCTGGTTCAGAAGAAAACGGGACACTTTGTCCAATTCTGGACCTCAGCCAGCTCAGCCTCTCAGTAAAATAGCAGAGGTTTCGAATGGTCACTCTGGCAAGCCTTTTTCCCCTGCTTCAGCAAGGGGACTGGCTGTGCTCCCTAGATATGTAGGATGCCTACATGCATATCAAGGTCCTGAAGTCTCACAGGAGGTTTCTTCGCTTCAGATTCAGGGACGAGCACTACCAATTCCGGGTACTCCATTTCAGCCTTTCTTCAGCCCCCAGGGTCTTCACCAAATGCCTGGCCATGGTAACGGCGGCCCTCCACAGGAGAGGCCTCTTTGTTTACCCTTACCTAGACTATTGGCTCCTCTCCGCCTGGTCGGAAGAGGAACTCCTAATCGCCCTATGACATATGCAGGCCCTTTTTTCCACCCTGGGCATTACTGTAAACTGGCCGAAGTCCCATCCCTGGCCAACACAGAGACTACAGTTCATAGGAACCATTCTGGACACCGTTCAGGGAAGAGCCTTACTGCCCCCAGATTGGGCAGTCTGCCTTCGGAGTTTGGCCAGGGGGCTGCTAAGTTCGCCCTTTTCCACTGCCCGGACGGTTCTACAGCTCCTAGCCACATGGCTTCGGCTATAGCCACGGTACCCCAAGCCAGACTTCACATGAGGACTCTGCAGTGGCACCTCAAAGTCCAATGGGACCAATCGGTGGACAATCTGGATCTCCAAATCCAGATCACCCGGGCTGTTCACCACTCTCTAGACTGGTGGCTCAGCCCAGACAACCTTGCAAGAGGAGTTCCTTTCTGGAGAGTCACTCCTCTGCAAACTCTGACCACAGATGCCTCTCTTTCCGGCTGGGGGGCACATTTGGGGGATCACAGGACTCGGGGTCTTGGTCCGTTACAGAGAGCTCTCTGCTTATCAGTGTTCTGGAAATAAGAGCCGTACTGACTACTCTAACGTCATTCAAAGACCAACTCTCTCCGGGTCCTCTCTTGGTGCAGACAGACAACACTCCGGTGGTCTTCTACATCAACAAACAGGGAGGAACTAATTTATACCCCCTTTGTGGGGAGACCATGAGATTCTGGGACTGGGCAGTAGAACGCTGTCTGGACCTCATCGCAGTTCATCTGCCCGGGGCCCAGAACATGCTTGCTGACAGTCACAGCCACTCTACCTCTCTGAACCATGAGTGGGAACTGCTCCAGGAAGTCGCAGATGACCTGTTCGCTCGCTGGGGCCTTCCAGAGTTGGACCTCTTTGTGTCTCTGTGCAATGCCAAAGTGCAAACTTTTTGCTCGCTCGTTCCAGGTCCTGGTGTTTTCTGAGGAGACACATTGTCCCTCACTTGGACAGGGAAGTTCCTGTCCGCCTTCCCTCCCTTTCCACTCATTCAGAGAGTGCTACTCAAATTGCAATCCGAGGGAGCCAGAATGATTCTGGTGGCTCCTCTGTGGCCTCGCCAAGTCTGGTTTCCGTTGCTGCAGCAACTGTCTCTGGAACCCCCAGTCCAGTTGCCACTCTCCACCCACTTGCTCTCACAAGAACAGGGGACATTAGTCCATCCTGCTCTTCGTTCTCTTCACCTGCATGCATGGCTCCTGCAGTCTTAACAGAAGAGAGATTAGGAGTGTCAAGCAGAGTGGCTGAGGTACTGGTTGTAGCAAGGAAGCCTTCCACCAGGGCCACCTGTGCTCTGAAATGGAAACACTTCTGTTTGTGGGTTACAGCCCATGCCTTGAATCCCCTGGATTGTCCGGCTGGACAAGTGCTAGAATATCTCCGTCACCTTCTGGACTTGGGACTGAGCTATTTGTCCATCAAGGTGCACATGCGTGCGATTTTCGCATATCATGACCCTTTCGGAGATAAGTCTCTGGCACAAGTCAAAGCCTGCAAGACATTTCTTTTTTTTTTTTTGAAACTTTCTTTATTTAAAAATAGTTTGTTCATGCAGACAGAACATACAAGTTACAGAGAAACATGTTTTCCATATCTGACCATTCTGCTTCATTTCTCTTGTCTTTTGTTTCCATAGACAATTCATTGAACATATAAACAGACATTAAAAAAAAAAAAAAAAAAAAGGATCAACAGTCAATAGTTTGTTCAGAGGATAGCCTAACCAAAATTCTCGTTGGTTACAGATTATAAAACTCAGTTAAGTTGAAGTCCAGGATGTATTTTCCAAGTTGAACCCATTAAAAAAAAAAAAGGGAAGCGGAGGAGGAGAAGGGGGAAGGGGGAAGGGGGAGGAGCCAGGTTGCATACCCATTCCCCACATATAGCAAAAGATAAAGAACTTTATTCATAGGTTAATAGGTTGTGGGGCTCCATGTTGTGCAATAAGTCCTACCTATCGGACCTGAAGATAATAATTCCATCTAAAACTGACTCAAGGCATGAAATCAGGTCTCGCCCCTGCCATGTATAGAACCCATCGCCTCCACAAGATCTCAAAACAAGGGACTCTTTTGTTAATAGTGGCTGTTATAGCCTCCATTCTATATATATTTATCATGCGGTCTTGCCACATACTTAGGGTAATGTCCTTGGGAGAAAGCCAATTACTTGTGACTGCCCTTTGGGCCGTCAAGAAAGAAATTTTCAAAAACTTAATCGTCAGGGGATCCCGAAATTCCCTTGGCTGTTCCAAAAAGAAGTAACATAGAGGTGAAATTTCCAATCTAGGATCTATAATTATCTGTAGGGTTTGATGAAGTTCTTGTATGAAGGGGGTTAATTTAGGACAGTCCCACAGAATGTGTACTAATGATGCGGGGGAATGTCCGCAGTTTCTCCAACAGGACAAAGACAAGGAGTCTCGGTATTTCTTCAGGATTGCTGGAGTTTGAAAGTAGCGGACAAAAATCTTCCACGAGAACTCCTGCCAGCCCCCTGCCGCTATACCCCAATGAATCCTCGTTTGTGTCCACACCCAAAATACCTCGGAGATCCGGACTCCCAGATCACACTCCCAGGCTATCTTTATATAAGAGGAGGAATCCCCTTTCCAGGACAAGAGTGCCTGGTATAGTTTAGAAATAATATGGGATCTGATCGGGTCCCCCTCTATTGCTTTTTTAAGAATGTATGCTATCTGTGGAGGGGATGTGCCCTCGATCTTGCGATGAGTCAAGAGATTATTAATATAGTTTCTAATTTGGAAGTACTTAAATCTGTCCTGCCAAACAATTCCATACTCATGAACTAGTGTTTCAAACGGCAGAATCTCATTCCCTTTTAGGAAGTGCCAAATCAGATGTAGGCCCCTCTCCTCCCATCTCTTGAATCCTGCATCCCACCGGTTAGGTGCAAACAGGTCTGAGTATGAGACCGAAGTTAACAGGTTCCCCCAACTTTTAGCCCTCCTATCTCTCAAAGTTTCGCGCCAAACATTCAGCGTGGAGGCTGTATAAGGATTGTCTTCCTGCCCCGAGTTTATCCTCCCTTTCTGTCCCAGGAGCATAGCATTCAGATTTTTGTGTGGGGTAATCTCCCATAACTGCAGGGTTTTCCATTTAGCCGAATAGGTCGGATCCAGCCAGTAAAGGACTGTCCGTAACTGAGCTGCGCAGTGATATAATCTAAAATTTGGTAGTCCCAGGCCCCCCTCTGCCTTTGGAATTTGGAGTATTGAGAGGCGGATTCTAGGTTTTTGTGGCCCCCAGATAAAACGAGAGATCGCTCTATTTAGAGAGTGAAAGTATGCGTCCGGGACTAGAATGGGTATTGTCTGTACCAGGTATAAGAATTTAGGGAGCATTATCATTTTTATCGCTTCCACCTTTTGTATCAATGTTATAGGGATGGGGGCCCACCGGTCTAACTCCCGCTTAATCTTTTCTAATACTGGGATAAATTTTAGAGAGAACAACCAGTCCACCTGGGAGCACATCTGGACCCCAAGGTATTTAATCTGGGATATATTCCATCTAAATAGAAATTTCCTTTGAATCTGCTCTGATGGTTTGTAGTGTGTTCTTAAGACCTCCGTCTTACCCATATTTATTTTATAACCCGCCAAAAGGCTAAATTCAGAGAGACGAGCCCATAGGGGATCCAGCGACTGCTCTGGATTTCTGAGATAGATTAGTAAATCATCCACATATAGCGCCAGCTTATGTAATTCCCCACCCAGGTCCCATCCCTGTATCCGCTCGTCTTGTCTTAATGCTTGGGCCAAAGGCTCCAGGTACAGGGCAAAAAGGAGGTGGGGTAGGGGGCAACCCTGCCTAGTGCCCCGGGATAGGGCTATGGGGGGGGGGAGATTCTGCCATTGATCTTTATAAATGCCTTAGGGCTGGTGTATATAATATTTATGATTTTAGTGAAGGATTTTGAAAATCCAAATACGCCCATGGTAAGGTCTAAGAAACTCCATGCCACTCGGTCGAATGCTTTCTCCGCATCCAAACTTAGTAGCATGCAAGGTGTCCCCGACCGAGTGGCCCAGTGTAGGATCTGCAAAGACCTTTTTATATTATCCTGGGTCTGTCTGCCAAGGACAAAACCCATTTGGTCATAATTGATCAAATCTGGCAGTATAGCAAGACATTTCTAAGAGGGGTCTTACATATCAGACCTCCCAAGAGAGACATAGTTCCTCCTTGGGACCTTCTTTTCATCCTGGAGAAGCTCACCCTTCCTCCCTTCGAGCCAGCAGCTTCTTGCGAGCTGTGTTTCCTCTCATGGAAGATCCTCCTTTTGGTAGCCATTACCTTGGCTCGAAGGGTTTCCGAACTCCGGGCTCTGATGTGTAAGGAACCTTATATTGTCTTCCATAGGGACAAGGTGAACTTATACACGAATCCCAAGTTCATGCCGAAGGTGGTGTCTGTGCTGACCCTTAACCAGGACATCAACCTTCCTGTTTATTACCTGGAGTTTTCCAGCCAAGGTGAAGCACTGTTGCACACCTTGGATGTTCATCATATTTTGAGGTACTGCCTCCACAGGACCCGCTGCTCCAGACAGTCGGACCCGTTCATCTCATTCGCTAAGCGGATGCTGGGAGCCCGTTTCTAAACAATCTCTAGCCCCTTGGCTAGTACAGTGTATTTTGTTCTGTTATGAGCATCATAACAGGCCTCTTCCAGGCACCGTAAGGGGCCACTCCACCAGAGTAGTGGCCTCTTTTTTTGCAGCGCTATGAAATGTCTCCTCAGTGGACATTTGCGCGGCAGCCACATGGAATTCAGTCCACACCTTCATCAGACACTACAGCTTGGACATTGCATCCAGAAAGAGAGCAGGGTCTGGATTGGCAGTCCTACAAGGCCTTCTCTCTCTCTCTCTCTCTCTTAGATACATCCTCATTATCCACCACCCCTCTCAGACCTGGGCCAATCCTTGGGTACTGCTTGGGACTCGGTCCTAATAGTATTACCAGCTGTAAGAGCTCCACCCTCGAAGACAGATAGTACAGTTACTTAAGAACTTACCGTAACATTGGATCTTCGAGAGAACCTCTTGCAGCAGGTGGCTTTCCCACCCTCCATCCCCCGGGATAATATTTAGGTGTTTTTGTTACCAGAGCACGGTGGGGATTTTCTGCTCTGTTCTCCAGTTTTCTGTAGCCAGGTCTCCGGCGGGAGAACTGAGATGGTGCCAGGGGACCACCCCCTTTATACCACGTCTGACGTCGGGGGCAGTCCCTTGCCTAAGACTGTTAGCTACCAGTTTTCCGTGGGGTCCTAACACCTGACGTCTGCAGTCCTAATAGTATTACCTGCTGCAATAGCTCCTCTCGAAGATCTGCTGTTACAGTAAGTTCTTACATAACTGTACTTTCCTTCCTGGTGGGAACTGGGCCCTCTCGCCTCTTCCCACTCACTTGGTTTTAGTGTGTTTAAAAAAACAGGAATTCTAGGAATGTGGATATGATGTTCTAGCCACACTGTCTAACAGTTGCCTTTCCCTTTAAGGATTGCCGGAAATGTCTTCTAGCTGGCTCCTCCCACCCACCCAGGTGGTAACTCCCATGGCTCCGCCCTGTGATGCCAGATCTTCCATTCCGCTGGAAGGTTCAGGTTCCCTCTTTACCACTCCCACATTGAATAGGCCCTGGCATTCAACTCTTCAGATTTACTTCCGAAACGTACTTTAAAACTCGTTCGAGTTCCATCTTCGCCTCAGTCTTTGATCGCAACCGCGATGGAGGATAAGACCATTCCTGGGTTTCGCCAGTGCCCTTGCAGGCAGAAGATGTCCCGTATGGACACTCCTGCCTCGTACGTCTACTGTCTGGGCCACAATCATGATCTACAGGTCTGCAACTTTTGTCGATTATTTCACCTGAATGTTCTCGACGATTGCACTGACCGCCAGAAGTTTGGCCAACCGGAGAAACAATACCCACCAGTCAACTCAAAGGATGCCCATTGGGTGGTATCCATGGCTGCTTGGCCTGCCGAGCAGTTAGAACAGCTCAAGGCCTTCGAGGAGGAGGTGGCCCAGGCCACTGCTCAGTCCTCTTCTGCCACGCCCTTTGTTCCTCTCTGGTTGGGCTCCACCTATTTGGCCTTCTTCAAGGATTTGTGCCAGTCCCTCTCAACTAAAGGATAAGGCCCTACTGAGTCGCACAGTTCTCGCACATGCAAGAAGGACAAACGGATGACTCATCGTCTATGCTCCTGGGACCGGGAACGTTCCCACTCTCAGGAAACTCTGGTTTCGACTACGGTCAAAACCGCAGCCTTGGCCACTGGTATCGTGGTAACCTCGTCAGACCAGTTGGCTGAGATACTGGCCAACGATGTGGCTGAGATTTTTATTTCTTGACCCTGTCGACCAGTTGTCATCCGAAGAGGCCGACAACTCTCTTTTCAGGACTCCGGTCCTGTCGGTGACCATTGATGGGTCGGTCCAGCTTAATGAGCCGAAACCGTCGATCATAAACTAAGACCAGGAGGAGCAGTGGATTTCCCCAGCTCCCTCAGAGGCCCCCTGTCGGCACCACCAATGGACAAGGTTGAGGTCATAGTCATCTTTGACTTCGGAGTCGAGCAGGTCCTGCCAACATCGGCGGTCTTGCTGTTGACACCATGGTAAGCGCCGCCGTTGATACTTGTCTTTGTCCTTCTTGGGTGAGGAGAGGCTTTGGCACAAATTGTGACAATGCTATGAAGACCCAATGTGACAACAGTTGGTTCTGTCCATGCTGAAGCCAACACTGGCTACCACCCCGGCTATTACATGGCTGTCGTCCAAAAGGCCAAAACCAGCTCATCCGGCAGGGCCGGTTGACACCATTCTTCTCCCAGCGGAGCCGGTTCAGACCCCGTTGGCTAGCCTGAAGCAGGCTTCTCCGCTGATTGTGGTAGAGCTGTCATCTAAACAGCCAACAGCCGAGGCTCTGACCAAGGAGTCTCAGCCAGCCAAGGGATTTCCTCATCAGCTGTTGGTCACTTTTACTTCCGACCGTCTGCGGGGTCGAGGGTAGCACAGGTGGTCACCCACTTTATGTGGACTCCCTAGAGTCCAAGGATTCCTCTTTGCACTCTCGTCCACTGGACAGAGTTGATCGGGGATCTTTCCATGGACAAAGGCCATGCTTCATTCATGGGCATGCTTTGGCTCATTTCTGAATCTATGGGGATGAAGATGGAGCCCGTTCAAAAGTGGGTTTGAGATCCCCTCACAGAAATCCTGGACAACGGAGATTCTCTAGTGGAGGTCTTCCCAGTGGCCGAGGCCATTGTTGGCCCTGCCCTGGAGCTTTAGCAGCATCCTTCTTCTTGCCCTGCACCCTCGTCCCGGATGGCCCGCAAGTATGTGATGCCCACTGGTACCCTTTCAGGGTTCACGGAGCATCCCTCGGCTGAGGAGTTGGTGACTGACTCCATGTTTTGGCGCACGGGCAACACCAGGGACGTCGATAGACCGCTAGACAAAGAATCCAAGAAATTGGAGCATTTGGCCAGAAAGTTCTATACTGCCTCCTCGCTCGGCCTCCGCCAGGTGAGCTCGGCCATCCTGATGACACACTTCTTTCATGCCCTATTAGGCTCCCTGGATGAGGTGATCCCTTACCTCCCTGCCGACCTTCAGACCACAGTCAAACAGGTCTGAGACCAGGGTAGGGAAGTGGCAAAACAGCAACTCCAGATGCCTCTGGATGTTGGGTGATTCTTGTGCCCGCTCAGTGGCAGCCGCAGTTGCCATGTGCCGTAGGGCTTGGCTGCGGATCTCAACCTTCACAGAAGATACCCAGCACAAGCTGGAGGATGTTCCCTTTTTTTGAGCGACAACCTATGTGGGCCTGGTGTGGAGGGTCACCTCCAGTGCATTGAAAAGTCCAGTGCCACTCTGGACTCTGCGACATCCACCCAGAAGGACAACAAGGGCGCTAAGCAGCAGAAGCACAAGCCCTTTTGGTCCTCTACCTCTACGGCCAAACCAGCCCAGCTTCAGTCTGGCCAGCAGACTCAGTCCTGGTGACCTCAGGCCAAGTCTGTGGCCTCGGTGGTTCAAAAGCCCGGAGGGAAGGAACTCGGTGGCTCCTTGGCTGGATCCTCCCCCTCCAAGCCTGCTCAGTGACGGGATCGGGGTTGCCATTCTCATACTTGTCATGCCTCCCCTAGTCCTCCTGTGGGAGGCCGGCTCTGCCACTTCCTTTCCTTCTGGTCCGCTGTTACCATGGACAGATGAGTTCTGGAAGTGGTCGGTCAGGGTCTGCCTCTGGAATTCGAGCAGTACCCTCCAAGCCGAGCCCGCACCCCACGGGAGGACTTGGTATCTGCAGACACTCGGTCAGCTCTTTGAGACGACATAGCCCAGTTCCTCCGCAAGGAGGTCATGGTCAGAGTTGTGGATCCTCCAGAACACCCAGGGTTTGTCTCCAGGTGCTTTCTGGTGCCAAAACTAGTGGGGGACTGGCACCCCATTCTAGATCTGCACAACCTGAACAAATTCCTCAGGTCTCGCACATTCAGGATAGTGACTTTGTTCCAGATCATACCATACCAGATCAAGCCATCTCTGGAGCAGAATAATCAGTTTTGCTCCCTGGATCTTCAAGATGCATTCTTTCATGTCGTGATCCGTCCATCCCATCGAAGCTTCCTCCACTTCCGAGCAGAGGGAACACTTTACAAGTTCCAAGCCACGCCTTTCGGCTTGTCCTTAACCCCCAGGGTCTTCACCAAATGCATAGCAATGGTAGCAGCTTACCTGAGGTGCCGGGGGGTTTCCAGGTGTACCCCTACCTGGACAAGTGGCTGATAGCAGGTCCCTCCATGATGGAGGTGGAACGGTCCAGGGATCTGGCCCTCCAGACTTGCATTGACCTTGGCCTCCTGGTCAACGAGGCCAAGTCAGAACTCGTGCCCCCTCACAGGTGATCAGTTTCATCAGGGCAGAGTTCGACTTGTGCCGAGCCAGAGCTCGGCTCCCGGCAGACAGGGCAGAGGTTCTCTCTTCCTTTGCCCAATCATTTCTGGTTGGGTACTTGCACCGTGCCCGGGACTTTCTGCGCCTTCTGAGTTACATGGTAGCCTGCACCAGCATGGTCTGATGGGCCTGTTGGCATATGCACTCCCTCCAATGGGTGCTGACTAGCCAGTGGTCTCAGCACAAAGGTCACTTCGACCAGCTGGTCACTGTGACCCGGAGGATGTGGGATGCTCTCCAGTGGTGGCTCATCCCAGAACATCTGCAGGAAGGGATCCTGTTTGTCTGCCCCGAGCCAACAATCATTCTGATGACTGACACCTCTCTGACGAGCTGGGGTGCCCACCTAGGGGAACACAGAGTCCTCGGGCTCTGGACCCCCAGGGGTCCCGATGCCTCATCAACCTGCTGGAGCTTCGAGCGGTTCAGCTAGCCATGACCGCATTTGCTAAGTCTGTCCGGGGTCAAGTGGTCCAGGTCCAGACTGACAATACCACGACCATGTACCACCTCAACAAGTAGGGTGGGATGCACTCCTTTCCTCAGTGCAAGGAAGCTCTCCGCATCTAGACCCTCGTGCGCAGCCTGGAGGCAGATCCCCTAGCCATTCATATAGCAAGAGCCTCAAATCAGCTGGCCGATACCCTCAGCTGGGTATCTCACGAGTGGTCCTTCTACCTGGAGGTAGTTCACAGTCTGTCCTCCCAGTGGATCAAAAAATAGCATGCTCAAACCTTTTATGTTGCTTCACACTCTAGAATTCACATTTCTACCAAGGGGTGCTGCTGGGTTGTGGCATATAAGCACAGTGTATAAAAGGAGCCAATTAGGCACATTAGCCCTTGTAAGGCATTTGAAAGTTGGAAAATTAGAATAGGGACTAAAGGTCCCACCGTGACGTTGGTGGTTTGGCTTACTTACATTGGAATTCCAGTCTGAAACTTAGAGGACCCTCTCCTCACATCGAGCTAAAAGTAAATATAGCCAATTTTGGCAGTGAAAAGTTTAAATATGCTATGTTGTGGGGGGGGGGGCATTGGTGTGCGCTAGTATTTTTGGATTGTTTGTTCTAGGATCGTGGATATGTTGCTTATCCACACTCTTTGGCATGTCTCTTTTCCCTTTAGAATCACCAGAAGTCTTCAAGCTGGCTCCTCCCACCCACCCAGGAGGTATAACCCTCGGCTCCGCCCCATGACGCCAGATCTTACTTTCCACTGGAAGATTCAGGTTGCCTCCTTCGTGCTTCTGCATTTTGTAGGCCCTGGCTTCTAATCCTTGGGTTATTCCGAAACTTCGTCTAATTCGTGTTAGCGATCATGACTATTCAAGTTCGATTATGGAAGACAAGTCTTTCCCCGTATTTCGCCAGTGCTCGTGCAGCCAGAAAATGTCGCGCACTGATCCCTACGCCGCATGCATTTACTGCCTAGGTGTGACCATGACATCTCGAAGTGCGACTTTTGCTTGACTTTTCACCCTAATGTCCTCGACGACCGTCTCACGTGCCTGAAGTTGGGGAGGCTGGAAAAACAACCCTCCAGTGAAATGCAAGGAGGCTCAGTGGGCGGTTTCCGTGGCCGCGGGATCTGCAGAGCAATTGGAGTGTTTGCAAGCCTTCGAGGAGGAAGTGGCTTGGGCCGCAGAATCTTCCTCTCGGAGCTTCTTTGTTCCGCTCAACATGGGCTCCACCTTCTCAGTTCTTTCTGGGAGTTGTGCCAGTCTCTCCTGACTAAGGGGGAGGCGCCTGCGAGCTCACACCCCTCCCGGTTCCATAAGCGGGATAAGGACCCAGGATCATCTTCGTCTCGTCGAAGACATTCTTGGGATTGGGAGAGATCTCGATCTCAGGAACCGGCAGTCTCGACTTCGGTCGAGATCGCCTTTGTGGCCGCTGGCTTCTCAGCCTTGCCGTCTGGCCAGTCGACCGAAAAGTCAAACGACGAGGTCAAAATTGTGATCGACCCGATCGACCCATTGTCGCCGACTCCAGTCGACAACTCTTTGGATCGGGCTCCAGTCCTTTCCTTTCCCAACAAGGAGATCCTGTCTGCAGAGAATCCCATCAAGGAAGTGGTCCCCGACCCCGGGAAGACTCCAGTCCTGCCAGTGTCTCCCGGCCAACCAAATCGGCCCGTCTGATCTCGGTCGAGTTCTCTGACCCACCTCGACCGAAAGGCCGAGGAAGACCCATAAACACTGAAAGAAGAGGCAACGCCATCGGTCATCCTCGTCCTCCTTGGATGAGCAGAGGCTGCGGCGGAAACTCCATCACTGCTACGAGGACCTCATGAGGCAACAGCTAATTCTGACCGGGAACAAGCCGACCCCGGCACCAACCCCGGCCATTACGTGGCTTTCGCCTCCCAGGCCGGGCAGACCCTCTGGAGCTGACAGAACAGTTCCCTGGCTCAAGGAGCCGTGAAACCCTGGTTCAGCCTTACCGGTCTCTCCACCGATCTTTGTGGAACCGCCACCCAAGCAACTTGTGGGAGGGGCTCCTTCCAAGGGAGACTGACTGGACACCAGGCTTCCTCAGCGTCTCTTGGTCACCGTCACCCCGGACCAGCCACGGCGGGTCAAAGGTGACCTCGGCGGTCGACCGTTGTATCCGTACTCTTCGGATTCGGATCAGACCGACTCACATTCTCAGCCTGGGGATGACGAATCGACTGGTGGGATAGAGATGAAGGGTGGTGCTTTGTCTTTTCAGGGCATTCTTCGCTTCACTTCTGAGTCCACAGAGATGCCTCTGGAACCTATCCAGAAAAAGGCGGAGTACCCGCTCACGGACATTCTCCAGAGAGGGGATACCCTGATGGAGGCCTTTCCTGTGGCTGAGGCCATAGCAGGCCCGGCTCTAGAACTCTGGCAGTGCCCTGCCTCCTGCCCAGTTCCATCTGCCCACATGGCCCGCAAGTATGCGGTGCTCATGGGGTCCCTTGTGGGGTTCATAGAGCACCCTTTGGCTGAGAGCCTTGTGACCGCTTCTGTGTTCAGGTGTACTGGCAGTCCTTCCGACACAGACTGACCTCCCAAAAAAGAATCCAAGCTTTTGGATCATTCAGCTGGGAAGGTCTATGCGGCCTCTTCCATAGGCCTTCGTCAGGCACGTTCTGCCATCATCATGGCATACTTCTTCCGTGCCCTTTTGGGTCTTTGGACGAAGTTCTCCCACACCTACCCACGGACATGCAGACTACGGTCAAGCAGGTCCGGGATCAGGGCCAGGTTGTTGCCAAACAGTAGCTTCAGACAGCCCTGGACATTGGGGCTTCTTATGCCCGCTCCATGGCAGCCGCAGTTGCCTCTCACTGCAGGGCTTGGCTGAGACTCTCCTCCTTCCCAGCAGATACTCAGCATAAGCTAGCTGACGTGCCTTTCCTGGGTACCGACCTCTTCAGCCCAGGTGTGGCTGGTCAACTTCAGCGCATCGAGCAGTCCAATGCCACCTTGGACGCTACTTCTCTGCAAAAGGTCCTTCTAGTAAGAAACAGCAGAAGAAGAAGAAGCCTTTTTGGCACTCTTCCCCTGCAGCCCAGCAGTCCTCCTTTGAAGGAGGTCAGCAGCAGCAGGCTCAGGCTTGGCACCCCAACCCAAGCCCGGACCCTCCCAGTCCCATAAAGGAGGATGAGGTTCAGGTTCTGGATCCTCCTCCTCCAAGCCTGCTCAGTGATGGGGCAGGGGCTGCCTCCCCCTCTCCCGTCATGCCAGCTCTGGGACCTCCCGTGGGGGGCCAGCTCCGCCACTTCCTTTCCACCTGGTCCGCTATCACTATGGACAGGTGGGTTCTTGAGGTGGTTGGTCAGGGACTGCCTCTGGAATTCGAGCAGTACCCTCCAAGCTGAGCCCACGCCCCTTGGGAGGAAAGAGTATCCGTCCGGGACTCAGTCGGCTCTGCAAGATGACATTGCTCAGCTCCTCCTCAAGGAGGCAGTAGCTCCAGTGGTGGATCCTCCAGCAGACCCAGGCTTTGTCTCCAGGTACTTCCTGGTGCACAAGCGGATGGGGGGGGGGGAGCTGGTGCCCCATTCTAGATCTGCACGACCTGAATCAGTATCTCAGGTCACTCTGTCCCATATCATACCATCCTTGGAGCAAAACATGTGCTTCTGTTCACTGGATCTGCAGGATGCATTCTTTCACATCCCAATCCATCCATCTCATTGGCGGTTCCTCCGCTTCAGAGCCAAAGAGACCCTATACGAGTTCCAAGCCATGGCGTCCGGCCTGTCATCAGCCCCATGGGTCTTCACCAAATGCATTGCAGTGGTGGAAGACCATCTCAGGCGTCGGGGGGGGGGGGTCAGGATTTATCCCTACCTCAACGATTGGCTCTTAGCAGGTCCCACCCAACAGGAGATGGAGAGGTCCAGGGACCTGGCCCTCCAGACCTGCTCCCAACTCGGACTCCTGATCAATGAGGCCAAGTCGGAACTCGTGCCTTCCCCAGAGATGTGCTTCATCGGGGCAGAGCTTAACTCTCGTGAAGTCAGAGCTCGGCTCCGGGAGGACAGGGTGGAGTTTCTCTCCTCAATTGCCCAGTCATTTCTGGTTGGGCAGTTGTGCCCTGCCTGGGACTTTCTGCACCTTTGGGTTACATGGCGGCATGCACCTCAGTGGTCCGTTGGGCCTGGCTGCACATGCACCCCCTCCAATGGGAGCTGGCTGCCCAGTGGGCTCAGCGCCATAGTCATTTCGACCAGCTGATCAGTGTAACCCAGAGGATGTGGAACGCTCTCCAATGGTGGACCGCCCCAGACTGGTTACAGGAAGGGATCCCATTTGTCCGCCCCGAGCCATCGGCCGTCCTCATGACCGATGCCTCTCTCTTGGTCTGGGGAGCCCACATGGGGGACAAAAGGGCCCATGGGTTCTGGACCCCCGAGGAGTCCCAATACCACATCAACCTGTTGGAACTCAGAGTAGCCATGTACTACCTCAACAAACAGGGCGGCACGGACTCCCATCTGCTTTGCAGAGAGGCGCTCCGCATCTGGATCCTCGTCAGCCATCTGGAGGCGGATCTCCTAGCCATCCATGTGGCAGGAGCCTCAAACTATCTGGCGGATGCTCTGTCGCCTGGTTGAGATATCCCACAAATGGTCTCTCCATCCGGAGGTAGCTTACAGCCTGTTCTCCCACTGGGGCAAACTGATGGTGGACCTGTTTGCCTCAAGGGAAAACACCAAGCTGAGGCTGTTTCATGCCCGCCCCTTCAGCAGGGCTCGCTGCAGAGGGATGCCTTCATGAGGCCATGGACTCCAGGCCTCTTCTGTGCCTTCCCTCCATTTCCCTTGATTCACAAGGTGCTCCTCAAGGTGAGGAGGGACAAGGCGGAGGTGATTCTGGTAGCCCCAGACTGGCTACGCCAGTTCTGGTATCCAGATCTCCTCAGCCTCAGCTGCAGGCCCCCAGAGTGGCTTTGTACACGCCCGGACCTGATATCACTGAACCAGGGGAAGGTCTTCCATCCGGACCTTCAATTCCTGCACCTCACAGCCTGGTACCTGAGCGGCTAGAGTTCTAGGCTCTGGGTCTTTCCGAGGATGTCTACACCGTGGTGGAGGGATCTCATAAGGAACCAACCAGGAAATGTTATGCCCTTCAAGTGGAAGAGATTTTCCATTTGGTGTCAGGGTAAGAGTCTGGACCCCTTATCCTGCCCTGTGGCTAACATTCTTGTCTACCTTTGGTCTCTCTCCAAAGGGGGTCTGCGGTCATCGACCCTTAGAGTACACCTGGCAGCCATTTCTGCTTACCGGGTGTGGGACGGTCAGCCGATATTGGCGCAGGAGACAGTGGTTGGGCACTTCTTCAAAGGCATGGATCACATATCCCCTCCGGTGTGTGAACCTCCACCTCCGTGAGATGTACTGCTGGTTTTGGAAAAGCTGATAGGCAAGCCATTTGAACCTATGCACAAGTGTGCACTCTCACACTTGTCATGGAAGACTGCCTTCTTGGTGGCTATCATGTCAGCCAGAAGGACAGGGGAGCTCCAGGCGTCGGTGGACTCCCCTTATCTGGTCTTTCATAGGAACGAAGTTGTCCTGCGCCCCCACCCGAAATTCCTTACGAAGGTGGTATCAGAGTTTCACCTTAACCAGGTCTTGACTCTGCCTGTATACTACCCTAACTACACCTCAGATGCAGAGTACAGGCTCCATACCTTGGACCTGATATGTGCTCTCTCCTATTATAAGGAGCGAACGGTGGAAATTCATGGCGAGGTTCGCCAGCTGTTTGTCACCTATGCTGAAGCTGCTTCTGGCAGACCTGCAGCCAAATGGACCATTGCTAGATGGATTACATCTGTGCTGTGAGTTGGCAGGCAAGGAGCCTCCCAGAGGGATAAGAGCTCATTCTACCATACTGCTGCATCGGTGGCTGCTTCCAGGGACATCCCTATCCAGGAAATCTGTTGGTCTGCTACCTGGAAGTCAGCAAACACCTTCATTACCCAGTACCATATCGACTTTGAGTCACGCTGGGTTGCTGGTTTTGGGGCCTCGGTTCTCCAATCTCTATTTCCCAAGTAGGGGTGTGCGCCTTGCTTCCCTCCTTCTGGAGAACTGCTAGGAGTCTGCCAAAGAGTGTGGACGAACAACATATCCACGCTCCTAGAAGAACAGGTTACTCACCTGTAACAGTAGTTCTGGGAGTGGTATATGTTCATCCACACACACCCACCCGACCTCCCCGGCTTTAGGCGCACAACCTAGCTTCCAGCGGGCTAAGATCTGGCATCATAGGGTGGAGCCGAGGTTTATACCACCAGGTGGGTGGGAGGAATCAGCTTGAAGACTTCCGGCAAGATTTAAAGGGGAAAGGGACATGCCAAAGAGTGTGGATGAACAACATATACCACTCTTTAAACTACTGTTACAGGTGAGTAACCTGTTCTTACTCACCTGTAACAGTAGTTCATGGGCAGACTGGATGGGCCTTATGGTCCTTTTCTGCCGTCAACTTCTATGTTTCTAGGAGTGGTATATGTTGTTCATCCACACGGACCCACCCAACCTCCCCTCGCTTAGGCGCACAACCTCTGCTTACAGCGGGCAAGCTCTGGCGTAATGGGGCGGAGCTGAGGGATATAGCACCTGGGTGGGTGGGAGGAGCCAGCTTGAAGACTTTCCGGCACTTCTTAAATGGGAAAAGACCATGCCAAACAGTGTGGATGAGCAACATATACCACTCCCAGGCCAGAACTACTGTTACAGGTGAGTGACCTGTGTTTTTGAGGCATAATAGTAAGAAAAGGAAGACAAAGGGATTGTGTGGTTAAATGTGGTGGGGGGAATAACTGTATGGAGAAGGACAAAGGAAAGGCAAACATCTTAAATACTTCTGCTTAGTGTTCACAGTTGAAGGGGAATTAGAGGGACCACAAAAAGGCACCAAGGGCTGTAAGGGGAGGGAAGTGGCCACCAGTCCCTTTTCTGAGGAGAAGGTCAGGAAAGGACTCACTAATTTGAGGATGGACAAACTCATGGGTCCAGACGAGGTGCATCCAAGAGTGCTGAAGGAACTCTGGGAGGTACTGGCTGCACCCTCGGCAGATTTGTTTAACAATTCACTGGAGACCAGCGTGGTTCCAGAGGACTGGAGAAGAGCAGATGTAGTCCCACTTCGCAAAAGTGGTATCAGGGAGGAGGCAAGCAGTGCTAGGCCTGTCAGCCTGACTTCGGTGGTAGGGAAATTAGTGGAAACACTATTAAAGAAAAAGATTGTGGAATACCTGGAATCCAGTAGACTGCAGGACCTGAAGCAGCATGGTTTCATAGAGGGAAGAGTGTGCTAAACAAATCTGATAGATTTCTTTTGAGTAGGTAACCAAGGTGTTGGATCAGGAGGGGCAGTGTACATGGCCTACCTAGACTTCAGCAAGGTTTTCGACACCGTTCCACGTGGAGACTGGTAAACAAGTTAGGTAGCATGGGGTTGGGAAATAAGGTGGTAACGTGGGTAAGAAACTGGTTATGGGATTTATTTATATTTATTTATTTGAATTTTGATGGCCGTGTAGGCCCACTGAGTCAAGACAATGAGATAGGCGGCAGAAGGTGGTGGTAAATGAAGTTAGCTCCAAGGAAGGGAAGAGTGACCAGCAGGGTACCTCTGGGGTCAGTACTAGGGCCGGTCCTCTTTAATGTCTTCATTAGAGACATAGCGGAGGAGCTGGAAAGGTCTGGCTCCTTGCAGATGACACCAAGACCTGTAACAGAGTGCACATTCTGGGGTGGGTGCAAAGGATGGTTAGAGATTTAAAACAACTGAAGGAGTGGTCAAAAGTTTGGCAGCTAAGGTGTAATGCACAAAAGTGCAAAATAATGCATTTGGGCCACAAAAACCCAGGGGTGGAGTACAAAATGGGAGAGATACTTGCAACAGCCAAGCAGGAAAGGGACCTGGGGGTAATCATATTGGATCACCTAAAGGTGGCCAGACAATGTGACAAGGCTGTCAGGAGAACTAGTGGGATGCTGGGGTGTATAGGTAGGGGTAAGGAAGAGAGAAGTGGTGTTGCCCCTATATAGGTCATTGGTAAGAACCCACCTGGAGTACTGTATCCAGTTTTAGAGAACACATCTCATTAAAGACAGAGTAGAGGCGGTCCAGAGGAGGGCTACCAAGATGGTGCTGGGTCTGCATGAAAAGTCCTATGAGTAGAGGCTAAAGGAGCTCAATATATACACCCTGGAGGAGAGGTGAGATATGATCAACACCTTTAAAAACCTTACAGGGATGAATAAGGTACACAAGGGAGGTATTTTTCAGAGAAAAGGGTGCCCTAAAAGAAAGGGTCATGATATGAAGCTGGAGAGGGTAGGTTCAGGAGAGATGTGAGGAAATACTTCTTCACAGAAAGGGTGGTGGATGGCTGGAACAGCCTTCCAGCGGAGGCAGTGGGGGCGAAAACAGTGGTGGGATTCAGAAAAGTCTGAAATAGGCACAAGGGAATCATAAAGGTAGGAAGAGGGTGAAGAGTCAGTGCCATAGACTAAGGAGGGTCTGCAGCAAAAGCACTCACAATGAAAATGGGCAGACCAGGTGGGCCAAACAGTCCTTATCTGCTGTCAATTTCTGTGTTTCTGTGTTAACCCCTAGTCTTCTTTTCACTTGCATACCTAAAAAATGTCTTATCCCCTTTGGTTACTGCCTGGGCTGTTCTGTCCTCAGTTTGCGCCTTCATGCTCCTAACAGCTTTCCTTGTTTCCCTCTGTTTCCCGATATACCTCCCTCTCCTCCTCCCTCGGCATCTCCTCATACCTTCTGAAAGTTACCCTTTTATCCATTACCTTTTCAGCCACTTCTTTCGAGAACCATAGCAGTCTCATTTTCCTCTTGATTTGCTCACTTGCTTGATGCAGAGGTTTACTGCCTTCACTATGCCCACTCTTAGGTTCACCCACTGTTCCTCCACCCCACCCCAGTTATCCCCCTCCCCACCAGGTTGTCTTTAAAGCATTCCCACATCTTTTTAAAATCTGCCCTCTGAAGTCCAGGACCCTTGCCCTAGTGTGGTTCGATTCGCAGCCATCCTTATGTTAAACCACACTCTACAGTGATTACTGGTCCCCAGATGGTCTCCCACCTTGACATCTGCAACACTGTCCATGTTAGTGAGTACAAGGTCCACCGGTCTGGTGGCACAGAGGGTTGAGATGCTGGACGCCACACCTCGAACCACGCTGGAGACCCGGGGTCAGGATCGAGCTTGGGTTGCCTGGGATTGGCCAGGTAGTAAAGGATTGAGCATCTGGAGGTCAGCACTCCTCTCCTGGGGAGGGTGGGGGACAAGAGCCACTGCAGCACTGGCTCCTGGTGGTGGCCGGGGGGTGATGCACGCTAGCATGGAGAGTGTGCAACAGGCGCGCGTGGATGTGCAGCATGTGGGCGCCTGCTGGGGACGTTCTACACATCACCCCATGCACTTACCGACAAGGGAGGAGAAAAGAGTGAAAAGAAATCCTCCAGTATGCATGAGGCCTCGGTCCACCAGCACCACACTGGATGCATCAGGATTCTCACTCCCAGCCCGGCTCACCAGGAACTTCCCAGTGGGGTACATACCTGTTGGGTAGAGACCTGGGTTCTGTGTAGAGGGAAGGAGGTTGAGAACGGGAGCTGCGGCCGGTGGGGCGCCGGAGGTCGAAGGCTGACAGGGAACCATAGGTACACCCCCAGCCAAGGAGGTGAGTACAAATAATGTTTAAAAAAAAAAAAGTGAGTACAAGGTCTAGTACTGCCCCATCATAAGTTGGCTCCCTTCCTAGTTGGCTGAGAAATGCCTCCTGCAGGGAGTGCAGGATGTCCCTGCTCCTAGCTGAAGCTGCAGCTGGTAGTCTCCTACATCTGGCAGATTGAAGTCTCCCACCTGCAGCACCTCGCCCCTTTTCTGCCATCTTGCCAGTGGCTTCCACCGGTACCTTATCTAATTCCTCCCCCATGCTGGAGGTCTGTAGATCACTCCAGTGCGAATAGTGGCTCCATTCCTCATCTTCAGGGTGACCCGCACAGTACCTCTGCTCCCCTATATTCCCTGTATCTGTCGCTTTTATGCCTTCTCTCACATAAAGCACTACTTGCTCTCAATTCCTTCCTACTCTACTTAGTGAACAGAGTATAGCCTGATATGGCCATGTCCCAGTCATGGTTTTCAGTGCACCATGACTCGGTAACAGCCAGAATATCCAGGTCAGATTGTGCCCCCTGGTGGCAAAAACAACTCCTTAACTTGAACAGCTCTGAGTAGTTCACTGTTATACCCATGTATGTATTTGAAAGTTTTAAGCATAGCCCCCTCTCTCTTTCTTCTGAGAGTACATATTGAGACTGTCCATTCGCTCCTCATAAGAACTATCATGCTGCCCCTGCATCTTTTTGGTTACCCTTCTCTGAATGGTGTCCAACCTCTCTCTGTCCTTCCTCGGAAGTGGGCTCCATAATTGTACACAGTACTGCTAGTATGATTGAACCAGTGACCTATACACTGGCTGTATTCCCTTCTACAACTGGGGAAGATCCTCCTTATGCATCCTAACATCCTGTTTGCTTTCCCACAAACTTCACTGCATTGGGAAGAGGTTTTTAGACTGTGTTTTTGTTTTCCTTTATAATTTTTTTCTTTAAGTACATAGAGAAAAAACCTTCCCAAATAAAAGCAGGCAGTATAGCGCAGTGAGGCTCTGAGCTGCAAACCTAGAGATCTTGGTCTGAATCCTACAGCCCCCCACTTGCATACTTTGTGACCTTAGCAAGTCACTTACCTTCCTTGTGCTCCCAGGTCACACTTGTAAACAAGCTTCCAGCTTAGTATGTCTCTCCTGGTAAAAAAACAAAAAACGGCCCATCATTAGGTACATCAAGTAGGCATTGGGTAGAGTGAGTCATTTGTCTCATAGTACAAGAATACAAGGGTTAAAACCCCATGGTAAAAATTCCAGTGTGTACAAGGGTAGCTTTTGCAGTGCATTTGTTTCTCTTTTGCAGTTAGTGGTATTTCTCCCACTGGCCCCGAGTAGCCCACCAGACGCAGCCACCCCCAGCCCCGTCACCCCAATTTTCCTTCAGTGCTTACCTTTGCCCAAAGTTGTGTGGACTGGGTATTAATTGGAGGCAGGATTACCAGGGGCCAGATTTTCAGAAGCTGGTGCAGGGCTTACCGCAGCTGCACCCAATTTTCCAATCCCGGGCGTAGTTGTGACAGTGTCCATGTTTTACGGCAGCTTGCACCAAATATCTGGCACAAGTTCCGTAACCTAGTCCCCCAGGAGTGGCACACACTAGACCACAAAAATGTGGTCTAAGGACCTGTGTGTGGCACAAGGGATGGAAAATCCTAAATGTCATCCGGAGACTGCTGTAAACCCCCTACACCATATGTTCGGCACACCAGTGGCTTGTGGCAGTCTTGATGTTCTGAAAATCTGGCCCCAGGCGACTGAATGTCAATGGCCACTCGGGAGTCCACCATTTTCCTGTTTTTTTTGTGTCCCCAAGGAGTGTGCATGCAATGCCGACCAGATGTTCCCATGCACACTTCCGTATGTGGGATGCCAGCAGCTGCCACTCTTTCTCCTGTCTGAACAGTCCCAGCTGCCTTACCCCCAGCTGACACTAGAGGACAGGCAAATACCAGGGACTGTAACCCTCCCTCCCCAGGAGAGGAGAGCAGTCCCCCAGACGCTCTATCCTCTCCCACCCCAACCGACCCTGACGACCCGAGTCTGCATCTGAACCCAGGTGGCCAGTGTAGTGTGAGGTATGGTGTCTAGTGCGTCAGCCCCCAGTGCTACTGGGCAGGCAGATTTGTTTAGACTGTTATCACCGCAGGGTCCTTTTCTCTTATGAGTGCTCTACCTTTACCCCATTGATGTAATAACCAATATATGGATTTCTGTGCATTACTTTACATTTCTTTGTTCACAGTTGCTAAATTCTGGATCTTTTCTGTAGCCCTCTACATCCCTCTTCATGTTACTAATTCCATCCACAGTGTTCACTCTTCTTCAGAGTTTTGTGTTATCTGCAGACAGGCTCATTTCCCCTTACAACCCCCACTCCTGTACCACTTATGTACGTGTTTAAGAGTAGTGGCTCCAGGATTGACCCTGAGGCATGCCAGAAGCTGCCTCTCAGACATCAGAGAATGTTCCATTTAGGACCAGTCTCCAAGTACTCTCTCTTTTTCTATATACATTTTATACTTGTTTTTTCCCCCGCTTTTGCCCACCCACGCCTTGGTCGCGTGCATGTGGAGGCACACACACGCCGCGGGATCGCATCACACTTGCCACCCCCACCCACCTACGCTGCCCATCAGACCGCCACCTGAGGGCAGTGGAACTATTGGGGGGGGGCGACAAAGATCCTCCCCAGGAGAAGAGAGCTACCATTATGGGTGTTCAATCCTGCTCCCTTCCTCTCCACCTAGCCGGCTCCCCAATGACCCTGGCTCATTTCTGAACCCGGGTCACTAGCGTGGCATGAGGTAAGGCGTCCAGCGTCTCAGCCCTCTGTGCCACAGGGCCGGCTAAATCCTGTCTTTCAACCAATTTCCAACCAATCTAGTTAAACGCCTCTCCTAGTCTTAGGTGCCCCTCCTTCTGCACTAGTCTGCAAGTATGGCAGTGAATCCGAGGTCTTGCTGCTGATGTTCTTGAGCCCTGTGCCACAGTTGCAGCTGTGAAGTGTTGGTTTGGTTGGGGCTCGTTGGCAGATGATTGTGCTTGGGGGATAAAAACTTGTATGGGGAAAAATGTTTTTATTCCTAAGCGGGGGTTGGGGGGAGAGATTATTTCCTATTCTAGGAGAATCAAGAAATTAGGAAGAAGTACATCCATGTGCTGTTACAAGTTCATGGAAAGAGCTTTCACTTAATCTGCATGGCTGTAACTCTGAGTTGTTTTTGTTTTTTTCACTTGCCCGGCTCCCATGGCTTTTGGAGGAGGCCTCATACCCCCTCCTACTCCATCCACCTGGGCATCCCTCTAGGCAACCCCATCCTGGTTTCATCTTACATGGGGGCGGAGTGTATATATATATATATATATATATATATATTTCCCTTTTCTCCCCTTAGACCCCTGAGGATGCCGGTCGCGAGAAGGGCGTGCGTCCAGGCAGGCGGCGTGCTGATGCACACCATTGCCATGCTCACAGCTGCCCTTCCCTTCCCTGGCTCCTCCCGAGGAGCTGCCGCTGCCCCCCAAAAGCTCTGAGTGTTTCCACCCAGCCCCAGGAGTGTCTGGTGCTCAAGGCACCCTGTAACCTACCCAGGAGGAGGAGAGCATCCGAAGGGATGCTTAATCCTCCATCCCCACTCTGACCCCCGGCAACCCAAGTCCGTTCCCGAACCTGGATCACCGGCGTGGTGTGAGGTGTGGCATCCAGCACCTCAACCTTCAGCGCCACCGGGCCAGCTCCTCTGAGCAGTTTTTAATCTGTATTCAAAGATTATCTGTTGGCATAAGGATGTGTGTAAGTGCTTTTTCCCACCAGTTTTCTGGGTCTGCGCTTGTTTTAACTTTTATATATGTTGCATGTACCAGGCAACCTGTTGGGAACCAGCTATAAAGAAAGTGTACTTATCAGCAACTTTTGAGCTTCTTGGGTGTCTCCTCCATAGAGAACACTCTTTGATCTTTGGGCAGGAGGCACTAGGAATCCATGGGAATCACAACGTTTGGGACTATGTCGACATTGATGCCCTATGTATACGTTAAAGAGTCCCAACCCCCTCATTTCCTTTTTTTTTTAACAAGGAAAAAAAAAACAAGAACATAAAACAACGAGAAAGAGCCCAGAACAAGATAACTCTGACAAAGATGGACAGATAGACATGCACCAAACAACTAGCCAATGCTAGAAGAGTGCTTCCAAAGGCAGCAGGAAGACATTTATGTATACTGTATGTAGAAAGATAGAAGTTGTTGGCAGATAAGGGCCTCCAGGCCCCCCCCCCAGTCTGCCCTATTTTCCCTACCTATTGTGACACTGCAGGCCCTACTCGATCTCAGTTCCAAACAATGTCAGCAGCCCTCACAGTAAAGACCTGGTGATAGGCAAAACAGAGACAATGAGATAACAAAAAGCCAGCACTCAGAAGGTCAGTGGAATATATTAATTTTACTGTGCTTTGATCAAAAAGCTTTGTCATGTATAGCCAGTAAAAATACCTTAATGCATTAAAATGTAAATCGCAGTCCGGTCCAAGTGCAGTGTCTGGCCAACCCGGCACTTCGAGGTAATAAGACCTCTTTGTCGGGGGTGTGGCTCATAATCTAACCTTGTGAATTTTATAAGAACTCCACACCATGTGTAAGTAATCAACCAATAATGAATTAATTATACATTTTCATTATTCAATAACATGTTTGCTGTAGGTTGCCACGGGAGTTAAAAAGAACATAGCCTGCAGTGCAACTAAAGCCAGTAAACATCAGATTTATGGAAATGTCCTTTTGTTAGAGTCTGTCTGAGTCAGACACTGCAGGATAAGCTCTGAAAGGCTAACCCATGGCAATCTAGGTTCCAAAACTACACAAAGACTCCATAACCCCCCCCCCGACGTCCCATCATAGCTGGGAACAGTTCACTTATGGAACCTTTTGCCAGATATTTAGATGCGTACCTACAGTAGGAGGTAGTTAAGTTAAAATCGTATGTAAGAGATTCCACCACGGTATTGCAAGAACTTGCAAACTTGAAATGGCAGGTTTGTTATTTATGGGTTACAGAGGATGTCACATCGCTCTATACCAGTATTCAGTGTGACATTGGAATAAATGCTGCAAGGGATATGCTGCAAAATTCCCCAGTAGAATACCCCAGTGACATTCATTTGCCTGGCTCTTGGTTTAATTTTAAAAAGCAATTACTTCCTATTTGATGTCCAGTATTATTTGCAGTGTAGGGGGACGGCAATGGGGTCGTCGGTCACCCCCTCCTATGTGAACCTATTTATGGGTTGGTGGGGGGCGATCCATTACCTTCACGTGAATCCATTTTTTGAGTACATAGTAATGTGTGTTTCATAGATGATCTGTTATTTGTGTGGTCAGCTAGTGAACATGATCTACATAGTTTTGAGGAATACCTAAATGAGAATCAGGTTGGAATTAAGTTCACAGTACATTACAATGAGAATCAAATTGGATTTCTTGACCTGTCCTTATTTTGTGATAGTACAGTGCAGATTCAAAGTAAGACCTGCCGAAAACCCACTGCAAGTAATAGTATTTTACATGCTAAAAGTAACCATCCTTCTCATATTTTGAGAAATCTTCCTTATGGACAGTTGATACGATTGAAGAGAAAATACCTCCACGGAACAGGATTTTTTTTAGGCTAAGGAGGAATTATTTGGCAGACTTAGGGCTCCAGGGTACTCTGAGTCCCTCTTACAAAATGCACTAATGAAAGTTAATCAGATAAGCAAGCAGGATTTATTAAAGGAATAATGCCCAACAGGGTGGGTGTTATGCTGGGATAACTGTGATCAGGTGGTTGGGCCTGAGGCCGCAGGCCAAGGGTGTCCATCACCTAAGAAGGGATGTTATCCCAGCATAACACCCACCCTGGAGGGCATTATTCCTATTATACAATGGCTCCTTTGTGTAAAAAAGGAAAAAAGACTAAGAAGTTTATTGTAAGTTTTTTTTTTTTTGTCATATTTTCAGTGAGTAGGCATACTAACAAAAAACATAGTTCCAATTGTTTTGGCCTGTAGGGGGAGCTACTCTACTCTGTAGCTCTATTGCTTTCCCCACTGACTCTTGCCTCTGTTGTGTGCAAAACACTTGTTATGAGGTCCCATGCCACAGTCTTTCTGCCACACATGCCCCCTCCTCCCATGTTTTTATGTTTATCACTACCTTGCTGTCCTGGTTCTGTAAAGCTGAGCAGTGTTTGAAAGTTCTGTGTCATCGCTGCTGATGCCTGCCAAAAGCTGCCAATTGCTGATGCTCCCAGGATGTCGTACTAGAAAGAAATGGAGGTAGGGTGGTGGGAGAATTTCTTTTTCAAGCTGTTGAGAATTGAGATGATGTCATTGGGGAAAAAAACAAACAAAAAAATGTGCTGAAATCCAAGTGAGCATTTTGAGAACTGCCACACGTTGGCTCACTTTCCCGCTCACTCGCTCAGTCCAGGATTGCAATTTTCAGTTAGTGTTTTTTTTTTTTTTAAACTAGCAGCATGTTTAATTTTTTTTTTTAATAATAGAAGGGGAACGTGTGAGGGTTCTACTTTCAAGTACTGTGTGAAGCCATCGCTGCTGATCAGAAACGCGGCTTTCAGTTTGGCTGGGAGCAGGAAGCAAGGGACGTCTGTGGACTGATTTTTGCTTTTAATTTTTAATGCAGTCATGATTTTGGTGGAACTAGAGCCGCAATGTTATGCTGGGATAGCATCCTGGGTCCAGTCCCAGATGGACCAATCAGAGTCCAGCTTTCTTCATTGCCACTGTATAATGAGATATAAGGACCGTAGTAACTCTGAAAATAAAACCATATTTGTTACCACATATGGTCCTTTAGCTATGGATTTAAGAACTATAGTAACCAAACACTGGAGTGTCCTGAGCATAGACAAAGATCTCAAAAAAATCTGAGAAACAGGACCCGGTATCTCTTTCAAGAGGGGAACGACATTAAAAGACATTCTAGTACAAAGTAAATATACTAATAGAGACAAGGGCAGGAATTGGCTTAGTAATAAGCCACTTGTTTTTTTTTCCCTGTAAGTCTTGTATTATGTGTATGTCAGCTGTACAAGGATAAACATTTTTGAACCCAAGTGAAGTGGGGTTACGGGAGGTCCACATCCAACATTTTATAATTTGTACCACCGAGTTTGTAATATATGCAATTTGGTGTACTTACGGACACACATATATAGAGGAAACTACTCAACCTATGAAGGAGAGGATCCAGGAGCATTTTCGTGCAATTAAAAAGATGCATCTCTCTCATCCTATAGCCACACATTTACATGGGATTCAAAATAAAACTGATCACACTGTAAGATATATGGGTATTGACCATGTCCCAGTGAAACAAAGGGGAAGGAATAAGTAGTAAACCTTAGACTGGAAAGAATCAATGTACATTTTCAGTCTGAAGACCTTGAAATCAAGGGGGTTTAATGTCTTATTAAAATCTTAAAAAATATATATTTTTGTGGCGAAGTGAATAACGTTAATCATTTTTGTAACATCACCTAAATAGGATTTGTCATTTATTAATATTATTACCTATGGAAGGAAAATGCTTTTTGGGCTCATTCTGTGGTGGTTGTTTTTTTTTTTTTTTTTGTTTTTTTTAAATGTATTACTTACACGCAGCCAAGTTATCTAGTTTCTAAGGAAAAAATATTTTAGAAGCTGTTTGATAGCATTATATTAACGTAATATCTAGACACTTATTTGAAGTACAACAAATGTCTATAATAAATCACCTTATTGAATAATATTTTTATAAAATAAAACACTGCTTCACACATTTAGGAATTATTTATGGTTTAATAAATTAGCATTTATTGGAGATGCTGATTTATTCTAAGATGTAATAAATGGTTTAGATTTTATTTTCATTGATTAATGTAAAAATGCAATACTATGAATGTTGAAAATGGTTTGTATTTAAAAAAAAAAAAAAAAATTAGATTTGCCATGGGTTAGCTTTTCAGAGCTTATCCTGCAGTGCCTGACCCAGAGCCACTCTAATAAAAGGACATTTCCATAAAATTAATTGATTGAGTGTTTACTGGTTTTAGTGGCACTGCAGGCTATGTTCTTTTTAACTCCCATGGCAACCTAGAGCAAACATATTATTGAACAATGAAACTGTATAATTAATTTGTTATTGGTTGATTATTTACACATGGTGTGGAGTTCTTATAAAATTCACAATGTTAGATTGTGAGCCACGCCCCTGATGAAGAGGTCTTCTTACCTCGAAGAACCGAGCCTGTCAGACACTGCATTTGGACCTGACTGCAATTTACATTTTGATGCATTAAGGTATTTTTACTGGCTATGCATGATGTAGCTTTTTGATCAAAGCACAGTAAAATTAATATATTCTACTGGCCTACTCGGTCTCAGGTCTCCCCCCCAATCTATCTCCCAAGATTCCTTTATGTCTGCCCCGTGCATTCTTGAATCCTGTGACTGTTTCCATTCCCACCACTTTCACTGGAAGGCTGTTCCATACATCTACCACCTTGTTTGTGAAGTATTTCCTCACACTTCCTCGGAACCTCCCCCCCCTTCTAGTTTCATATTGTGCCCCTTCATCCATTAGCATCTATTTCTTTGGAAAATGCTACCATCCTGTACCTTGTTTTTCCATCTGAGGTATTTAAATGTCTCTATCATATCCCCACTTTCCCTCCTCTCATCCAGGGAGTACATGTTTAATTCCCTAAGGCTTTCCTCATAGGGTTTTTTATGCAGGCCCCTTACCATCGCCCTCCTCTGAACTGCCTCCTCCCTGTTTATGTCCTTTTGAAGATTGGGCCTCCAAAACTGAACACAGTATTCGAGGTGTTGTCTCACTAATGATCTATACAGTGGAATGATTACCACTCTTCTGCCAATGATACCCCTGCCTATGCATCCCGGTATCCTGCTAGCCTTCCCTGCTGCTTTATTACATTGTTTAGCCACCTTCAGGTCATCAGAGATGACTACCCCCAGGTCCCTTTCCTGCTTTGAGTCTGCTAATACCTCCCCTCCCAGTTGGTATGTTGCCCTCAGGTTTCTGTGCCCCATGTGCATTATATTGCACCTTTTAGCATTGAAACCCAGTTGCCAATCCCTTGACCATTCCTCTAGCTTTTTTAGATTGCCCTCAGTTCATCCCTCCCCCGCCCGGGTGTGTCCACTTGCTGCAGAGCTTTGTGTCATCTGTGAACAGGCATACTTTCCCTGCTAGTTCCTCTGCAGTGTCACTAATAAAGACATTGAAGAGGATTGGGCACAGTACTGATCCTTGTGGCACCCCACTGGTCACTCTGCCTACCCCGGAGTGTATGCCATTTACCACCACCTCTGAATCCTTTTGTCCAGCCAACTCTCTATCCATTTCACTATCTTAGTACCTACCCCTATGCTCTTCAGTTTATCAGTCTTCTATGTGGAACAGTGTCAAAGGCCTTACTGAAATCCAGGTAAGCCACATCCACCGCCCAACCCCAATCTACTTCCCTGGTTACCTAGTCAAAGAACTCGATCAGGTTTGATTGGCACGACCTCCCCCCTGTGAAACCATGTTGCCTCTGGTCTTGCAGACCATTGTTAACCAGGTATTCCACAATCCTTTCTTTCAATAGTGATGCCATTACCTTGCCCACAACCGATGTCAAGCTGATCAGCCTGTAGTTTCCCTGTCTCTTCCTTATTTCCACTTTTATAGATAGGAACTACACTTGTCCTCCTCCAGTCCCCTGGTACCTCTCCCATTTCTAGAGACAGGTTGAACAGGTCTGTCAGAGGTGCCACCAGCTCCTCCTTTAGTTTCCTCAGTATCCTGGGGTGCACCTCATGTGGTCCCATTGCCTTATCAACTTTTAACACCATCGGTTCCCTATGGACCCTTTCCACTGAAAAAGGACTTGTGTCCACCTCCTGGCCCTCACTGCCCTTGTCCCTTTTTGGTGGTCATCTTCCACACAACCCCCTCCTTCTCCTCTCAGCCTTACGAACCCTCCCCTTGCCCTCCTCTTTTCACTTATGTGCCTATAAAAAGTTGCATCTCCTGGCAATCTGTTCTTCTGTTTGCACCTTTGCACTCCTAACTGCCTTCCCTGCCTCCCTTTGTTACTCCTGGTATCTTTTCCTATCCCCCTCCTCCTGTGTTTTTTTTTTTTTTGTATTTCTTAAAATGCCCTATTTTTTGCTCTTACTGTTTCCGCTACCTCCTTGGAGAACCATGGTGCTGTCCTTTTCCTTTTGCCCTTGCTGACCTGCCTGATACAGAGATTAGTAGCTATTTCAATTCCCTCTTTTATTTTTATCCACTTTTCCTTGGCTCCCCTTATACTCTTAACTCCTGCTAGGGTGTCTCTCAGACTTCTCCCATTTTCGTGAAATTGGCCCTTCTAAAGTCCAAGACCCTCGTCCTTGTGTGATTCAAATCCGACCCATCTATTATATCAAACCACACCATATGGTGATCGCTGTTCACTGTTCCCTAGGTGGTCCCCTACCCTAATGTCTGCCATGTTGTCCTCATTTGTTAGCATTAGGTCCAGTATTGCCCCCTCCTGAGTGGGTTCCCCAACCAATTACTTGAGGAATGCCCCCTACAGGGAGTCCAAGATGTTCCTACTCCTGGCTGTCGCTGCAGTGGGGAGGCTCCAATCCATGTCCATAGGGTGAAGTTTCCTACCAGCAGTACCTCTCTCCTTTGAGCCATCTTTTGAATTGCCAGCATCATTTCCTTATCCACCTCTTCCCCCGTGCTGGGCAAGCAGTAATACCCAACCGGGTGGGCGGTATTGGGCAATACTGGACTGCCAGGGGTGTAATGAGGCCCGATGCCACTGGTGGATAGTGGTTCCTCTACGGAGGCACCTGCAGTGGAGACCAAGGAGGATGCTGGGAACCTTCACAAAGGAGACCCACAGGAGGGTGGCCTGGGACCCCACAGGGGAAGGAAACAGCTCCTGGTGGGGGACTCAATCATTAGTGGGGTAGAAATGGGGAGGAAGGGGAGAGGGAGGGAGGTAAGGTGCCTGCCTGGTGCCATGGCTTGGAGGGACAGGAAGCGAATCCTCAGGATCATGGGAGCAGCTGCACGAGGGAGGGAGCTGGATATCATTGTCCACCTAGGGACAAATGACCTGGCTAGGAATGGGATCAGAGCAGTGCAAGAGGAGTTTGTAGAGTTGGAGAGGGGCCTTAGACAAGTAGCGCATACGGTAACCTTCTCGGAGGTGCTGCTTGTCTATGGCAAGGGTGATGCTAGGGTACTCCTCACCGGGGAATTCAATGAATGGTTGAAAAACTGGTGTGGAGCTCAAGGTTTTGGCTTTGCTGGGGGCTGGGGAGCCACCTGGAGGGATGCAGGCCTATACTGGTGTGATGGTCTGCATCTGTCCGGGGGGGGGAGCCAGGATCCTAGGTAAGAGGTTTAAATGCTTCATTGGCAAGCATTTAAACTAGCCAAGGGGGGAGGCACTGAAAAGGAGCAGGGAAATCCCAGCCTCCCCACACGAAATACGGTAATTAGTGAGGTGAACACCAAGATAGAGAAGTCATTAGGGAGCAAGACAGAGGTAATTGTAAAAAAAGGTAAAGGCAGTAAGGACAGGAATGGGGCTAAAAGGGGTAAGGCCATCAAAACGTGGAGGGTGATGAGTACCAGTGCCCATAGTCTGTGTAACAAGCTCCCTGAACTAGTGGCCTTGATGGAAGAGGGTTGCCTGGATAGTGTGGCAGTCACAGAAACATGGTACACAGAGAACCATGACTGGGATGTCAATATACCGGGATACACAATCTACAGGAGGGACAGGGAGGGTAAAAGAGGAGGAGGAGTAGCTCTCTATGTAAAGGAATGGATCAAAGCAACAGAACCAAAGAGTAAACAGGGAGCAGATGAGGCACTCTGGGTCACCCTGGAGACAGGAAATGGCGCCACAATCTGCACGGGGGTTGTATACAGACTCCCATCTCAGGGGGAGGAAATGGACAAGGAAATGATAGAAGGCTTCCTTAGAATGACAGAAAAAGGGGAGATATTGTTGATGGGGGACCTGAATATGCCAGTTGTTAACTGGAGCACTTTTGCTGCAGGCACATCCAAGAGCAGGGTCATTCTTGATGCTCTACAGGGGGCATGCCTCAGACAGCTAGTATTGGAACCCACTCTGGAGGGAGCAATCTTAGACCTGGTACTCTCAAATGGGAACGGAGAAAGAATCTCACATTTAGAAGTGGGTAGCCATCTGGGAACAAGCAACCACCAAACAGTGTGCTTCACGATAAACACAGCCATACAATCAAGCCATACAAAGGCAAGAGTATTGGACTTTAGGAAGGCTGACTTTGGGGAAAATGAGAGCGTGCCTCAGAAAAGCACTAGCAAACAGGCAAGAAGGAGGGATGGAGTAACAATGGGGAATAATCAAAACAGCCATCACAGAGGCAACAAGCCTTTGTGTAAAGCAAATCAACAAAACACATCAAAGGAAAAAAATGCTATGGTTTTCAAAAGAGGTGGCAGGGAAGGTTAAGGAGAAAAGGATAGCATTCAGGAAATATAAGGAAACACAGAAGGAGCAGGACAGAGAACTTTATCAGTTAAAGCAGAAAAAGGCTGGGAAGGCAATCAGAATAGCAAAGGCCCAAACCGAGGAAAGGATAGCCAAATCTGTTAAGAAGGGGGATAAGACCTTTTATAGGTACATTAGGGAGCGAAGAAAGACCAAAGGAGGGATATTGAGGCTTAATAAAGGGAGGGAATGTGGGTAGAGGGTGACAGTGAAAAGCAGGATACTGAACAATATTTCTGCTCAGTGTTCACAAAGGAAGAGGAGGGGGAGGTACCTAAACCAAACAAGAGAAACACTCTGAAGACGGGGTCGATACCAGTCCATTTACAGAAGAAAGGGTTCTGAAAGAACTAATAAAATTGAAGGTGCACAAAGCAATGGGGCCTGATGGGATTCACCCAAGAATTCTAAAAGAACTAGAGTAGAACTAGTGACACCGCTGACTACTCTCTTTAACAAATCATGGGAGGGTGGGGTGGTACCTGAGGACTGGAGGAGGGCAGATGTGATTCCTCTTCACAAAAGTGGGAGCAGGACAGAGGCAGGAAACTACAGACCAGTTAGTTTGACCTCAGTGGTAGGGAAAATGATGGAAACACTTCTGAAGGAAAGAATTGTTGAGTACCTAGAGGCCAGTGGGTCACAGGACCCAAGGCAGCATGGATTCACAATGGGGAGGTCAGATGAATCTAATAGATTTCTTTGACTGGGTGACCAAAGTAGTAGACCAGGGAGGGGCTGTGGACATGGCCTACCTAGATTTTAGCAAGGCATTTAATACAGTCTCACGCAAAAGATTAATACGCAAGTTAGCCAGCCTTGGAGTGGGTCCCAAGGTGGTAGCCTGGATAAAAAATTGGCTAGACAACAGAACGCAATGGGTAGTAGTAAATGGAGTCCACAGTGAAGAAAGGAGGGTTACTAGCGGGGTACCACAGGGTTCAGTACTGGGACCGGTCCTTTTTAATGTCTTTATAAGTGACATTGCAGAGGAACTGGAAGGAAAAGTATGTCTCTTTGTAGACGACACAAAAATCTGCAACGGGGTTGATACACAAGATGGAGTGGAAAGGATGAGAAGGGACTTGGCAAGGTTGGAGGAATGGTCAAATGTATGGCAGCTCAGATTCAGTGCAAAGAAGTGCAAGGTAATGCACCTGGGAAACAAAAACCCAGAGGAAGAGTACACAATGAGGGGTGAGATACTGACAACAGTAAAAATGGAAAGGGACCTGGGGGTAATTATATCAGATGGTCTGAAGGTGGGCAAGCAATATGAGAAGGCAGTAAGGAAGGTTGGGGGGATACTGGGATGCATAGGGCAAGGCATCAATAGTAGAAAACAGGAAGTTGTTATCCCTCTGTACAGACAGTCTGTGAGACCCCATCTAGAGTACTGTGTGCAGTTCTGGAAACCCCATCTCCGCAAAGACATAGACAGAGTGGAGGCTGTCCAGAGGAAGGCAACCAAAATGGTGCAGGATCTGCACCAGAAGACATGAAGAAAGACTAAAGGAGCTTAATATGTATACCCTTGAGGAAAGAAAGGAGAGAGGGGACATGATAGAAACTTTCAGGTACTTCAAGGGAATCAACAAAGTCCAAGAGGGTAGCATGTTTCAGAAAAAGAGATGTGCAAGAACAAGGGGGCACAATTTGAAGGTAGAGGAGGGACGGCTCAGAGATAATATGAGGAAGTATTTTTTTACACAGAGGGTTGTGGATGCATGGAACAACCTCCCTGAGGAGGTCGTGGAGTCAAAAACAGTAGGGGAAATCAAGAATGCATGGGACAGACATAAGGCAGTCCTAATGGGGGGTAGGAGGAAGTAAGCTGTTGGTTAACTAGGATCTGCAGCTTATCTGTTAGGTAGGAAAATGGGCAGACTAGGTGGGCCAAGCGGTCCTTATCTGCCATCAAATTCTATGTTTCTAAGTTTCCTACCAGCAATACCTCTCTCCTTTGAGCCATCCTTTGAATTGCCAGCATCATTTCCTTATCCACCTCTTCCCCCTGTGCTGGGCAAGCAGTAATACCCGACAGGGTGGGCGGTATTGGGCAATACTGGACTGCCAGGGGTGTAATGAGGCCCGATGCCCTTATAGCCCCTGGAAGGTCCGGTATTGCCCATATCGCCCACCCTGGAGGGTATTATTGCGCTTAGAAAATGGGCATCTGCTTAATTTTTTTCAGTAGTGAAAAAAAAAATTTGTACAACATAAACAATTTTTTAAAAATACAAAACAAAAAGTTTTATGGTAAAATAGTCCCCGAGCGTCACAGTTATTTTCTCTGCCTGGGACAGATGACAGTAGAGGGCAGTGTGCCATAGGAGGTAGCACATTGGGAATGGGAACTCCTCAGGAATCTGATAATGTTCAATGGGCTTATGTGGTAGTTCCAGTTTAGTTGTCACCACCCCCCACCATCATTTACTTTGTTTAAAGGAAGGTGCTCTATATGAGTTATGTGCTTCCCATCTCTCCTCCCTTCCATGTCAAGTGTTAAAGGGTTGTGGAGTTACCTTTTTACTATTGCGATCCTACACACTACATATGATCTTGGCCAAAAGGCCGAGAAGCAGTGAAGACCATCGCAATCCTGCCTGCCCCCATGCCGAGAGAGCAGACCCTTGCCATGTGGTCTGTGTGACACTGTGAGATTGACACCGTAAGTGCTACAAAACAAGGTGACTTTTCTTTTACAGAAATGCACGTTGTTTTAGACTGCGAGCGGAGGACAGAGTGAGCATGGGGTCAGACTGCAGGTGGAGGTGAGAGTGATCGCGGGGCTCAGCCTGTTAAGGAGGTCTGTCTGCAGAGCAGCTGCAGTAGAAGCTCCATTGTATTGGGGGGGGGGTAATGGGACAGAATGGCAGTGGAAGAGCAGAACTATTATTTCTGTTTTTCCCCCCATTGGTTTTCAGTTTTGATGCGCAACTTTAAAAGCCCCCTGTGTGTTCTGATGGAGTGGTAGTATGCAACTCAGAATGCTTATCTCCCATTTTGGCAGTTTTATTTGTTACTTTGTGTACAGAAAACACAGTGTGGATGAATGGGGGGAGTAGCGCAAACTGCGAGGAACGAATGATTGAATAGTGTGAGCCGCGAGGAACCACTGCTTTCATTATAGGACATGCTAGCAACACTGATTTAAACAGGAAACTTTTTCTTTTTCATTTGGAGAACTGTCATCAAATTGCCAGAGTATGTGGTAGAAAGACAACTAAAAGTTGTTTGGGGAATCGTGCTGGTAGGGGGCTGGCACTGGATCAGGGAGGGTTGGGGGCAGTATAACTGGTAAGCGAGAGGAAAGAAATAGAAGTGATTTCACATTCAAATGAGGTGTTCTAGCCAATTAGGGAGCAGGGGGCAGTGTGTAGGGGCTGTGGGGTAACAGATGGACCAGACACCAAACTTCAGGTTCAACACACAATCTCTGTGTGATGTTTATTCAAAATACAGGAAATAAGCTTCTGCAATGCCATATTCCTTCTTCAGTACATCAGTTTGCAGCAACAGACTATGCATGTCCTTTCTCTGCACTTAGCCAGCACCTACTGACACTGATCTCTGATCTAACCACTTTTCATTGAAAACCATTCATCCCTATGTGGGCCCCGTTTGCTTGGGTAGTGGGGGCTCAAAAGGAAAAAACAAAACAAGCTAAAAACAAAGAACCTCAGTGGAGAAACACTGAAAAAGGGTTACCCCAATGGGCATTAGCAACAAATTAAGTTTCACAGAAATACATCATACATACTTTCATAATTTCTATTATAATTATTATATTTCTATTATAACTGCATTCTATAATCTAATTATAGGAGGCAGTATAGTGCAGTGGTCTAAGGCTCTGAGCTGCAAATCTGGTGACATCCAGCAGACCAGACCTCGGTTTGAATCCCACAGCTTCCACTTGCATACTGTGTGACCCTGAGCAAGTCACTTAACTTCCTTGTGCTCCCTGGTCACACCTGGAAACAAGCTGCGGCTTAGTGTGCCTTTCCTGGTTAAACAATTCCCCCCTCCCCCTATCATGCAAAGCATCATGGGATATATGCAAATCACCATGAGATTTCAGACTTGTTCAGTTTACAGCAATTTACATGCATTTTAAATAGCACAACTAACTTCATTTCTATAATAGTCACCTAGTACTTTTTATCATTATCAAAAACACCTAGTGCCATGGTATTTTCAACATTTGCAGGTTTCATAAACATAGGGTATATTATGACATAGTGCTATTACACACTGAATCCAACAAAGATAAACACAACCTGTTTTACATATGCTTTGAGGTCACAACAATAACCTCCCTGTACGAGGACCTGAGAGGGAAAAGGAAAATTAAAGAGGACACTATAGCATAGTCAAGAAAGGGAAGGGGGTGCCCATAGGTGGCCAACGTTATGGACTAGAAATTGTAAGGGATAGATTAGGCTGAAAATAAAAGAACTGTTGCAACAGATTTAAGAAAAGATCAGTCCTGAAGAGTGGCAGGAGCTTCCTGTCACAGGCAGTATGATACTTCAGTGGGTAAAGGGGCACTATATGTTGGTACTTTTTATTTCCTGGGCATCTAATGAAAGTTAATGTACACCCCTGGCAGGGGTACTAGCCAGTCGGATGCCAGGAAATAAGCCCATTTTCTAAAGGTCTATAGATCACTCCTGTGTGGATAGCTACCTCTTTCCAGTGTGACCCACAGTAACTCCTCCCCTCCACGCTCCCCTGTATTTCTGTGGCCTTTATGTTGTCCTTCACATAAAGAGCTACTCCTCCCCCTTTCTACCTGCCCTGTCCCTTCTGAACAGTTTATATCCTGGTACAGCCACTTCCCAGTCCTGATTTTCATTGCACCAGTTTTCTGTGATGGCTACTACATCCAGGTCCTTTTCTGTCATGGTAGCCTCTAGGTCAGCAATCTTGTTACTCAGACTGTGAGCATTTGTACCCATGGCTTTCCAGGTTGTGCTTCCAACCCCACCCCCCTATTTCTCTTTTGTCCACTTTCTTTTTCATTTCCTACTACCCCTTCTACCCACAGGACTTCACATTTTAGTGCCTCCTTTTTCGGTTTTCCTCCCTCAGGATTTTCATTGATGATCTTTCGATTTTGGTAGTGGCAGTTGATGTTGCCTGCCTCCTACCACCTCCCTCCTTGGCTAGTTTAAATGCTTGCAAATGAAGCATTTAAACTGTTCACTAAGGACTATGGACCTTTCCCCAGGTGGATGCAGGCTATCACCCTTGTAGAGGCCCACATCCCTCCAGGTGGGTCCCCAGTCCCCACCAAAGCCAATCCCCTCCTCTCCACACCATTTCTACAACCATGCATTGAATTCTTTGGTACGGAGTGTCCTGGCCTCCCCTTTGCCGTGGACAGGCAGTACCTCCGAGAAGGTCACAGTGCTTGCTGCTTGCTTCAGGCCCCTCCCCAACTCTCTAAACTCCTCCTGCACTCTTCCTATCCCTGCCTTGTGCCTCACCAGGTCCTTTGTCTCCAGGTGGGCAATGACATCCAGCTCCCCCTTCCATGCTATTGCCCTGGCGATCTTCAGGAACTGCCCTCCATCCCTCTGAGCTGTGCCTCCAGGAAGGTACTTAACCTCCCTCTCACCCTGTTACCCTTTCCCAAATCTATTCCACTAACAATATAGTCCCCCACTAGAAGTTGCTTTCTCCTCTCTTGGGGTCCTCTGCCGCCCATCCTAGGGGATCAAAGACAAATTTGAACACAGTATTCAACATTTGCCGCTGTAGAGATCACTGTAGTGAGGGCTGTGAATGGGCTATTGGAACTTTAACGAAGAGTAGCTAGTTTTACAGAGGAATTTAGGTTCACTAAACAACATCAAATTGACAGAACAATGTTGGTGTTGAGTGAATTTAAATGTAATGAGCTGAGTTAGGAAGGAGACAGCTTTGCCAACAGTGACCTTGTATTTAAAGATAAACCAGTGATGGAATCTTCTGATCTTCCAACAATCAATGGATTGAAGCTGGAGGCCCTAGGACCTATGAGAGCAAAGTCTTTTACAACTTAGAGAGGAGACTAACGTCACTATGTGTGCCTCATGGGCAGAGCCAGCACCGACATCAGTCCCCTCTCCAAGCTGCAAAAGACTTTGCTCCCACAAGGTTCCAGAGCCTCCAGCTTACGCCCATTAGGGTGACTGTATGGTGAAGATATTCTGGAAGAGCAAGTACTATCGTTAGTACATAATTTTCATACCTTCTTCAAGGATATCTTCTCCATTTGGCCACTCCTTTGGAACTATAAGCCGTCAGCATTAGGACCACACAAAAAATGTTGGTAGCCGGGGACCATCCACAGTGACATGCAGCTTCTATATGTATATAAACATGGGTGGCCCCATTACTCCTTAGATATTCCAAGAATCATTCTTCACCATTGATTCACACTGATGGGTCTGAGCCATAGGTGCTAGGACCCTGCAAGAGCCAGACCTTTTCAGTAGGACTGGCACCGAGGTAAGCTTTGCACAAGTGCAGCACTATGAGACTGAGTCAGTCTGCATGGCATACCCTGGCACCAGCCATCAACTGCCTCTGTTCTTTTTTTTCCCCCACTGTTGTGTACACATCAGTGTTGGTGTCCCTTGTCCACTGGGAGTCAGAATTTCCCGTCTGTAAAATAGCGTTCAGTTCTTCTCAGTTTTTTACTGTTTAAAGCTAGAGTTTGTTATATTTGTGTCAGTTTAGTGTTATTACAAAAATATTTGTCTCTGTCTCTTATAGCCCTACCGAGTCAAATGGCCAAGGACAACGACAGTAGAGAGCTTTCTCAGCAAGCTGTTCCAGCAGCAGGACCGTGCCCAGTCCACTTTCCCCATTGGGAAGGGTTCTGACTATGAGCGGTCCTGTGTCCATTTGGGGGTTGGGGGAGACAGTCCTCCCAGAAGAACAAAAAGAAGCAGGCCCATTCCTGATCCCGGTCGGGTTCTCGGCACCACTCAACTTTGAGTTCTTCCTCTTCCCTTCAGAAGGGGAAGAAGTGGTACTGCTTGCGGTCACCCTCTACGAGGCCTGCCATGAGATCCTCAGTCTCCCTAAGTTGGAGGTCCTTACTGGTGCTGTTGATGTCACCGAGGGCCTCTGATTCTAGGAAGCCGAGGGCTCACGCCTGGAGTCCCTCTTTGTCTGGTGACCCTGGTGGGCAGTTTCACCATTGGGCAACTGTTATGGAGCAGTGGTTGCAGTGTCTGGCTCATTTGCCTTTGCCAGCGGAGCCGATCCCTGGTCCTTCAGGGCCAGTGGAACTGGAGCCACGGGGGACCCTCAAGCCAAGTAGAATGTTTGATTCCAGCAACATTGGACACGATTTTAAATGAGAGTTTCTTTCAATTTGCCTTCCAATAAAACTGATGATGATGATGAACAACCCCTGGGCCCTTGCTGGTGACTGCACTGCTGACCCCTGTCCTAATGGCTGCACCCCCATTCAGTGTCGCTGTGATGGGACCGGCCATGGTACCATTGCCAGTCACTCTGCTGCTGGCTGGGTCTTCATCGATGGGACCATCTGCACCGAGTTTAGGCCTTTCGGTGCCTGTCCTGGTGCCGGCTTTAGCTCTGGTTATGGTGCTGCCCTTTGTGTTGGCCCATTGTAAATTGGCACAGTGTCACCAAAGTCATGTTTGGATTGGAGGGCTTATGATCCACTCCCTCTATGACTCAACCCGGGGGAAGTAGAGGGGGATGAGTCTGACCCCAACCTAATCATTTCTGAGGGCAGCAACAAAGACTCTTTCTATAGCCTTTATTTAGTTCAGCTTGAGCACTTACATCCTGGCTGTCAGCCCCAGAGCTCTCCTCCCTCATCACCTACTTCCACACGCTCCCTTACACCCCCTCACCCCTTTCTCCTCCCCCAGCCTAATCTACCCCCCAATCTTCCACCCCCCCTTTTGTTCTTCTCCCCCTCAATCCAATCTACCACCCTGTACCTGACAGTGCCTCCTTGGCGGACATGCACTCAATATTATCTCCCTCCTCCACTCTCTGTCCTTTTGTTATTGCTCCTCTTCACACTGTGTGCCTCTGCTCCCACTGCTTCCTTAACATGTATACTGTAACAAACAACTACTACCTATTCAACCTGTAGTAAGTTTTACATGTGCAGCAATACTCTAATCAGCGTGTATCTATTCCAGGGCACAAGAGCGAGTTCATCCCTGTATACCTGTATATGTGGATTTTCTGACAAACTGACAATGAATGTGTTATTCCTATGTATTGTGATATGCTATACGACTTTTTCTTTTTACTTGAATCCCAGTATGTACTTATCCTCTGACAATCTGACGTGGAATGTGTTATTCCTATCTATTGTGATATCCTTATATGACTTTTATGATCTTATCTGTGTCAGTCTTCACCATTCATCACATTTGCCATCCATCGGTGCTGTTTTGGGCCTCGGTGCTGTACGTGGCACCATGGGCCCTGATGGCACTGTGGTTGGTGCCAGCCCACCGCTTGGTGCTGTCTCTGCTGTTGAAGCCGTTCGCAGCTCCAATAGTGCTGGTGATGCCGTGGGAAGTTCTACGGCGTCGTCTTCAACCGTTTCTCATCTCAGCGCCATTCGCGGAGCGAGACTGGGGATGGCGCCGTGTCTAACTCTGGTGCCGAGCAAGGACAGGGTGCCATGAGAAGTGTCACTCTCAGTGCTACTTGCGGCACTGAAGTGTCAGTGTCGCTGTCGGTGCCGTCCCTGACTCCTGTGCTCTGCGTAGCACTGTGGGACAGAACGGCGCAGTGGCAGATATGGACTCTATTTCTGCTGCCGCTGTTGGTTCTGTCTCTTTGCAGTGCCATGGAGGAGTTCGGCACCGGCTGTGGTGCGGACACCTGGACTGGCGCCTCCTTCGGTCCAGATGGGAGCGGGTGTCCACATACGGTCTGGCACTGGACCTCGGTCTCTAACTTTTCAGATCCGGACTCCGAATCTGATTCAGACTGGCTGTCTGACTCTTTGAAGTTGGTAGGCCATGTGGACACCCTGGTAGTTACTCCGGCTGAGGAGCGGGCATTAGCCCCCCCGAGTCTAGGGTCAGGGGTGCTGACCAGCAGGCGGTGGTGCAGGCCACTACTGCCCTGCAGCATGGGCTTGGAGGGTTTTCTGCCCCCTCAGTCGGGTTAGCCCTTCAGATGGTGTGCCTGGATCGTCCAACTTTAGGGCCAACCGGAGCACCCACAGGAGGGGAGGATGCTACTCCGTGGGTGGTCCCCTCGGGGATTGGCCAGGGTTGTCAGCTGCCTAGGCTGGTGTATGCAAGGAGGAGGGCTCTTTCAAATTCTGAGGGGTCAAGGGGTCAGGGTTCGATGCCGAAACCCTTTTTTGGGACCCACCTGGGTTTGGGGAGGAGTTGTAGCACAGACCTCCGCCTTTCCTTCTCGGGCTCCTCGAGAGGGCCCTGGTCTTTGGAGGGAAGGGACTGTCATTCTCGATATTCATGGTCCCAGTGACCTCACAGGGGGGATTCTTCAGGGCACGACCTAGGCAGTTCCAGCATGGTTGATCAGCTGTCGGCTGTTGGGCTTTCCAGAGTTCCTCCTTCCCTTGAGGCTCCTGGTGCGCTCTCTTGCCCTGACAGAGGATGGTCTCCTTCTATTGTTGACTTAGTCCCCATTCCTCTGTCACCATCTCCTGCTATCCTGGGAATTCATGGCCCTATGGGACCTCTCTCCTGGGAGCAATTCAGGGGTGCAACTGCTCACTTCCCTATGTACATCAGGGCCATGGACGAGTGGGTGTTCCACCCTCCTCCTGAGCAACCAACCTCTGGATCTCCAAGGTCTTCTGTTTCCTCATCCTCCTCTGTTGGAGGAGAGGATCCCTCTGTCCACATCTCCCCTGCTGCTGATCTTGTGGAGTATCAGCGATTCTTCGTGAGGATGTTGGAAGACCTGCGTGTCACCCTACCCACTCAGCACAATCCAGAGCATTTAATGCGTGCCTTCTTAGGCGATTTCAGTGCATCCACCCTTGTGGTGCCCGCCTGGCCTGCTCCTTTCCAGGAGGCATCATTGCGGTTCTGGCAAAGGCCCTTTTCTGGAGTCTCAGCCCCTAGGGATCTGAGCCAGCAGTATTGTGCCCCCCAAGAGTCTCCAGGTTGTATGCCTCATCCTCAGTCAGGACTGATGCAGCTGGACACTCCCAATGGGACCTTCACCATGACTGGCCCCCAGATCAAGATTTTGTGGATTTTGACTTCTGGAGGAGGAGGACCTTCTACTCAACACAGTTGCTGCTTTCAATTTCTGCTCATCAGACCCACTATGCTGCCTATGATAGGTTTCTGTGGTCCAGGCTAGGTCAACTCGTAGCCTCTTTGCCTGATTCGGAGGTAACCAGACAAGCCATTGCACTCTCTGCACATGGCCTGGAGCTAGCAAGGCACCAAGCGAGGGCATCTTACGACACCAACGAGGTAGCTTCCAGGGTCGTAGGGACAGCAATCTGCACTAGGCGGACTGCATGGCTACGTCTTTCCTGGTTGTCACCGTTGGCCTGGCGTAAGGTGATTTCCTCCGCGTACCGGAGAACCCACCTTTTCTCCCATAGGGTGAGGTGGCGTCTGTCGGGGCAACCTCCTGCCCCCTCCGGGGCATCCCCGTCTCACTCTCCCCAGTCTCCGGCCTCGCCAGGCCCATAAAGGTTCTCCCTTTCAGTGTTTTTCCCCCACTGGGAGCTAAGGGACTTAGTCCTTTAGGGTCTAGGGCTCGGTACTCACCCAAATGTGATGAATGGTGAAGATTAACACAGATAAGATATGAAAATTACATACCTACCGTAATTGCTGATTTTTCTGTGTATCTTCACCATTCATCACAAATCCCACTCTCCACCCCTCTAGGGCCTCAGTCTCTGGGTCCCTCTCCCTCTGTGTGACCCCTTCCCCCCCCTTCCTTTCTGCTGGTCAGGAACGGGGTGACCTTGGGCACACAGGGGAATTTTTATCTTCTGGCAGGAGGGAAGAGGGATCCGGGGAGTGGGTGCTTCTCTCCTCAATGCCTTGGCTCCACCCCTTTGTGTGAGGGTAGGTGGTTGCCCTCTCTCTCTCTCTCTCTCTATCCTCCTCTGTCCTTGTCCTTAGGGACTCATAACTCAATTTTAATTAAAAGAAACTTATTGTTTCTCCCCTTCCTGTTATTTGGTTCCGGGACAACCCTGGATTCCTGTCCCTTCCTTCCCAGAATAGCCCCTTCTGCTCATGCTGGAGTTAGTTGCCAGTGATTCTGTGTCTTAAATTCTGGTAATTCATCCTTCTGGCTACACCTTCACAGATCTTAATCCAGTCTGGAGACAGGCAGTCAATCCAGGGTATGTTCTCCCCCCTCCCACTTCTGTTTTTTCCCCTCCCTCCTTCCCTTTCCTTTTCTGATTCCAGAGATTGGGGCCCCTTTCCAATCCCCTTAGTTTTTCTCACTCACTCCTATATGTCCTCTCTGTCATTTATTTCTCCTTTTAGTTTGTATATCTTTTCCTTTGTCTGTCCCTTGGACTTCCTTGTCCCTCCCTCCCAACCCTTTCTTACTCTACGTTGACTCAGAACTGGTGGGAGGGTGGGGTCGACGACACTTAACAGCCAACCCATGAGCACCATGCACTGTGTCGGCCTCGAGGGCAGCGCCGTTGGTGCATCGGCTCCACCCATCCAAAAAAAGAGAGTTCCCATGGGGCCGTGACCTCCGGCCAAACCCAAATGTGATGATTGGTGAAGATACACAGAAAGATCAGGAATTACAGTAGGTACGTAATTTTTATTTTTGTCTGTTTGTACCCAAATTACATGGAGCCTCTGTAAACGTGTTTCTAGCTCAAAGGTATTTTTTAATCCAAGAAACAAATAAATAAAAAATAAATAGCCTGGATTCTTCAGACTCCAGTCCTCCTCCTGTTACACAGGAAGATCTAACTTTCCACGCTTTGCTCAGGAAGATGCATTCTGCATTTGATTTTGAGCCTGCAGCCAGGTAAATGTCTCTGTCTGCAGTGGTTAAATGTTTCTACCATACTGGTCAGTTTAGTTCCTCCTATTCCGCCCACATTTGAGACCTTGTCAGATGTGGTCTGGAACAGATCTGCCTCTACCCCTTCTGTCTGTAAGCAGATAGACAGGAAATACACATTCCCTAAGGACAGACCAGTACATGTTTTTCAGCTGATAGCTGATGCCAAAGTTATTCTGACTGAGAATGACAAAGCAATTCTTCCCCAGAAGGTCATTGTGCATCCTACTAACAAGGAATTGTGCAAGATTGCCACTATGAGCAAGTTGGCTTTCACAGCAGTTACCCTTGGCATGCAGATTGCTAGCTACCAAGGGCATTTTTCCAAGTATGAGTATACCCTTTGGAGTGTGCTTAAATCTCTGGAAGAGTCCCTGCCAGACTCTGAAACTAAACCAAAGATTCTGCAGACTGCTATTCATGGTACTGAGTCTAACAGTCTTCAGCTCAAAGCAACTACGGATGCCTTTGATACTGCCACCCACTCTGCTGTGGCAGGCTTCTGTATCAGAAGGCATTCCTGATTACGCACTTCTGGTTTTTCTGAGGATCTCTGGCAACAGGTAATGAACGTCCCCTGTGACAGCACTTAACTTGTTTGGACTGCAGGTAAAGAAGTCTCTTGAGGAGTCTCAGAAAACAAGAATGACCATGAAGACTTCCAGGCCAGCTCCTGCTAATAATCAGAGGGGAAAAGGATGCCGTTTCTTTCAAAACCAGCAGTCCTTTTGTGAAAAGGCAGGGGAGCCCAAAATAGATCTCAGCCTCCCCAGCCTCAGAAGGTGCTGCTGAAGGCACAGATTCCAAAAGCACCCAGTGCCACCATCTGAAGCTCCAACTCTGGTCCTCCCTCAGCTGTCCAAGACAGATCCCTCCTCCCCAGTAGGGGATGCTGGACCCAGTTTTACAACCAATGGGGTCCATCATGATGGACAAGTGAGTCCTCAGGATCATTCGGGAGGGATACTCCCTAGACTTCACAGAAATCCCTCCCAATTATCCAACCAGAAGGCAACCCTCTTATCTGCCCATATGTCAGAGCTTCTGGTACAGGAGATTGTGGACATTCTGAGCAACTGAGCAGTGGAGGTAGTGCTAGAGATGGGACAAAACACAGGTTTCCACTTCCACTACTTCCTAGTTCCAAAAAAATTCAAGGGGAGTGCACCTCATTCTCGTCCTCTGAACATCTTCATGAATCAAGAAAAATTCAAAATGATGTCTCTGTGTTCTCAGCTTCCCTTCCTGAAACCTCAGGATTGGTTAGCTTCCCTGGATATGCAGGATGCATACCAGCACATACTAGTGCACCCCAGCTACAATAGATACCTCCAATGCATTGTGCCGGTGCAGCATTGCCACATCAGAGTCCTGCCCTTTGGGCAGTCCTTGGTGCCTCAAGTCTTTACAAGGTGCTTTGTAGTACTCGCAGCCCACCTGGGAAAACAGACTCCAGGTTTACCTTTATCTGGACAACTGGCTGATAGCCAGTCTGCCCAAGCAGGAGACAGAACAGGTAGTGGCCATGGCCTCTCAGTTCTTTACCTCCATGTGTGTTCTGCTGAATCTAGAGAAGTCTCAGCTTCAACCCTCACAGCAGCTGCCATTCATAGGATACTTCCAAGGCCCCGGCCTTCCTTCCAGAGAGTGGAATGCAGACAATCTTGCAGATAGCATGCTTCATAATGGATTACAAATCTTTTCAAGCCCACTGCATGCAACACATGCTGAGTCTGATAGCCTCCTCAGTATTCACAGTGCCCCTGGCATGACTGCACCACAGTGCTCACAAGCATCACATCCTTAGACCTACCCCAAACAAGTGACAAGCCCTCAGTTCGATGGTCAGTGGAGGACAATCTCCTCCAGGGTTTTCCCTTCTCCCAACCAGAACCTCACCTGACTCTTATCATGGATGCCTCCCTCTTGATGTGGGGAGCGCAATGTGAGGGTCTCAAAACACAAGGTGTCTGGGACCTGTCAGAGACTCATCGCCACATCAGTGTGTTGGAAATGCAAGCTGTGTTGTATAGCCTGTGAACCCTAGTGGATCTTGTCAGCCACATAATAGTCCTCCAAACAGACTACAAATCTGTGATGTATTTCATCAACAAACAACAAGGAGCACACTCTTACTCTTTCTGCAAGGAAGCGATGAGAGTGTGGGAATATTGCCTGGAGCAAGGGATCCTGCTTCAAGCCATTTTCCTGCCAAGAGTCCAAAACTCTCTGGCAGACAAGCTCAGGTGAACAGAGGCCAATCCTTATGAGTGGTCACCAGCTCCAGACATCATGAGATTGCTATTTGATTAGTGGGGCACCCCAGATGTGGACCTTTTCGCACCCCCACTCAACACCAAACTGCCTCTTTTCTACTCCAGAAATCCAGGACATGGTGTGTTCTGTCAGCATGCATTTGGACTGCAATGGCAATATCTTTTTCTGTATGCGTTCTGTCCAGTCCCCCTAATACAGAGGGTACTGCTCAAACTGGAGGTGCACATAGGCAAGATGATACCGATCATCCCTGCTGGCATTTCTTTTGTTGAACAGACTGTCAGTCAACAAACCAAGGATCCTTTTACTCAGGACGGATTTGCTGACTCAGGGTCACCCGCTCCATCCCAACCTGCGCTCCCTTCACCTTCAGGCTTGGCTCCTGAAGAGATAGAAGAGAAACAGGTACAAGGTGTCTCAGAAGGTTTCTGAAATACTTTTGGCTTCCTGTAAACCTTCCACTAGGAAGACTTAGTCAAGTGGAAGAGGTTTTCCATCTGTTTGCTCTAAAACCTACATAGACTCCTTTGGGTGCCCACCGGATAAGGTTCTGGAGTACTTGCTAGACCTTTCTGGTGCTAGGTTGCTGTATTCCATAATCAAGGTCCACCTGTATGCTGTTTCTGCATACCACAAGCCCATCAGTACCCTCTACCTGGCACAGTTGCCACTCTCCAAGAGGTTCCTTAAGGACATTTTACATACAAGGCTTCCAATCAGGAAGCTGGTGGCTGCCAGGGACATCAACCTTGTGCTGGATTGCTCACTTGCAAGCCTTTTGAGCTCCTTTCGACATGTGAGCTGAAGTTTTTAACTTGGAAAGCAGCTTTTCTAGTGGCCATCATCTCTGCTCACAGAGTGTCTGAAATCCATGCCTGGTCACAGATTCCCCATGTGCTGTTTTCCACAAGGACAAACTAGTTCTCTGCACACACCTTATGTTCCTTCCTAAAGTGGTGTTGGCATTCCATCTGAATCAGCCATTTCTGTGCTGCCTACCTACTCTGCTTACTTCCAGAATGAAGGAGAACACACTCTCCATTCTCTGGATGTTAGGAGGGTCCTTAAGTTTTACATGGACGGAACTGAGGACTTCAGGCAATTCAAACAGCTCTTTGTCCCCTTTGATCCCAGTTGGAAGGGACAGCCTGTTACAGTCAAGCACATTTGTGCCTGGGCTGTGAGCTGACTACACCACTGCTATGCTATGCTGCAGGCCAAGCTGGAAGGTTAGGTATGTGCACACTCCACCAGAGCACTCACCGCATCCCTGGCAGAGATTTGATCTGTGCCTGTTGGTGATAGTTACAGAGCTGCTACTTGGAGCACAGTGCACACTTTTGTTAAGCACGATGCCTTGTATGTCCATGCCAGGCAGCATGCCACCTTTGGCAGGACTATCCTGAATGGACTTCTGTCCTGAGTGAGCCCTCAGCTCCTAGTGCCCTAGTCCAGGGGTTTTGTCTGAGCTTGGTACTCTAACCCATAGTGTGAACCAATGGTGAAGCTTGATTTCTGGAAGATATGAGAATTATGTACTCACTATGAATATTTTCACCATTGATTCACACGTCTGCCCACCATCCCCTGGACTCACTCCGGTCTGTTTATTGGTCTTCACCCCTTGTTCTTGGTTTGAACTGTGAAGACACTGTGTTACTAGATTGTTAACCTTTCTTACACGGGTTACCAGGGCTGTCTTGTGCCCTTAGTTCTAGTGCGTAAGTCTCAGTTAATTATGCTGCACCTCCTCAGTGAAAAAGTACTGAGGCAGTTGAAGGCTGGTGTTGAGGTCGGCCATGCAGCAGGAGCCAGACTCACGGTGCCGTGCATGCATGTAGCTTGCCTTGGTGCCAGCTCTCCTGAAAAGTTCTGGCTCCTGCAGGGCCCTAGCACCTCCGGCTCAGAACTGTTAAGTGTGACTCAGTGGAAAATATTCCTAGAAGATCAAGAATTAGGATGAGTACATCATTTTCTATGTCTTTTCCTGCTGTCAGTTATCATCCTTGGACCTGCTGAAGAAACATCGTCAACCTAGCCATTGTCATTTGTTATTTTACTTCGTGATTTACCTTGTCATCTCTGTAAGCCTCCAAAATCAAAAGACCCTTTATTTCTGTATTGTAAGTGCAGAGATAATATTTATAAAGAGGACACAGATGCAGTTTATGTGTGCTGTATAGGCCTGTCTCACGGCATGAGGACTTGTGAGATTTGCCAGAGCTTCAACCAGGATACAAGCAATGCCATAAGGAAGCTCTAGAAAATTTACTTCTGTTAAAAACATGGAAAGTAAACCAGCCCGGTGGTGCTGAGGGTTGAGGCGCAGGATGCCACACCCCGCACCATGCCGGCGACTCAGGTTCGGGAGTGAGCTCAGGTCACCAGGGGTTGGCCAGGGAGGAGAGGGTTGAGCATCCAATGACAGCTCTCCTCTCTTGGGGGGTGGGTGGTGTGTGTTTCCCCGGTGCTAGTGATGCTCAGCGGAGGCCAGGTGTACTGCAGCCTGGGATCACTTTCAACACAGGGCAAGGCATCGGCAAACGCTCTGCAGGAGGATGCGTGAGTGCACCCACCTGCGCTGGATGTCATTGCACTTCTGCCCCTTTGGGGGGGAAGCAACAAGCATGAACAAGGAAAAACCCTGCACCATTGGGTAGGTGATGGGTAGGCAATGGCACCTGGGCCCCCATGCCCACCGCCAGATCACGCCCACCTGGTCTTGTAATTCCCTCCTCCCAAGCCTTGCCTGCAGCAGAATCTAGACTTCAAAGGAGCACTAAAGAAGGAGTGGTGGCCCCACCTTGGGGGGTACTAGCCAAGGGTTTCCAGATGCAAGAGTTGGAGTACCATGGGGGAGACTCGGGCTGGGGGTGTTTCAGATGGACAAGAACAAACCAGAATGCTTGAGAGAGTCCCGATGGAGCAGCGACCAGAGGGAAAAAAAAAAAAAAAAAACATGGAAAGCAATGGAGAATGAGAAAGGCTCAAAATCGGCTTCTCCATCAACCGAAAGGCATCCATCGAAGTCTAAGGATAGGGACAAGGAATGCTCATCGTCATGTCTGTCCTCATCGTCTGGCCATAAGCAGAAACACAGACAAAAAGAAAAGCCTGCTTCACTGGAGAGATCCTGGATCCTGTTGAGAAAAGGTAAACATTCGTCATTACCTGCTCCGGTGGCGTTGACTACAGCCCCCAGACCATCGCTGAGACAATTGTATTACCTGCAGCATTGTTTTGGATTTGGTCAATCATGCCTCCCAGCCATCTCAGCTCCAAATAGGGCTTACAGGAGGTGATAGTAAAGGCCTCTTCATCTTTCTCGATCTCACTCCCTGAGGCTGGGCTGGTGATTCTGCCAGTCTCGAGGAGGAGCAGCTCCTGTTTCGGGACCGTTCCATGAGTACCAGTTTTTGTTGTTTTAGCACTCCTGCTGTGAAAGCTTTTAGCTTTGGCTAGGTAGCCTTCCTATCCACCTTGATTCTGCTGTCTGAGGACAGTTTTACAATATAAGAAATGTAGCTTTTGTTCGATTTTAATCGGGGCTTGCGAGAGCTCCCACGTCTCCATTGTACGATGATGTAGAAGTCTCCATCCTTTCAGTTTGTACCAGTGCCAATATAATTGTCCCAAAGCAACATATAAATATTAAGACATTTTTAAAATGTATACTCTGCAGTTTCATTGGGATTTTCTTCATTTCTCTGTTTCTGTCTTCCCTTATTTAGTTTCCACATTTTATATAAATAATCTGTAGCTTTTCACTTTTCTTCATCTTTTTGATTTCTTCAGTCTTTCCAGTATTCTCATTTTTTCCTGACCCAATAAATGTATTTACTTTGCTGTTCTTTTGCTTTCTTTTTCTATAATTCACACTGCTGACCCATCAGGTTGTCAGCCTCTCAGCTGCATCCACAGCTACCTGTTATGTTTAGCCCCATAAGGATTGAAAATTGCCCTCTGCCCCAGCAAGCACTTTGCTCTCTCGTTTTCAAAACATAGAACCCATCCCGCCCATCTCGGCCCACCTTCCTAACCTGCCTTGAGAGTGCCATTGAGTGGCCTGATAGTTACAGTATAAATTTATGTCATTATTCAGTCCCAGACTACACAGTGATCCTCTGTCTCTTCCTCCTTCAAACATATTGTAAGGTCTCCTTTTAGGCAGTAATCTGCCCCATCATAAAAGAAGAAAAACTCACCCTGCATTTCTTTGCCCAGAACTCACTCCACCTAGAGCCTCATCAAGTCTTTTTTTACTGGCACCCTTTTTGGTCAAACACTGGAAGATCATCTTCTAGCACCTCTTATTAAGGCTCAAATGTTGGATTCATGCCCTGGTATGGTTTTGTGCTGGCCACTGAAAACTCTACTGGGATAAGGAACAAGCATTCTGGTCCACTAGCTGAGATAGAAGAAGACAGTGGGTAATCATAGAGCCTTCGACCAAAAAAGTGAACCAATATAAAAATAGAGTTACTCAAAGGGACTTTCAGAGCTGGGTGGGGAGGGTTAAGGGGCTGAGATGTTTGGGGTGAATTTTGGTTCTTATAAAGCTACAAGCAGGCAGAATAATGGAAGGAAAGGCACAGGGCAGTCTCTGTCTAACTTACTGGGGCAGTTTCTATGTGATTTCTGCAGCCAGCCCCAAATTATGTAGCTGACCTCAATTTCTGCGGCAATGGTCATAGATACATACATAGATACATAGACAGTGTCGGCAGAAAAGGGCCTATGGCCCACCCAGTATGACCATTTGAGCTTGTAAGTTCACTTTATGTTTTCCTAGAAGTTTGTTGCCCCTTACCCCTGACCTCCAGAATTCCTTTATGTCTATCCCATGCATTCTTAAATCCTGTGATTGTTTCAGCGCCCACCACTTCCTCTGGCACGGTGTTCCACTTGTCCACCACCCGTTCTGTGAAGAAATGCTTCCTCATGTTTCCTCTGAATCATCCTCCCTCCAACTTCATCCCATGCCCTCTAGTTCTGGAACATCTTTTTTGCTTAAAAATAGTGTATTCCTGTACCCTGTTCCTCCCTGTAAGATACTTGTATGTCTCTATCATGTCCCCTCTCTCCCTCCTCTCCTCCAGGGAGTACATATTCAAGCCCTTCAACCTGTCCTCATAGGACTTGTGATGCAATCCATGTACCATCTTTGTTGCCCTCCTCTGAACCTTCTCTACCCTATGTCCTTACGTAGGTAAGGTCTCCAGAACTGTACACTGTACACCAGGTGGGGCCTCACTAGTGCCTTGTATAGTGGAATTATGACCTCCCTTTTCCTGCTGGTGATGCCCCTGCCTATGCATCTCAGCATCCTATTTGTTTTACCTGCTGCCTTGTCACACTGTTTCCCTACCTTGAGGTCATCAGAGATGATAACCCTAAGATCCCTTTCTTGCTTGGTGCATGCTATATCCTCACCCCCCAACTGATATATTGTGCCAGGGTTTTTGTGCCCCATATGCATTATTTTGCACTTCTTTGCATTGAATTTCAGCTGCCAAACCCCTGACCATTCTTCAAGTTTCTGCAGGTCCCTTCTCATTCTGTCTACACCCTCTGGTGTGTCTACTCTGTTACAGAGCTTTGTATCATCAGCGAACAGGGAAATTGTGTGTTCTAGGTCCTGTGCAATGTCACTGATGAAGATGTTGAATAGGACTGGTCCCAGCACTGATCCCTGTGGTACCCCACTGGTCACTATTCCCTCTGTGGAGTGACAGCCATTTACCACCACCCTCTGTGTCCTGCCACCCAGCCAGTTACCTACCCACCACACTACTGTTCTACCCACACCCATATTCCCCAGTTTGTGTAATAGTCTTCTATGTGGCACAGTGTCAAAGGCCTTACTGAAGTCTAGAGAGGCCATGTCCACTGCCCTCCCCTGATCCACCTCCCTAGTCACCCAGTCGAAAAATTCAACAAGGTTGGTCTGACATGACCTCCCTCTGGTGAAACCATGCTGCCTTGGATTCTGTAGTCCAGTGACAACCAGATGTTCCACCAATCTCTCCTTCAGTAGTACTTCCTTGATCTTCCCCACTACCGAGGTGAGGCTGACTGGTCTGTAGTTCCCCGCTTCCTCTTTGTTCCCACTTTTGTATCATGTACTGCAGAACTGCACAAAACAGGGGGCCTTCACTATACTGCAGTAAACAGTAAAAAAATGTTTTTGCACACAAAACACAAATTGGGACCAGCCCCACAATTGGGTGTGGGACTCTTAGTGTTGACTGTTCCCCTTTAAATGTATGAATGACAGCAAACAGAAGAATAAGCCGCTCACGCCAAATCTCCAAAGGTGTTGCCAGTCAAAGCAAACTAGGTAGAATGAAAATGAAAAAGAAGATGGCACACCCACCAGTAGAGGAAATATTTGTTATTTGCAGTGCCTGTAAGGATGTGTTGCAAACCACCCCTATGTAGGGTCCCACATCCGAGGCTTCATCAAGGGTGGGGGTTCCTGATATACATTCGGTAGCCCAGCAAGTAAGATATATGCATATCCATGTGCAACCATTTAAAAGTGCTCAATGATTCAAAGTGCTTTGTGCATATTCAACTATAAATAAATAAAGTAGGTTCTGCTCTGTAAAATGAGGCAATGGGGAGGATGGAAAAATAGATGCATAGAATTTGTCACCAGAAAAAGACCTGTAAGCCTATTCAGTCTGCTCATTTTCCTTGCCTATTCCAGCACCTTGGACCCTATCTGGTCACCAGCATCCCTCCAGTTTCCTTTTCCACTACTTATTATACCCATGTACCTATCCCATGCATGCTTGAAGCTCCCCACTGTTTTCACTGCTACCACCTTTGCTAGCAGGCTATTCCAGGCATCCACCATGCTTTCTGTGAAGAAGTATTTCCTCTCATCCCTCATGACCTCACCTCCCCCGAAGTTTCATAGCATGCCCCCATGTTCTGGTGCTTTTTCTTCCTCTGAGAGAGACTCCCCACCTGCACCTTGTTCACCCCTGTGAGGTACTTATAGGTCTCAGTCATATCATCTCTCACTCTCTCTCTCCTCCTCCTCTAGGGAGTGCGTGTTGAGATCCCACAGCCTTTCCTTGTATGGCTTCTCATACAGCCCCCCACCCTGTACCATTCTGGTAGCCTTCCTATGAACCACCTCCAACCTGTCAGTGTCCCTGTGGAGCTGTGGGCTCCAGAACTGGACACAGTACTCCAAGTAGGGTTTCAGCAGTGAATGATACAGGGGCAACACTACCTCCCTCTTCCTCCTAGAAATCTGCCTCCCTATGCACCCCAGCATCCCACTAGCCTTGCCTACTGCCTTGTCACACTGCCCGGCCACATTGAGATCATCAGATATGATTACCCTGAGGTCCCTTTCTTGCTTGGCGATCATTAGTGCCTCCCATGGAAAGATAGAAACTGAGAAGGTGGTGGCAGATAAGGACTGTGTGGCCCACCTAGTCTGCTCCTTTTCCCCTACGTAATGCTATGCTGCAGACCCTAGTTGATCTACGGCTTACCCTCTCTTCCCTACTGCAATAGTACTCTTATGTCTGTCCCATGCATTCTTGAATTCCCCTACCATTTTGGCCCCCACCACCTCTACAGTGAGGCTGTTCCAAGCATCCACTACTCTTTCTGTGAAAAAGTATTTCCTCATGTTGCCCCTGAGCCTCCCCCCAGCCTCATATCATGCCCCCCTTGTTCTTGTACACTTTCTTTTCTGAAAGATGCTAACCTCCTGTACCTTGTTTGATCATCCGTGAGGTACTTGAATGTCTCTATCATATCTCCCCCTTCCAGGGAATACATATTGAGGTCTTCTAGTCTGTCCTCATATGACTTTTGGTGCAATACTTGCACCATTTGTGTTGTCCTTCTCTGGACTGCCTCTATTTTGTTTATGTCCTTCTGGAGACGCAGCCTCCAAAACTGGACACAGTACTCCTAATGAGGTCTCACTATTGATCTGCACAGTGGCATAACCACCTCCTTTTTTCTGCTGATGATACCTGTCCCTGTGCGACCTAGGGAGCTACTGGCTCTCCCCACAGCCTTCTCACATTGTTTGATTACCTTTAGGTCATTAGATATGAGTACTCGCAGGACCCTTTCTTGATTGGTGGCCATCAGTACCTCTCCCCCCATCTTGTACGTCTCCCTTGACTTTCTGTGCCCTGAATGCACGATTTTGTACTTCTTTGCATTGAATCTTAGCTGCCACACTCTCGATCATGCCTCAAGCATGTTTAAGCCCTTCTTCATTTTTTCCACCCTCCCTTGGAGTGTCAACCCTGTTGCAGATCTTAGTATCATCTGCAAAGAGGCATACCTTCCCCTCCAGCCCCTCTGCAATGTCGCTTATGAAGACATTAAAGAGGACTGGCCCCAGCACAGATCCCTGTGGCACCCTGCTGGTCACCCCCCCCTTGGACTGAATGCCATTTACCACCACCCTCTGTGTCCTGTCGCTCAATCAGTTTCTGACCCAGTTTACCACCTTGGGGCCCACTCCTAGGTTGCCCAACTTATTTACCAAGCTCCTATTTGGTATGGTGTCAAAGGCTTTGCTGAAATCTAGGTAGGCCACATCCACTGCCCCTCCCTGATCTAGTTCACTGGTCACCCAGTCAAAGAAATCTATCAGATTTGTTTTACAAGACCTTTCTGCTATGAATCCATGCTGCCTCGGATCCTGTGCTCCTCTGGATTCAAGAAATATCACAGTCCTTTCCTTTAGCAGTGACTCCATTAATTTCCCCACCACCAAGGTCAGGCTGACTGGTCTGTAGTTGCTAAACTCTTTCCTCTTCCCACTTTTTTGGAGACTGACTACATTTGTCCTCCTCCAGTCCCCTGGAACCACCCCTGTCTCTATCGATTTGTTGAATAGGGCTGTTAGTGGTGCTGCCAGCACCTAAGTTCCTTTAATATTTTGGGATGCATCCCATCTGGCCCCATAGCCTTGTCCCCCTTCAGATTCTCGAGTTCCGTTAGGACTCTTTCTTCTGTAAATGGGCGGGTATCCATCTCTCTTCCACTGGTGCCCCTATCACCCAGTATTGGTCCTCCTTCTTCCTTTCTTCTATGAATACTGAACAAAAATATTTGTTCAGGATTGTTCCTTTTTTAAGGTCCCCCTCTGCACACACCCCTCCCTTTTTAACCTCACAAACCCACCCCTGGTCTTCTTTCACTAATGTATCTGAAAAAGGTCTTGTCTCCTTTCTGGATTGCCTGGCCTATTTTTTCATCTGTTTGCGCCTCTCTGCTTCTGACTGCTTTCCTTACCTCCCTCTGCTTTTTCAGATACAGTTCCCTGTCTTTCCTCCTTTGTGTTTCCTTATACCTCCTAAAAGCTAGCTTTTTCTGTCTTACCTTCCCGACCATGTCTTTTGAGAACTAGAGTGTTTTTTCTTTCTTTTTGTTTTGCTTAGTTGCCTAACACAAAGACTTGTTGTCTCTTGCTATGGCTTCCTTAAGGTTAGTCCATTGTTTCTCTTCATTCCCCCTTCTTCTTCTTTTCCTGCCAAGGCTTCCTTGAGACAGTCTCCCATTTTTGCAAAGTTGACCCATCTGAAATCCAGGACCCTTGCTTTCGTGTGGTTTGACTCCTCCACTGTTCTCACATTGAACCACACGATGAGCACTGGACCCCAGGTGGCTCCCCACCATTACATCGGTGTCTCTCTCCCCATTGGTGAGTGCCAGGTCCAATATTGTTCCTTCTCTGGTGGGTTCCACCACAAGCTGCTTGAGGCATGCCCCCTGCAGGGCATCCAGGATGCCTCTGCTCCTGGCCGCGGCTGCAACCTGAGTGCTCCAATCCACACCAGGCAAATTGAAGTCTCCCACCAACAGCACTTCACCTTTGGCTGTCATTTTGTAAATGGTTTCCACTAGTACCCCATCCATCTCCTCCTCTCCCCTTGTTCTGGAGGTCTGTAGCTCACACCAGTGGGAATGGCAGTGCCGTTTCCTGTCTCCAGGGTAAGCCACAGTGTTTCCACTCCCTCCTGCATTCCCTGAACTTCAGTTGCATTAATTCCTTCCCTGACATAGATAGCCACCCCTCCACCTTTTTTCCCACCCTGTCTTTTCTAGAGTGTAACCTGGTATGGCTATATCCCCACCATCATATACTGAGTTCCCAGGTATCCCCCCCCCCCGGGTGCATGACTTTGCACTTTCTGGTGTTGAAACCCAGCTGTTATGCCATAGACCACTCCTCTAGTTTTCTCAGATCCCTTTGCATTCTCTCCACACTTTCCAGAATATCCACCCTGTTGCAGATTTTTGCGTCATCCACAAAGAGACACACCTTCCCCTCCAGTTCCTCAGTAATGTCACAGGATTCAAGAAATATCACAGTCCTTTCCTTTAGCAGTGACTCCATTAATTTCCCCACCACCAAGGTCAGGCTGACTGGTCTGTAGTTGCTAAACTCTTTCCTCTTCCCACTTTTTTTGGAGACTGACTACATTTGTCCTCCTCCAGTCCCCTGGAACCACCCCTGTCTCTATCGATTTGTTGAATAGGGCTGTTAGTGGTGCTGCCAGCACCTAAGTTCCTTTAATATTTTGGGATGCATCCCATCTGGCCAAATGAAGGAAACAAATGAAGTGTAAAAGGCAAATAGGAGGCAGAGGGTGGTGGTTAATGGCAGGCACTCAGGGGACAGAAGAGTGACTAGCGGGGTGCCACAGGGATCATTGCTGGGGCCGGTCTTCTTCAGTGTCTTCATAAGTGACATTGTGGAGGAGCTGGAAGGGTGTGTCTCTTTGCAGATGATACAAAAATATGCAACAGCGTGGACATCCAGGAGGGAGTTGAGAAAATGCATAGGGATCTGGGGAGGCTGGAGGAGTGGTCTAAGGTGTGGCAACTGGGTTTCAGTGCCAAAAGTGCAAGGTTATGCACCTGGGGTGGAGAAATCCAAGAACTGTCTATGGGATGGAGGGGGAGGTACTGACAGTCACTAAGCAAGAAAAGGATTCCAGGGTCATCATATCTGATGACCTCAAGGTAGCCGGCCAGTGTGACAAGGCAGTTGGAAAAGCTAGTGGGATGCTGAGGTGCATAGGCAGAAAGATTTCTAACAGGAGGAGAGAGGTGGTGTTGCCATTGCATCACTCACTAGTGAGACCCCACCTGGAATACTGTGTCCAGTTCTGGAGGCCACACCTCTGAAAGGACATTGGGTGGAAGCGGGGTGCAGAGGAGTGCCACTAAAATGGTATGGGGACTGCATGAAAATCTGTATGAGGAAAGGCTGCAGGATCTCAACATGTACTCACGGAGGAGAGCAGAGCAAGAGGGGACACGATTGAGACCTATAGATACCTCACAGGGGAGAACAAGGTGCAGGTGTTGTCTCTTGCAGAGGGAGGAAGGAAGGCAGCAAGACACAGTGCCTGCAGTGAAGCTGGGGGGGGGGGGAGGAGCTTAAAAGGGATATGAGGAAATACTTCTTCACGGACAGAGTTGTGGATGACAGGAACAGCCTACCAGCATAAATTGTGGAGGCTACAACTGTAGGAAGCTTCAAGGATGTGTGGGACAGGCACAGGGGGGAAAATTAGCAGAAAGGGAGGAGGGAGGATTCTGGTGACCAAGAGGGATCAGAACTGTCAGAATAGGCAGGAAAATTTGGGGCAGAATATATGGGCCAATCACTCCTTTTCTGACAGTAAAATCTCTGTTTCTGTGTTACATGGAGGAGGGTTGGAAAAGAGGGTGGGGAGAAGAGAAGGACAGGGGAACCATAATGAAAGGACATGGAAAACCCTCTCTCCACCACAGGAGATTTGAGCATACCAAAAAAAAAAATGTATACATATTTGTAGCATATTTGGGGTCTTTGTCCTGAATAACCCTAATAAGATCAGCAATCCATATGCAAAAATGTTGATTAGTTATAGCTATGTAGAATGCTCCGCAACAACTGATCACCGCTTATATAATGTCACTTATATTGCATGTTATCAAACATTATTTATTTTATTTGAAAGTTGGTAACCAGGAAAGGCACACTGAGTTGAGGCTCGTTTCCAGGTACAACCCGGGAGAAGGGACATAAGGAGGAATAACTTACATAGCAAAACATGGGTACAAATTACATATCAAAAATAAGGATAGCTGTCCCAGTGGTGCTGAGGGTTGAGGTGCTGGATGCTACACCTTGTGCTACGCTGGCGACCCGGGTTAGGGAATGGACTCAGGGTTGTTGGGGACCAGCGGGGAGGGGGGGCGTAGGATCGAGTGTCCCAATGGATGCTCTCCTCCACCAGGGGTAGGTTACTGGGGGTGTCTCATGTACCCGACATTCCTGGGGGCCGGTGGAAGCACGGGCTTACAGGAGCAATGGTGACTCTCCGGCGCCGGGAAGGGGAGAACGCTCTGGGTGCTTGGCAGCGGCATGCATCAGCACGTTGTTTGTCTGGACATATGTCCTTCACGCCAGCATTCTCAGGGGTCGAGGGGAGAAAAACTGGAGAAAAATCACATACAACTCCGGCCACCCGAACACAATGAAGCCGGGTTGGGGGTGGCCTTGAATAGCCCAGGCGGACAGAGTAGGAGGGGGTACGAGGCCTCCTTCGAAAGCCGTGGGAGCTTGGCGAGTGCAAAAAAAAAAATAAGGATATAAGTATAAAAAATACAAAGATAGCAGCAAATCTAGCGGAAACATAAAATAGCAGCATAAATAGAGCAGTGAGCAGGGCCGGGGAATGGAGAAGGTGCGGAAATCCCTGGAGTGGAGGGAGCGGGAAGAGAGAAGAGGAGGGAAGATAGGTAGGATGGAATGGATTCAAGCCAATATTTGATGATGAAGGTGGCACAGTGGGACAGGCGACATGAAGGGAGGGCAGAGGATGGAGAGAGAGGAATAAAGGGAGCAGTGATGAGTGCGGAGGGAAGGGTTGGTGGCAGAATGGCAGAAGGCATTACAGAGGATATCCAGTTCGGCAAGGGAGGAGGAAGGGCTAGTACCATAGACCATGTCATCATAATCAAAGATCGGAAGGGACATTTTGATTATTAACTCCCAGTGGATCTGGAGGGAGTGGCAGTCCTTGTTATGGTACAAGGCACAAGGTTTTGGGCAGAATTTGGCATGAATGGCATTGATGTGGATGAGAAATAAAGCTTGCTGTCAAACCAACTCCAAGATCCTTGAAGGTGGGGACAGCCTCCGGAGGGGTGCCATGAAGCATGGAGAAAGCAGTGGGACACGAGAGGCTAGCCAGTTTCTGAATGGTGCTGAAGGTCATAGTGTCAGTCTTCTTTGTGCTGACCCTGAGTGGAACCAATACAGAACATTGTGGAAGTCCTTTTGGAGTGGAACTTCCACAGCTGAAGGAAAGGGCCGGAGATGTAAATGACTGTATCATCCACATACATTTGGATATGTGAAGAGACACGGGCAGAAGGGAGGTCATTTAGGAAAATGGAGAACAGAACAGGGCCCACGATGGAGCCCTGAGGGACACCTGCTAGGATGGAGAGAGTGGGGGACAGGATGCCACCCACTTGTACTGACTGCTGATGGCCTGTGAGGTATGAGTGGAACCAACCAACAGTGGATGCTGAGAGGCCTGCAGAGCTCAGCTTGTTGAGGAGCTGAGGGTGGGACACCAAGTCAAAGGCTTTGGCCAGGTTGATGAATATAGCTGAGGTGATATGTCCCTGATCCATCCCAGTGAGGATAGAGTCAGTTACCCTCAGCAATGAAGATATTGTGGAGTGGTGCTTCCTGAAACCTAACTGAAAGGGGGATGGGAGATCTGAGAAATAAAGGAAGTCAGCAAGTCTGGACTAGATGATGGTCTCCTGAAGCATAGCAAGAGAGGGTAGAAAAGGAAGACGTGATATTGGCTGGTAGTTACCAGGGGAAGAGAGCTCACCCCCTTTGTGCAGAGGTAAGACCTTTGCTATCATCCAGGCCTGAGGGACAGCACAGTGGGAGAAGGAGAGGTTCTAAAGATGAGCAAGTGGAGAGACAATAGCCGGAGCTGAGATTCGTAGAAGTTTGGGGTCCAGCCCATTGGGGCTGGACATCAACAGGTTAAGTGAAATTAGGCCGGGGGAAACTTCATTGAGGGGAGATAGAGGGAAATGGAAGCCTTCAGGGGGTAGGCAGGAGTGGACTGATGGCATGAGTGACCATAGGACTGGTATGAGGGAAGAGCACAGGTGGTGAAGAATTTGTTAAAATTAGTGGCAACTGAGAGAGAGTCAGAGACCAATGAACCATCCGTTTGGAGGACAGGGGAGAGGACTGAGCATGTGACAGAAAACATGTCTCCTGCTGAAAGCTGAACCAGCCTAAATTTTACATATTCAGCCCATGATGCTTTGCATTATGGGGATATGTGTGATTTTTGTATTTCTGTGTAATAGAAACATTCAGTCCTGTCCTGGAATTCAGATATTTTTTGGTTCCATGGATTATTTTGTAAGATTTGCAACATCCATATGATGAACAGCTTCTGGGGTGACCACCCAAAAGGCCCTGTCCATCTAAAACAGGCTGGACACTGTGTACCAACTCATCTTGCAGATTCTGCCCTCATTTGTGAATGATTCTAGGATCAGTTTTATTTATTTTTTGTTTTATTTATTTATTTAGTAATCAGAATTACAATCTTTGAGCTAAAAGCTCTTTTACAAAGGGTCTTCAACAAATCAGGGAGGGGGGAATACATGAGTAAGGGAGTCAGTAGCAGCAAATTAGGTATTGTCAAAAACATCAGAACAGAGTAATCAGTATCAAGGATATCATAGTGTAAGCGTCACATAACAGTAAAATCATCACATAACATAGAAGCATCACATTCACCAAAGTTTGAGTACATTAAAAGCATAACATTCACCAATGTATGGGTATAGAATACATGGGGATACAGTTCACACCAAAGCCCAGATAAAGTGCACAAGTTGGAGTAAGCAGCCACATAGGATAACATAGCCAAACGTGTCACATAAGCCAAGGTGGGGGTACAGAGTACATGGGGATACAGTTCACACAGAGCCCAGAATAATTACAAGTACCCTAGTCAGGATTATATACTGGCTAGTGTAATCAGAGGTTGTAGCTATACAGGAGCAGGAGTTGAAGCACACAGAAATAATTCCCAAGGGGTTATAAGCCAGCAGCCATGGGGAGTAAGCACAGCCTTAGAAGGCAGTCAGGATCAGGGGGAACGATCAAGATTAGGTAACAGAAGTGGACTCAGATGAGGGGACAGAGGTGGAGTAGAAGGTGGGCATGTCAGGTGTAGTTCAGGAGAGTAGTGTGAGGGGAGATGTTAGGTTGATTTGGGCTCAACAGGGAGAAGGTGGAGGGAGCGGGGTGGCAGGTGGGCAGGCAGGGGTAAGAGGAGAGCAGGGGCGCTACAGGGCCAGCTAGAGAGTGCGGGATGAACCTGGGTGGTCCCGGGGTACAAGGGGCTGGGTTAAGTATGGCAGTAGCAGGTACAGGAGGGGAGATAGCCTTCCTAACCTCAGACTGGAAAGGACCAAAGCGCATAAGGCTTGAGGTGGCGTACGGTAGCTCATTTAACCAAGTGGGGGCTCGCCTTCACAGTTCAGTTCTTCTGAAAGGCACTTTGTTTTAATGCTTGTTTTAATGCTTGCTTAGAGACACTTCTTGTGGCAGGTTCAGGGTGGAATAAAGCTTGTAGGGAGGGAGGTGTAAGTCCAAGTAGGGCCTTCTTTCCCAGCAAGCAGGCGTGGTGCTTAAAGTGATCCATAAGTGGGAGCCATTTAGCCCTAATGTGTAGGTCGTACGTATGAGTTAGGTGGTTGGCACCTAGCACAGATCTACAGGCTTTATTGAGAGAGGTGTGGACTTTGAGCAGGCTTGTATCAGAGGCAGCACCATACACTACAGTCCCATAGTCCAGGATAGGTAGGACCGTACCTCTGACTGCCTGAACCCTGGCCTCAGGAGTTAGGCAGAACTGAAGCCTGTATAGGGCGCCTAGTTTTCTATTGACAGCAGTAGTAATATTGCGTATGTGTTGGTCGAATGACAGGGACTCAACTATTGTGTATAAATAGTTATACATATAAATAGTGTATAAATATTATGTGTAAATATAAATAATAATTATAAATGACCGGAATGAAGGCACCTGGTCTAAGGTGGTGAGAGAGCTGCAGAGTTTTTACAACATCTTTAAGTAGTGGATATCTTCCCAGAAGTCTTCAGTTAACCTGAATGACTTTCTGGACCTGTCCTGTGAATGGGGAATATGTAATGATAAAATTAACACTGCTACCACCCTGTTTCTGTCTGTGGCTGCCTTGTAAAAGGCAAGAACAATCTCTTTGTTTCACCTCTGTCTGTACCCTTGAAATCACCTCTGCATTATACCCTCTGTTTATGAATCTATTAGTTGGATCTTTACATTGGTCACAAATAGTTTTAATCAGAACAGTTTCTCCTGGTGTGAATAAATTGCCCCTTTGGCATATTGTTTACAGTATATCTGGGATGGCTACTCAATGCCGGGAAAACCATGTTCCAAATGGGAGATTTTCTAAATAGATTATAACTGACCCCACCTTCCCTGACAACCATAATCATTAGATCCAAAAAATTAATTATGATCTGGCTACATTTAACAGGACATTTTTAAGTCTGTATTATTGTTATGTGAAAAATTTACAAAATCATACAAAACACTTCACTCTGTCCCTGTGCCAGATAACAACACGCATTTATCAATGGCGAATGTTTGCTGCTGGTACTGCTGTTGTACCAGGTCTTGCCTGTACACATTTTTACTATATAGTACATTTATCCAGGTAGAGCAGATGAGATGCAGTATCTCATTTTCAGTGGTGTCCAGCTTTTACACATTGTTAGATTGTAATTACCCAGGATAGGCCAGCTGAGAGGCAATATCTACTTTTAAGTGGGCTCCCACAGTTTGATCCCAAATTTTCAACAATCTTTTTGTGACCTGACGTTATAATCAAGACAGGTGGAATTTTTAAAATCCCATCCAAAAGGTGATTTCACTGTGCAACTGAGGAAACAAGTTTCAGAGGGGATTTGAAAAATGACACCTGCCACATTCAGGTGGGGTCAAAGATGGTCAGAGAATTCAAGCTGGCATGGGACAGACAGTGTGAAAACCTTAACACAGCAGCCTGATTTGGGTGAGGGATAGTATACATGGGGACACTAGGTGGTCCACATGGACCCCATCTGCCGAAACATTCTGTGTATCAGGAGGTGGGGTAACACATGGGATATGCTGAACATAAGGCCCAAAATCTGCAAAAATAAAGTTATGAGTAAATGTTGAAACAATTAGTTTCCTCATAAGTCAATTGTTTTTTCACATTATTACCACCAATTTTCAATATAATCTTTTTATGACTACTACTTCCGAGCAAGACAAATGCCATTTATAAATAATAGCCAAAATATCATCTTTCACCACAACTGTGAAAACACAGTTTTGGTAGGGTTTGGGAAATGACAGCTAACACATTCATGAGGTGGTGTGAAAAAATGATTATGTTAAAAATCTGGAGTGCAAATATTGAAAATTACCACAGCTACAAACATGTTGAAATATGTTAACATACACTCATAAGTTTCTTGACTTCTAATATTTTTACCCCAAATTTTCAACATAGTCTTCTTATGAACCAACATAGTCACCTTATAACCCCACCTCATGAACAAGGGTGGAAAAAATGTTCAAATTGTGCCCGAAAGGTGATTTTTGCGCCACATGTGTGAAAACACATTTTGGCCAGGCTTTGAAAAATGACAGCTGTCACATTCATGAGGTGGTGTGAAAAAATGGCTACCTTGAAATGTTGGGGTCAAAACATTGAAAATTGCCAGTTAACGAGTGTGCGTTGAAAAATGTCAACGTAGGCTCATAACTTTTTTCTTTTTCATATTTTTACCCCAGATTTTCAACATAGCCTTCTTATGTCCCCACATAGCCTTATATGACTCATGAAAAAGGGCAGTGAATATGTTCAAATCCTGCCCAAACGATGATTTCGCACAGCAACTGCAAAATCACCTTTGGGGACAGATTTGTATAATTTCACTGCATTATTCATGAGGTAGGGTCTCAAAAAAGCCATGTGTAAAATCTGGGGCAAAAAGTATTCAAAAATGACCAAGTTATGACAAGTTCAAAACCCATTGAAATACATTGAACTGCATAGTTGATTTCCTTAATTCGCAGTCTGGCATTGACAAGTGAAGGTGTGTCTCCAGTCTAGAGAGGATTATGGTGTTGGATCCCTGGTAGGTAAATTAGGGCTTGGAGGGTGTGGGATGGTGGATGCTGAGTGGGAAGGTTGAGTGGGGGAACAATAACAGCGGTGGCAGCAACAGACATCAATGGACAATTTTCTTTTGTTTTAAAAAACACAAACTATGACAGATGGTTTTCTTTATTTCAGGTACTCACACTGAGGATGGGGCACTCTAGTGTTGGTGTTTTGTTTAGCAGTGCTGGAGGTAGGCTCCCCAGTGTCACACAGTCAAAATGGACTGGTTGGGGGTAGCAGCTGGCACAGATGATTAGGCACCCCCATGCCAGAACAGTACTGTAACATGCCATGGGCAGGAGAGATTGAGGGAGGACTTTCATTATGTTTGGTGACACCAGGGGTGGGCTCCCCAGTGTTGCACAGTGAAAATGGGTGGGGTGGGGGTTTGTAGCAGGCACTGGGGGTGACATTGGAAGGGAAGGACCACAGCAGGCTGATCATGACAGATCAGATGTGCTTGCTGGGTTGCATTATGTAGATCAAAGGAAAGAGCTGCCTTATGATTGGGCTGGCTCTCACCTCTGAACTACACAAAATTTCCACCCAGCAAGTCAAAATAATGTCATGATCAGCCTGTCTGGTGATTGGTGTGATACTGATGAGCCCCTTGCAGACTGCCCTGCATTGGACCACAGTGAAACACCTCTCAAGACCCACTCTTCTAACAATATGTTCACTTATGCCTGCATATGGCAAACATAGAAATGTTGTCAATATAACAATGATAGAGCTACAGCTTTGAAAAGTACAAGTTGACCGTACCAATGAGGGCCACCGTCTGCTCCCATAAACTCAAATATAGGTTTGCAAAGTTGGGGCCAACGTGGCCCCCATATCTGTACCATTAATTTATAGAAAACTGACATTCTTAAACCAAAACTGTTGCATTTCAAAACATACTCAGACGTCTCTAATACGAACTCTGTGGGTGGATACAAGCCTGTTGTTCTCTGGTGCAAAAAGTAGTCAAGTGTTTTCAAACCCTTATGGTGTGGGATAGTCAAGTACAAAGATTCTATATTTAAGGTATCCAAGAATGCACCTTGACAGAAAGCTATATCCTTAAACACTTTCCAAACATCTGTTTTCTCCTTTGTATAGTCCGGAAACGTCAATACCAGTTACCTAAAAAGGTTTCAACATACATTGATAGTGTCTCTGTAATATTGCATTACAGATATCACTAATTATCGGATGGGTTTTGTGCACCGTAGGTAATAAGAACATTACTGACTTAAAGGGGAACTAAAGTCAAAATTTACAAAAACAAATGTGCAGAGTTTTGATTTGTAGGTGTACTCCTACTACCTATATATTTGAATAGTAGCCACCCTTTAATAAAGTCTGCCCTCGAATATACGCTGCTACCGCTATTCAAATTCTATAATAAAAGCCATCCTCGATCTTTAGCCGTAGCTTACATGGGGTGACATACAGTACATAGGGCATGGCATGCACTGCTAGTAAGTCCAATTCAAGTCAGTTTCAAAATATCCATATTACCTTTGTTGCAGTGTGACAGGTTCCTGTGCCACTCCCCAAGTATGGTACTTATCTTATTCTTCTAATAAAATACAAAAAATATAACTTTAAAGTGACTTGGCATGTTTAATGTGGTTGGCATGGTGATGGTATCTGAAGTACCAGAAGTGAGGGGCAGAGCGTAAGAATGATTTTTATTTATTTTTTTGAAACATTAAAAAATAAAATAAAATATTATTCATCATTACACTCAGAATTAGCTACTGTACCACACAAGAATCTCTGTAGCTTCTGATTTATTTGATCTTCAATTCACTCCCAAGATCGGAATCAGAACAGCTCAGAGGCTCTTATGTATCAATTTTCCTGCATGTGGTGTCGGCATGGAAGCATTCAGCAGAGCCTGTGGTGTCAAATGATTTGATCTCTGCCGCTGATCAGCTCAAAATAGATCACAATAGCTCTCCTTTTAACATTTTACTGTTACAGACTGCCCTCAAACATAAGCCGCCCTTGATCATAAGCCGCAGCTGAAACGTCGGTAATGGTAATGAAAACTGCAGCTTTTAATCGAAGTTCCTCCCCAATATTTGCTGAAAGGAGCTTTTCTTAATTGGCTTGCTGGTTTTATGGCCCCAGGGGATCTCCATGTCAGCATTTTTCATGAGTCTTCTCATTCCTACAGTGCCTCCTGCCCCATGTGACAATGATGCTTCCAGGACTACTACTTCAGACAGTAATAATTGCTGCATCAGCAACCTACTATTAGGAGCCTGATATTCTGGCTTCAACTAAATAACTGTCTGACTCAAACTTTCTGTTTTCTAGGCATGTGCCTAGGTCTAGCCAGCAGAAGTGAATGTTTTGTTTTTTTTGCATAATATTTTTTATTGAGCTTTTAGCAAGACAGCGCTTACAGAAAGCAGACAACCTTGAGTGATTCATACACAATGTATAGAAACAGTAAACATACAGACAGTTTACATGAGGCACCCATGGTAAACCCTCTATATGGAGGAATTAGCCATAATGGTTTTTAAAGCAAATCCTTAATTCTACAGCTTAGGGAAAACCCCAGAGGGAGATGAACACCAGGAAGTCCCTCAAGAGTTAGAGGTGCACATCTCCCCTGGATCACAGCTGACATAATCAGGAAATACCATTCCAGGGACCTTGCCTGGAAAGCCTATAAGAAATTGGGCTCCCAGGCCTCCCTTACTACTTACAGAGCCCTAAGAAATGCTTGCACAAAACCATACACCAAGCAAAACAGTCCTACTTCCTATCTACCTTCAGTACTAACTCTAACTGCCACATGGACTTTTGGAAATCCCTCAAATCCCTGCTCTCTCCCCCTACCCAACCACCCCCCCCACACTACTTGTAAATGGCTCCATCCTCTCCGACCCAAGCTGTGTTGCCGAAGCTTTCAACACTCATTTCTCCAGCTGCAGAGACAAATTTCTATCCTCCCTCTGGAGCATGCATACCCCAGCCAACCCCCACCCTCTTCCCCAGCACTCACCCCCAGCCCTCCTTTCTTTTTCCAACCAGTCTCCCCCATAGAAGTCCTCCACTCCCTACATGCACTTAACCTGAACAAAGGTAAATGCCCATCATCCCTGGATGCTAAGATGCTATTCCTATCAGCCCCTGCCATAGCCTCCCCCCTAGCCGCACTTCTCAACCTCTCCTTCTCACTGGGTAAGGTACCAATGTCTTGGAAAATGGCCACTGTCATACCCCTCCCTAAAGGCAGTGACTCTTCATCCCCAAGCAACTATAGACCTATTTCCCTCCTCCCTATTCTGGAAAAACTTTAGGAGCGACTTGTCCTGTCCCAACTCACTCAGTACCTGGACTCCTCCTCCTTTTTTACTCCCTTCCAGTCTGGCTTCCGCAAAGCCCATTCTACCATCACCTCCCTACTGCGTGTCATGGGGGACATCCTCACTGGCATAGACAATGGTCACATCACCACGGCCATTTTTATAGATCTAGCCAAGGCGTTCGATACAGTCTCACACTCCCTACTCATCTTCAAACTCTCAGACGCAGAGATAGCTCACCCAGCTATAGAATGGTTCCAAGATTACCTAGCAAGTAGGATGCAAGCAGTCAGACTGACCACTCACACCTCTAACCCTCTTCCAGTCACTTCAGGTGTCCCCCAAGGGTCTGTCCTTGGACCAATACTTTTCTCTATATTTCTTAGTGGCCTCCCTGCTGCATGCTCACACTCATCCATCAAAATGTATGCCGACGATACTGGTCTGTACGCTGCTGGTCCCTCAACTAGCAGTGTGGCATCTCTCTCCTCCAGGAGGATTTCTCAGCCGTCCAACACTGGTTCATGTCAAATCAGCTATCTCTTAACCCAACAAAGACTGTGTCACTTACATTTGGCTCCCAACAAAGACTCTCCCGCAAAACACCCTGTCCCCCGTTCATTACCCTCCAAGGGGCACATCTTGAACAATGGACTAGCTATATATATCTGGGTGTCTGGCTTGACCAACACCTAGATTTCGCCTCCCACATTGACTCCCTGCATAAGAGACTGCTCCCTAAACTGGGGGCACTCTTCCGTAACAAAACCTGCCTCCCCAAGGAAATGAGGCTCGCCATAGTCCAAAAAATGATACTCCCAGTTCTGGATTACGGTGACATAGTATATTCTATTGCCCCTGCATCTACCCTGACAAGTCTAGACACCCTTTTCCACTCCTTCTGCTGCTTCATCCTCAACTCCCCACCATCCACTCACCACTGTACGTTATACAGTTCCCTAGCCCTGCCATCTCTCCATGACCGGAGACTAATAAACTGTGCTAGGCTTGCTGCTAAATTCTGCACTCACTCCCTCCCTCCCTACCTTGAATCTTCCTTATCTCAACAACCTCCCCCTGCGTACTCCTTAAGAGGTGCTGACCACAGACTTCTACATGTCCCACTAATGCGCACTTCCAAAGGCCAGTCAGCTTTCAAATTAGATCCCCAGTTATGGAATGCCCTTCCAGCCCCATCAGACATGCACAAAACTCCGTCAACAATCAGACTACTCCAGGCACACTTCTCCTCCAGCTGCTTATGCTAATTTGCAGTTAGCCCTCTACTAAGTATTCATAATTTGTTCAGGAGTACTCCTGGTATGCGATGTGTATTCTGTCTGTAATTTCTTTCCTGCTTGTGATTCGTGTTCAAAAAACTGTATTATTCTGTGTTTGAAATCATATACAATGTTCTCTATTTTCATTTCTGTATTTTAAATGTTCTTCTATATACCATGTATTGGGCTAGGCCCCCAGGTCACATCTGGAATCGAGCATGTTGCTCAGTATGCCTTCCTGGTAAATCTCGTAAATAAATAAAATAAATAAACAGGAACTGGCCAGTGTGTGGGCCAGCCCACAACTCCTCCTGTAGAGTATAAAAGTAGTAGATATGTCAGCTCTAATAAATATTATACCACAAGACTTCTGTATTATAACCCAATTACTTATTTTCCCAGCTCCTGGTCTACAAGTATATCCCTAAGACTCTGTTAGGGGAAATGTTACACATAAAACAAGTGTGAATCTGGAAGGTACATATACTAGTGGTATAGAAATGCTAGGTTAAACAGGATTCAAACACTAAACTCCAAAACAGAAGAGATGTTGCAAGCCCCAGTTTTACAGTCCCAGAAAAGTTCCAGTCTATAAGCACTCCAACTTGTGGGCCATGCAAACAGTATAAGAACTCCCCCATTATTGACTAGGCCAACATCTGTAAATGTACATCACCCAGCTTACCTCTAACTTTAACCTTAGATCCGTATATTAATGCTGTAGGAACAGATTTAAACAATATAATGCAAGAAACAGTCAATCTCCTTCTAGGTCCTTATGTCCCTCTGATTCCTCCTGTTCAATGATGGCCAAAAGCTTTTCAGCATCTTTTGGGTCGTTAAATTGGTATACTTTACCGCTCCATGAGACCCGCAGCCTAGCCGGATACAGTAATTGTTGCTGCACCTTCAGATTTCTCAAATGGGCCCAGACATCATCGAATAACTTGCGCCACTGTCTGGTGCCATAAGATAAATCTGGGAAGATGGAAATGTCCGAGACCCCATACTTGAGCTTCCTTCATTGATGTGCTGCAGCCTATATTCGATCCCTATCGCCAACACCCAGGCAGACCACAACCAACACTCGAGGTTCGGTGTTGCCGCTCTGTGCCCTGTGAGGAGCAAGTCTATAGGCCTTCTCCAAGGACAGTGACGATGACTCCTCACCAAATCCGAGTATTTCTGGCAAAAAGGTATGAATAAATTCGAGGGGGTCTTTACCTTCCACCAATTCTGGAAGACCCAGGATTCTGACATTCCTCTCTCGTACCTGATTCTCCAGCACCTCCAGACGCTGGTGCATCCAGGTATTTTCCTCGATCAACCTTGTTGAAACGTCCATTGTTTTATTTAAATTGCCCTCTAGCTTGAGTAATGACTGTTTATTTAAATCTGTTTGGGTTTCCAAAGTTGCAACACTCGGGGTCAGTTAGTCGAACTTTCGGTCCAACTCTTGGACCATGTGTACCAGACATAACAGAGTGGCATTGACTGTTGCCAAAGATACAGCTTCAGGTTCTTCCACACTAGAGGCCCCTGCCACTCCATCGCGTGCAGGCCCCCCATCTCTCTGACCTCGCGGCTGGAAATAGTCAGAGGAGGTGGCCGCAGTTCTTTTTGTTTTACCCATTTTCACTTTCAGAGGGGATTCACAACCTTAACATACACTAAGGAGCTGGGTTAAGTGTGGTGATGTTGACTTTTTTTAACTTTAATTCCACACAAGAGCTGGAGCTTCCAAAAATTGCTGCTTCCCATTGAGGTGCTCAACGGCGCCCCCCATGTTTTGTTTTTAAAGCTGTTCATTTCATCAAACTACACACAACCATTTAAAAAAGCACAAAAATCACACAGGGACACACATGCTGTAATTAGTGAAGACTAGCTGTTAGGAAAGTTATCTAAAATCACAGCTCTACCACTGTAAACTTGAGAAAAATGGCTCTTGTTGAATTACTGGTCCTGGACACATCACTGTTACATGGGACAGGAGACATTACAGGAACAAGAAGAGCCATGAAAAATGCTAACATGGTGATCCCAAGGGGCCATAAAACTAGCAATCAAATAAAAAAAAATCCTTTTGGCAAACATGGGGAAGGACTTACTAGGAGTACACCAAAAAATTAAAATACTCTGCGCAACATTTTATTTGTAAATGTTGACTAGTTTTCCTTTAGTCAGGAATTTGGTAATAAAAAAATTCTAGGTTTGATCAGAAATGTACCCACTCTTCCATGCTTCAACTACATACTGTAGTTATCAATCTGTCTCAAACACCAAAGTGTGATCATTCTTCACTCTTTTATAAAATTCTTGATGTGAGACTTGTCTCCAGACCTCTCCCTTGTAATCCTTTGTGTTGAGGACAACCACACTGCCACTCTTGTCTGTGGGCTTGATTACGATAGTGTGGTTGTTCTCAACAGTTTTAATGCTGCTGTTTCGCTTGTACTGAGGTTACAAAAGTGAGGCAAGGAGTAATCTGTAGCCAACCTCTTCAAATCTTGTTTGAATATTTTTCTGAATACTTAAATTTATTTTGTTGACGGTGGATTAAAGGTAGAAGGGCATTTCAAATCACAACCTGTACTATTCATCAAAGCTGTGTCTATATTGTTGGTATTAACATCACAAATGCTATTACCCATTGGCTGAATGCCTCTTCACTGCCTGTGGAAACAGAGATGACAGAAAATGTTAAGGACTTCTTCACTCACCGCTTCGTTATGGTAACAGGGAATGTAGTTTAGCCCCTGTATAGTTTAGTTTATCCTTGTTGTTGGAAGGTTGATTGATGTATTTTGAAATAGTACACAGTACTAAGCCAAATGATCATGATAAAACATTAATTTAATTTATTTTATTTATTTGTTGTCTTGGATAACAAATTTTGAGCTAGTAGCTATTTTACAAAGGTTCCAAGTCAGAGAGAGACTTAAAACAAGGTACAAGAATGAGAACAAGTGCAAAATACAGAAGGTAATTCAAACAGCTGGTAACTTATATACATGAATTATAACAAAGCAATTACAGGAGGCCAAACTAGACACTCAGGAGAGCAGAGAAAGGGAGGGTAGCAGGAGGGGAAAGAGTAGAGGGTGGTATGCAGTCAGGAAATGGCTTTGTTAGAGTGAAGAGGTGAGGGTAGGGAGAACAGTGGGGGGGGGAAGCAGAAAAGCAGTAAGGGGAATTGTTGGATGCAGCCAAGATGAGGCTTTGTTAAAGGGAAATGCTGATGAGCAGGATGACTGAGAAAGGAAGGAAACAAGGAAGGGAAGGGGAGAGGAGGGGTCATCATTTTTACGTGTATGAAGTGGTATGGGGGCAGGATAACGGAAGGGAGGGGAGAGAAGAGTGAGCTTGATTGAGATCGAATTAGTAGGCAGTGATCCCAAAGCAGGAGGATAGTGAAGGGAAGGATAAGTGGGGGGGGGGGGATGAGGAAGGGGAAAAGGTAGAGCAGAGTGTTTTTATAGAGGAAAGGTAGTAGTGTTGGAGGTAAATTGAAGGTGGGTAGTGTAGATTGGTTTTTAATCTGAAAAAGGAGGGCGATGGAGTTAGTAGTGTAAGGAAAGAGGTAATAAGGGAAGGGGAGAGGAGCAATTTGATGGGCAAAAATAGTGGAAGATGCTGAGAAACGTATGCGAGGGGGTAGAGGGTCAAGGGGCAGGGTTGTCGATCAAAGGGTAGGTGGGGGTAGCAGAGAAGAGGGGAAGAGACAGGAGTTAATCCAAGCAGCCCCCTTGGGCATATAGGGTGTTATTAAGTTCTTTTTAAATGGCATAAGCTTTGTGTTATCAGCAATGATGGCCGGGAGCTCACTGAGCCAAAGCGGGGCCTTATAGGAGAGTGATCTTTGAGCAAGTGCTGTGTGTCGAAAAGGAATGTGTAGAGAGTTCCTTGCCTTTCCTCTGGTCAGATGAGAATTTAGTACCGGTTTCAGAAGCCTCTGGACAGATTTTGGAGTTAGGCCTAGGAGGGTTTTTTTTACCTAGGAGGAAGACTTGATATTTGATTCTCCTGTGCAGGTTTAGCCACTTTGGGCATAAAGATCACAAGTCTATCTGAGGGTGCCTGCACCTAGCACCAGCCTGCAGGCCTTGTTCAGGGTTGTTCTAACTCTTCTCAGTGCAGTATTTGTGGCTATGCTGTACACAACAAGGCCATAGTCAGTAATGGAGAGAATTGAGCTGTTAACTGCTAGTGTGAGGGCTTCCTTTATCACGTAGGAATGGTGTCTAAAGAGTAAACCAGTTCTAGTACTGACCATTATTACAACCTGATCAACATGCTGTGTATAGCACAGGGAGCTAGCAAGGGTGATACCAAGGTATTTAAAGGTGCTTACTTGTTCCAGTGGTTCAAGCCTGCTGTTTAGGATCGTTAGATTGCTCGATTTATTTTTATTCTGCAAATTTGAGAACAGCATTGTTCTGGTTTTTTTTTTTATAATTTAGAAGGAGTTTGTTATGGTGTAACCGCTCCTCAAAAATAGTGAGACTCTGTTGTAGATTATTAGTTAGTTGGTTTAGATGGGGACTATTGGCAAAGATGACTGCATCATCTGCATAAAGAAGGATTTTGGGTGGGCAGATTTCAGGGAGGCAATTGAGGAATAGACTAAACAGTAGTGGGCCCAGAATAGAGCCCTGGGGGACACCCAGAGACACCTTTCTGACATCTAAGAGTGTGCTATGTATTTTTAACCACTGGGTTCTTAGGGCTAGGTAACTCTGAAACTACAAGGCAGCGTCAGCTGATATTCCAAGGGCAAGTAGTTTTTTTGAGGAGGATAGAGTGGTTGACCATATCAAAGGCTTTTGTGAGGTCAATATGTATAGACCGACTCTTGCTCACATCTAGTGCCTCATGAATATATTCGGTGTATTCTACGAGAGTAGTAGTGCTGTGTGCTTTGCGAAATCCATGCTGTTGCGGACACTGGATATTATATTTATTCAAATAGTCCACCAGTTGATCCAATACCATATGTTCAAGGGCCTTGGACGGGGGGGGGGGGTGGAAGATATTGGTCAGAAGTTTGAGTGGATTGCACGGTCTCCACTTTTATGAACAGGCATTATTACTGCTGATTTCCACCTTGCGGGGAATTGTGCTAGTTTGAGGGATAAGTTGAACATTTTTGTGATAGGTGGGACTACTTCATCAAGTGTAAGAACTATCAATTTCAGATCTTAAGTGTCATTACTATTCTGGTTTTACCATAGGTTCTCAGGAGGAATTTTTTAGCTTCACTACATGAGACCTCCTTAAAGTAGAAGGGGGGGGGGGTTCAGGTGCGGATGGCACATTATCAGTCAGCATGCTGTCAATGTCGTCAGTTGTGAATTCTAAGAATTCCAGTGGGAGAACAGTGCTTAGGTCAGAGAAGGCTGCGTTAAAAGTGTCGGCTATGGTTTTAGGGTCTTGTGTAATATCCCCATTAACAAGGGGCATGGAGGGGGAGGACTTGCTATCCTTTCCGGTGAGGTCTTTAAGGTTACTCCAAAATATTTTACCATCTCCCCATGTTTTATTAAGGCAGTCTTTGAAGAACCATGCTTTTGCTAGCCTGATCTCATGGGTACAGCTATTTCTGGCTGCCCTGTATTTCTGGCAGTCTGTCTGTTTACCAGTGGCCTTAGCTCTGTGCCATAGGTGGTCCCTGGTTCCCATGAGTTCTAGGAGGGATTGGGTGATCCAGCCATTGTTACGATTTTTTAGCTTCAGCTGCTTTACAGGTGTGAAAATGTCACAGGCCGCATTGTAGGTGTCGATGAAATGCTCCAGCGCCTGGTCGGCATCCTGAAGTGTATCAAGGTGGGACCAGTTGAGCTGCTTATGGTGGCCTCGAAAGAGCTCAGCTGCCTTTTTTTAGTACCCTACTGGCAGTTATGTGAGGGGCAGTTTTTTTTTATTAGTTCATAGGCAAGTGACTGGGGAATGGTCACTGAGCGAGTCAGGGTGAACTGAGACCTGAGTTATTCTTTCCTGACAGTTTGTTAGGACCCAATCAATCAAGTTTTGTGTTCCAGTGCAGTAGTTAATTCTTGTTGGTTTGTCCACCATTTAGGTGAGGCACAAACTGGTCAAGGTGTCTTTGTATGATGCTACATCCTGGGATAACCAATAGATGTTAAAGTCACCCAGGATTACAATTTCCCTGTCTTGGTTGAGATTACTAATATATCTTAAGACTTTGTTGAAGTTGTTGAGCTGTTCTCTGAGTGGTAAAAAGAGTTTAAGGACTGTTAATGATTTGTTTTGGTTACCAAGTAGTATCCTGATGGTTGGAGCTTGCACCTCTCTACCTGTGTATATTAGTTCCAGTGCATGGCCCCGAAGAGTGTCTCTTAGATGAACCAGACAGCCACCCCCTCTTTTGCCTATTCTGTCTTTCCAAAAGTGGAACCAGTTAGGGATAGTACAGTGTCAGGGATTTTGAGGCTGAGTCATGTTTCTGAGACAGAGAGAACATTAAGGTTATATTGGCAGACCCAGATTTGAGGTTGGTCAAACTTTGGTAGGAGACTGCATATGTTAATGGAGGCCAGTTTCAGCGTACCTCTGCTGGTTTCCCATACCAGTTTCATCCCAAAGGGGCTGGGATTTGGGTGGATATTGCCAGAGAGTAGAAGCAGCATAAAAGTGCAGCACATTAGAGATGTTTTAAGCCATTTAAGCCTTCAGCATTTGGTGTGCGTGAGAATGTACTTACCCTTCTTATAATGTAGGGAAATGGAGGGGTGGGGCAGTCATGCAACCATTAATACGGCGGTGTGGGATTTAGTAAGTTCATATCATTGACTGGGCAGAGGCTTGTTCATTCGATCATAATTACTATAAGAGGAGCTGCGGGTATTACGGGACATGGCGTGATCAGTTATTATTGAGTGACAGCTGTGAGGTGTGTGTTTAGAGGTGTCACGAGACAGAGGGGCTACCACTAGTTTAAGCAGTAAGAGACCCATAAAAGTGGGTGACATTTCACTCCTATTTGCTGGTAGTTGGCAGGCTGATGAGTGTGCACCAAGTAGTGCAGAAAGGAGAGAGAGAATGCATGCCAGGAGCTCGGATGTGTGGGATCTCAGAAGTCCTTTCCTAACTATCCAGGCTCGGAGAAGTGTCAAGAGGCAAGTTCAACTATTCAACTGATTAGGCAGGATTATGATGTGTACCCCACAATAGAGAAGTAAGGGGAGCAGAGCACACTTCCTGGGGAGCAACAGATAATCACTACTCGATAGGTGCAAATTAGAATTAAATGTGTATGGATTTAATGCCAGCAGTATGGATAACCATTCAAGCTGCGCTCTTGTAGAGTGAATAGCACACCCTATAGTGCTGGTATAATTTAGGCATGCAAGGGCCCCTAGTGGGAGATAGAATCAAATACAATAGCAGGGTTAGGGTGCTACCATTTAGTAAGAAGTTGCTGGGGGAGAGAAGAGACCAATGTGGAGGCGCCACAGGGGGAAAAGTTTGCTGATTTTTTCTAATGGGATGAGTATAAATTGGACATCACTTTTGTATGGAGGGGTGGCTGGGAAGGGAGGTGGCACTAACTAAGCAGAGCCACTCAAAGTGTGGCTCTGTGCTCTAAGGAGGCAAGCCACAGGTAGGCAGTCAGCCTGTCATTGTTCTGTACCTCAGGTCAGTCTGTAGCTGGAGTGGGAAGGGAGTCCTGGGTCTCGCTAGATCTCAAACCCTTGTTGGTAGTAGTAACAGCGCAGTGGTGAATTCAGGTACAGGGAGCTGGGGAGAAGAGGAGAGCAGCAGCAGCAGGTTAAGAAGGCCGGAGGGCAGAGCAGGTGCTAGTAGCCTGAGATAGGGGAGGGTAAGGAGCGAGAGCAGGGAGGAGGTAGAGGAGGAGTGAATGGTGAATTGAGCTACCAGCAAAGGAGTAGTAACCTGGGCTGAGGCACACTAGCTCAGTGCACAGAATGGAGGTGAGGAACAGGGGATAGTCAGAGCAAGGAAAACTTTTCGGCACAGGGCAAAACAATTCATGTATTTAAACAGTAAGGCTGCAGCTAGTTAGCAGACAATAACACATGCGCCTACAGGACTTTAGCAATATAGCTCAGACAACTCAACAACATCAGCTCGGAATTACGCTAATTCACACAGTCACAGTCCAGTGGTAAAATCAAGATTACAGCCACTAACACTACATTGTCTATAGACTAGGCATCAATTGAATCCAGTGCTCAGAAAAAGTCATCCAAATGTCAGTTTATTTGTTAAGACAATCTATGAAAGAAAATCAGGTATATGCTAAACTTGATGAAAGGTACTATTAAAAAAAAACAATATTTTCAGGTACTAGCTAAATTTGATTAAAGGTACTATTAAAACAATTTACACCAGTATGCCGACTCCCCCCCCCCCATACCACATGGTGTGGTGCAGTTCATTAAAGGCACATTATACAATGGCAAGAAAAAATTCTGGACTCTGATTGGTCAGTCTTGGTCTGGACCCGTGATGTTATCCCAGCATAACATCACGGGTGTGATGTTATCCAGCATAACATCATGGGTCTAGTCTCAGCCTCACTGTGAACCTGCAGATGAGCATTTTATGGATCCTTCCATTGCTTGTTTTATGGATCCTTCCATTGCTTGTTTTATGGATCCTTCCATTGATTGTTTTATGGATCCTTCCATTGATTGTTTCATCTTCTCTTAAAAAACAAAAATATTTTTCCACACAAAAACATCTTTAAAATGATTTTTTTTTATTCTGTATAACAATGAGCCATTGTATAATAGGAATAATGCACTCCAGGGTGTGTGTCGTGCTGGGATAACGTCACTTCTGGGGTGATTAGTCGCACTCAGCCTGCGGCCTCGTGCCTAATCACCCCAGGCATGATGTTATCCCAGCACGACACACACCCTGTCATGCATTATTCCTTTATTGCAAGATGGTGCCAGCTTCAAGGAGGCAAGCATCAGAGTGACGTGAAACGTTGATGGTTACAACAAGGGTGCTGCTGTTTTATTTGCTTTTACTTAAAAGCCTTATTAGCTCCTAGATTTAGGAGTACTTGAGTTTGGATAAGCAGCTAGAATTGTTTTCATGTATCTAATTGTAATGGCAGATTCTGTTTCCCTTTTGAATAAAGCTGAGTTTAAAAAAATATGTAATTCAATACTGTATATTACAGCATGAGCAAAATAAAACAAACTTAAAAAAGTGAAATCCATCATAATTACACCTGGTCGAATAGCTGTCAGTTATTTCACACAACTGCAGACCTTCTGTTCTGTGGTCACTAACCACTGCAGTACATTGTTAGGAGGTATAGGATCTCCAAAATCAGGGTGCAGAGACAAAGGTATGACGTTCCAGGAAAGTGAGGCACTAACTGAAAATGTTGCTCTACTTTTAATAGTGATGGTACATGGAACCACAAATCCTACACCCCCTGCGAACCTTAGACCCAACCTAATTGGTTTCACTTGTAAGAGGTCAGATATATACTGTAATTTGCACTTTAAAATGCAAAATTTTACAGGTGTGTATTTTTCTTCTTGCACTAAGAAATATCCATCCTGTCAGGTGGCATAGAGCGCATCTATGGGTTCCAAAAGGGGCAACAGTTATAAACCTTGCCACATGGTTGAAAGATGCCAAGATAGGTTTGCACCCCCATAAACCAAGTCATCATGGTCAGTGACTGGTAGAAGCATTGTATGATCAATTTGAGATCTTGTAGTGTAAGAAAGGGCATTTCACACTCTAAAATGGGCCTCTAGTATTTTGTCCATTTGCTCACCATTGAAGAAAAGCTGTATGTGCCTCCCAGGTTAGATTGCAGTCAAACCACACCCCAAGATACTTATACTTATCCCTGTTGTCGAGGCACAGGTCAGGAAGCATAGGAAGACCAGGAGCAGTTGTAAAATTCACAAATAGTGTTTTATTATCAACAATAGAATAAAAATAAAAATAAATGTTCAGGATAGTTATATACAGAGGCAGTACAAACAGAGAAAACAAAGTCCTTCATCTGAGTGTTTCTTCTAGATTTCGAATCTCAGTCTCTCTAGCAAAAATATTGCTGCTCTTCTTATAACAAGTTTTTACCAGGCAATTAACTCTGCATCCTCCGCTTGTTAAGGAGACATCCTGTTTTTCACAGAATGTTCCATCCTTGCAGGTGCAACAAAAGAACATAGTGACCCAGAACTGACCTCTTGTTGATAGCTCTGCAAAAGGTTTGCAAACCAGCATCTTGGGTTAACCCCTTGAGTTCCAAATAGTTTTGCAATCATTTCAACAGTATAACTGTTTACAGTTTCAAACCAAAGGATCCCCGTTTCACATACAGATTCACATATATTTTGTGACTGCAGATACACAAGGGGGGAAGAAAAGACAGAAACAGAAAGTGAAGGCAGAGAAATGGCATGAGGTGGAGAATCATGAGACTGTCGGAGTGTTCAGTTCCTAGGTCTCATGAGAACATTTAGTTGCATAACAAGACTGTCAAGAGACAGAAGAGGTGAGGACAGAACAGATCCTTGCATTTAACTCTTTCTGCATAACAAATGGGACAGGTCCTTATTCAACCCTGTCACAATCCACTACTTCCAAAGCGACTGAGTCTATGGTTTACATTGACTGCTGAGCTTCCTGCTCATCTACTCTCTTGGGCGAACCAAAACATATTTGTCTGTGTTTGATGTACTGACTCCCATGTTACCTTGTAAAAGGTTCTGTGTTGCCAGTGGTCTTACCCAATAAACAAAATAAATGAAATTTAAAATAAAATATCAATTTTTGATTTTCATCTGTCTCATGTCCTCTCTCCTGTGGGCATCTAGATGTATGAAAAGGCAGAATCATGGAAGACAGGTAGTAGCTGCATGCTCTTACAAATATTCCTAATTAATGACTGTTTTCTCAAGCTTTTGTAGGAAACTGAATTGTTAGTATCTCTGAGATAGTTTTATTTATTATGTTGGATTTGTTATATAATTTTATGTAAAGTGCCTTGGTTTTTAAAAAAATGCATTGTTAAATAATCTATTTTAGAGGCCTTACTACAAAGAAGTCTCTCTATACATAATGTAAACGGAGGAGATGTATAGTTCTGATGTAGGTGCCTAATGTTGTACAACAACACAGACAGTTGTTGCATTGCTTCCAAATTGTAAAACGTGGGACTTTTCAATGGGCACTTGAAAACTAGAGACGATGGCTGCCTAAACCAGTGCTGTCTCCTACCTACAACTAAATCTGGCAGAATCCATCTACCTAGTTTACCCCATCAGCATTTTCTGGTATGTACGAGTAGTGCTCACTGTGCATCCAACTAGCTAAAAATTGTGAACAACAGTGCTTCCTGACCAGAAAATCCATGCATTGTTTGACCAGGCCTAACTGCATTTGCATCCACTCTAGCAGCAACATTGCATCAGCTCTACACTTGCCAAATGGTGACAGCCTGGCTTGAGTGAAGTGTATGTTCTCCAGACTTCTAACAGACACTGGGGAAATCTGGACAGCTTGTGCTAAGACCACCGCAGATGTCACGCAACTAACAGATAGAGTGACTAGCATGGAATCCCACATTAGCAAGACAGGGAAAATTATGAAGGAATTGAGGAGCCAGCTGAAGGAACTAGGCAGGATGATCCACCTCCTGTAGGACTGTGGTGAGGATCTCAAAAAGAGGGGCCGACAAAACAACCAGCATTTCATCAGTTTTGCTCAAGGCAGTGAAGGACAGGACTGCTGCAGTTTTCTACAGAGAATGCTGCTACGTCATCTCCATTCTCACTACCCCAATGTCTATGAAATAGAGCAGGCCCATCTCTCCTTGCTACCTCATCCCAAAACTGAAGAGAATCCATGCATTCTGAAATATCACACCGAGGAGAAAATCCTCAAAATGGCACAAGAACTCAGTCCCCTTATATGACGGGGCCACTGCATCCAAATCTTCCAAGATTTCTCTTGGGAAATCTCAAAGCAGAGATGGGCATTCACAGAAGTCAGAAAGTGCCTTTACCAGAGTGAAGCTGACTACAACATCAGGTATTCAGCCACCCTGCACATAATGATAAATGGTGTGCCATGTGACTTTCAATCCCCTGAGGCAACTGAACAGTTTGTCATTCAGCATTGGCCCTCCCTCCTTTCCTTATAACCAGCTCCAAGCAGCAGTTCAAAGACCTCTGAATGCACCCCAATAGACACAACAGCTCCAGCTTCCAGCCCTGAGTCTCAGCCTGCAAAAGGGAGCAAGTGCACCTTCACCTGATGATGATGACGGCTGGAGGATAGTGCACAGACATTGAAACCAGAAGAAGAAACCTAAGGATCAAAGAAACCAACAGCCAGGTGCCAGGATCAGTAGGCACTGCCACCAGTTCAACTTTGCAGCAGGAGTCTCAGCTGAAACTTCAGACTTCCCTTGGAGGATTTCCCACTCATCACTGAAGCCAACAGGTATGCGTCCATCTAACAGCCCTCAATCAGCAGACTTGTGAACTTTTCCACCATTGTGGCCTAGAATGGCCTTCTCCCTGCCCCTTGACTCTCTGCTGACCTCATGGGCAGAGACTGCCACATCCATAGCCCTCCCTTCAGACAGCTCATCTGCATCAGAAGAGGTCACACCACCTACCAGCCAACTGTCTGCCACCCTTGTCTTAGCTGAACCTAATGGTGGAAGTCTTGGACTTTTCCTGGTCTCTGGACTGCTGTAAGTATGGCATTTTTCCTTGTGTCTCCCTCATCTTTGCCAGTGGGTATGGATTGCTAGAGGGGCAGTAGCATGCAATACTGTGTAATCTCTTACTTCATATAATGAAGCAGTGCCACTTCTAGATTGCTGTGGTCTGACATGAATGGGGAGGAAGGTACTGGTGCTACCCAGACCAGGGAGTTTTAAGGAAGAGATCAGTGGGCTTAGTGGGTTGTTTAAGCCCTCCTCCGCTTCCCCCCAAGGCAAACATGCTGCTCTCCTTCTGGTTATTATTACCCCCTGTGTGGTACATGAATTGGATGAATTATCCATCTGGGAGACTGGCAAGACCTTCCTTTGCCCCTTTTAAGCTAGTTAGGACCCCCTTTCACCATGGCTTTGTGGGTCTAACAACCCTCCCTACAAGATCTCTCATTGAGTATTTAGTGCTATCCATTCAAGGTGTTTTCTCTCACTCATGGCTGAGAGGATCCACATGGATGATGCGGCTCCCTTGCTCACGTGGTGGAAAAATTTTCTCTCTAACTCATGGGTGTAGACTTCCCACATTTGAGAGGGCACTTTCTCGTGCCTTGTGTGCCATGGTGATTTGCCTGTAATGCAAGATCCCGAAGTCTTCACACTTGGAAAAAGGTCTTGCAAACTCATGGTGCAATGACGCTCCACGTGTAGTATGGGATTCTGGTGAGCACACATTCGAGATGGCTCCCTCTCAAGCTTGCTGCATGATACCAGTCTGGCAGGCATTCTACCCTTGAAGTGTCACCTTTCCCATACCTCTGACTCTGTCTTCATGATAGACACCTTCAGAGATACATCAGGATAATGCATAGAAATGAAAGTGTTTCCTCTAGGCTACCACTGGACCAACACCATCGGAAATGATTAGTTGGCTGCCTCTCCAAATATGGGGGTTGCTGACCCCAGTCCCATTTGTCAATAGCCTTCTACATAGGCAGAAATAAAAAGAATTTCTGGGTTGCCTGGCACCACATGAAGGACTTACGTCTCGAGTCGTTGGGGCTGGGAGGGAAGGGGGGCACCTACACTATTGTTAACCATCTACCCAGCAGCACTAGGATGCTGCCAGTAGAAGCTCTAGTTAGCAGGAGGATCTGTAGAATGTTAAAATACATGTTACCTCAGTTATGGCCTCCACAAGCCCACTCAATGGGATCTGATGCTACCTACTGTCACTAGCGAACTTTCTTTTCGCTACTGTTTCCCCTTGTTTCACTTACCACTCTATGCAACCCAGGAGAACCTCATGGTGTCCTTGGCATGAAGCCATGTCTACTCACCACCATGATGCCTTGAAGGAAGAGGAAGATCAGCCCCAAACTCTGATAGAGGAGGGTAGATATAATTTCTGCTCTTAATATTTATATTCCTCTTACTTCTCTCTTATCACCGAGGCACAGGTCAGGAAGCATAGGAAAACCAGGAGCAGTTTCAAAATTCACAAGGAGCATTTTATTTTTCTCAATAACAGCAAAATAAAAAATAAAATTATGTAGTATAACTATTTACAAAGGCAGTACTAACAAAGAAAATTAAGTTCTTCTTTTGAGGGTATCTCTTAATTCCAAGTTTCAGTCTCTCAGTCTCTCACTCTCCTTGTCTCTCTAGCAAAAACATTTCTGCTCTCTTCATAAGTCTTTGTCTGGGAACTCGTTAAGAGAGCATGCTTCTCACAGAATGTTCTTGTAAGTTTACAGAATGTTCTTGCCAGTTTAATTCCTAGCAGGTTCAGCAAAACAGTACATATTGACCCAGAACTGACCTCTTGTTTACAGTTCTGCAAAATGCTTAAAAACTGCATCTCAGGTTAACCTCTTGAGTTCCAAATAGCTATTTGCAACCATTTCAACAATATAACTATATACAGTTTTAAACAAAGAGATCCCAGTATCACATACAGTTTTACACAGATATTCACATATATTTCACAACTGCAGATATGCAAGGGGGAAGAAAAGACAGAAATAGAAAGGGAAGGCAAAGAGATAGCAAGAGGCAGAGAACTGCAAAACCATCAGAGTGATCAGTTGCTAGGTCTCACAAGAAAATGTGGTTGTACAACCAAACAGACAAGAGACAGAAAAGAAGAGGATAGAACAAACCTTTGCATTTAAACTCTTTCTGCATAACAAATGGGGCAGGGCCTTATTCAGCCCTGTCACATACCCTCCTTAAGAGGGAACCTGTTTTAAAAACAAGTTTCCACAACTTTCCATTAATTCTCATCAAACAGTAGCTTATAACCTTTACAGTTCAGTGCATATGCAGAATAACAAACAAAGAAGTTTCAACTCACATTTTTTAACCTTCAAAATTCTCAGTTCCTGATCCATATCTTGACAGAAAATCAGCATTGACATTCTTCCTCCTAGATTTGTGCATCACTTTAAATTTAAATGACTGTAGGGCCAGATACCACCGTGTGATTCTAGAATGTTTATCCTTCATTTGGTTAAGCCAACAGAGAGGATTGTGGTCTGTTACAAGTACAAAGTCAGCTCCTAGTAAGTAAAACCTAAGGGACTCCATTGCCCACTTTGCCACAAGGCATTCCTTTTCAATATTGAAGTATCTTTTATCTCTGTCGTGCAATGTCTTACTAATATATGGAATAGGATGTTCTTTTTATCTATATTTTGTCTGAGGACTGCACCAAGGCCTACCTCTGATGCATATGTCTGTAACAAAAATTGTTTCTCGAAGTCTGGGCTTCTTAAAACAGGGGCTGAACATAATGCAGCCTTAATGGCCCGAAAAGCCTTGTCACACTCTGGGTTCCATTGCACATTATTCAGGAACCGTTTCCTTGTGAGTTCAGTGAAGGGAGTAGCTAACTTGGCAAAGCTGGGAATAAATCTCTGATAATAACCAGTCAGCCCTAAAAATGACCTGACATGTTTCTTGGTTTTAGGGATAGGGCTGTTAGCTACAGATTCTATCTTGGAAACCTCTGGCTTGACTTTTCCATTTCCCAAAACACAGCTCAAATATCTGGATTCCTGCATGCTCAATGCACACTTGGTAGGATTAATTATCAGACCTGCCTTTTTGATCGATTGGATGACTGCTCATAGGTGTTCCAGGTGGCTTTTCCAGTCTGGACTGTACACCATGACATTATCCAGGTACACAGCACAATAAACAGTGTGAGGGGGATAAAATTACATCCATGTACCGCTGGAATGTAGCTGGTACGCAATGTCAATCAATCATAATTTATTTATAAAAGGCACCTTTCTTCAACCAAGGCACCTGTACATACATAAACAATACAGAAATACAAACATAGTTTCTGATTTAAATAAAATCTTATAAATAAATTTACTATAAATTAATACTAAAATGACCATGTGCAGATTCAAACAAATAAGTCTTAAGTGCAGTTTTAAACTCCTGGATAGTCAAGCAATCTCGTATACAATGAGGTAGAGAATTCCACAGGGTCAGGGTCAGGGCCACAAAACTAAAAGAATGGGCTCCAGATGTCTTTAAATGGACCCTGGGAATCTCTAGCAATCCCTCGTCGGTGGATCAGAGAGGGTGGAGGGGGCAGTAGGGATGAAGGAGATCTTGCAAGTAGTTAGGTCCCTGGTCATGTAGGGCTTTATAGGTCAGTAAACTGACCTTGAAGGTGACCATCCACCACACTGAAAGTCAGTGCAATCCATGGAGCACAGGCGTTATATGGCTGGTTCTAGCTGTACCAGTCAGTAGCCTGGCTGCCACATTTTGCCCAATGTAAACCAAACAACATGGTGGTGAACTGATAGAATCCAATAGCAGTGGCAAATACAGTTTTGCTTCTGGATTCTTTAGCTAGGGGGATTTGCCAGTAACCCTTGGTGAGATTGAGGGTAGTGATATACTTGGCACTTCCCAGTCTGTCCAGCAAATCATCTATTCTGGGCATAGGATAACTGTCAAATTCTGATAATTGATTAAGTTTCCTAAAATCAAGGCAGATTCTTACACCCCCTTTTTTTATTTACAGGCACCATTGGTGATGACCAAACACTGTTCAACTCTTCTATGATACTTAATTCGTTCATTTTTTTGTATTTCCTTAACCATGTCTGCTCTTAACTACTCTGGTAATCTGAATGACTTTTGTCTCATAGGGCGAGCATTCCTTGTCACTTTTACGTGCTCGACACCTTTAGCTCGACTTGGCACTGTGGTAAAAATACTGTTAAATGTATTTAGCACATTACCAATTTCTGTAGTTTGTTCTAAAATTAAGGAAACATTCACCTTTACAGCATCAGCAGTTACAGTTTGTTCCAGTCTATCATAAGCTACTTCAATATCTTCTTTATCAGATTCTGGTAAAACTAGCAAAACAGCTTTTGGTGTTTTTTCAACCCACTTCTTGAGGAGGTTAGCATGGTATACTATAGTAGGAATTTTCCTATCAGGGGTCTCAATCTCATAGTTAACTGTGCCAGTACATCTAAGCACTTTATAAGGCCCTTGCCACTTCATTAACAATTTATTTTCTGTAGTGGGTAACAATAGTAAGACCTTTTTACCTGGCTCAAAAACTTTTTCTTTTTACCCATGGTCATAATACACCTTCTGCTGGTTTTGGGCCTCTTCCTGATTACTATGGGTGACTTCAACATATTTTGCCAGCTTCTTTCTCAAGGCCCACATATAAGAGGTAATAGATTGTTTCTGACTGGGGTTATCTTCCCCTGTTTCTTTTATTACATCTAGTGGTCATCTAGGTTGTCCACCATACAGCATTTCAAATGGTGAAAAACCTATGGATGCCTGTGGCACTTCTCTGTAAGCAAAAAGCAAGTAACGTAAGTATTGGTCCGAATCTTTCCATTCCCCTTTTACAAACCTTTTTAACATGCATTTTAGGGTTTGATTAAAATGCTCAACAAGACCGTCTGTGTGAGGGTGATAAGGGGAGGTTCTTATGGCAGTGATACCTAGTAGTCAGTACCTTCAGAAATTCAACACCAAAATTACTACCCTGATCTTGTTAGGTATTCCCACCCTGCTGAAAATTTTGGCAAGCTCTGCTGCCACTTTTTGGGCTGTGACAGTACACATTGTAACTGCCTCTGGTTATCGAGTACCATAGTAACATACTACCAAAATAAATCAATTACCCTTTTTACTTTTGTCTAAGGAGCCAACCACATCCATTTCAATTCTCTCAAAAGGCACATCTATCAAGGGTAGGGACACCTTGTCCTTTTTAGTCACTGGGGCTACTTTCTGACACACTCGGCACAAGAACTGCAAAAGGTAGCAACATCTTCATGAATTCCAGGCCAGTAAAATCTGTACAGCAAACTAGCAAGGGTGCGATCCTTCCCTGAGTGACCAGTCAAAGGACTATCATGTGCTATCTGTAACAACTCAGATCTATACTTTTGTGGTATAACCAATTGTTGTATCCAGTCTTGTGTTTGAGGTTTAACTCAAACTCTATACAGTAGCCCATTACATTTTTTAAACATAGGTTCACCCTGTTTTGGTTTCACCCCCAGATGCTTAAAATATCCCAGGAGAGAAACAACGTTATCTTGTTCTGAAAGAAAATCACAATCAGTGATCAGTTTAGTTTCACCATTTTCGTATGTTAACCCCTTATGTCCATCAGTCTTTTGTTGTCACTGTTTCTTCAGGTGTCATCTTTCTTTCCTGGACTTCTGGATCTGGGAGCTCCGCTCAAACAAGTCTGAATCAAAATCAGCGAAAGGAAGAGTCCCCACCATCTGAGATTTTCTTTGCCTGAACTCTTGTCACCACAGCTGCTAAAACATTAGGATTTACTCCCTCTTTGATTAACTCAGTAAATCCTGGAAAGTCAAGGCAAGGCAAAATTTTTAAAAAAATGTGCAATCCCGGAGGCTCTGGGCACTGTACAAACAATAAACACAGCTTCAGAAAATAGAATCATTTAAATACAAAATAGTTAACAACCCAGCATAATACTACAGCATATATAAAATTAATAATCAATCAGATCAATAAATAACCATTCAGTCCAGAAATGCCTGAGCAAACAGGAGGACCTTAAGGTGGGCCTTGAATACTTCTAAAGTAGAGGCCTCCTTAACCCCAAGGGGCAGTGGATTCCAAAGGATGGGAGCGGCGACACTAGAAGCCCTGTTGCCAACAGATTTCAACCTTGTCCTTGGAATCACAATGGGTTCTCCACAAGAGGAACGGAGGGGGCAGACAGAGAGAAAACAGGAACAAGAAGGTCAGACAGGTAACCAGGGCCCTGGCCGTGTATGGCCTTACAGGTGAGAAGACACACCTTAAAGAGGATCCTCCACCTGACCGGCAGCCAGTGCAGCTCATGCAGCACTAGTGTAATATGGCAGAATTTTGACTGCCCAGTTAATAACTGGGTAGCTGCATTCTGCACTAGCTGCAGCCTGTGGAGAGATCCTCCCATGACCCCAAGGTAGAGCACATTACAGTAGTCAAGCCTTGATGTAACTAAGACATGCATCAAAGTGGGGAGATCCAGAGGCAGAACAAGGGGTTTATCCTGGTGACATTTCTAAGATGGAAAAAACAGGAGCAGACAGTGGAGGATATCTGCACCTCCATAGTCAAACTCCTATCCAGAATGACACCAATATTTTGCACCCTAGAGGAGGTCTTCAATGAAGCACATCTTAGAACAAGTCCAGTCTCTGATTCAGAGGCCATCCTGTCACACACTCTGTTCAACTCCACCACCAATACCTCCATCTTATCGGGGTTTAGTCACAAGCAGCTGGAGGCCATTCAGTCGTTAATCTCAGCAAGGCAGTTGTTTAACACATCTATCACATTGGATGTTCCTGGGACAAAGGAAAGATATAGCTGGGTATCATCAGCATACAATGAAAACCCAAGCCATACTTCCTTATGAGCCCTCCCAGGGGTAGCATGTACACTGCGAACAGCACTGGGGCTAATACCGATCCCTGATGGAGTCAGCAAGATAAGAGGCTGGGGTGGAGGAAAAATTCCCCATCATAGCCTGTTGCCTTCTATTAGTTAGAAAGGACTCAAGCCAGCAGATGACGGTGCCGGTGAGTCCACAGAGATCCCTAAGGTGGTCAAGCAACACACAATGGTCCACAGTGTCAAATGCTGAGGAGAGATCAAAGAGCACAAGAATTATCTTATCTCCTCGATCTCTTGCCTTGAGGACATCATTCAACACCCAAACAGCGAAGTTTCTGTGCTATGCCTCACCCAAAATCCTGACTGGAAAAGTTTGTATAACTCGTGGCTCATGAGGTGCTCCTCCAACTGAAGCACCTCAACCTCCTCCACTACTTTTGCCAAAAAGGGAAGATTAGAGATAGGTCGGTAATTTGCCCTGACTTCCAGGTCCAAAGATGGTTTCTTTAACAGTGGTATCACCAATGCCTCCTTTAAGGCATCAGGGAAAACAGCCTCAGATAAGGAACACTGTACAATCAGAGCAAACACCGGTCCAATGGTGTCGATGCATCTCATCAAGAAATGCGTCGTCACCGGATCCAGTTCACAAAAGGTGTGCTTCAGATTGGTCACCACCTCAATGACTTCACTTACCTCCACTGGTCTAAACTCCCCCCAACCAGGCAGAGTGCTTTTAGAACACTTCAGGTGACCACTGCCAGCTATGACATTGCTGACTGGAGAAACGCCCTGCTGGATACTGGACACTCTGTCCAAGAAGAATTGAGTAAACTCTTGGCATTCAACATCAGAAAAAAACTTCTTCGACTGTAGACATGCAGGATGAAGTAGCCGGTCCACAGTCCAAAAAAATATGGCTGGTCGATTCTTCCCGGCAGCAATCTCCCTGGACAGGAACACTGCCTTCTTATGGTTGATTGCCCCCTGGTATGCATTATAATGCATACGCAAGGCCAGTTTGTCCCCCTCCAGGCCGGACTTTCTCCAGCAGCGTTCTAACCTCCAACCCTTTCTCTACATCTCTCTGAGAGCCCCATCAAACCATAGGGAACTCAGGAAGGAAGATTTGGGTCATACACAGATAGTTGCGAGACAGTCAGTGGTGTTGCATAATACCTTATTATAGGTGCCCACCCCAACACCAACGCCTTTGATGCATGCATCACTCACTCTAGATAGATTGTCTGCCACCAAAAAACCCTCCGGGGGTTAATCCCGCAAAGGGTGACAGGTCAGCATCTCTGTAGGGGGAGGGCATCCGGTGGGAGCCCCAAACATGAACTGCACCGTGCAGTGATCAGACCATGCCACCTGATCAATCCTGAGATTATCTGTCTCAAGCCCTAGTGAGAACACCAAGTCCAACATGTGGCCACCCTGGTGAGTTGCGGCAGACACAACTTGTGACAGGCCCAGTGATGACATAGTCTGGAGGAGGTTATAACCAAGCCGAGAAGATTTGTCATCAGCCCAAACATTTAAATCCCCCAGAATAATACATCTGGGGGCTTCCAATGTTTCACTGATGATGAATTCAGCAACCTCCTGCAGGAAATTTCCCAGCACCCCAGCGGGGCAGTAAATAAAGAAAATCCTGCAACCTGTGCCTGGAGCCCCATGAATGGCCACACATTCAAAAGAACTTGGGGTTCCCACTGGGTACACAGTGAAGCCCAAGCTGGATCTAAAACAAATGGCTTCTCCACCACCCCTACATTCCTCTCTGGGGCAGTGCACAATGGTATACCCAGGTGGGATGGCAGCCTCAAAAAGTGAGCCAGCATCGTCTCCAACCCAGGTCTTCATGATGCAAGCCAGGTCGACTGAGGAAATCAAGTCTGCCATAATTGCGGTCTTGTTCCTGATCAACCTGGCGTTGCATAGCACTGCCCTCAGGGGATTGGTGGGTAATGCAGCCCTTGGGTTACCTGGCCATTCGATCTAGTGGACTTCCTGGGGACAGGCACCAAACATGTCTGGCCTCTCTCTTGTGCCTGCCGTAATTCAGGGCACCTTCTATACCTGATAATCCCTATCTTACCACCCTCTGCTGTGCACGGGGCTCCCCACTGCCCCCAAGATCACCTCGGCCCCTCCAAATCCCCACCTCCTGGCAACATCTAGTAGTAGTATAAGAAACTGGGAGGCAGGTGAAGGGCCAGAGATCATGCAGGAGGGACGCCCCATACACTATCCTGGCCCCCTCAGCCCCTCCAAATAACCCAGGCACATCACAAAATTTAAGTAGGAAATAGTAGACAGTCCAAAACTAATTAGACAATCCACAAATTCCAACCCTTACACACACACGTTTAAAATCTAGATTGCTAAACAAAAGACAGTTAAAGTCATTTCCAATAATCACAGGTATGGGTAACTTAGGTACTACCCCCATTTTCATTTGGTACAACACCCCATTAATAGAGTCACTTGGCTGGTGGGATAGTATTGAGTGTCCCCATGGATGCAGATGACACCAGTATCTGGTCCTTTTGGACATTGTTTTCCCAGCACTTTAATATGCACTACGGTCTGTCTGCTTTCTGAATCTGTAAGTCCTTACACAGTCTTATCTCCCACCTTCACAACTGTTAAGTACTTGCCCCAGTTTGCTAAGGACAAATCTGCTCCAGTGTCACTCTTCTTACTATGGCAATTTCTTGCAATATGACCTGGCTTATTATGGTTATAGCAAATAAAGTCTTTGGGTGCAGATTTGTTACCCCCATCAGTGTTCTTATCAGACTTGGAGTTTAAAGGGGAAAAAGAGTGTCTTACTGGTGCTTGGCTGTTACCTTGCTGCCGTGGCCTCTGTTTGGCCATTTGGTAGTCTTCAGCCAAAGAAACAGCCTTTCCCCCACTTTCTGGTCAGTGTTCTTTTACCCAAAGCTGTACATCTGTGGCTAGGATGTTGATGAACTGCTCCATTACAAATGTTTCAGTGATCTGTGGGAGTGTTTTGCCCTCTGGTTGGAGCCATTTCATAAGGAGTTCTCTGAGTTGGGTGAAGGCTTCTGGAGGATTGTTGACTGAGTTGTACTAAAGAGGCAGAAAATCTTTGCCTGTAGGTCTCTCCTGAGATGTCATGTCTTTTAAGGTTCTCTCTTTTCACCAGGCCATAGTTTTCTGACTGTGCAGTGTCCCTATTGCTGTAGGTCAGTTGGGCTTTCCCTGTCAGGTAAGGTACCAATCTGATTACCATTGCTGCTTTGGCCACTGGCAAGCTGTAGCAACCCTTTCAAAAGTTGTCAAGTATGCTTAGATATCTTCCAAGGGACACAACTTTGTAAGTTTAATGTCTTTTAAGTTGTTGGTGTTTTGTTGCTCTACTGGACCTGTGCCAAAACCTCCAGCTTTGCTAGCTTGCAAGGCATCCAGCCATCGCTACTCCAGTCAATGCATCTCTTTTTTCCTCTGCTGTTCCTGTTGCTGCATCTCTTTTTTCTCTGTTTCTCCATCTCTTGTTGTTGTTGTATAGCCCACCATTTGAGGAAGACAGACAGGCTTTCAGGTTCTGTCACTGCCTGCTCTTTTTCCATCACTGGTGCTGGCTGTACAGTCTCAGCTTGAACTTCTGTTTCTGCTAGTTTGGCTGCCATTCATCTGGTAATCACTCCTGGACTTGCTGCTACAGAATCCATACCTTTCTTCTACACTTTTCTAGTACCAGGTCTAGTACCCATGCACAACACACCTGGCTTAGAGTATGCACAATGTAAATCCCTGTTGAAAATGAAACTGGCCACGGTTTTGTACAAGTTTAATAACAACAACATTATATGTAGTTGGCTAACCAAAGGTGGAGAAGATAGGAAAGGTGTAAAAGGACCAGAAGGTTGAGAAGATGGAAAGGTGTAACAGGGCTTGCAGAGGCTGTAAGTGGCTAGTACATAACTGAATACCACCATGTAACTCTGCAAGTGGCTAGTGAAGGGCTGCAAGTGGCTAATGAAGAACTAAATGATTAATATGTCTGTAAATGTAAGAATTTAAAAGGTAATTGTTGGAACCATGTAAATGATATTTGTAAGAATAAAGTGTAGCAAAACAGGTGAAAGAGCATATGCAATGTTTAAGAACAGATGTCCTCAGCAGAATTAGTTTACCCTGTTCAGCGGAATGCTTTGTACCAAAACATGCCTTTTTGTAACTCAAAAGGTCATGGTCCAGATAAAGATGCAGCTGTCTAAAGTAACCGCATCTAGCCTTGACTGGTGTGGTTCCTCATCTCATGATTATTTGTGTTTAAAATTATGCATAACAAAGAGCTGATAAGGAATAATGATATACTTGCTTTGGCCACTATTTACTAAAAGGCTATTTTTGCATTTCTAAGCAAATTATTTTAAATAGAGTGAAAGTCCCCTTAGTTGTTTTCTGTCTCCTAAGCATGTTATTTTTAATACTGTAAAATCCCCTGACCACTTGTTTTTCCATCCAAGGATGATGATAAACAAAACTCCCCTGTCTCGGCAAAGTGTCAAATGTATCTTATGACCGAGGTATCTTATGGCCAATGTACTTTTGAACCATTGTCTCATGATTTATTGAATGACATAGTGTCTAGGCTAAAATCTGCTGTAGTAGTTTTTGGAAAATTCCAACCATGTATTTTTGTTGTAAACAATTTGGGTATAAGTACAGGACCAAAATGTTGGGTCCAGTGTCTCTTCGAGATGAAAGAAGTCTAAAGATCTGACTATCCATAGTGCTGAAGGACCCAGAGAAGTTGAGTATTGCTTCATTTTCTCTGAAAATCTGTAGCCCTGTAATACAAATATTACTAGCTGTTTAGGTTGCATGTTAGAAACACCCCAATGGGACTGCCCAATTGGTTGTTTAGAATTAAATTGTTGTAGCTACACCCAGATAGTAGCAGGCTATCCGATGCCTAGAAATAATGTTAGCATGTATTCCCTTTTGTAAGTTAGGATTATTGATCATGACAGGATGCATTCTTATTGTTAAAATAGGATTATTCTGGTTTCTCTTTATATATTGGGTAAATAACAGTTAATTTGGCCCTAAGCTTAAATGTTTCTAATGTTTACAGATTATGCTAGAATGCACCTCTTTCTGTGAATTAGGACTATTCATCCTGTCAGGGTGTGTCTTTATTGGTACAATAGGATTTTTCTGTCTAGTCTTGTTGATAATATCCTAATAAAGTACAACTAATTTGGCAAAGAATATGGTGTGGTGGCTTTGTTAAGTTACTGAGAATTACCAACCAGGAACCTGTATAGTGTGTAGCCTCACTGTTGCAGTGAGGCACAGTGTGTTTATTTACAAAATTGGCGAGCCAGCCAGGAGCTGGTTTGGTGTTAATTCTGGTAATCTGACAAAGCATTTTTCTTGTAATCTAAGCAGAGTCCATGCAGATAAGGGTCATAACCTAACTGCGGGGCTGGGAAAAAGAGTTGAACAAACTCTGAGTGTTCGAGCAGACTTGAACCTACAAATAAAGATCTATGGAGAAGCTAAAGAAAAGGCTTGATAAGTTTAAATGTGTTGAAGAATTAAGTGTAAGAAAGAGTCTGAAGACCCATGGAAATGAGCCCAAGGGCATGTAGAAAAATGTTTTAAGGAAAAGAGTCTGTTACACAAGGAGGGCACAAATGCCCTTGTGTTTGGTGCCTGCTGGATAGTAGGTCAATGGAAGGAGGAAGTACAGGCTCTGACAGCTGCAAAAGAAAAATTATGGGAGCAAATTAGAAAATTAACTGGGGAAAACCAATTGCTCTCTTTTACTGCTCAATCTGCCTCTGCTAAAGAGGCAACTGCAGCTCAAGCAATGTTAGACAACCAATTCTTAGAGGGAGAGAGGAAACAATTAACAACATGTTTGGAGGAGGTGCAAGGGGCTATAAGATGCCTCTCATGGGTCAAAACCTCCTCTAAGCCCAATATAGATCACCAAGAATGCCAATGGTGCATTAAAGAGTTAGAAGCCCAGTTAGGAATACATCAAGCAGTGGTGGCTGCTTATAGTGGTGCCCCCTTAAAGGATGAGAGTAATAATGATGATGGTGATGACGTAAATTGGGGGGAAATAGATGATGCAGATTGGAGAGAGCATTGCCAAAAATACCCTGATGGCTATTTAAATTCTAGGCAAAGGCAGCTTGACCCAAAGTATGTGCCACCCCTGCCTGAATATGCAACCCCTTCCCCCATCAGCTCCAATGATGCCTGTGCCACCACCTAGGAAGTGGCCACCTATGGCACCAGTGCTCACTACGGTGCAATCCCATCAAGACCCCACTCCACCTCATGCTGCAGATGCAGCTACAGGTGACCCCGATCCTATGCCACCACCACCAGTGGTTACTACTGTCACAGAAGAGCAGAGGCTAAGCCCCAAGGATGTAGTAGCTTAAGGCAAGGAGTTTGGACAGATAAATGCAGGAGACAATATGTCAGAGTTAAATGTAAAAATCTAAACCTTTCTAAGGACACATGAGGAACTAAGACCAATATATACAAGAGATGTTATATTGTATTGTTTGCATCCTTCACTTAGACAGGCACTGCCAGATATGGCAATAGGAGGGGAGAATTGGGTGTTTGTACACTTATTACATGAGGTAATATCTTTGGTAACAGGAATAACAGTAGATTTCCACCAGGCATTCGCTCTGGCTGCTCAGAAAAAGGGGGAGCCAGGCGCTGCTTGGGGAGAAAGACTATTTTGTGTATATGGGTTGACTTTCCCAAACCATCGAGCAGGTGATGCTGGTGAGGAATTAAAACCCCGATATGAGGATGTCATCTTCAAAAAGCAATTCCTAAGTGGAATGCTTCCAGAACTGTGGTCGCTCCTAGGGGCCACAGTAGATGAAACAACCACTTATCCTAGACTCATAACCATGATCAAACAAGCAGAAACAATGCTTAAAGCCATTTCTTCCAATAAAAAGGGTCCAGTAGCAGCAGAGGAAGGACCCCCTTGAACCAACCCTAACCCACAGCAGGCAATCATCTGCTATAACTGCACACAGCCTGGGCACATAAAACCCAGATGCCCCTACCTGCAACCCACCACCCAACAACCTATGCCACCATATTCCTCCCCAAATATACCATGCCCCTCCAGGTTCACTAGCACCAGCTTTTGCTCAGCCATCCCAGTTTGAGCCTCAGTCGGGGGGTGTAACACCCACCAATACTGAAGTTCTTAAGAAATTGAATGAAATGACCCAAATGATGCAAAAGTTCTCAGCAGTGCAGGCAGTAAGTGAGATCACTCATTTCCCATAGGGATGTCTGGCCTCCCTTCTGCTGATAGTAAAATTTTGGCGAGATGACTGGAACAGACCTATCATTCAAGCTGCTGTAAGAGGAGGCCTGCAGCAGACCATGCTTATTGATACGGGAGCTTCCTTGTCCATCATACATACCTCACAACCAGGAATGCACCCGCTTGCAACTAATGAAGTTATTATGCTATCTACTTTTCAAGGATCTGATGCCACAGCAATGAAGACTAAGCCAGCTAAAATAACTATAAATGGATGTACCTTTGGTTTGGATGCACATTTAATGAATCTGCCTGATCAAAAAGGTATTTTGCGGTCAGTCTTTTTAAGGACTACAGCAGCTGTAATTGATTATACAAACAATCGCCTTTGGTCGCACACAGGTTGCAAGACAGATAATGAAATTGTTGTTGTCTCAGATGTGCATGCTATTTCTGCTCTTAAAAATACAGATGTTTTGCCCTTCCCCAAGCATGAGTCCCCTCTTGTAAGCCAGATAATTAATCAGCATGCAGAGGTTTTTGCTAAAAACAAACATGATGACAAATTAGAACTGGGAAAGCTCATGCAGCACAAAAACAGCACAAGATTCCAAATGAGTGCACGGCTGATGTAGATGTAATTATACAGTCATTACTGCAGCAAGGGGTTCTGAGAGAGTGCGAGTCCACTACTAATTCCCTTGTTTGGCTCGTGGTTAAACCAGGTGGTGCTTATCGCCTTACTATTGATTACCGAAGGCTAATTGCCGTTACCCAAGCATATGCCCCTATAGTATGAAAGACTCCATCACTACTGTCCCAAATCCCTCCCTCAGCCAACGTTTTCAGCACACTGGACATTGCAAATGGTTTTTGGAGTGTGCCTATACATAAGGCTTCCCAGTACAAGTTTGCCTTCACCTGGGGCAATAGACAATTGACGAGGACCCGCTTGCCCCAGGGTTTCTGCAACTCCACCACTGTGTTCCACAGAAGAATGGCTGCTATTTTAACCCATTTTTCCAAGCCCGAAGCTGTTTTACAATATGTTGATGATTTATTGCTGGCCACCGACACAGAAGAGGAACATTTAAAGTTACTAAGTGAACTGTTGCAGTTGCTGCAGAGGGCGGGACTCAAAGTCAATCCTAAGAAGTGTCAGCTAGTAAAGGAGGTGGTGACTTTCCTTGGCATCACCATCACTTCCAGTGGAAAGCAACTATATGCTGAGAAGGTAAAGACAATTCAGAGACTTGATCTGCCTGTTACAAAAACAGCATTGCGGTCCCTTCTTGGCTTAACTAGCTACCACAGAGACTTTATTCCCCTTTATGCTGAACTGATGAGACCACTCTACAGCCTGCTCAAAGCCTCAGTAGATGATGACATCAGACCACACTGGAAGGATGAACACACTGCAGCTATTAAACAACACAAGAAAGCAGTAGCTGCAGCAACCCTCCTTGTGCAGCCTGATCCAGACTTGCCTTTCAATCTAGATTAAGTATCTGCATCACCAACTACCTTGGCTGCTGTTTTGTGTCAAGAACAACAGAACAAACTCAGACCACTTGCCTATGCTTCAAGAATGTTGACAGAAGTAGAAAAGAAGTTTTCAGCTTGTAAGATGCATCTGCTAGCAACTTTTTGGGCGGTTAAGCATTTTACTTACATTACTGGACTGCAAAAGACTATTATCCATACCTGACACACACCGCTTAATTATTTGTTAAAACCAGGAGAAACTGACATTTCTTCACAGAGACTGTCACAGTGGACTTTAATGTTGTTGCAGAGAGACTTGGACATTACCAAGAAAACAACTTTGTTACCTGCCAGTCTCCTCTGTATTGGAGAACCCCATGAGTGCCCACTGACTTTCAGCCCCCCCAGCCTCTTGCACACACAGCCCCAATACCCCTTGAAGAAAATTGGTATACTGATGGGTCATCATATCATGTGAATGGTAAGCCAAATACTGGGTTTGCAGTGGTCACACCACAGCAGACTCATTCCTATACTTGTACTCCGCACTCTTCTCAGTACGCTGAGTTAGCAGCTGCTGCTTGTGCTTTAGAAAGTATTAAGGATTGCTTAATGTGTATACAGACAGTGCATATGGGGTAAATACTATTGACATGCTTCCATTATATATTGCAAACAAGTTTTTAGCCTCAAATGGAAAGCCCTTATCTTATGTGTTTTTGTTACAGTATATAGTGCATCTGCTCAAACTTTGTCCCATCCAGTGGCCATCCTTAAGGTTAAGGGGCATTCCACTGGTACCCCACAAGCAGAAGGAAATCAAGCAGCCCACAATGCAGCTCAAGCTGCAGCACAAAAAAGGTGCCCCCTGGTGCCTTCCCCCTTCATTTATACTTGCACCAATTATGGCATTAAACCCTGCAACCCCCTCGGATCTCAAATCCTTACAGTTTACCTATGACCCTTACCAAATAGTGGTTAATTGGCATCTGCAGCAATGTTCCTTACCCGCCCCCACTCCTTGGGAAAGCAAGACTTTATTAGGCGGACCTGACCCCCCTAATTCAGTCTTAATATATCAAGAAAATGAACAGTCTTATCCTGTTGCTTGTGTTCCCCGTGAAGTAGGAGATGAGGTTTTCCACCTCTATCATGCCCATCCCACGGGAGGGCAATACTCACTAGATACTACTTTAGAAAAGGTTAAGGCAGTTATGTGGTGGCCAACCCTGCAACAAGACCTTGAAGATAAATGGCACCGCTGCCTCCCTTGTTTACAAACCAACCCTCCACATACATCCAACAGAGCGCTGTTGCAGGCAACAAAAGCACCGGATGGTCCTTGAGACCATATACAAGTTGATTTTATCACTGGATTGCCAAGAACACCAGGTAACTACACTAATTGTTTGGTTGTTATTGATGTTTTCTCAAAATGGATAGAAGCATTTCCTACGAAAAACAAAGACGCCTACACAGCAGCTCGTGTATTGTTATACGAGTTATTTTCCAGGTGGGGACTGCCACGGGTGATTTCCTTAGATAGAGGACCTGAATTTACAGGAAAAATGTTTAAGCAGCTGCAAACAGTGTTAGACATTAAGCAGGAACTACACGTGGCATTTCACCCCCAGTCATCAGGAGTAGTAGAAAGAGGAAACAGAACTTTAAAAACAATGTTAACTAAATTTTGTGCTGATAAGCCCACACAATGGACTAAAATGTTGCCCTTATGTTTGATGGCAATCCGATCTATGTCTAATAGAACTACTGGTGTTAGCCCATATCAGGCTATGACTGGGAGGTTAATGAAAGCCCCTGGACATCTGCTGCTACCAACGGTGACTCCTCTCCTACAAGGAGCTGTAACTGAAAATTGGGTAAAGCGAACGCAAGATTACATTGTAGAAGTAAATAAATTTGTTGCTGTTAATATTGACAAAACAAAGAAGCAAATGAACAAGTATTTTGATAAAAAGGTACATCCATTTGAATACCAAATTGGGGATGTAGTTATGGTAAAGGACTATGCTAAAAAGGAACACTGCTTTACACCCACATGGAAGGAGCCTTTTCCTGTGGTAGACAAGGCAAGCCCTACTGTATATCTAATTCAGCTGGCAGGCAAGAAAAAGCAGTCTGTGTTAAAGTGGTATCATATTAACCAATTGAAAAATGTCCAGTAAATAGGAACAGGTACTAACCCTGATCTTCTTTTGTAAAACAGATTAAAACAACATACCACGATCCAGATGCGATGAGCATAGTTAAAGGTTACATGCCCTCCCCCCTCACTGCCATTCTCCAGACACTTATTTGGTGTCAGTGTGTAATCCTGCTCCATGTACAGAGAACAGTTTGGTTCCAGGGCCATGAAGTAGGGGTGGAAAATGCAAACAAAATCAAAAGAATGCAAAAGGTTGGAAATAAACGGTATGATGACTACATATATAAGGTGTGGTTCAAGCCAGAGTGATATGGACCCATTCCAATCAGAGGACAATTCACTATACCAATTTAGGACACTAGAGGCAATTTAAAAGCAAGTACTCTGTATTGCTGTCCACCTAAGTGTGCTTATCATGGTAGAGCTGTTAATTCTGTGTATGGAGCAGCAGGGGCACTGTCTCACACATGTAGCTTTGATGCTGTGGGGCCATATTATCAAAAGAGAGTGTCAGTTGAGTATAAATTGCAATTACACCTATGGTTTGTAAAGGTAAAAGATGTACAAAAAGATGATTACGGTTCATGGTGGTGCAAATACCAAGTGTCACTACCTGGATGGGAAGGAAGAGATGAGTATGTGGTGCAGGTGGAAATAATGCCCAAAAAATCCATTGGGAATCCCTGCACAACCTCTTAAGCCCTGGGTTGAAGTAACCAATAAAACACAGGTTACCCCCACCCCCACTGAAGATATACTTCCCACCATAGCTGAGCACTCCTCTAATGATACATCCCCAGAGTGTCCCCAGTTGACACCAGAGCCCCCTAGTGAATTAACTGCTACCTCAATACCTGGAACCCTTATAAATAATGTACAATTTATGCAGGTACCTGTTGTCTTAAATATCTCCCATTGGAATATGGCCGAATTTGGACACTGCACTCAAACTAATGTGTCCTTATTCTATGCCTCCCTGGTAATAGATGTAATAGCGGCCCACCATCAAAGGGCCCAAGATAGACTAGCAGGACAGGAAACTCTAGGAACATTTAAGTCCAGACGGCTTAGTGGTTTAGGTTTAGGAGCAGTAGGAGGAATGGTGGGAACAGCAACCGGCCTGTTTGGGTCAGGTATGTCCATCTGGAATAAGGTAGATGAGGACAGAATTAAAAATCATATGAGGTATTTTGAAAATAACCAGGCCCAAGTGATAGATAAGGCTGAGCTGCATGGAATTGAAGGATTGGCACAAGAACAGTGACTTACCATCTTTAATATGCATGACATAGCGAGATTATTCGAGGAAACTAAGAAAAAAATAAATGAGCTAGTTGAGGTTAATAACAAAGATGGGCAAGAAAAGAGAATAGGAAGAGAAATAATTTGCACTGCATATGGTGGGTATGTGCTTACCACCATAACCAAACTGCTGGAGGACCTGGAGAGTGGACGCCTCCCAGATCTCATCAAAGATAGGCGTCTGTCCAAATAGTATTGTCCCCAGTGTGTGTGCAAAGCAGGAAAGGTAAACCGGCAATGTGAGCAAAGGTGTAGTTCTCTCTCCCTCGGCACCATTCGTAATTTAGGTTATGTGACTCCACACCCCAATAAAGAACAGTGTTGTGCACAAAGGTCCTGCACTGTGAGAAATGTCATGTATGTTTCTTTTACAGTGTCCCTTCCCTTGTTTGACCCCCCACACTGCAGTATTTGATAAAATAGCAGCCGTCCATTCAGTAGATTATCTAGAGGAAGATGTTTATGAAGAACGGTTGGATCCCCCCTCCCTGTTAGTATAGCTCCCTAACTTGCAAACTTGGGTTGTGCCCCATTTATCATGCTGTGCTATAAAGGGATATCGATATCTATGCAGGTGTGATGTGTTTGACGTCACCACCCCTGTATGTGGATATGAGAATGAACGACCAGATGCTTATTATAATCCAAATGCCACCGTCACCTGCCCAGTTAAATTAACCAAATGGCGTAGATCCATGGCTAAGGCAACATATGATGGACATGGTCAATACTGTGTAGCTACTAATCAAAAAATCTTCTCATATGGGCCCCTGTCATGTCAGATTAATATATAACATTTTTGCTTTACCCCCAACCAGCATACTGTCATCGGTCAAACCATTTTAAAACCTATCCCTGTTTTTAAGGAAGAAACCATCCAAAGTGACCCTGATCACCAGGAAATAGAGGAATATCTGCCCTACTTTAATGTGCCTATTGAAACCCTCACCCTAAACCTTAAGGCCCTACTGGCCAGAAAGTATGCCCACTTGGTTGAGGTTGGAAATCAGATGTATAATACAGAGTAAGTTATGAAGGACATGATTCACCAAGGAGATTTAAATTTAATGCTTACTGACAACAGGTTAGAGTCAGCTTTTAAGGCTTTTGTTCTAATCCAGGCAATTCTTATTGTGGTACTAATTATTATGTCTTGCTGTTTTAGAAGTACCATTAAGAGTCATAACAAGCAACTGCGCGATTTGAGAATGGTCCAAATTATTCCCATGGCCCAGATATCCAAACTTTAAGAATAATACCTGCATAACCAACTATAAGTATATCTAAATCATGAAGTTGAGTAACCTAATAACACCTGATTATCCTATATAGTGACACCATAATGTGTAGTATTAACATTTCTCTATAACAAAATATATGTATGCCATATTATTACAGTAGAACTAATTTGTTTAACACATATATGTATATATATATATATATATATATATATATATATATATATATATATATATATATATATATGTATACTCACCTAGGCTAACCATTTAAGAAAAAAGGGTTTGTTTAACCTTTTATTTAACTTTCCTTTAATAATGAGTATCTATATTTTTATGTCCAATTTTCCGAAGGTTCGGGTTCCCCCATAGGGTTCCCCCTTGACTTCGAGGTGGGGAACTGTTGAAAATGATACTGGCCACGGTTTTGTACAAGTTTAGTAACAACATTATATATAGTTGGCTAACCAAAGGTGGAGAAGATAGGAAAGGTGTAAAAGGACCAGAAGGTTGAGAAGATGGAAAAGGTGTAACAGGGCTTGCAGAGGCTGCAAGTGGCTAGTGCATAATTGAATGATACCACCATGTAACCCTGCAAGTGGCTAGTGAAGAACTAAATGATTAATATGTCTGTAAATGTAAGAATTTAAAAGGTAATTGTTGGAACCATGTAAATGATATTTGCAAGAATAAAGTGTAGAAAAATAGGTGAAAGAGCACATGCAATGTTTAAGAACAGATGTCCTAAGCAGAATTAGTTTACCCTGTTCAGCAGAATGCTTTGTACCAAAACATGCCTTTTTGTAACTCAAAAAGTCATAGTCCAGATAAAGATGCAGCTGTCTAAAGTAACTGCATCTAGCCTTGACTGGTGTAGTTCCTCATCTCATGATTATTTGTGTTTAAAAATATGCATAACAAAGAGCTGATAAGGAATAATGATATACTTGCTTTGGCCACTATTTACTAAAAGGCTATTTTTGCATTTCTAAGCAAATTATTTTAAATAGAGTAAAAGTCCCCTTAGTTGTTTTCTGTCTCCTAAGCATGTTATTTTTAATACTGTAAAATCCCCTGACCACTTGTTTTTCCATCCAAGGATGATGATAAACGAAACTCCCCTGTCTCGGCAAAGTGTCAAATGTATCTTATGACCGAGGTATCTTATGGCCAATGTGCTTTTGAACCATTGTCTCATGATTTATTGAATGACATAGTGTCTAGGCTAAAATCTGCTGTAGTAGTTTTCGGAAAATTCCAACCATGCATTTTTGTTGTAAACAATGTGGGTATAAGTACAGGACCAAAATGTTGGGTCCAGTGTCTCTTCGAGAGGAAAGAAGTCTAAAGATCTGACTATCCATAGTGCTGAAGGACCCAGAGAAGTTGAGTACTGCTTCATTTTCTCTGAAAATCTGTAGCCCTGTAATACAAATATTACTAGCTGTTTAGGTTGCATGTTGGAAACACCCCAATGGGACTGCCCCATTGGCTGTTTAGAATTAGATTGTAGTAGATACACCCAGACAGTAGCAGGCTATCCGATGCCTAGAAACAATGTTAGCATGTATTCCTTTTTGTAAGTTAGGATTATTAATCATGACGGGATGCATTCTCATTGTTAAAATAGGATTATTCTGGTTTCTCTTCATATATTGGGTAAATAACAGTTAATTTGGCCCTAAGCTTAAATGTTTCTAATGTTTACAAATTATGCTAGAATGCACCTCTTTCTGTGAATTAGGACTATTCATCCTGTCAGGGTGTGTCTTTATTATTACAATAGGATTTTTCTGTCTAGTCTTGTTGATAATATCCTAATAAAGTACAACTAATTTGGCAAATAATACAGTGTGGTGGCTTTGTTAAGTTACTGAGAATTACCAACCAGGAACCTGTATAGTGTGTAGCCTCACTGTCTCAGTGAGGCACAGTGTGTTTATTTACATCCCACTTAGGCTGACACCATCTGTCATCGAGGCACAGGTCAGGAGGCTTGGGAAAACCAGGAGCAGTTTCAAAATTCACAAATAGCATTTTATTTTTCTCAATAACAACAAAATAAAAAATTAAAATTATTCAGTATAACTATTTACAAAGGCAGCACAAACAGAGAAAACCAAGTCCTCCTTCTGAGGGTATTTCTTAATTCCAAGTTTCAGTCTCTCACTCTCCTTGTCTCGCTAGCAAAAATATTGCTGCTCTTTTTATAAGTCTTTGTCTGGGAACTCGTTAAGAGAGCCTGCTTCTCACAGAATGCTTATGTAAGTTTACAGACTATTCTTGTCAGTTTCGTTCCTTGCAGGTTCAGCAAAACAGTACAGTGACCCAGAACTGACCTGTTGTTTACAGCTCTGCAAAAGGCTTAAAAACGGCATCTCAGGTTATCCCCTTATGTTCCAAATAGCTTTTTGCAATCATTTCAACAGTATAACTATATACAGTTTTAAACAAAGGGATCCCAGTATCACATACAATTTTACACAGAGATTCACATATATTTTATAACTGCAGATATGCAAAGGGGAAGAAAAGACAGAAATAGCAAGGGAAGGCAGGGAGATAATGAGAGGCGGAGAACTGAGAAACCGTCGGAGTGATCAGTTGCTAGGTCTCACAAGAAAATTTGGTTGTGCAACCAGACAGACAAGAGACAGAAAAGAAGAGGATGGAACAGACTCTTGTGTTTAAACTCTTTCTGCATAACAAATGGGGCAGGGCCTTATTCAGCCCTGTCCCACCCCTCTGGATGAGACACAACAGAAAGCGGGTCTCAATGTATTACAGAACCTGAATAGGTATACATTCATTGAGTATGAGTACATATTGTAGGGATGCAGACCTGAGCTATAGAGCCTCTATTGTGGAGTACTTACTTTCTACAATCTAGGAAATGACCCAGGAGCCCAAGGGCAAGGGTAATACAGGGCGTAGTTGTCAATGGGTGGGAAGAGAAGAGACTGCTCCTCTACTCATGTCCTTGGCTGCTTCTCTTGGATCACCTTTTTTAGCTTTGTGTTCTTGGAGAACAGACCCTCCAGGATTGGGGGGGTAGGTAAAAATCCGACACATGGACTGTCACAGAATTGGAGTCACTAGGAGACTAGCTCCTGGTTGTATATAGTTGTTCTCTTAGGTTTTGTACATATTATAGTAATGTTTTTGAAACCGTTTTAAGATACGTTTTTTTTTATTACCCCACCGACACTCAAGAGTCTGCCTCTCCTTTGGGTTTCCTAGTCTCCACCAACCTCCAGTGATCCTCTTCAGGAATTCTCCCTCCACATATTGCAGCCAACCCTTGAGTTCTGTCCCGATATATCCCATTGCTGTGCGGGGTCCCCCTCCTTCGAGGGGGAAGGCACCAGGGAGGAGGAACCCAACACACTATTATTTTTACTGCCCCCGAGGGTGCTGCTGTGAGGGAGGAGACTCCCGGAGGTACCGGTGGTGTGGAGGATGGAAGCCATCATCCAGTGTGCTCCGAAGCAGTTTTTCTACTTGAGTCCCTCCTGCGACGCTGTTTGCAGTGCCCCTGGTCTCCACCAGGAGCCGCTACATAGCAGGGCTGTCCCTAACCTACCCCAGGAGAGGAGAGAAGTCTTCCTGATGCTCAGTCCTCTCCTTCCTCTGCCAGCCCATGGTGCCCGAGTCTGTTCCCGAACCCGGGTAGCCGGCATGGCTCGAGGTGTGGCGTCCAGCGCCTCAACCCTCTGCTCCACCGGGCCGGCTAGATATGGTTTTAAACTCACTACGGTCACCCATCTGCACTGCCGTTCACCATGTTGTAGCACTAAGTTGTGTCCAGATGTCACAGCCGGTAACGATTATCAGTACGGCTCCTCGACGGCATTGTGGCACGATTTTCATTCAGCTGCTTGGGATCGCCCGTCCACACCACAAGATAAAACGGTTTTGGTTTGAAATTATGTTTAAAACCGGTGTTAAGACTAGATCCCTTGCAGGGTTTAAGTATGATTTTTAAACACGATTTCAAACCATGTTAGGTGTGGACGCACACTGTGTTTTGGCTTTTTAAAACATTGTTTTAAAACGCATAGTATGTACAGGGCCTTACTGTTACGTTCTGAGAGTTATTGGTATGATGCTGCAGCTTTTATCTGTTATTACAGAGACACAACTGTTAAATAGGGGGAGCCAAGGGGCAGCACCATGTGGGTTTGCCAATTAGGGTGATTTATTTTGTTGTTTCATAACATATAGCCCCAATACGACCCACATGACTTGGACCTTTGTAACGTGGAATGTGAAGAGCACCCACCACTCGATGAAGAGGATGGCAGCCCTTAACCACGTCAAGAAACAGGGTACAGAGGTTGTTATCCTGCAAGAATCCCATCTAACCCATGAGGAAGTGATGAAACTGAAAAGGCACTGGGTAGGGATGGAAGTACATGCATCTACTCTAGAAGGAAAAAAAAAAGTATTCATCTTTTTCCAGAGGAGCCTATCCTGGCAAATCCTACACTGTAAAACTGACCCAAAGGGTCAGTGGGTATTAGCACTAGTCAAGTCTCCAAACCTGGAATTTATTGTGGGTGGTGAATATGGCCCCAGTGAGGAAGATACAAGCTTATTTCCCTCCTTAGCTCAAATACATAAGGACAACCTCCCAGTTATGCTAGGGGTGATTTCAACCTCACCCTAGATAGAGTGTCAGACAAGAGCACTCCTTCTATCCAGCCATCTAGCCCAGTCCAGCCGGTATTACAATCCCTCATGGAGGAACATACACTGGTGGATAGATGGCTGGGGCACACTAAGTTATACCCAAAAAAGACAATGACAGCACTGTTTGTTCTAACTATTGCCTCATCTCGCTTATAAATTCTGACTGCATGGTACTAGCCAAGGCACTAGCCTCATGCCTCATAGAATGCTTGCCACAGTTGATCCAACCTGCACAGGCAGGTTTTATAAGGGTCAGGTAGGCTCTGACCACATGCGCTCCTTATGTACACTAATGAACGTGGCACAAGACTCCAAAACCCTGGTGGCTGCAGTCTCTATTGACTTCAAAAACGTCTTCGATTCAGTCAACTGCACCTTTCTATATAACACCCAGAATAATTTTGGCTGCGGTCCAGACTTCTTACATGGGGTTAAAATGTTCTGCTCTGCCCCAGTAGCAAGTGTCTCCACTAATGGCCACCTGTCATCCCCCTTTCCCCTCCAGAAGGGTATGAGGAAGGGTTCCCCCTCTCATGCATTCTCTTCCTGCTTGTGGTTGAGCTGCTGGGAGTGGCTATTAGATGGCATCCTGACATCAAAGGGATCGATTAGGCCCTAATACATACTCCACACTGATGTGTGCAGATGGCCTCCTGGTCCTGCTGACCTCACCTACCACTTCAGTACCTGATCTTTTGCAGACTCTGCAACACTTCTTCAAGCTTTTGGGCCTCCAGGTGAACAAGAGTAAGACCCAAGTCCTCCCTATAACAAACAAGCATTTATTAATGCAGGATGTGTGCATGTATGGTGTGAGTGGCAGGCATGCAAGTGAGATAAATAATTTGTAGTGCATCCTGACTTAATATTAACTGTAGGTATGTTCCTGCGCTGTAATTTAAAACTATCAGACTAACCTATTTGTCCAGACGTAGAGCATAGGCCAATCAGGCCTTGACAGGAGCATCATCCCCTTGTGAGGGAAGGCTTCCCAGCCCACCACAAGGTGTTGTGTGTGTGCCAGAACACTGCTGTGTCCCTTCCCAGGCTGGAACCAGTGCTGCATACTACAGCAATTTTCTCCCAGACTTGGCCTATCCAGCCGGCAACGCTGAGCTTGCACCCAAACTCAGGTCACTGGTATGGGAAGGCAACATGTCCACATTGGGCCAACAGCCACTCCTGCAAACAGTGTTACTTTATACATTCTTTTATGATATTTTTGACCTCAAAATTTCAACATCGTTTTTTAAAGACCCCCCCCAAACATGGCAGATATAATTTATAAAACACTAGATGAAACAACATTTTGCACGATAAGTGCAAAATCACATTTTGCCCAGGATTCGAAATAAGACAGCTTTCGGGTTTATGAGGTGGTGTGAAAAATGGCTATGTTGAAAATTTGGGGTCACAATATCGAAAGTTATCAAAGTTATGAGTGAGCATTGAAAAATGTCACTGTACCTTAAAAACGTTGTTGTTTTTTTAATGGTTTTACCCCAAATTTTCAGCGTAGTCTACTTATGACCCCGCCTCATGAACCCAGGAGGTGAAAATGTTCAAATCAGGCGGAAGGTGTGAAAACACATTTTGGCCAGGATTTGAAAAACGACAGCTGTCATGTTCATGAGGTGGTGTGGAAAAAATGGCTATTTTAAAAATGTGGGTAAAAATATTGAAAATTGCCTAAGTTATGAGCAAGCATTGAAAAGTTTCAAAGTACGTTTATAACTTTGTTGTTTTTTAGTATTTTTACCCTAAATTTTCAACGTAGCCTTCTTATGACTCTACTTCATGAACCCAGTAGTTGAAAATGTTCAAATCCAGCCTGAGAAGTAGTGATTTTGTGGAGCGAGTGCAAAATCACTTTTCAGCCTAGAGTTGAAAAATTTCACCTTTATTGTTCATGAGGTGGGGTCCCAAATAACGCAATGTTGAAAATATTGGGGGAAAATATTAAAAAATGACCAAGTTATGAGTACAAATTCAGAACACTTTGAAATACATTGACCACAAACCTGATTTCCTCAGTTCTCAGACCGGCATTGAAGAGTGAAGATGTGTCTCTAGTCCAGAAAGGATTATGGCATTAGACCTCCAGTAGGTAAGTAAGGAGTGGAGGTGGGGTGGTGGGTGCTGAATGGGAGGGTTAGTTGGGAGGAGGGTAATGGCAGCGGCAACAGACATCAATAGACCATTTTCTTTTTTACAGGGATTTAAAAATTATAAAAGAAAGATTACGAGGGATGGATTTCTTTATTTGAGGTACCGACACTGGGGATTGGGCACCCCAGTGTCAGTGTCATGTCTGATGGCACTGGGGGTGGGCTCCCAGCTACATGCAGTGGAAATGGGCCAGATGGAGGGTACTAGCTGCACCAGGGAATGGGCAACCCAGTGTCAGAAAATACTGAGGCAGCTGTTTACCAGGATCGAGTAGAGGGGCAGTTTTCTTTATTTCAGGTACTAACACTGGGGATTGGGCACCCTAATGCCAGCGTGTCATGTTTGGTAGCACTGGTGCTGGTCTCCCTGGTGTCACACAGTGGAAATGGGCTGGCTGGGAGGTACCAGCCAGCACCGGGGATTGGGCATCTGGGTGTTTGAAAATACAGAAGGTTGTTAACTTGGGTATCAAGTGTTGGAGGGTATCGGCAGTAAAGAAGCTACTCAGATGGTTGCTGGGTGGAATTATGTAGGTGAAATGATTCAGCCACTGTCTGATAGGAGCAGCTGCCTCCTTTCAACTAGGAGAAGTTTCCACCCAGCAAGCATTGACCAGTGACATGACCAGAGTGACCGGTCATTGGTCTGTCACTGCCAAGCCTATTGAAGCTTTAGCTGCACTGGGCCCAACAGTGACACACCTCTGAAATGCAGTTCTTCATAGCAAAATGTTTGCTGCGCACGCATGTGCACACAAACATAAAAATTGCCACCCCCTTGCCCTTTTTACATGCGAGCCTGAAATGGGCAGCAGATGTCATTACGTATTTGGGAGTGAGGACTGCAACAGACAACCCTCCATACCAGTGATCAACCTGCTCCCCTTTTGCAAGCCCTTCAAAAAGAATGTGACTGATGGAAGGCCTTGCATTTATCTCTAGCTGGTAAGATAGAGGCACTGTGGATGGTCACTTCTTCAAAACTGCTGTACCCGTTTGGCTACCTCCTTTCATCCATAACTAATCAATGGTTCTCAAAAAGTAACACATTAATGGGGTCCTTTTTCTGTGAGGGTAAGCACCCACATTACAGTAGGGGTAAGCTGCAGGCCCACTGAAAGTAAGGAGTCTGGAGCCTCCCATGGCTCAAGGGATACCACTTGGCCTTTCTGAGTGCTCAAACCCTCCATTGGTTCAGTGGCAAAACAGAGTGCTGCTCACTGTGGATTCAAATGGAACATAATCTCATAGAAAGTGCCTCTCCTAGCATATCCCTCTTTGGGTCCCTGTCCAAGAATGTTGACAGTCCCTACACTAGCTGCCTCCTGGTATGGCAGGAAAACCCTAGGCAAACTACTACAATTAAATCTCCGTCCTACTGAAAGTATGCCTTCGTGGGGAATCCTCTCAGTACAATAGACAGGAAAACCCTGTTGGGAAACCAGGAAAGAGAAAGAGAATGGAATTATTTGCATCTGGAACTTCCTGATCCCACGTTCCAGGCAACTCCAGTCCTTTGAGTATTGCTGCACTAATATGGGTATTCTCAAAAGAGTTGATTGGAGATTCCTACAATTTATAGTGCCTTGCACCAAATCGTAAAGTATGCTTCCCTTGTAGGAACTGTAGCTCACCCTCCACCATCTTACCCCTACTTTGGCTAAAATTACCAAAAGACAGGGTAGGGGCATTTTATAGACCAGTTATGAATGCCCAGCCTGACCAGACCCTGGCGGATAAAGGGCAGTGGGAGCAAAACCTCTCTGTGGAAATGTTCCAGTAAGACTGGGCCAGATGTTAGCACATGGCTCACATAGCCTATAGGGACTCAAGAAGTCGCCTGATTCAAAATAAAATCCTCATTACTGGTACAGCACCCTGCATGTTTTGTCTAAATTAGGGGAACTACCTAGTAATCAGTGCTAAAGGTGTTAAGCCCCGCGGGGGGGGGGGTGCATGCAGCTCCACATCCTGTGGTCTTGTCCTGCAATACAGGACTTTTGGAAAGGAATCCATAATAGCCATCAAAGAATCCTTCAAGTCTGCCTACCCCTTTTCCCCTGGATGTTTACCTTGGTGATACCAAAGGCAGCCCCTCATCTCAACCTGCATCAAAGTCACTGCACACCCTTGGCCACCAGCCATTGTGCACCCGTCATTAGGGTGCCAAACTTGCAAGTCATTACCCCCTTCTTGAGGTCTGTCTACCCCCGGGTCAGAATCCTAAGTACAGAGGGGAACAGCCCCACACAAGGGAAATGCGATTGACAACTTGTGGGACTGGCACCCTAATGATGGGGCGCACAACAGCTGACACATTCCAAGGGTGGAACCCATCAGAGTACGTGACATGGGGTGGTTGCCATTGAGGCCAAATGCTTCATTCTGCAGGGTTGGAGGCTGTCTTTCTGCTTCTATATAAACAGGCAATGGGGACCCTAGCCCACAGTGAGAGACTCAGCCACTTTGCTGTAGCAAAACACCAAGATTACACCCACATCTGGAACCCTTTCTGGTTTATATCTCAGGTGCAATTACCTGAGGTTTAATGTAATCTCTAGTGTATCTCAACGAACAGGCCCACCATATTACTGGGACTCCTGCTGCACTCTTACCCCCCCTTAATTATTTTGAGTGTGATATCAACTCTGAACCCATGAGTGCTGTTATACTAGTTAATTGTACAACTGCTGTTGCTGTTGGTTTTTGGTTAATTACGATTTCAAGTCAGGTCTACTATATCAGTCAGTCTTATTAAGACTGCACATCCACCCGGGTGTAATTCTGTATACAGGACTTTCCCATCTGTAATGTAATACATGCTGGTACTGCGACTCATATCTTGTCTTTATTGTGAACTGTACCTGCATTTGTATGTTGGAAAATGCAATAAAGGTTTTAACACAAAAAATATGGACATTTTCAATGACATCTTTTATGGAAAAAAGAAAGGCGAATGCTGCTCCTTAGAAATCTTTCCCCTCTAACTCAATGGGAGTGCCCTGTTTTTCAAGGCTGTTTGCACTTGTTTAAATTAATATTTTGTTTTCATTTTGCTTTCCCCTGTCCCATGACTCCAGTGTTGGGGTCCCACGGCTACACCATTCTTCCGACCTGGAGGGAGGATGCATAGCTGCCTTCAGAGCCAACACCAGTGCTGCCCTGAGGCCAGTCAGCAGGAGGTGCGTGAATGGCCTCCCAGGGAACCATGCTCCTCCCCTCCATGATGTGCTCCACCCCCTGGCAACTGCACTGCATGATCCCAAGAGTCGCACGTGAACCCCGATCTCCAAGGTGACAGCGAAAGGTGCTGCCGCCTGTGTGACTGCCAGCCCAACTCAGGACATTTTTAATAAAATTAGTACAACCTGGGCCAGCCCGTTGATGTGGCAGTAGCGCTACCGCTTGCTATGCCAGCGACCCACATTCGAGAACCAGCATGGGTCATCAGGGGCCAACTGAGGGGATGCGAATGGAGCATTCCAGAGGATGCACACCTCCTCCGGCCAGGGAGGGCTGCCAGCTCCACTGGTCTACTGCTACCTGGGAGACAACAGGTGGCAGTGGTGTAAGGGAGGGAGAACGCAGGCTGGTGCTGTGCTAAGTACGGTCATATGTGAGCGTGCTTGTGCACCTGTGCCACCTGCATCCCAAGGGATGGGACTAGAAAAGAGGCAATACCCTGGCAGAAAGGCAGAGACATGTCAATTCATGCCAGTTATTCCACTCCACGACAACTCCCTCTAGGCTATGAGCTCTGGCGTCAATCCCCTTTCTGCACAATTTGTTCCCATTTTGCGTCACCTGGAGTTTATTTTTATTATATTCATGCAGGGGGTCAATTGTCATGGGACATTTTGTACAGGGGTGCAGTTTATGCTGGAGCTCAGAGTTCAGAGCAACATATCACGGACCGAATTGACTGGTGCGAATTGTCGTGTAGCCCAGAAGAGTGGGATGAATGCTGGCTTCCCACAGGCCCCACACTGGGGACGTGACTCTCCTGCAGTCTGGGACCTGGTCCGAGTGGTGTGAGACCTAGCCACTGCCTCCTGCTGAGAAGGAGTGACACGTGGAAGACAGAGTTGGAAGGTAAGCCCACGAGAAGCCGAGTGATGGAGCTGGGGAAACTGTCATGAAGGAGGGCCTAGTCAGAGAAGGGAACAAAAAAAAGGAATTCTTTTTTTCCTTTCCTTCTTATTGTGTACACCTCTGCATGTGCTGTGTAGCCCAGCTCCATCCAGTGTCTCAATGCAATGGGGGTTCCTTCTCATTCACTCCACCTTGCCCACTTACTCCCTGTTTTTTGCCTGGACCCGGGGTGCATTCGGGAACTGATTAGGTATGTTACAGGGTAACAAGGAGAGCTGCCTGTTCCTAGGTACCCAACAGACGTGGGCGGAGTTTGACAGACACACATGCTGCTGTCAATGGTAATTTTTTCCTGTATTGGTAAGCCCTCCCACCAACCTTCACTTAATCTGCATGTTCGAAATGCCCCAGGGGGGATGCCTAGCAATATGTGGTCCCCCACGTCACCATGGACACAACCACTATATGTCTGCCATGTGTCACTTGAACAGCCAGTGATGCTGCTCCCACCTGCTTGGAGGAGGGGATCCAGGCAGTCCCTCTGCATCCTCCATGCTGGCCACCGCTCCTGTTCTTGTGGGCTTGGGGCATGAACCCAGGTTGCTAACATACAAGAGAAGTTCCCTGCCACTCAGAACAATGGAGCCATCTGAATTAGCACCGTCTTTCTGTAATTCCATCTTTTATAGTCAATGCAATTTTACTTGTTAAAGCTTCTTTCAGATGATCGCAGATTGCTTTACACACTAATCCATATGAAGCAATAAAGAGAATTAGAAATGTATATTTTGGAATAAGGAAGAGTTGAATAATAGGAAGTGCAGGAATGGTTGACAATAAAAGACAATACAGCTGTACAACTTAACTTTTGTTTATTTGTTTATTTGTTAATTGGCTGGATACACCGATCCCAAGCCAGGTACAACAGAGTGTTAAAATACACCTATTGATAAAAAACAGCAGATTCAGTACAAGAGAGTTAGACAGGAGGGTATGAGGAAGAAACTCGTTAATAAATAATAATGTAAACAGTTTACAGAGTCTTCATAGCAGCAAGGTATCACAGATATCGGGTTGGTCTAGATGCAAGATCAATGGTTGCAGGATTCTGAGTCTGGGGAGCAATTGCAGGTAGTTGCAGCTGAGACGGAGGACCTGTAGTGCAATTTATTTATTTATTTGTTTATTTATTCCACATGAAACCCTTTAGGCAGTGCCTATTTACAAAGGGTTTACAGTCATCATCCACAGTAAAAGAATACTATATGAACAAATCAATGAGACACAGTGGCATGGAAATGCATACAGTACCTCAAACAAGAACAAGCAGTACATAAACATGTACTAGTCTGTTAACCAATTCATTGATTTCTGCCATGCTCAAGTTCAAGGCTTACAGTGATATAACATTTGTAGTAGCTCGTTTAGTATCAGCGGTAGCACATTAGGAGAGGGAGGAGAAGAGTGCAGATTTAAATTGGGAAAGGGTGCAGTCAACTTTGAGGGAGGGAGGCAGCCTATTCTAGAGTTTGGCAAATCTGTAAGAAAAGTTGTCTTGGCTCAGTGATGTTTTCCTCTGGGGGAGGAGCAGGGTGTGTTGTACAGCTCCCCTGATGTTGTAGGTCTGATCCACAGACACGAACATGTCTTGTAGGCCAGGGGACAGAGAGTCATAAAGTGCTTTACGTCCAGTGACTAGTATATTGAGGTACAGTCGGGATTTGAGATTAAGCCAGTTTAGGCTGTTGTACAGAACATTTGTATTTGTGTCATGTTTTAGCCCAAGGGTAAATTGGCAGGCCCTGTTGAGGGCACACCGAACTCTATTTAGCTCGCCATCATTTGCAGAGCAGTAGACAGTTATCCCATAGTCAGGGCCACTGATTTACGACAATTAAAACAATGAAATTCCGTTTTCAAGACTTCAGATTCCGGAATTGCACTGGTGATTGTTACTCTAATTTCCAGATTTTACCGGGATTCTGCTGTCATTCTTTTAGTATGTGTATAAATAATTAGAATAAAAGAAGGCTTAATATACTGAGCATTAAATAAAGCAAATTGAAAATAGTACAGGAAGCAATTATAAGAAAAACACAGGTTTTGTAGATTTAATGATCTGGCATAAAATGCCTGATTCCATGAAATCTTTGTTTTTACCGGTGTTCAGGCAGCCCTAATTCTGGAATTTTACCAGGTTTTCCAGTAAAAACCAAAAACCAGTGGCCTTGCCCATAGTCTATAAGACTGGTGATGTAAGACCTTACAAGTAGCTTTTTGATTTCAGGGAGGAGGTGGTTTCTGTGGCAGAAAAGAAGGCCGAGCCTTATGTTGATGGTTTTGACAAGGGTATCGATGTGGGCAGCAAAGTAAAGGATTGGGTCTAATGTGACCCCAAGATACCTGAAAGGGAGTACTTGTTCAAGGGGAGTGCCAGATGAGGTGGTAATGGAAAGTTTCAGTGAGAAAGGGGATTTGTTGCGGGAGGCAAAAACCATGCATTTGAACCATAGAAACATAGACTTTGACGTCAGATAAGGACCGCTTGGCCCACCTAGTCTGCCCATTTCCCTACCTACTGGATTAGCTGCAGATCCTGGTTAACCAACAACCTATTTCTTCCTACCCCCCACAAGAATTGCCTTAAGTCTGTCCCATGCATCCTTGAATTCCCCCACTGTTTTTGACCCCACGATCTCCTCAGGAAGGCCGTCTCATGTATCCACCACCCTCTCTGTGAAAAAATACTTCTTCACATTGACCCTGAGCCGTCCCCCCCCCCATCTTCAAATATTGTCCCCTTGTTCTTGCACATCACTTTTTCTGAAAGATGCTCCCATCTTGGGCTTTGTTGATTCCCTTGAGGTACATAAAAGTTTGTATCATGTCCCCCCTCTCCCTCCTTTCCTCAAGGGTATACATATTAAGCTCCTTTAGTCTCTCCCTGTATGGCTTCTGTTGCAGATCCTGCACCATTTTAGTTGCCCTCCTCTGTACTGCCTACATCCTATGTCCTTGTGGGGATGGGGTCTCCAGAACTGGACACAGTAGTCCAGATGGGGTTTCACCAACTGTCTGTACAGAGGGATAACAACTTCCTGTTTTCTACTGGTTTTCTTTGTATTCAGCACAAGGAGGTTGGTAGAGAACCAGTCCTGTATGGCACTGAAGTCTGTATGGAGCTTCTGCTGCACAGTCCCCAGGTTTGTGCCGCTAATAGAGATGACTGCATCATCTGCATATAGGAGAGTTTTTGTGGTTTTACATACTGTGGGCAGTTTGTTAATGAAAAGGCAAAATCAAATTTGAATAGGAGGTGAGATCTTAGAGTCTGTGGGGCATGGAAGGGGTTGGTAGGCTGTTCCAGTGACTCAAGGTGGCCACAGAGAAGACCTCCTGACCCATACATGTGGCAACCTGGGGGCACTCTAGAGCAGGGCTGGTTGAGGTATGGAAGCGGTGGAGACAAGGCTGAGTCTTGAATAGGTGGGGATAGATGTGAATTATACTTGTGTCATTAAATATCTTCAACATGACCTAGCAGCTATAGTGCTAAACTTTCACTCAGGTGATTGGGAGTTCACATACTTGACCTACAATCTGAACTATCAGCTGCAGGAGGAAGAGAGATAAGGCCACACCCTTTACCTCCAAGGTAGAAATCCTGAACAACTTGCAGAGCGATGGCCACCAGTGGTCCAGTGGGAGGAGAACTGTGTATTTCCAGGAACCCCTCAGCTACACCAGAATCACCCAGCAACCGCAAATGTGCGGGTCCATTGGTGTGAGGAAATGAGGCATCCATACCTGGCCAGAACTGCCTGCTCTTCTGGAAAAAAGATGCACTGCTAGTCTCAACAGTGGCATGATCTGACCCTTCAGGGGTGACTGGTGAGTGGGACAGACATGCGTGGGACCAGAGAGAGAGAGAACTGAAATACCTGGCAGAATAGAAAGTTTGTATTGCTGACAAAGATGGCTTAAACAGAGATACTCAAGGCTATGGAGGATGGGGAGTATAACAGGTGGATCCATGGAAAGTGAACAAATAACACTGGTATGTTAAGACACTTAGGGCTCCATATTCAAAGGGTTTGTAGCATTTTATCTAGTGGACACAAACTCATATTGAGCACCCTGCAATGGCCCCTATGCACTCACTATGACTATTATGAGTGCAAGGCTGTTGCAGTTTTGTGTGTAGGTGGGGGTGGGCTGTCAGTTTAGAGGCACTTTTTTATTTATTTGAATCTTGGATTAATACCTTTCAGCTGTTAGCTCTTTATATAGGTTCCACTTCACGGAATACAAAACAGACATTACAGGCAGACAAGATGTAACAAACGATATACAGCACTTAATGCATTACAAGGTGAGTTGAGTAACACTAACAAAAGAAAAAAAACTAAATATAATGTAGGAGGAGCTATGAATTGTTGACATTGCAAGTGTAGAAGTTGGGCAAGGAGCGTGGGGGCAGAACAAACAGGGGTATTGTGAGCAGCCCAGGAGCTTTGTCCTTTGGGTGGATAAAGGAAACAAACGTAGACAGAAAGAAAGGTGGGGTTAGTGTCAGCCCCACGGGTCTCGCCAAGGCTGGAAAGGTGAATGAGAGGTAGTGTGAAGTAGAAGGTGGAGATTCCAGAGGGTGCGGGAGTGAAGAGGGTTATTAGAGGACAATGGGTGGAGGAGTGTAGAGGGTTGGTAGTGGACAGTGGGCAGATGAACAGAGGGGAGGCAGGAGGACAGCGGGTATAAGTGCAGCATTGCGAGTGGCTAGGCCATAAGAAGTGTGAAAGCCATGTCCTATGCCATTTGCTCTCCCTAATAGGCATCATGGGTGAAAGAGCTAGAGGAGGAGTGCAGAAGGCAGTAAATATATGTGTGTGTGTGTGTGTGTGTGTGTGTGTGTGGGTGTGGGGCTGGGTGTGGATAATGTGTGTGGGGGGTGCTGGGGTGGGTGGTATATGTGTGTGTGTGTGTTTGTGAGATAGGGAATGTTGACCAGGACACCAGGAAAGGTCCTCTACTCTTATAATACATGCCATGAGATCTTCAATGTCCATATGAATCGCAACCAGTAATGAAGAGAAGGACCTCAGTTTGACATCTCAGTCGAAGGATAGCCCATCAACAGTGCAGCACTACAGTGTCAGTACTGGGTATTAGTCCAGGTTCCTGATGTGGGACTAGAACCCACAACCTTCTAATCTTCCAGGCTCATAGGCGAGTATGCTTCTTACTGAGCCTTTGCCACTAACATTTATGTGTTCAATGATCATACTCAAAAGTTCATATTAAAGTCTGCTTTCTATCATACGTGTTCTACAAAGCTCTCTTATTAAAATTCAGTGGATATAATACCAATTCATTAGTCTACTACAGATAATTGAATCCCAGCAATTAGGTAGTCCTCAATCCTCAGGTCAACACATTTTCTCAGGAAGTAAAAAATCACAGGCATTTGAACACTGAGCTCTGAATACATAGCTGTGGCAACAGGAGAGGTACTATTTGGACGCCTACTGGTTGCTCAAATTTAGTGCTTCATCATAGAAGAGCCTTTGCATCTGGTTCACTACAAATGGAGTCCTTTCCCCAGTGGCCATCTCCCTGAAGTTCCGTCGTAGCCAACCATAGGCTAAGCTGTCCAGAAAGCCTTGGAGAGACATGGTGAGGGCCTGTGGACAGAAAAAGGAGGGAAATGATTGGTAAGCAGTCTGTCAGATAAGTGGCAGATTTACTACATAAAACCCTGGCAGGAACAGATTGTGAGTCGCAGCAGTTCCCAGGCAGGCCAAGCAGCACATTGGATTTCCATTGTTCTCATTCAGTATTTCACTTATTTTTGTCTTTGTGTATGTTGTCTCCACACTATGGTGTTTTGCACTGCACTCTTGTTTTAACCAAACAATTTGTTGTATTTAGTTTCATCTCCTCTGCCCCCAGAAACGAGCTGCAGGTCTTACTTCCAAAATTGTTAACTAATAAAAGAAAGAAATTTACAGTATCTTTTCCCAGCCCAATAAGGAGGGCCCTGTATCTAAAAAGGACATACACTGATTAGAGTCAGTGAAAAGAAGAGCTACAAAGATGATCCAAGACCTCCTCCACAAACCCTACGGGACTAGACTTAGGCAATTAAACTTGTACTCCTTGAAACAGAGAAGAGACAGGGGAGACATGATAGAGACTTTTAAATACCTCAAAGGAATTAACTCAGCACAGGAGCAGAGCCTCTTCAATGAGAATGAAGAGGCACATACCAGAGGGCACAGCAGACGTTTGGTGCGGGGTAAATTTTGGAGCAATGTCAGAAAGTTCTTCTTCACAGAAAGGGTTGTGGAGCCTTGGAACAGACTGCCACAGGAGCTGGTAGAGGCAAAGACAGGGAATTCAAGCAATCTTGGGATAGGCACTGTGAGATACTGAAACAAAGAAATATATCCTGGGGGGTACTTAAACAAACACACGGGCAGACTAGATGGATCAAGCGATCCCCATCTGCCGTCACATTCTTATGTTATGTTCTTATGTCTCCTATCGCTCCCCCATGTTGACTGCTGTGTATGCCATGGGTCAGCCTCTCAGTCTTCAGGAGGAGTTATATATATTTTGATTTACTTTCTTACAATTCTTTTTTGCCCTGTTTTCCTATGGTTTCTCAGTTTCTTACAGTTTCCCAATGTTCCTGTTGTCCCCCCATTGTCCTACCGTGCCTCATTTTTATGTTGTTTTTCCCATTTTCCTATGGTTAACGCATATGCCTATGGTTCCGTTTTCCTATGTTTTCCTCCATTATTCTTTGGTTCACCCATTTTCTTATGGGTCCCATTTCCTATGGTTCTCCCATGTGTCTATGGTTCCCCATTTTCCTATGGATGCCCCATTTGGCTATGGTTTCCCCTGGTTTCCTGTGAGTTCCCCTTTTTACTTATTGTTTTTCTCATTTTCCTATAGTTTTCCCTGTTTTCCTGTGATCCCCCATTTTCCTACGATTCCCCCATGTTTCTGTGGTCTCCCCTGTTTTCCTATGATTTCTGCATTTTCCTATGATTTTACCTTTTTGTGTTGCTTGAGCTTCTGCAAGAAACATCTTGCTACATATTTCATTTTAGAGGAGTGTCACTTATTAGCCCAATGCAGATCAAGCTGTGTTGGGCTTGTCTTTGACAGACCAGTTATAATGCAAGCTGAGTATGACAGTGGTTCACAGAGTCTGGGCGGAAACGTTGTGTAGTTGCAATGAACAAAGTGCTCCGGTGAGAGAGCACTTTGTCCATTTCATGCAATGTATGGGTAAGGGAGAGGGACCCAGCAAGGGTTATCAGCACTGTTCCTCCCCACAGCCATACATGACTAGCCATTTCTCCCGCACACATCATGTGCTCTTGTGGTGCAATGCTCTGCTGTGTAGCATGCAGAGGTCTCCCTACCCACCAGTCCCACAGATCTCCTGTTGCCAGGCGAGACACCACACCATCACATGGCAACCCAGCCCCCTGCCTCCAGAGCACCCTCCCCCTGGCCGCCAACTACACAACACAGTCCTCATAGCCTGAGAAATTGTCTGTGTGCCTGTGGCTTCCCATTGCTCTGCAGATCCACAGCACCACACAGCATGTTGGAGGCAAATGGGGAAAAAGAGATTGTGAAACGGAGCTGCATTTTGCACCCACCCACCCTGCAGACCTTCGGGCAACCCAGTGCACACTACAGTACCCCGTAGTTGCCCTTGGTTGCTATCTGCAGCAGTCCCCTTTATTCTGTTGTCCTCCCCCCCATGTATGTCCCCATCCTCAGGAGTCACGGTGGTCTACAGAATGTTCTCAGTTAATCCTTCCTGGCCCCCGGTCCTGACAGCCTGTCCTCCTACAATCAAAGCACATCACCCCCTCCATGTCTGATACCCATCCTACATGTCCTCCTACCTGACAGCTATTGTGTGTCACTAGTTGTGACAGTGGGTCTGAGATCAGCAGGACTGCGAGACAGCTCTGACCTGCCGTCAAGGATTAACAGTGTGTGAGCTCCGTTGTGGCCTTCCCCCATGGTTCCCGTCCTTGGGAGTCGTGCTGTTGTTGACAATATACTCAGCTAACCCCCTCCCCCGCCACTGGTCATGACAACCTCTCCTCCTACAAGTCACCCCCCCCCATGTCCACTCCCCATCTTCCCTGTCCTCGTATCTGGTAAGTATTGTGTGTGTCTGGTTGTGACAACAGGTTGGAGAGAAGCAGGAGTGTGAGCGTGAGACAGCTCTGACCCACTGTCTCTGTGTGCCTATTCAATTTGCAGCCCCCATTTCCGTCCCCACCATCATCATGCTGTTGGAGACAGAGCGAGAGAATGGGCTCTCCTACTGTCTTGCCCCGTGTGACTGTGTGTCGGAAGTCGGTGCCCCCAGGCCACTCTGTATCCTGCAGGCGCACATCCCCCATCCCAAAACTATGGACTGCACAACAAGTCGACAGAGACACAGAGTGAGAGCAACTGCGACTGGCCCAGAGAGCACTCTGAAAACATTTCCTCTGGGTGGTTGGGAGCGTAGGTTGCTGTCACACAGAGAAAGAGGGGGTCCCAGTTGTGCACCTCCGACTTCAAAGAAAGACAAACACTGACAGTGTGGAATTGAAAGATGCACTGTCATGTGTGTGTCTGTGTGTGTGTGCTAGCCTAGACCTTTAAACATGGAGACAGATCCAGAGGAGGAAGTTTTAGACTTGTAGCTTCAGTTTATTAAAAAAAGACTGGTGTGCTGGTATCAAGAACAAGTGGGGTCGCTTCTGTCACAGGAATTGAGCTGGGAGATTTATTTAACAAAACACAACTATGCCACTTTACAGCTGGGTGACTTCTGGTGTGGTGGAGTGGGAGGTAACATAGAAACATAGAATTTGACGGCAGATAAGGATCGCTTGGCCCACTCAGTCTGCCTATTTCCCTAACTAATGGATAAGCTGCAGATCCTAGTTAACCAGCAGCCTACTTCTTTCTACCCCCACCCCCTAGAATTGCCTTATGGCTGTCCCATGCATGCTTGAATTCAACCACTGTTTTTGACTCCACAACCTCCTCTGGAAGGCCGTTCCATGCATCCACAACCCTCTCTGTGAAAAATCTACTCTTACATTACCTCTGAGCTGCCCCCCCTCTATCTTCAAATTGCCCCTTGTTTCTTGCACACCTCTTTTTGAAAAGATACCCTCTTGGACTTTGTTGATTCCCTTGAGGTACTTGAAAGTTTCTGTCATGTCCCCCCTCTCCCTCCTTTCCGCGAGGCTATACATATTAAGCTCCTTTAGTCTCTCTTCATATGTCTTCCGGTGCAGACCCTGCATCATTCTAGTTGCCCTCCTCTGGACAGCTTCCATCTTGTCTATGTCCTTGTGGAGATTGGGTCTCCAGAACTGCACACAGTACTCCAGATGGGGTCTCACCAGCTGTCTGTAAAGAGGGATAACAACTTCCTGTTTTCTACTGGTGATGCCTCTCCCTATGCATCCCAGTATCCCCCCCAGCCCTCCTTACTGCCCTCTCACATTGCTTGCCCACCTTTAAGTCATCTGATATGACTACCCCCAGGTCCCTTTCCATTTTTGTTGTTGTTAGTATCTCACCCCTCATTATGTACTCTTCCCCTGGGTTTTTGTTTCCCAGGTGCATTACCTTGCACTTCTTAGCATTAAATCTAAGCTGCCATACATTTGACCATTCCTCTAACCTTGCCAAGTCCCTTCTCATCCTTTCCACCCCACCTTGTGCATCAACTCTGTTGCAGATCTTTGTGTCATCTGCAAAGAGACATACTTTTCCTTCCAGTCCCTCTGCAATGTCGCTTACAAAGACATTGAAGAGGACCGGTCCTAATACTGAACCCTGTGGCACCCCACTAGTAACCCCCCTTTCTTCAGAGTGGACTCCATTTACTATTACTCTCTGTGTCCTATTCTCCAGCCAATTCTTTACCCAGGCTATCATCTTGGGACCCACTCCCAGGCTGGCTAACTTGTATATTAATCTTTTGTGTGGGACTGAGTCAAATGCCTTGCTAAAGTCTAGGTAGGCCATGTCCACGCCCCTCCTGATCTACTACTTTGGTCACCCAGTCAAAAAAAAATTAATAGATTCGTCTGGCATGACCTTCCTGCTGTGAATCCATGCTGCCTTGGGTCCCTGTGCCCCTCTGGCCTCTAGGTACTTTCGACAATTCTTTCCTTCAGAAGTGATTCCATCATTTTCCCGATCACTGAGGTTAAACTAACAGGTCTGTAGTTTCTGCTTCTGCCCTGCTCCCACTTTTTGTGAAGGGAATCACATCTGCCCTCCTCCAGTCCTCAGGTACCACCCCATCCTCCCATGATTTGTTAAAGAGGGTAGTCAGTGGTGTCACTAGTTCTACCGTAGTTCTTTTAGAATTCTGGGATGAATCCCATTAGGCCCCATTGCTTTGTCCACCTTCAGTTTTAAGAGTTCTTTCAGAACCCTTTCTTCTGTAAATGGGCTGGTATCAACTTCTGTATCCAGAGTGTTTCTATTGTTTGTTTTAGGTACCTCCCCCTCTTTGTTTGTAAATACTGAGCAAAAATATTTGTTTAGTATCTCTGCCTTTTCACAGTCACCCTCTGCCAACCTCCCTCCCCTTTATTAAGCCTCACTATCCCTCCCTTAGTCTTCCTTCGCTCCCTGATGTACCTAAAAAAGGTTTTATCCCCCTTCTTAACTGAGTTGGCTATCTTTTCCTCAGTTCGGGCCTTTGCTGTTCTGACTGCCTTCCCAGCTTCCTTTTGCTTTAACTGATACAATTCTCTGTCCTGCTCCTTCTGTGATTCCTTGTACTTTCTGAATGCTTTCTTTTTCTCTTGAACCTTCACTGCCACCTCCTTTGAGAACCATAGTGGTTTCTTACATAATTTTGTTTTGTTTATTTGATTCACACAAAAGCTTGTTACCTCTGTGATGCCAGTTTTTATTATTCCCCATTGTTCTTCCACCCCTCCTTCCTGCCCATTTGCTAGTGCATTTCTTAGGCACTCACCCATTTTGGCAAAGTCAGCCCTCCTGAAGTCCAGTACTTTTGCCTCTGTGTGGCTTGACTCTATTGCTGTGTTTATTAGAACCATACTGTTCGATGGTCGCTAGTTCCCAGATGGCTACCCACTTCTACATCTGTGATCCTCTCTCCATCTCCATTTGAGAGAACCAGGTCTAAGATTGCTCCCTCTCAAGTGGGTTCCAATACTAGTTGTCTAAGGCATGCCCCCTGTAGGGCATCTAGAATAACCCCACTCTTAGAAGTGGCTGCTGCAACTGCACTCCAGTTAACATCTGACATATTCAGATCACCCATCAGCAATATCTCCCCTTTATCTGCCATTCTAAGTATACTTTATATCATTTCCTTGTCCATTTCCTCCCCTGAGAGGGGGGGTCTGTATACAACCCCTGTGCGGATTGTGGTGCCATTGCCTGCCTCCAAATTGACCCACAGTGCTTCTTCTTATCACAATATGAATTCTGCAGTTCTGGTGCTACTTACAGAACGTAAAAAAAAATCTGAGGTTCAAGTAATTGCCACTTTGAAGTAAAAATATATTTTTTTTCATGAGGTGCTTGCAACTGATAATATATGCTAAAAAGAAAATGGTCATGGGGTGAAAAGGCTATGTTTTGTTCTTGCCTCCCACCAGTATAAACAATAAACATTCAGCATTTATAAATTGGCTGTAATTAGTGCATGAAACAATTCTATTTTCTTAAATTAAAACTGGCAGTGAGTTATAGGACTGCTCACATTGCTGCACTCCTTCAGAAGATCTTTAGAAAAAGAAAAGGCCACACTCTACTGTACGTTTTACATTGCTTGCACTAGAAATGTTTTGCTGCAGAGAATGGCATTTCAGAGATGTGTGACTGACTAGCCCAATGCAGGTTAAGTTGTGTTGGGCTCGTCCTTGACAGACCAATAGTAATGCAAGCTAAATATGACAGTAGTTCACAGTTTATGGGCAGAAACTTTGTGTAGTTGAAATGAGTGAAGCACTCCAATGAGAGCGCACTTCATCCATTTCATTTGCATAATGCTGTCCCCCCTCCTCTCCGTCGCTCCATTTTCCAGCGCGTCAGCATGGCTCAGTTGGGTAGTACATCCACCTCTGGACCAGAAGGTCATGGGTTCTCGTCCCACACCGGGATAGACTTGCACCTAAAAATCGCTGGCATCCGAGTGCAGTATTGTGGGGTGCTGTACTGCTGGGGTGTGCCGTCCTTCGGATGAGATGTTAAACCAAGGTCCCTTCTGCCCATCCCAGTGTTGTCCTGGTGGGTGTCCAGGTGGAAGTAAAAGAACCCAGGGTACTCTTCATGAAGAGTAGGGAACATTTCAGGTGTCCTGGTCAACATTCCCCTTCCCATAAACTAGTTCATGCAATTATCCAGGCTGTGTGTGAGTGATGATGTGCGATATGGCCGCCACCACACATTCAGTCACTTCACTACCAGTCTAGCACTGCTTGTGAAGTGCTTTGGGATACTGTGTATGAAAAGAGCTATATAAATGCTGATTCTTCTTCTTCTTCTTCCTTGCTGTCCCCCCCACCACACACACCTTTTGGCTCATCTGTTCCCCAGTACCTCGTTTCTCTCTTGTCCTCCCTCCAGTCTAAAGTTTTGTTTTGGGCATTTCTTCTAGCCAGCCACGCTCAGTTCCTATGCTGGCGCCTCCATTTTCAAGATGTGTTTTTTGTCTCCCAATGCCATTACTGTTTCCGATGCGGCCCTCCTGCTGCCTGTCCTGCTGTTTAAACAAGTTGCCTCATTTGTTTTTTATAAAGAGAACTTTTCCACAGTCATCTTGCTCTTCTCAGACAGCCTTTTGAGGGTGGGTGGGACTGCTGTGCAACAGAGAGTGTGTGTCTGTATCTCTGTACCCTCTCACTGCCACTTCTCTAATTCCCTTCCTGCTCCCTTTGTTCACTCCCAGTCTGCTTTGCTGCCATCAGTCGAGTTTAAAAAATTATATATGAAACACAATTCATATTCTCTTATGTCCGATGGTAGAAGCAAGAGCTCCCTTCCAAAAGAAAAATCCACAACAGGCTTCTCTAAGTCTCGCCTGCTCCTTTTTAAGTGTCAGCCTGCTCCTGCTTTGCTGCCATCGGTCACGTAATGAAATATGTAAAAAAAAAAAATTACATGTACAAATGTGATCAAAATGCAAGCAAGCAACGTTCAGCATTGACAAATGCTTGTTACCTATTGTTTTGTTCATTTTCCTATGGGTTCCCCTGTTTTCCTGTGATTCCTCCATGTTCTTACGATTCCCCCATGTATCTGTGGTCTCCCCTGTTTTCCTTCGATTTCTGCATTTTCCTGCGATTCCACCATTTTCCTATGGTTTCCCCAATTTTTCTATGGTTTCTGCTGTTTTATATGTTTTTTTCCCCTTTTCCTATGGTTTCCCCAGTCTGCCTATGGTTTCTCTGTTTTCCTATGGGTTCCCATTTTCCATGGTGTCCCCCTGTTTTCTATGGTTCCCTCTTTTCCTATGGTTCCCCTTTCCTTTTGGTTTCCAATGTTTTCCTATGGATCTCACTATTTTGCTATAGTTTCTCTTGTTTTCCAGTTCCCCCATTTTCCAATGTTTTCCCTCGTTTCCAATGGTTACCCCTATTTTCATATAGTTTTTCCCTGTTTTGCACCCATACTGTTGGGGTCGTCATGGCTGCACCTTTCCTTCAGCTGGGAGCACAGGTAAGCAGCTGCCCTCACAGCTGATGCTCCTCCATGGTTTGCTGGCAGGGGGTGTGCAACTGCCACGCTGTCCTGTCCTGAAAGCCAACCACCTCACCTCTGCAACATGCCTGGCACTAATCTGTCTCTGGCATGGAATGATGGGGCTTGCATATGAACTCCAGTTTCCAGGTGGCAGCTACACCACTGGGTGGATCCCGAACAGGGATTGATGGTCAGGATCTCATATGGCATGGGAGGTGGCTGGAGTTCCCATCCACCGACTGTCTTCCTCTTTGTCCCAAATCCTCAGTCATGCACTGTCCCCAACCATAGCCCCACAGTTTCCAGGATGGTGGAACAAGCTGCTTCCTCTGCAGCTGAGGTTAGTGCCACCATTTGGTTGGCTAGCAGGTTGCACTCACACCCACTCTGCTCAGAGATCAAGTTTGATGCTTCCTGTTTGCTCGTAGTGGAAGCCCCAATTCCATGCCTGAACCTGACCATTCTGTGAGTCACTCCACCGCCTACAGCCTTCTTCACCACTGGGCAAGTCAGCTCTTCCCTTTTGGAGGTACAGTAGAAGGAAGGTGCTGTATGACTAATTTTTATGTGCTGGGTCTCCTTCATTTTGTTTGCTGGGTATGGCAGCCTATCTTTGTCCCCACCAGCCCTGGGTACATGACTTTTTCCTTTGAGCAGTTTCTTGTTCCAAGCTCCCGCTGACAGGTCAGCCAGTAGTCCATACTCTCTGACATTACTCAATACCCACTAGCAGAGCTTCCTTCCTCTGGTGGGTTCTCTGCATAAGCTTACGTAGAGAAGGTATCATGCAGTCTAGTGGCTGGCAGGAGGAGGCAATGCAAGCGTGGGGGCCCCTGATACTCAGGATTGTCCAAGTGGGAGGGTGTCTGGTCTTGGGAGCATCATCTGATGAAACCCACAGAAGCATAACATTTTTCAGCAGATAAGGACCACTTGACCCACCTAGTCTGCCCATTTTCCCCTGTCTATAGTATCACCACAGATCCTACTTGCTCTCTGGCCCATTACCCCACCTTCCCTTGCTTTTCAGCAATATTCCCTTATGCCTTTCCCATGCATCCTTAAACCCCACCACTGTTTTGGCCCCCTCCACCTCCACTGGAAGACTGTTCCAAGAATCCACCACTCTTTCTGTGAACAAGTACTTCCTCATATCTCTCCTGAATCTACCACCAAGCTTCTTATCATGCCATCTTGAGCTTGAGCATCTTTTATCTGAAAACTACTTCCCTCCTGTACCTTATTTACCCCTGTAAGGTATTTAAAGATCTCTATCATATCCCCCCCTCTCCTTCTTCTCTTCCAAGGTGTACATATTTAGGTCCTTAAGTCTCTCTTTATAGGGCTTTTGATGCAAACCCTTCACCACTTTAGTTGCTGTCCTCTGGACCGCTTCCACCCTGTCTATGTCCTTCCAGAGAAGTGGCCTCCAGAACTGGACATAGTACTCTAGGTGGGGTCTTACTTGTGATCTATACAGAGTCAATACTAAATTCTTCTTTCTGCTGGTGATTCCCCTTTCTATGCACTCCAGTATCTCACTTGCCCTCCCAACTGCCTTGCCGTACTGCCTGACAACCTTTAGGTCATCCGACATGATTACCCCCAGATCTATTTCCTGCTTCATGGTTGTCAGTACCACTCCTCACATTTTGTACTCTGTCCCTGCAGTTCTATGCCCCAAGTGCATTACTTTGCACTTTTTCATGTTGAAACCCAGCTGCCATAACAGTAGTCACTCCTCGAATTTTCTCAGGTCTCAGCTAAATCTTTCCACGTCCCCAGAGTGTACACACTATTGCAGATTTTGGTGTCATCTGCAAAGAGGCAGACCTTCCCTTCCAGCTCCTCTGCAATGCCACTTATAAAAACATTAAAGAGGACCGGTTCCAGCACTGATCCCTGAAGCACTCCGCTGGTCAGCCTCCCTTGTTTAGTGAACTCTGTTTACCACCAACCTTTGCCGCCTATCCCCTAACCAATGCCTTACCCAGTTTACCACCTTTGGACCTACTCCTAAGTAACCCAGCTTGCTTACTAGCCTCCTATGCAGAACAATCTTGAAAACCTTACTGAAATCTAGGTAGACCACATCCACAGCGCCATTCTGATCTAATTTCTTATACCCAGTCAAAGAAATCTATCAGATTCATTTACCATGACCCCCCCCACCCCCACCACCACTAGAATCCATGTTGCCTCAGGTCTTGTAACCTATTGCATTCAAGATATTCCACGATCCTTTCTTTCAGCAGTGACTCCATTACCTTTCCCACCACAGATGGACTGACTGGCCTATAATTGCCAGTCTTTTCCTTGCAACCACTTTTGTGACTTGGGACTACAGCTGCCTCCTCCAGTGCTCCAGAATACCTCCTGTTTCCAATAAGCTTTTAAATAGGACTGTCAAAGGTGGCAAGGCAAGGCACATTTTATTTTTATGGCGCCCAATCCTGGAGGCTCTGGGCACCTAACAATGAAACCAAAGATGCAAGTTACAGTCAATTAAAATAGAACAGTAAAAACATCACAGACATGACAATATTAAAATACTTCAGCAGAAAATAAGATCAGTAATCAATAATCAGTAGTCAGAGCAAATTATACTCGTGCAGCCAGTACCATCCTGAACTCTCTCAATACCCATGAATGTACCTTGTCTGGCCCCATTGCTTTATCCACTTTCAGATTAGTGAGTCTTTTCAGGACACTTTCCTCTGAAAATAGACTAGTGTCTCCTCCCTCCTCCCTCCCAGTCTCCCGTTACTTTTTGAGGCCCTTCCCTTTTCTATGTGAATACTGAACAAAAGTATTTATTCAGGATGTCTACCTTTCCTGGTCCCCCTCTGTCTAGTCACCTCCTTCCCATTTTAACCTTACAATCCTACTCCTGGTCTTCCTCCTTTTGCTTGCATACCTTAAAAATGTCTTGTCGCCCTTTGTCACTACCTGAGCTATTCTCTCTTCAGTTTGTGCCTTTGCACTCCTTACAGTTCTCCCTGCTTCCCTCTGTTTCCCTTGATACATATCCCTATCCTCCTCCCACTAAATGTCCTTATACCTTCTGAATTGTGCTCTTTTAGCCTTTACCTTGTCCACCACCTCTTTCGAGAACCATACTGGTCTCTTGCTTTTACTCACTTGCTTGACGCAGAGGATTTTTCCTTCCCTATGGCCCTTTTCAGCTTTGGCCAGTGTTCCTCCACACTTCCCAGGTCATCCCCGTTGCTGGGTCATCCCTGAGGCATTCACCCATCTTTTTAAAATCGGTAGGACCCTCACCCTTGTGTGGTTCAGTTCCGTAGTTGTCCTTATTTTGAACCACACTACATGGTGATTGCTGTTCCTTAGGTAGCCTCCTACCTTATCGTCTGCAACAGTGCCCTGTTAGTGAGTACCAGGTCCAATATTGCCCCATCACAAGTGGGTTCATGACTAGTTGTCTGAGGACAGCCCCCTGCAGGGAGTCCAGGATGTGCCTGCTTCTAGCTGAAGCAGCAGCAGCTGGGAGGTTCCAATCTACATCAGGCACATTGAAGTCCCCTAGCAGTAGCACCTCTCCCTTTTCTGCCATCTTGCCCATGGCTTCCATCAGTACCATATCTAATTCCTCCCTCTGTGCTGGAGGTCTGTAGATCATTTGAGTGTAAAAATAGAGGCTCCTTTTCCTGTCTCTAGGGTAAACCACAGTAGCTCTGCTCCTCCCTGTATTCCCTGTATCTCTGCTGCTTTTATGCCTTTCCTCACATAAAGCATCTTAACACCTCCTTCCCTTCCCACCCTGTCCCTTCTGAACAGTGTATAGCCTAGTATGGCCATGTCCCAGTCATGGTTTTGAGTTGCACCATGACTCGTGTAACCCCCTGTCAGAGGCTTACTTGGGAGCCCCGGAAAAGGCTGTGTTTTCCCCCAGGCTTTTGGTTTAACACCCATTTCTTTTTGTTGTCCCCCACCATTCCTGACATCCTCTGGTGCCCCTTCAGTGGTCCCCTGGAGTTTCCTGCAGTTTTTACGTAGAGCAGGGCTGGAGGAGTTGGAGAATGTGGAGCTGCCACCCGATTTGGCACCCCGGTGCCGGGTGAGCTCCATGCATGTGCAAAGGTGCATTTTCATCTGCCCATTTTGGTGGCTCTTTGGACTGTCTCTCCAGTGGTCTCTGTCTCAGGGCAAGTCAAGGTAGGGACTAGGACCATTAGCTGGACTGAAGAGATGGCAGGGAAGTGGCAGGACCAGCGCTGCAGCATTTGGGAGCCATCTCATGAATATTAATGAGGCAGTACATATATAATAATGAGGTCATGCTTGTGTAGCGCTGGGGAAGTCTAAACACAGCATTAGCGAGGGAAAACTGAAAATAAATGATGTGTTCGTGGCTCCAGGGTTTAAGGGAGGCAAGGGGGCTATGATTTAATAAAAATGTACGTGTTGATGGCGACACAGAAATAAAGTTGGGGCAGACGGCAATTGAAATGGGCCTAAGTGAGGCTGCCGGGGGACACTGATTAATGGCAGCAGGGACTGCAAGAGGGTTAAGACAACAGTTTAAAATGTGCAGTCACTTAGAAGGGCACAGGGCTGGCTACAAATGTGTGGGGAAGCTATTAAATAAAACTAAGTGGTTTGGCTGCAGAAACTGTTTAATCTTGGGACTCGGCATTAACTGTGCGGGGATTGTTTTTGCCAGAAGCCATGCCTGCAGCCATGTGACATCAGACAACCAATCACGAAGCCAGGATTTGCCAGGAGGATTCTGGGACTTGTGAAAGGACTGTTGGGGGGAAATACCAGGGAATGTTTAGGCGCCTTTTTCTGCACCAATGAGGCATCGAGGGAGCCTCATACATATTAATTTTTCTTGAGGACAGTGGCTCCAGCCAATGGGGAGCTACCAAAGAGCTCCCAAAAGACAAGAACCTTTGGACTTTGAGTCAGTTCGTTCGGTGGGAGCTCCTCCAGAGGAAGGAAGGGGACTCTTGCCCCTGGAAAGAATGGGGCTGCAGGATGGGGAGACCTGCCTGGGGGCTGCCAGCAATTTGTCCCCAGGGCAGGTAGTGCCTGCCCCATCAGGAAAAGGGAAAGAAGAAACAAGGAAGAAAAGGGTTTATTGAGAAGCATCTTTAAAGAGAAAGGAGAAAAGCTGCAGGATGATGGAATCTGCATGGTTTAAAGTTGCACCACAGCGGTGAGATAGAGGTAGCTTGGGTGACAAAGGGAAAAGCTGCAGGTTACAAGAATCTGCGTTGAACTGAAAATGTACCAGAGCGGTGGGAAGAGGAGAAAAGAGGTTGTGTCCTGAACCTGAAAAAAAGGACAAAGGTGTCTTGATCCTGAAAAATAGACAAAATTTGTGTCTAAGCCTGGAAAAAGATGGAATGTAGAGGAATAATGAGGAACAAGAGAATATGAATGTGCTGAGCAAAGAAAAGGAAGAGTGAGCCTCTTCGATTCAAAGAATTGCTATGCACCTGCATGGTGAGAAAAGGGACTTCGAGTGCAGGAAGTAAGTGTAAGACTGAGCGTAAAAGTGGCTGTTTTAATGCTGAGAGAGTGTGAAAACAGAAGGATGGACAGGTGCTTTTCAGGGGTTCGGGTACCTCTTGTCTGCTCCTGAGATACAGTGAGAAAAAGAGACTGTTGTGGTAGATCCTGAATCCTCAGATTCTGAACTACTTCCCAGACCCTGATATTCTGGAAAAGAAACAGATTGCTTTGGCTACACACTGTGGAAGGAAAGATAAAGAAAGAGAGGAAGCGGAGAATGTGCTAAATGTTTATGCTGACACCCAGGGCCAGGTGGGGAACTCACTAACCCCCATCAAGTGGGGTCTGCCACTGCAGGGGATTATGGGTATCGTACTTGAGTGCTAGGGCACTCTGATCGGAGGTAGCCAGGCCGTGGGGACACTCCCGGGTCTGGGTCCTCTGTAGTTGGCAGGCCTTGCGCAAGTGCCCTGCAACAGGCCTGTAATGGGCTGAAGGAGACAAGCTGCAAGATCAGCAAGCAAGAGGAAGAAAGAGCAAGCTGCAGCTTCTGTGGCCCCTTGTTCCAAGCATCGAGCCCAATTCTGCCTGTGTTTCCATCAGTCCCCCAGGACTTCAGCGAACTGTGCCATCCGAGGACTGATTCTGCAGAACCATAAGTAAAGAACAGGAATGACCCTGCACCTGGGGACTGTAAATAGTTTAAGCATGCACACCAGGGCTGGAGATAGAGCCAAGGTTTAAAGAAGAGGAAGGATTGTAAAAAGTTTAAAGTAAAATCCTTTAAGCGCTCCAGCGCCGGCTACCAGCCGCACCTCAGGCCTGCAACTTAAAATATGGGTACCCAGTGACAGGACTTTGGGATTTCAATTGGACTGGGACCTGTGGGTCTGGGTTTGGGTTATACCTGTAGCAGTTAGCTAGTTAGACAGATCTGGTGGCTGCATTGGTTGAAATCTGGGACTTGAATCAAGAGGGAAATGTGATTTTGGAAAATGCAAATCTTCAAAAATGCAATCACTAAATGTTGTGGTTAAACTCTATTCCACTTACCCTATCCTAACCCTGACCATGTAAATAAATTGTGATGGCATTGTTTTGCAGCAGAACTGAATCCTGAGCCTAATTTTAGTAAGTATGATATTGGCTGAGATGAAAAATTTGAATGGTTTAACTGGATGTGGGGAGGTTTGATTTCTGGTAAGTCCATGTCTGGGGTAACTGTTGGGGAGGTGAGTTGGTACGACATCCCAGGGGGTCATACTGTAGGTAATCAGGCCCACTAATATGTGCTCTGGGTGGAGGCACTGCCATTTTATTTTAGCTTTTGGGAAAGGACCCCCTGTGTTACAGCTATGGGAACCTAGACCCCTTAACCTTGGTCTGGCCAGCAAGGCAGGGGTAGTGGCCCTCTCCAAGACAGCGCGAGAGAGGGGATACACTCAGTAATGGCCACAGTATCCAGGCTGGCCTCTGCCATTATCACCTCTAGGTTTGGAATATTATTTCAAGATGACTAGCATTCATGTACATGGCCTTCCAGATTTTGTTACCACTCTGCTTGGTACCCCCTTCTTTCCTATTTACTCTCTCTCTCTTCTCCCCCCCCTTTCTTTTTAATGCTTCCATTACTATCCCCCTTCATTTCTATGGCCCTGCTTCCTTTATTAATTTCCACCCTGGGGGATTCTGTTCCCCTCGTGTTCTCCCTATTTTCCCTTATTGTACGTCCACTCCCCTCACCCCTGGAATGGAATCAGAAAGGGTGTGACAAGGCCCTTTATCCATCTGCTTCTGCAACTTCCATGGGCCACCAGGGTCAGTGGATCAGTGTGGAACCTCACACATCCCTCACTGTGGAGCAGGACATCCTGGATTTTAAGCACAAGCCTGAGCTGATAACATGGCAAATGACACTCCTGACAGCTATCCAATCAGTCTAGCCTAGGCAGCCTATCTTAAACTTAAACACCATGGTTACCCTGTGAAAAAAAGTCTTTTATTAAGAACATACAAGAAAATCTTTAATTGCTCTTCAACTGATCTAAATAACCTATCATCAAGAGGTGTGTGTGTGTGCATATTTAGGGGGAATTGCCCCCATGTCATCTCCCTCATGTTGTGGCAGCAGTTTCTCTGCCCTTTGAACAAATGCCACTTTTGCTTTGTGTTCTGCCATGCACCTCATTCTAGGGATTGATGTTTTCAACTCTAGGACACACTGAAGCCTTTAGCAGCACCAAGCTCTGAGACTCAGAGCTTGGAGAACCTGGGTACTCCACTTGACTGTGAGTGCTACTGATGTGTGAGTGGATGGATCGGAAAGTAACTTGTGAAGTGCATCCTGCTCTGTAGTGTATGAAAGGCATTTTGTAAAATCCAGAGTCTGTTTGTTATGTTCAGTGCCCACATAGTATTTTATTTTATTTTATTTATCAAGTCTAGGATTACAAATACCTTTGAGCCAAGGCTCTTTTACAAAGGTTACACATCAGAGAGATGCAAATTATGGGGAACATCAAGACAGACATTACAACAATGTGGACATTGCAAACAGATTACAGATTAATACAATTCAAGGGTAACATTGTAAGCAAGGCAGCCAGCGACATTTGTCAGAGAAAACAGACAAGAGATAAGAAGTGCCAGAGTCATAGGGAGAGGGAGGGGGAGAAGGAATGAAGGTAGGTGGGGAGAGGTGACAAGTGCAGTACTGGGTATACCAAGATGTGAGGTGGAATCCAGTGAGGGGGGACCACTAGAGCAGGCAGGGAAGTGGAGAAACAAGGTTAAGTTGGGCAGTCACAGGAGCTGTTGGTAGTGAGATAGTCCCAGAGCCTAGTTTTAAACATACCAATTGTCGGGGCAGAGGAAATGGTGGGGCTGAGGCAGTTGAACCAGAGCGGCGCTCGATAAGCAAAAGAGCATTGTCCCTGTGAAGTGTGACAGTGGGGGACTTTCAGTAGCTGTAGAGTGGATCTCCGAAGGCACCGTTTGTTGGTTCGGTGTTGTAACAGAGTTGAGACCCCAGAAGGTGCAAGGCCAAGGTAGATTTTTTTCGCCATGAGCAGGTGAGAAACTTTATGAGGTTTGATAGTTGGATCCAGCCAGTCTGGGTGTACAGGTCACATGTGTGGGTGAGATGGTGAGCACCAGTGATGAGCCGACATGCCTTATTTAAGGCAGTTGAGAGGCGTCTAAGGGTTGTGGTTGTGGCTGAGCCATAAATGATGAGACCATAGTCTATTACAGAGATCACAGAGCTCAGGACTGCGACCTTCAAAGCTTCTGGCGTGAGGTGTTGTCTGTGTTTGTAGAGGAGACCAAGCCGTGTTTTAGCAGCTCTAGCTACATTATCTACGTGAGGTCCATAGGAGAGATTAGGGTCAAGCTGTATCCCTAATTATTTGAAGGACCCCACCTGATCTAGAGTGTTCCCCTGGGTGGTGGAGATAGCCAAGTGGTGTAGCTTGTGTGGGTTATGAGAGTTGCAGAAGAGCATAGATTTGGTTTTCTTGTCATTGAGGACCAGTTTATGATTAAGAAACCATGTCTCTACAGAACTGAAACCAAGTTGAAGGTTGTGTTGAAGAGTTGCAGGATCTTTGTGAGTGGAGAATACAACAGCATCATCGGCATATAGTATGATCTGCTCAGAGCAGTGGTAAGGGAGGGAGTTTAAGAAAAGGCTAAAAAGGAGGGGGCCCAGCATGAATCCCTGTGGGACACCCGAGCAAACAGGCAGTATGTCAGAAAGAAGTAGCTTTTAAACCAGAGAGAAGAGTCATGTGATAGCCTGGCATTCAGTAGTTGGTCAACTAGTAGTCCATGGTGTACTGTATCAAAGGCCTTGGAGAGGACGACGAAAACGGCTCCTGTGAGAAGGCCGTTGTCAAGAGATTTGTGCAAAACTCCAGCGAACTTAAGAAGGGCTGTGGTGGTGCTGTGACCTTTCCAGAAACTGTGTTGTTGTGGACAAGGTATATTGTATTTATCCAAGTGGTGGGTAAGTTGATCAGCCCCGATGCGCTTGAGTGCCTTAGAGAGTGGGGGCAGTATGGAGAGAGGGTGATAATTTGAGTGATTTGTCTTATCCCCACTTTTATGGACCGGTGTCACGGTGGCTGTTTTCCATAAGTCCGGGATTTTTCCACAGCTGAGAGAGAGGTTTAGGATTTTTGTTAATGGATGAATTACCTCATCGAGGGTGAGCAACAGAAGCTTAAGGTCCAGGGTGTCGCTACTAGATCTAGATTTACAGATAGCTGCAGTAATATATCGGTGAGCTTCATTCAGCTTTAACTCCTTGAAGTAGAAGAGGGGATGGTTAGACTGTAGGGCTGAGGTATTTGGGGAGTAGGCCCTGTTTTTGAAAAAGTCATGGGGTAGGACAGCACTAGTGTCTTAAAAAGCCGTGTTAAAGATGTTTGCAATCACCTTGTGGTTGAGGGGTGAGGATCCATCAACCATTAACATGGCCAGAGAGGTTTTTGGCTGCTTCCCTGTGACATCCTTGATATTGTCCCAGAAAGCACAACCATTTCCCCATGTATTGGTGAGAGCGTCTTGGTAATAGGTGGATTTCGTGAGCTGGATGGCTTTTGTGCAGGCATTTCGTGCTTGTTTGTAATTTTGGATGTCCAGTTGTTTGCCAGTGGCCCTGGCAACTGCCCATAGGTGGTCCCTTAGTTTCAGCTGTGAGAGAAGAGCCACAGTGAGCCATGGGTTAGAGAGAGATTTTGTTTTGCGCCTTTTAGCAGGGGCAAAGAGGTCGCAGGCTTTGTTGAAAATTGAGATGAAGTGATCAAGAGCCAAGTTAACATCTGTTGCTTCGTAGATGGGTAGCCAGTCTTGTAGAAGCAGGTATTGTTTGAGATGTGGATGTTTTCCACGAGGAAGGACTCTGCTAGTGATAATTTTGGGAGGGGGTTTGAGGAATTTGTTAGACCATGCACATATGACTGGGGAGAGGTTGCTGAGAGAGTCTGGGAGAACGGTAGTACGAGAAATCCTTGTTGGGTGAGAGGTGAGGACCCAATCCAGGAGGGTACTGGTGCCAGTCTTGTAGTTAATCCTAGTAGGGGAGTTTATCATTTGCGTGAGGTTAGCAGCTGAGATGGAGTCTTTATAGGCACTGGCGCTCGGAGCTAACCAGTTTATGTTGAAATCCCCTAGTAGAATAAGTTCAGCTTCAGGAGGATGAGAGTTGATAAAGTTTAGGACATCGTTGAAGCCATGTTTAGGGTCCCTGGGTGGGATGTATATGGAGACAATAGTCAGGGCTTTATGATTGGGACGTAGGATGATTTTTATTGGCAGAATCTGGGCCGAGGCAGAAAGTGATGGAGTTGCTACAGAGTGCCATGACAGGGAGTCTTTGATATAGATTGCGCAACCACTGCCTTTTTGGGATATCCAGTCCCACCTGTGGACATTGTAGCCCTGTATTGTTACTGCTGAGTCGGGAACTTTAGGCATCAGCCAAGTTTCCACCACTGCAAGGATGTCAGGGTTGTGTTGGTATATGAAGGCTTGGAGTGCATCCAGCTGTGGTAGTAGGCTGCAGATATTAATGGTTGCAAGGATAAGGGTATTACACCATCCATCTGAGCACCCTCTGCTTTAGTACCACAAAGAAAGCTTTCACCCTTTCAGTACCAAAGTGTGGGTACCCTCTCCATGTAGTACCATGTACAGCACAACAAACAGAGTGAGGACCCTCTCTCACAGTCATTGAGCTCCCATGAGCACCCTCTCAAACAGTATCACAGATCGAGTGCCTTCTGGCACAGTACAACACCACAGTGAGCCCATCTCATACAATATCACAAAGTGGACACCACCTCACAAAGTACCACAGATAAAGTACCCACTCACACAGTACTACAGAGCAAGCACCCTCTCCTCTCATACAGTATCACAGAGCGAGCATCCTATCACCCAGTACTCAGTACCACAGAATAAGTGCCCACTTGCACAGTACCACAAAGTGAGTCCCCACTCACACATTACCACAGAGATAGCACCCTCTCATAGAGTACTGATGCAGTGTCACAAAGCAAGAGCTCACTCACACAGCATCACAGTGCAATCATCAATCCATACAGTATCACAAGCCCCACTCACACAGTACCACAGGATGAGAGCCCACTCAGCACTACAGATTAAGCAACTACTCACATGGTACTACACAGCGAGTGCCACTTCCACAATACCACAGAGTGAGCATATTCTCATTCAGTACCACAGAGAAAGCACCCACACAAAGTACCCTCACACAGTACTAAAGAGTGAGCACCCACCAACAGAGCAAGCTCTCTCACACAGTACCACAGAGCAAGTGTCCTCTCACACAGTACCACTGATTGAGTGCCTTCTTGCAGTGCCTTCACATAGTACTAAGGTGCAAGTGCTCACTTCTCACTCAGTACCACAGAGCAAACGCACTCGCACACAGTAACCCAGCGTGAGCACCCTCTAACTCAGTACCACTGAGTGAATGCCCTTTCACACAGAGTAAGCACTCTCTCAGTAAGTACTTGCACAGTACCAAGGAGCAAGAAACCACTCACACAGTACCACAGAGTTCCTACTCACGCAGTACCATAGGGAGAATGCCCTCTCATACATTACCATTGTACAAGCACTCTGCTGTGTGCAAGCACTCTACTGTGTGAGAGTATTTGTACTGTGTGAGACTGCATGCACGCACAATCAGAACCATAAAGTGAGTGCCCATGAACACAGTTCCACAGAACAAGCAACCATACCACAGAGTGAACACCCAATCATACAGCACCACAGAACAAGCATCTTTTCACACATTATCACAGAATGAGCACCTTCAAACCCTTCAAACAGCACCACATAGTAAGTACCATCTCAGAAAGTACCACAGGGTGAGTACCCACTCACTCAGTATCCCTAGTTAGTGCCTGCTTACACAGTACCACAGAGCAAATGCCATACCACAATAAAAACATCCACTCACACAGTATCACAGAGCAAGCACCCTCACAAAATACCACAGAATGAGCATCTTCTCACACTGTACCACAGAGTGAGTGCCCAGTCACACAGTACTGCAGAGTAAGCACGCACTAACATTGTACCACAGTGAGCACATCTCACACAGTACAGTAGAGCAAGCATGCACTCACACTGTACCACACAGCATGTACCCACTTAAACAGTACCACAGTGTGTGTGCTCTCACACTGTACCACATAGTTAGCACCCACTGATACAGTACTACAGCATATACTCCCCCTTCACAAAAGAAAGGGTCCTACAAGAGCTCGATAAGCTCAGGGTGGACAAGGCAATGGGACCTGATGGCATACATCCCAGGGTACTAAAGGAGCTAAGGGTGGAACTAGCAGAGCCATTATCAGAACTGTTTAGTGAGTCTCTGAGCACAGGAGAGGTCCCAGAAGACTGGAGAAGGGATCATGTGATCCCGCTCCACAAGAGTGGTAGCAGAGAGGAGGCAGGGAACTGCAGAACAGTCAATCTTACCTCAGTAGTGGGCAAGATTATGGAGGCACTCCTTAAGGAAAGGATAGTGCAACACCTGGAATCCATAGCAGCACAGGATCCAAGACCACATGGGTTTACAACAGGAAGGTCCTGTCAAACTAATCTCATAGATTTCTTTGACTGAGTAACCAGAGTGGTGGACCAAGGGGGAGCAGTTGATGTCGCCTACCTTGACTTCAGCAAAGCTTTCGATACTGTTCCACACAGAAGATTGATTAACAAGCTGGGTAGGCTCGGGGTGGATGAGAAGTTGGTCAACTGGGTGGCAAACTGGTTGACGGGCAGAAAACAGAGAGTGGTGGTAAACGGTATTCAGTCAGAAAAGATGCAAGTCACAAGTGGGGTACCTCAGGGATAAGTTCTGGGAAAGTCCTCTTCAATATCTTCATCAGTGACATTGCAGATGGACTGGAGGATAAGGTTTGTCTGTTTGCAGATGACACCAAGATATGCAACAGAGTAGATGATCCAGATGGGATGGGCAGAATGAGAAGAAATCTGAATAAACTGGCAAAATGGTCGGAAGAGCGGCAACTGGGGTTTAACGCAAAGAAGTGCAAGATTATGCACATAGGGAAGAGAAACCTTGAAGCCTCCTATAGGTTGGGAGGGGAGTTGCTGGCAGTCACAAGGGAAGAAAGAGACTTCGGCATCATCATCACAGATGACCTGAAATCATCCAAGCAGACCACTAAAGCAGAAGGTAAGGCTAGGGAGATGTTGGGGTGTATTAGTAGGGGTATCACAAGTCGTAAGAGGGAGGTAATAATCCCTCTTTACAATACACTGGTTAGGCCCCATCTGGAGTACTGCGTGCAGTACTGGAGGCCAGACCTTCACAAGGACATTAACAAAATGGAGGCAGTCCAGAGAAGGGCAACCAAAATGGTGCAGGGACTGCATCAGAAAACATATGAGGGCAGATTAATGGAGCTCAGTATGTATACCCTAGAGCAAAAGAGGGAGAGAGGTGATATGATTGAAACATTCAAACACCTTAAAGGCATTAACAAGGTGAAAGAGTCTAACACGTGTCAATATAAGAAAAATAGCAGGACAAGAGAACACAGCATGAGATTAGAGGGAGGCCGATTAAAGGGTAATGTGAGGAAGTTGTTTTTCACAGAAAGGGTGGTGGATGCATGGAACGGCCTACCTCAGGAAGTGGTGGATATGAATACAGTACAGGGCTTCAAACAGGCATGGGACAGGCATAAGGGAGCAATACAGATGAGTATGAATAGATAGGCCATTGACAGAGCAAAGGCCAATGGCACATTCATAAGGTAGAAAAAGAAATGGGCAGACTGGATGGGCCTTGCGGTCCTTATCTGCCGTCAACCTCTGTGTTTCTATGTTTCTTACACAGTACCACAGAGTGAACACCCAATTGCACTGTACCCCTGTTTGCTTCTTTGGTGGTCATCAAATATTATTGTCACAGTATTTTCTCAGGATGCTCATGGCAGGTCACACTAAGTCAGTAATGGAGCTGTTTTTTTGTTGTTTTGTTTTTACCAGACTCTACGAACTCTGATTTGTTGTTGTGATTGCTGTTTGTTCTTTGTAGAGAGGGCTGCTAAGAAATTATTAGGGCTTCACCTTTGCAATGGAAATCAATGAAGTCATGGATTCCATGATTGTTTCCCAATTTTTAAGAAAACTTCATGATCTGGGGCATTTCCATGACAGTACCATAACTTCTTGTGTTTGCAAATGACAAACAAATACATTCTGTGCCTCACCACTGCAATGCACATGGTCCCCACTCAGCCTAAATGAGGGATTCTAGGCTTTGCACACAAGCCCTGGTTTCCATGATGGCAACACAATATGTACATATGAATATACGAAAATGCCAGCAGAAAAAGACCCAGAAGTCTAGCAAGTTTGCCCAAGTGCGCAGCTTGCAGTATACATTTACTGCAGCTGCCCCCTCCCATTCCCCTGCCATTATTCCTACCCCCCAACTTTTCCCTCCCTAGGTACTTATCTGATAATTACCCTCCCTTTGACTCTATCACACCCCCCTTTTAAAACTGTCCACTGTCTTCAACGCAATCAATTATTTCAGCAGTTTGTTCCACCCAGCCACCACCCTTTCTGTAAAGTAATGCCTCCTCATCTCCCTCCTGAATCTTCCCCCTTCCAACTTCAGACTGTGCCCTCTGGTGAACCTCCCTCCCTTTATGCAGAACAATCCCCCGTTCTTAACCCTGTTTATGCCTTTTTAGTATTTGAAGGTCTCTACCATGTTAGCTCTCTCCCTTCTATCCTCCAGGGAATAGATGTTGAGCTCCCTCAATCTTTCCTCATATGGTTTATTTCCCAGACCTAGGATCATCTTCGTCACCCTAAGCTGCACCCCCGCCAATAGTCTTACGTCCTTGTTTAGGTATGGGCACCAGAACTGCACATAGTACTCCAAATGTGGCCTCACTGGACCGGCCCACCGGTGCAGCAGTAGCGCTAACCCCTGCGGTCCCAGTGACCTGGGTTCAGAAATGGACTTGGGTGGCTGGAGAGTCGGCCGGGGGGGGGAGGTGGATTGAGTGGCAATTGCACCCTCTCCATCTCTGTGGAGGGAAGGGGGATTCTGCCTCCTGAGCCTCCCTGTACAGCACCCCTGGGTGACCATGGGTGCTGGCTGCTTACTGGGACTGACGACTGAGGCTGGGAGGCGTGTGGATGCTTGGGGTGCCTACGCTGTGGCATCACTGCACGGCACGCCTCCCCCAACCCTGAACTGTAACAAAGAAAAAATCTTGGCCCTGGTCTCGGTGCCGATCACAGAGCCACCGCTGCATGGCCACCCGACAACTGGATGTGTATTGAGGCATAGCAGGCCAGCCGCCCCCATTCCCTGCCCTGAGGGTAAACCGCAGCTCCATGGGGGCAGGCTGCGTCGGGGTCAGCCAGAGGATTGGGACAGAGACACAGGGGCATAAAGCATAAATTAAAAAAAAAAGTGTGGCTTCACCAGTGATCTGTACAGTGGCAGGATGACCTCTTCCCTTCTAGAGGTGATGCCCCTGGCAATACACCCCAGAGTTTGGTTGGCCCTTGCTGCTGCCCTCTGGCACTGTACCAATACATTCTTGTCTCCTGTGATGAGTACCGCTAGGTCCTTCTCTTCCTCAGAAGTAGATACCTGCACTCCCCCAGCCAGTAGCTGGTCTTGGGGTTTCTGACTCTGAGGTGCATGACCTTGCACTTCCTAGCATTAAACCCCAGCTGCCATACACCTGAAGTTTTGTCCAATCTTCCCTGAGTTCCTGCCTCCCTTCTTCACTGTCCACAGTCGCACATATCTTTGTGTCATCAGTGAACAGGCTGTTCTTACTCTTGATCCCATCTGCAATGTCCCCGATAAAAATGTTAAATAAAACAGGGCCTATCACCAAGCACTGTGGTACCCCACTCATCACGGGCCTTGGTCTGGAGCTTCCCCCTCACGATTACCCTCTGCTGTCTGTCCTGCAGCCGGCTCCCAACCCATCCCACTAGCTTCTCCCTGGCCCCCGGGTTCCTCAACTTGCCCAGCAACCTTTTGTGAGGCACCGAGTCAAAGGTCTTACTGAAGTCCAGCTACAAGACATCCACGGCATGGCCCACATCAACTGCCCTTGTGACCCAATCGAAGAAGTCAATTAGGTTAGTCTGACAGGATCTTCCTGAGACAAACCCATGCTGCCCTTCATCCTGGAGACCAGTTTCATCCAGAACTGTCATCAATCTCTCGTTTAGAATGGTCGCCATTAACTTCCCCACAATGGAAGCCAAGCTTACTGGTCTATACTCACCCGGTTCATCCTTGGGTCCACGCTTGTGGAGGGGCTCCATAGGAGCCATCTCCCAGTCCTTGGGCACGCACCCAGCCTCCAGTAAGTTGTTAAACAGGCCTGCCAGTGGGCCCACCAAGCTGTCTGCCAACTCCTTCGGGACTCTTGGATGTACTACATCTGGTCCCTGGGCCTTGTCCAACCGCAGGGTTTTCAGGCCTTTTAGGACCTTCTCTGCCTGGATAACTCCATCTGTTGCCTCTGCCCCTCCCTTGCCCATCCCTCCTTTCCCTTGTTGTATCGGCTGGTCCTTTTCTTTAGTGAACACAGAACAGAAGTACTCATTGAGCGCCTCTGCCTGGTCTTCCCACTTTCTGCTGGTAGCACGTGAGATTGGGCACCTGAATCACGGCACTGTCCAAAATGGGGACGTGATATGGGCGAAAGCCTGAAAGGCGAGGGGGCATGGAGGGCGACCAGATGTGGTGGGCGATCCTAGCAACAGGATGTTGCTATATGTACACGTGTCCGGGGGGGGTGAGCATGGTGAGTGCGGCCTGGGAGGGGACAAAGGGGATGGGGTGGTGCTGCGGTCAGCTGCCAAGCTGTGCCATGGTATCGGGGGTTGGCCTCTGCCTGCGGTGCTGGGGTTCTGGGTTTGGGTCCAGGCGCTACTGTGCTTTCTTGCTCCCGGCCCAGAATCTTTTTTTTTCTTTTACCCCTCGACATGCACCCCTGGGTTGCTCTTTAAGTAGGGGGTCTGCGGGCAGAAACTTACCCGATATGGAGAGGGTGGGGCACTTAGCCCCCATAAAGCAAGGTTCTTAGTCCCTGGCACCGTTTTCTGTGCCCGAGGTTGTCAAGGTGGCTAAATTGTTTTGCTTCCTGACGTTGCTCTTCTGGGGTCACCCACATCACATAGAACCCTTTCTGCCCAACCCTCCTCCTGATACGAACAGTCTCATCCCTACAATTTCTCTTCTCCCTTATGTACTTGAAGAAATCCTTTTCTCCCTCCTTGATACCCTGAGCCAATCTTGGCTCCCTTACAGCTTTAGCTGCCCTGACCACTCTACTCAGCTTCCTGGATTTCTACAAGTACTCCTCTTTGTCCTCCTCCTGCCCAGTTTTCTTGTACCTGTTGACGGCCAATTTCATCGAATCCACTTTCCCAGCCACTTCTCTGCTGAGCCACCTTGACTTTTTAGTCCTGGACTGCTTGCTCTAGGTCTTAGCACACGTGTTAGTGGCCTCTGTCAGCTCCCTCTTTATGATGGACCATTTCTGTTCTGCCTCCATCCCCAGGCAGACTGCAGGATGCTGCCCATCCTGGGAAAATCTGCCTTACCGAATACTACCACTCTCATCCTGGTCCTGTCTGCCTCCTTGCCCATGTGAAGGAAGAATCACACTGTGCAGTGGTCGCTGCCCTCTAGAGGGTCCTGCACAACTACCTCCTGGACATCGACCCCGTTTGCACAATATGCTGCTTCCTGCTACTCGCACAGCCTAACAATGAATTTTTTAAACATTTTAATCTTTGCTGAAGTACTTGTACAAAAACACATCAACATTGAGGTCATTTGTTTAACACAAAATGGATCCATGGATTTTCCCATGATTGCCATGATTTTTGTCATAGTGATCATGGCAGTACCACGATTTTCTCTAAACTTTTTTATGACAAAAGTATAGCCCTAGAAATAATCTTATATGAAATCACTGTTACAGTTGAAATATGAGCTCCTATGCAGTACCACAGAGTGATTGCCTTCTCTTACAGTACCACAGGGCATGTGCCCTATCACACACCACAGCAGAGTATGTATCCACTCATAAAGTACCTTAGAGGGGGGCGCTATGGAGCCCGAACCTGGAGGACGCAGAACCCTAGAGCGCTACAAAAATAATGTATAAAGTAATTTCAAAAGAAGATTTCCCCAACGAATTTAGACAAAGGCTATATTAATAGGCTGCTAAACCTCGAAGGAACAAAAATGGGCAATCCACAGAGAGAAAAGCAATCGGGAGATGCAGCAAAATTGAGGCTCCTATCGACTCCAACATCCTGGCGAGCAGCACTAGGCCGGGAACAAGACCACGAGGTGGAATCAGCTGGCAAAACCCTACAAACTCTTGGTGAAAAAATAAATCAGTTAATCTCCTCAGTGGCTGGACTTTCCAACAAGTTTGACTCCCTTACTGCGAGAGTTACTGTAGTGGAAACTACGCTCGAAGCAGTATCCGTAGCACCATCCGCTGCGAATAAAATGGCCATGGCAGCCATGGGAGCCATAGCCACGGTTGTAAAAGAGAATGGTCATCTTTGCTGTAGACTGGAAATGCTTGAAAACCAGTCAAGGGCTTCCAATGTCAGAGTCTTGGGGCTCACAGAACGTGCTGAGGGGAGACCACTTAACCCTATTTCTGCAAGACTGGCTGCTACAACAATTGGGAGAAGATGTTGCCCTGATTATACAGAAAATCCAAAAAGCATATCGAATAGCCTTTAGGGGAAGACAAGACAACCCCGAGGCCCCACGTACTGTGGTAATAGTCCTCGATGGAGTAGGATCGCGAGATAAAATGCTAGCCCTGACAAGAACAAAGAAAGCTCTTCTTTTTGATGGCAACCAGATTTGAATGTTCCCCGATTTATCCTATGCTACCAGACAGTGAAGGAAGCGGTTTGTCGGAGTGAGAGCGATGTTGAGAGAGGGAGGAATATCGCATGGCCTGATCTACCCAATGCGGCTGCGAATAGCACACCGGAGTAAAATTTTTCTCTTCTTGAAGCCGTCAAGGCCTTGAAATGGTGCTAGAGCAATGTTCCTTCCCACAGGAGGGGAGAAGAAGAGGCTTTTTCATCCGAAGAAGAAGATCCCTGATGAAATTGGACACTGTCGGTAACGAATTCTAAAGGGGGGGGGAATGTTAATGTTTGTTTAAAATACCATAGCTAAAGTACACCACGTCATTTCATTTTGGACCTACGTGATGGTCTTTGGCAGGTCTGGACTTTAAAGTTAAAATAGTGGTGGCTATCTTTGTTATATCTTATCCCCCCATATGTAATTTCTTTCCTTATAATCCAGTAGTCTTCCATCAGTAATCATTGTCCATTTGTTTTAATAAGTAAAAGCGCCTAAATTGTTTGATAGAAATATGGGGAGATTTTTTGTAAGGGGAATGTAGAGCTCTGAGGGGTTCTTTTCTGTTTCAGTACACAAAGTGTATACATACTATGGTATTGCATAAAGACTATACTCCCTAAATCAGGGAAGGACTCAGATTAAATACATTTTTTTTTAACTTTTATTTATAAAATTCATGTGGCTCATGGACTTCGTTTCAGCAATCGGAATGCTTGTATTAAGTTTATAACTAAATAGATATCCCCTCTTTTAACTAACCCTTTGTATATATTTAGAGGAGTGGCGCCCTCATTGTATGGTACTTCTGTAATGTTGAATGAAGGAATTTACTGTATGTTTATATACATAAGAGACTAAACATAGAGTATAAAAAAAAAATAAAGTACCTTAGAGTTAGCACCCAATCACACAGTACCACAGAGCATACACCTACTTACACAATGCCACAGAGTGAGTATTCTTTCACACAGTACTACACAGCATGCATCCACTGATACAGTGCCACAGAGAGAGTACCCTTTCATGCAGTACCACAGGATGTGCCCTCTAACAAAGTACCCGAGTGAGCATACTGTCACATGGTACCACAGAGTGAGTGCCCACTGACAACGTACTATAGAGTGGCTCTACTATGCCTGTTCGACATTCTTTATGTCAACCGCCATTTCGCCTACAGGAATCATGTAGACTGCAAGTTGCGGTCTACATGATTCCTGTGTGTCTACTGGCCCTATTGTTTTTATTGGGGGGCTTTGCCTCCTGAACCCCCCATGTGGGGGCTCTGCCCCGGCCCCCCCCTTCTTTTGGATTCTCAACTCCAGTCAGAGTTGATTCGGGGCAGGGGTGCAGGACCGGGAGACAGCATGCACCTGTCTCAGACACACCAACACAGCAACCTGTCGGCAAAGTGTCGATTGTGCTGACAGGTATATATTTCACTGTGTTGGTGTCGCCGTAAGGGTGGCATACCCTATAGAGTTAGCACCCAATCACACAGTACCACAGAACATGCACCTACTTACACAATACCAAAGAGTGAGTACCCTTTCACACAGTACCACAGAGCATGCATCCACTGATACAGTGCCACAGAGAGAGTACTCTTTCATGCAGTACCACAGGATGTGCCCTCTCACAAAGTACCCGAGTGAGCATACTCTTACCTGGTACCACAGAGTAAGTGCTCACTGACAACGTACTATGGAGTGGCTCTACCATGCCGGTTCGACATTCTTTATGTCAACTGCCATTTCGCAGACAGGAATCATGTTGACCGTAAGTTGCGGTTCTACATGATTCCTGATATGTCTCCCGGCCCTATTGTTTTTATCGGTGGACTCTGCCTCCCGAACCCCCCATGTGGGGGGCTCTGCCCTCGCCCCATCTTTTGGATTCTCAACTCCAGTCAGAGTTGATTCGGGGCAGGGGTGCAGGACCGGGAGACAGCATGTCCCTGTCTCAGGCACACCAACACAGCAACCTGTCGGCAAAGTGTCGATTGTGCTTACAGGTATGTATTTCGCTGTATTGGTGTCGCCGTAAGGGTGGCATACCCTACAGAGTTAGCACCCAATCACACAGTACCACAGAGCATGCACCTACATACACAGAGCCACAGAGTGAGTACACTTTCACACAGTACCACAGAGCATGCACCTACTTACACAGTACCACAGAGTGAGTACCCTTTCACATATTACCACAGGTAGTGCCCTCTGACAGAGCACCACATGCTGAGCATCCTCTTACAAAGTACCACAGTGTGAGTGCCCACTGACAGTACTATAGAGTTAGCACCCAGTCACACAGTACCACAGAGCATGCACGTACTTACACAGTGCCACAGAGTGGGTACCCTTTCACACAGTACCACAGAATGAGTGCCCACTGACATAGTACTATAGAGCTAGCTCCCAGTAAGACAATTCCATAGAGCATCTGCCTACTTACACAGTACCACAGAGTAAGCACCCTGTCACACAGTACCACAGGGTGTGTGTGCTCACAATTTACCAGAGTGAGCACCCTCTGACACAGTACCACAGAGTGAATGGCTACTGAATGTTATTGCCCAATCACACTGTACTACAGAGCATGCATCTACTTACACAGTGCCAAATAGTTAGCACCCAGTTACACAGTACCACAGGGAGTGCCCACTGACACAGTACTATAGGGTTATCACACAGTCACACAGTGCCACAGAGCATGTACCTATTTACACAGTGCCACAGAGTGAGTACCTTTTCACACAGTACCACAGGGAGTGCCCTCTCACAAAGTACCACAGAGTGAGCATCCTCTTACACATTACCACAGAGTGAGTGACCACTGACACAGAGTTATTGCCCAATCACACAGTACCACAGAACATGCATTTAATTAGACAATGCCACAGAGTTAGCACCCAATTACACAGTACCACAAGGAGTGCCCACTGACACAGTACTATAGGGTTAGAACCCAGTTACACAGTGCCACAGAGCATGCACCTACATACACAGTGCCACAGAGTGAGTACCATTTCACAGAGTACCACAGAGCATGCACCAACTTACACAGTGCCACAGAGTAAGTACCCTTTCACACAGTACCACAGGGAGTGCCCTCTCACAAAGTACCACAGAGTGAGCACCCTCTTACACAGTACCGCAGAGTGAGTGACCACTGACACAGAGTTATTGCCCAATCACACAGTACCACAGAGCACGGATCTACTTACACAGTGCCACAGAGTTAGCACTCAATTACACAATACCACCGGGAGTGCCCACTGACACAGTACTATAGGGTTAGCACCCAGTCACACAGTGCCACAGAGCATGCACCTACTTACACAGTGCCACAAAGTGAGTACCATTTCACACAGTACAACAGGGAGTACCCTCTCAGGAAGTACCACAGAGTGAGCATCCTCTTACTCAGTAATACAGTGTGAGTTCCTACTGACGCAGTAGTATAGCGTTATTGCCCAATTGCACAGTACCACAGATCATGCACCTACATACACAGAGCCACAGAGTGAGTACGCTTTCACACAGTACCACAGAGCATGCACCTACTTACACAGTACCACAGAGTGAGTGCCCACTGACACAGTACCACAGAGCATGGACCTACTTACACAGTGCCACAGAGTATGCAGCTACTTGCACAGTACCACAGTGTGAGTGCCCTCTCACAAAGTACCACAGAGCACGCATCTACTTACACAGTGTCACAGAGTGACTACCCTTTCACACAGTACCACAGGGAGTGTCCTCTCACAAAGTACCAGAGTGAGCATCCTCTCACATAGTACCACAGAGTGAGTGCCCACTGACACAGTACTATAGACTTATTGCCTGATCACACAGTACCTCAGAGCATGCACCTACTTACACAGCGCCACAGAGTGAGTACCCTTTAACAGAGTACCACAAAGTGAGTGCCCTCTCACAAAGTACCACAGCACATGCATCTACTTGCACAGTGCCACAGAGTAAGTACCTTTTCACAAAGTAGCACAGAGAATGCATCTACTTACACATTGTCACAGAGTGAGTACCCTTTCACACAGTACCACAGAGCATGCAGCTACTTACACACTGTCACAGAGCGAGTACCCTTTCAGAGTACCACAGAATATGCATCTACTTACACAGTACTGCAGAGTGAGTACTCTTTCACACAGTACCACAGAACATACATCTACTTACACAGTACTGCAGAGTGAGTACTCTTTCCCACAATACCACAGAGCATGCACCTACTTACACAGTACCGCAGAGTGAGTACCCTTTAACAGAGTACCACAGAGCGAGTGCCCTCTCACAGAGTACCACAGAGCATGCATCTACTTACACAGTGTCACAGAGTGACTACCCTTTCACACAGTACCACAGGGAGTGTCCTCTCACAAAGTACCAGAGTGAGCACCCTCTCACATAGTACCACAGAGTGAGTGCCCACTGACACAGTACTATAGACTTATTGCCTGATCACACAGTACCTCAGAGCATGCACCTACTTACACAGTGCCACAGAGTGAGTACCCTTTAACAGAGTACCACAAAGTGAGTGCCCTCTCACAAAGTACCCCAGTGCATGCATCTACTTGAACAGTGCCACAGAGTAAGTACCCTTTCACAAAGTAGCACAGAGAATGCATCTACTTACACATTGTCACAGAGCAAGTACCCTTTCACACAGCACCACAAAGCATGCATCTACTTACACACTGTCACAGAGCGAGTACCCTTTCACAAAGTACCACAGAGCATGCACCTACTTGCACAGTGCCACAGAGTGAGTACTCTTTCACAAAGTAGCACAGAGCATGCATCTACTTACACATTGTCACAGAGTGAGTACCCTTTCACACAGTACCACAGAGCATGCAGCTACTTACACACTGTCACAGAGCGAGTACCCTTTCACACAGTACCACAGAGCATGCATCTACTTACACACTGTCACAGAATGAATACCCTTTCATAAAGTACCACAGAGCATGCATCTACTTGCACAGTGCCACAGAGTGAGTACCCTTTCAAAAAATAGCGCAGAGCATGCATCTACTTACACAGTGCCACAGGGAGTGCCCTCTTACACAGTACCACAGAGCATGCATCTACTTACACTGTGCCACAGAGTGAGTACCCTTTCACACAGTACCACAGGGAGTGTCCTCTCAGAAAGTATCAGAGTGAGCATCCTCTCACATAGTACCACAGAGTGAGTGCCCACTGACACAGTACAACAGATTGAGCCCCAAATCACATGGTATCACAGAGCATGCACCTACTTATACAGTACCACAGAGGGGGTGTCCTTTCACACAGTACAGCAGAGTGAGTGCCCTCTCACACAGTACCATGGAGGGAGCACCCACTAATGCAGTAACGCAGTACCAATCACCCACTGACACAGTATAATAGATCATGCCCCTGCTCATACAGCACTATAAATTGAGAGCCTTCTTACACTATACAAGAGTGAGTGCTGTATTGCAGCATACCACATAGAACGCTACCATTCACACAATGCAGAACAGTGACCACTCACTCACACAGTCCAACAGAGTGAGTACCCCTTCATACAGTAAAACAAAGTGCCTTCTCATGCAGTACCTCAAGACTGAGTGTCCACCGGCCCAGTGGGGCTGAGGGTTGAGGCTCTGGATGCCACACCTCGTGCCACACCAGCGACCTGGGTTCAGGAATGAGCCCGGGCAGTCGGGGGTTGGCAGGGGAGAGAGAGGATTGAGCACCGGACTGCTCTCCTCTCTCTGGGGAGGGCTTCGGGGTCTGCTCAGCTGCCAAGTGGCTCCCGGTGGAGACCGGAGGTACTACAGGCAAGTCAGCCAAACGTACGAGAGGAGGGGAGTGCGGCAGATGTCAGCAGGGCAGTCATGCATGGACGTCATGGCATGTCGCACTCCCTGGGGCAACCATCAAGGGAAAAAAAATCCCTTCCTAGGATCATGGAGATGATGGGGGCTCCAGGGGTAGGACGCTCATCCCAACGCCGGCTCACTTCCTCGGAGATCTCCTACTCCTCCTGCTGAGCCAGATAGGCTCTCTCTAATCTCAGACAGGCCACTGGGGGACAGCGGGCCTGGCCTGGGGGGCAATATGTGGTGCTAGGGTCTGCCTGGTCGACAGAGGAGTTAATTGGGTCTAGGGTTCAGGCAGGGAGTAGAACGTCCTCGCCGTGTGAGCACCCCAGAAGGATAACCAGCTTAGGGAGAGTACAAAATAAAGTCTACAAAAAAAAAAGGATTGAGTGCCCACTAACACAGTACCATGGGACATGCACTCACTTACACAGTATCACAGAGTGAATGCTCTCTCACACAGTACCACAGAGCATGCACCCACTTACAAAGAACCACAGAGTGAGTGCCCTTTCACACAACACAACAGTGTCCCCTAACACAGTCCTTCAACAGTGAGTGTTCACTAATACTGTACCACAAAACATGCACCCACTCACAGTACCACAGTGTGAGTGCCTTCTCAAAGTGAGTGCCCTCTCACACAGGACCGCAGAATGAGCACCCTCTAAAACAGTACCACAGGGCATGCATTCACTTACACAGAACTATGGAGTGAGGGCCCCCTCACACAGTACCACCAAGCAAGTGACCACTCACGCAGCACCACAAAGCATGCATTCACTTAGCAGTACCACAAAGTGAGCACTCCTCCCATTACTGTTTACTGCTTTGGTGTTGATGATATATTTTTTATTTTTTTTTAATGTTCCCCTGCACCCACTGACCTCCTACTCCATCTGGCTGCTCAATGTCCCTGTCTACCCAGCAGTCTCGGCCTTCACTGCTGCTTCTTCCCACCTGGCTCCCGAGGCTGTCCATGCATCCTTGGAGGGTCTGGTGTATCCCTGCAGAGGGGCCTCCTTCTCTGGGGAAGAGGAGGCTCTTGATGTATGGAGGGCTGGGGGGGCAGGAGCAGTGCACTAGAGAGACTGTGGGATGGGGAGACTAGGCAGCTGTCATCCAGCAGGCCAAGACATCTGCTAGTTTCCCATTTTCTGGACCCTTCCCACACCCCAACAGTGTGCACCTTGGCGACACCCTGGAGGTGGAGCCAACTGATATGTGATCACACACACCAGCAAGGCTCCGCAAACCACTAGCTGTCACTCTCTGAGCAGTGCAGTGCAGCACCCTTCCCCAGGAGGGGAACATCCATGTGGACACTCTGCCACCCTCCTTGTGATGTTATAGAAATTTAGCATACTTATTAGATGGTCCCTAAGGTAAATGTAAGAAGCTGATGATTTATAGACAGCCCCTAGAGTGTGGGGTGTTATGGGAAGCTTACTTGGCTGGAGCAGTGTGTTTAAGATGGCTGCACAATAAAGATGAGTAAAAGCTCATGCTGGTTTCATGATTACTAACAAGCAAAACATGGTGTCAGAAGTGGAATATCAAAACCTGAAAAGACGGAAAAGAACATGAAAAAGAACTGTTGAAGAAGACGGTCTGGTGAAAAAACTGAGAGAGAAAAAAAAGATGGATAAACTAAATCCTCCATCAGGTATGCAATTGTCTGGAAATGTAGCTGAAAACTGGAAGAGATTTAAACAAAGGTTTAACATTTATTTAACTGCAAGTGGCACTAAAAGCGAAGATGGCAAAACAAAGGCCTCGATCTTGCTACGTGTAGTTGGGGAAGATGTGTTAGACATTTACAACAGTTTCCAGTTCAGTGAGGGCGAACACATGGATCTTTTTTATTTATTTTTTTTATTTACTGTATATTCGGAATTACAATCCTTTGAGTCACAGACTCTTTTGCAAAGGCTCCACATCAGGTTACAGGGGGTGGAGGGAGAACAAAGTACAAGGATGACAGACGGAACAAGTAATTATATACAGATTTCAGTTCAGACAATCTTTATACAATGGCTCCACGGTGGTTACAGGGGGTGGAGAGACACAAGACAGTATATGACAAAAACATTTTTTTTTTTATACACGCAATTATTTACTGATTACAGTACTGACATGGTAATAGAGAAGCTTATTTATCGGGTTTAGAACATTAGGAGGCATGCATGCGATTCCTAGTCAGAGCTTGTAGGGGGGGTGTTTCGTAGGGTCTAGGAAGCCCCTGTGTCAGTAGAAGGGGTGTGAGAGGAGTGTGGACAGGCCTATTAGCATTCACATTTAGCGATTTCCAAGAGGTGGGTTTTAAGGCCTGTTTTGAAGAGTGAGATGCTGTGGGACTGGGAGAGAGTAGGGGAAGAGTGTTGAGCCATTTGGAGCACGTGAGCGGAGGATCTCTGCCCTAGGATGTCTGACATGGGGAACCATGAAGGATGAGGTAATAGAGAGTCTGGTATTATGCCTGAGGGGGGCCGTCTGATGATGGGAGCAGACTGCTGGCAAGCTGGAGGTAGATCTTTTTGCTAGAATGCAGGTGTGGTATTTGAGTCTTTGATGGAAATTAAGCCAGCCAGTCAGTGTGTACAGATCACAGGTGTGGGTGAGTCTGTCACAGCCGGTAACTAGGCGGCAGGCTTTATTAAGCGCGGTGACTATGCTGCTTAGGGTGGAGTTGTCAGCGGTGCCATAAATAACAATCCCGTAATCGATGAGGGAGAGGATGGAGGAGGTGACAGCTATCTGCATGGCTTGGGCAGGCAGGCTGTTTTTGATCCTGTAGAGGGTACCTACTCTGGAGTTGATCACTGACGAGAGGAGGCATACGTGTCTGTGGTAGGAGAGGGAGGTATCTAAGGTGACACCCAGGTATTTAAAATGAGTAACGTGTTCCAGTAGGGAACCATCCGAGTTTGTAATATGGAGTGCCATCTGGCTGTGTGGGCTTTGGTGATGAGCAAAGGTCATGGACTTGGTTTTGGAATAGTTAATGATCAGGCAGTGATCAGCGAACCAATTCTCCAGCTCCCTGAAAAATCCCTGGAGGGTGAGTTGGAGGGTGTTTAGTTGAGGGTGTTGCCAGTAGAGAACCGCATCATCAGCATAGATTAAGAGATGACTGCTGCAAGTTTTGGGGAATGAGTTAAGGAAGAGGGTGAAGAGCAGTGGGCCCAGAATAGACCCCTTCGGAACCCCTGAGCAAACAGATTTGGGGGTGGAGATGGTGGAGTTTATTTTTACTTGCTGTGAGCATCTTGAGAGGTAGTCCTTGAACCAGGCCGAGGCCTCAGAGACCACGTTTAGTTGTGGCAGGACATGGAGGAGTAGATCGTGACTGACTGTGTTGAATGCCTTTGTTAAGTCTACATAGATGGCCCCTGCAATTGAGCCTTGGTCTAGGGCCTCATGGATGAACGTTGTGAGTTCAGCGAGAGCCATGACTGGTGCTGTGGCCAGATCGGAACCCATGCTGTTCCTTACTAAGGAGGCTGTGTCTAGTTAGATGTTCTGTTAGCTGGTCTGAGACTATTTTTTCCAGTCCTTTGGAGAGAGGAGGGAGTATTGAGATTGGCCTATAATTACAGGTGCGGGTGGGGTCACTGTTCTTTAAGATAGGAGTGATCAAGGCTTTTTTCCAGGTAGAGGGGAACTGGCCGAGGCAAAGTGAAAGGTTACGAATTTTTGTGAGATGGGGTAGTGTGACATCGAGGGTAAGCCTAATGAGTTTTAGGTCCCAGGAGTCATTACTGTAGCGGGTGTTAGCGATAGCTTTGGAGATATAGCGCTTTGGCCAGATTGCAGGGAATGGTTCAGAGCCGGAAAGAGGGTGGGAGGTCTATACTGCTGTTAAAGGTGTGGGGGATTTGGGAGGGTGGAAGAAATTTGGTGGGAGGATATGAGAGGTCTGAGAAGGAGTCGTTGAGGACTTCAGCGATTTTAGCAGGATCTTGGGTATCGTCCCCATTCAAATTGAGTTGGGTTGGGGTGGGGGAATGTGATTTGACACTGATTTCTTGTATGTTGCTCCAGAATCTTTTCCTGTCTCCCCAGGAGGAGGAGGAGAGGGTATGCTGGTAGTATTCAGCTTTAGCCCGACGTGTGGCCCAGGTGCATTTATTTTGCGCCTCCCTATATAGCTGTCTATCCTGGGTGCGTTGGGTGTCTATGACCCTGTGCCAAAGGTTATCCCTGTGTTGCATAAGGTTTAGGAGGGAGGGTGTGATCCAGGGGGTAGTCCTGGTTTTCACCACTTGCTTTGTGAGGGGAGCAAATATATCACAGGCTTTGTTAAAAGTAATTATAAAGTGGGTGAGGGCGGTAGCCACTGACTGTGCGTTATATAAGGGTAGCCAGTTGCTATTGGCAAGGTATTCTTTGAGGCGATTAAGGCCTCCTTTTTTGAGCTTTCGGTGCCATGCGGTTTTTGGTGGTGCTGGGGGCAGTTTATCCGAACACCAGCAGATAACTGGGGAGTGGTCACTGATAGAGTCAGGGAGCACTGAGGCCTGGGTGATGTTTTGTGGCCTGTTGGTAAAAATGAGGTCTAATAGTGTGGAGGTCCTGGTTCTTGTGTTGCACCTTGTTGGAGAGGTAACTATTTGGGTGAGGTCCATAGTCTGGGCAGCGTCTTTGAAGGTGGAGGAGGATGGGGATAACCAATCAATGTTGAAGTCACCCATTAATATGGTTTCATTAGTATTAGGGAGGTGTGAGATAGTGGGTAGGATGGATTCATATGCAAGTTTCTGGTTTCTCAAGGGGGATATAGGCTGAGATGATGTGGATTGTTTTAGAGCCCAGACTAATTTTAACTGTAAGTGTCTGGGCCCCAGTGTCTGGGGGGGTGTCAATGATGGTGGCATTGAGTGTCGATTTAATGAATATTGCGCAGCCACCACCTCGCTTACCTGATCTATCAGCCCTATAGATGTTATAGTTACTTAGGGAGACTGCATCATTGGGGATTTTTTTGGATAGCCAGGTTTCAGAGACGGCTAGGATGTCAGGGGCATGTTGGGCAATCCAGCCTTGTAGTAGTGTGTGTTTTTTGGGAAGGCTGCAAATATTAAGTGATGCTAGCAGCAGTCTTCCCTGTGGTTTGTTTGGGGAGATTTTTGTGATGGGGGGTCCAGGGTTGGGGTGAATATTTCCAGATAGTAGGAGTAGGAGTAGTGTGTGTGGCAGGAGGGAGAGCCTGCAGAGTTTGGGAGACGCATGCTGGGAATGATACGGTGACTGTTTTATTTTTTTGTTGTGGGTGGGTACTGGTAGATGAGAGATGATGCAGGGAAGAAGGAGGTTGCAGCGGGGGGGGGGACCAACGTCGTGTTTTTGTGGGTGGAGGGGGGCTGAGGTGTAGGTTGGGGAAGAGCAGTGGTACAGTTTTTACCCATTTGCAGTGAGGGTGTTAACGAGGGTCTATGTGAGAAAAGGTAAGTTAGCACAAATGGGCATTGGCATGTGGCGTTGGGGTGTCTGTGCCAGCAATTATCTGAGATAGATTTAGGAATAGGGTAGGTGGTGGGGACATGAGGTGAAGGAGCCATGGGGGGTAGTAGAGCAAGGAGAGTGAACCTGAAAGTCAGCAACGTTGTGATTAGGAGGAAATGCATTGTGAGTATATTCGATGTGAGTTGTGAAACAGCAGCCACTAGAGTTGGAACTGTATAACCTGCAGCTGGATGTAATTATGAAAAAATTTGAAGAGTACTTTGTACCAACACGAAATGTAACCTATGAGAGATACAAGCTTTTCACATGTGACAAGAAAAAGGGTGATAGCTTTGATTAGTATTTAACAGAGTTATGTTCGCTCTGCAAAACGTGCGAGTTTGGAGATCTGAAAGAATCACTGATTAAGGATAGAATTATATGCGGAATCACAGACAATGGGATCAGAGAAAGACTGCTTAGAGAGCAAGATTTAACTTTGCACAAAGCTATAAACATGTGTAGAGCTGCTGAAACTACCAAATCAGGGCTAAAGAGCTGAACAAAGAAAATGAGGGCGCTGTGCATGCACTAAAGAAGCTGGAGATAAATATTTTTCGAAAACAAAGCAGCAGAAGGAGAGGCAGCCTAATTGGAAAACGTGGTAGATGTGGAAATAACCAGAAACCCAAAGCTTGTCCTGCCTATGGGAAGTCCTGCAGTAAGTGTGGCAAAAATAACCATTTTGCTAAATGCTGCAAAACAAAAAGTGAACAAAATAAAGTTCACACTTTCAAAGAAGATGAGCCGGAAGAGTTCTTTGTAGATTCCGTAGAGCTGTGTGTTTCTGAAAAAAAGGAATGGATTGTATCTTTAACTGTGAATGAGACTATCATACCATTCAAGCTTGACATACAGGAGCACAGGTGAACCTGATTTCACTGCAAGACTATGAAACTCTACATGTAAAATCTAAAATTCACCCAGCCAAGATAAAAGTAACTGGTTATACAGGAGAGAATATTCCAGTAAAAGGGAGCTGCATGGTAGCTCTGAAGCACAAAGGCCAGCAGTTCAAGGTGTCTCTGTTAATTGTAGAAGGATGTGTAACCAATTCTAGGCATAAGTGCCTGTGAGAAACTCAATTTAGTGAGAAGAGTGTTTGTTGTGACATCACAAGCTGAAGCTAAATGTGAATCGTTATTTACAGAGTACAGCGATGTATTCAAAGGTCTAGGATGTTTGCCTGGGGAGCACAAAATAAACATAGATGACCAAGTGCCACCTATAATACACCCCTGCAGAAAAGTGCCATTCACACTGAGGGACAAACTAAAAGAAGAGCTGAACCACATGGAAGCCACAGGTGTTATCAAGAGAATTGATGAACCTACAGACTGGGTGAGTTCTTTAGTCATAGTTGAGAAGAAAAATGGCCAGCTCAGAATATGTCTTCACCCCAGAGACTTAAACAGAGTTATAAAAAGGGAGCATTTCAAGTTACCTAGCAGAGAAGTGATGTCACAGTTTGCTGGTGCTAAATGGTTTAGCAAACTGGATGCTTCTTCGGGATTTTGGCAAATGAAGCTAGGTAAGGCTAGTTCAAAGTTATGCACGTTTAATACTCCAGAAGGAAGATACAGATTTCTTCGTCTGCCGTATGGGATACTGTCCACTCCAGAAGTTTACCATAGAAGAATTCATATGATTTTTGAGCACATTCCAGGTGTTGAAACCATGATGGATGACATCATTGTGTGGGGTTCCACAAAAGATGAACATGACTTCAGATTGAGACAAGTGCTGGATCTGACAAGAAAAGCAAATCTTAAATTCAACAAAGAAAAATGTGAGTTTTGTGTAAAAGCACTGACTTTTGTGGGTGATACTGTTACAGATCAGGGCATTAAACCTGACCCTAAGAAGACATCCGCGATAGTGAATATGCAAAGGCCCAGCTGCAAAGATGATGCCAAGAGGTTCTTAGGGATGATTAACTACCTAGGGAAGTTTATCCCTCAACTTTCAGCATGATCAGCCCCACTCAGATGGCTGTTGGAGCAGAAAAATGAATAGATGTGGTCACATGAACAGGAGCAAAGCTGGAAAAATCTGAAGAAGGCTATTACGGAATGGGCTTTCTCCAGCACAAATGCTTATGGGAAGAAGGATCAGGACAAATCTGCCAATACATGAAGAGCTTCTGAAGACTCAAGACTCAGAACAGGTGAAACAAAGCAAAGAAAAACAGAAGAAAAAGCAAAAACAGTTACATGACAGGAAAGCAAGAAACTTACCTGATTTAAGGCCTGGAGATCAAGTGCGCCTTAGAGACTACAACAAAGGAATGTGGCTGAAAAGGGGCACTGTACAAGCACAAATTGCACCGAGGTCATATCAGATTGAAACAGAAAGAGGAGTGGAGGTGAGAAGGAATCGTGTGGATTTGAGACTTCTGCCAAAGGTTAAAGATGCTAATGAGACTGAAGTTGACTGACCAACTTTCACAGCAGTCAGTCAAGATAACGCCAAAGAGACTAATAGCAAGGACGATTCGGAGCAGTGTGCATCCACTGAAATGTCACCAGAGAAGGAAGCGAGACCCAAAAGAGAAATTCGACATCCAGAGAGACTGATTGAAACTTGTTAGATAAGTACAGTGGAGTGAGTGGTAAAGACTCACTAGAGAGTGAAGTACTAGTGACATCTCCTCTCAAGATTAGGTTTAGTTTAATTTGAAACCTCAGTTTGTAAGAAGTTAAAATAATAATAATAATTCAGCCAAGTTACTGTAATCCAATAATTCAGTTTGAAAATAATATAGAACTTTTCTTTAAGTGAGGAAGATATGATGTTATAGGAATTTAACATACTTATTAGACGGTCCCTAAGGTAAATGTAAGAAGCTGATGATTTGTAGACAGCCCCAGAGTGTGGGGTGTTATGGGAAGCTTGCTTGGCTGGAGCAGTGTGTTTAAGATGGCTGCACAATAAAGATGAGTAAAAACTCATGCTCGTTTCATGATTACTAACAAGCAAAACACTCCTCACCAGCCTTCGCTCCTGATGTCCTGGGCTCGGAGCTCAAACCCTTGTCACCAGCATGCCAGGTGGGTGCTCCTCTGCTCAGCACCATGGAGCCAGCCAAATTTTATTTTTAAATGGTATTTTCCCAGGATGCTCATGGCAGGCCACACTGAGTCAATAATGGAGCTGGGATTTTACCAGGAGCTAAGGATTCTGATATTTTTGTACTGATCACTGTGCATTCCTTTCTGCCCGGAAATTATCCAAATTGAGTTGAAACCATTATGTCACTCAGAAACAGGAACTCGTATACGTACCACAGAGGAAGCGCACTCTCACACAGTACCACGGGGTGAGCGCTCAGTAACAGAGTACCACAGAGGAAGCGCACTCTCACACAGTACCATGGGGTGAGCGCTCAGTAACAGAGCACCAGAGAGGAAGCGAACTCTCACACAGTACCACGGGTGAGCGCCAGTAACAGAGCACCACAGAGGAAGCGCGACTCACACAGTAACTACGGGTGAGCGCCAGTAACAGAGCACCAGAGAGGAAGCGGACTCTCACAGTACCACGGGGTGAGCGCCAGTAACAGAGCACCAGAGAGGAAGCGACTCACACAGTACCACGGGTGAGCGCTCAGTAACAGAGCACCAGAGAGGAAGCGACCTCACACAGTACTACCGGTGAGCGCCAGTAACAGAGCACCAGAGAGGAAGCGACTCACACAGTACCACGGGGTGAGCGCCCAGTAACAGAGCACTAGAGAGGAAGCGACTTCACACAGTACTACGGGTGAGCGCCAGTAACAGAGCACCAGAGAGGAAGCGACCACACAGTACCACTGGGTGAGCCCAGTAACAGAGCACCAGAGAGGAAGCAAGATCACACAGTACCACGGGTGAGCGCCAGTAACAGAGCACCAGAGAGGAAGCGCACTCTCACACAGTACCACGGGGTGAGCGCTCAGTAACAGAGCACCAGAGAGGAAGCGCACTCTCACACAGTACCACGGGGTGAGCGCTCAGTAACAGAGCACCAGAGAGGAAGCGCACTCTCACACAGTACCACGGGGTGAGCGCTCAGTAACAGAGCACCAGAGAGGAAGCGCACTCTCACACAGTACCACGGGTGAGCGCTCAGTAACAGAGCACCAGAGAGGAAGCGCCTCACACAGTACCACAGGGTGAGCGCCAGTAACAGAGCACCAGAGAGGAAGCGCACTCACACAGTACCACAGGGTGAGCGCCAGTAACAGAGCACCAGAGAGGAAGCGCACTCATCACAGTACCACAGGGGTGAGCGCCAGTAACAGAGCACCAGAGAGGAAGCGCACTCTCACACAGTACCACAGGGTGCGCGCTCAGTAACAGAGCACCACAGAGGAAGCGCACTCTCACACAGGACCACAGGATGAGCAGTAACACAACACCACAGAGCAAGTGCACTCTTGCACAGTACCACAGGGTGAGTGTTTAATAACATACTACCATAGAGTAAGCACTCAGTAACAGAGCCCCTCAGAGGAAACGCACTGTCTCTCACGCAGTACCACAGGGTGAGCGCTCAATAACACAGTACCACAGGTCACCTGCCTTCTCACAGAGTACAACAGAGTACATCCACTCATAATGTACCACAGAGTGAGTACCCTCTCACAAAGTACCACAGAGTGGCTACCTTCTCATACAGTACCACAAAGTGAGCATCCACTCACACAGTACAAAAGAGTGAGTGCCCTCACACAGTACCACAGAGTGATCACTCTCTCTTATAGTAGCACAGAGTGAGCTGCCACTAAAACAGTACCATACAGCATGGTCCACTTACACAGTACCACAGAGTAAGTACCCTCCCACACTGTACCACGGAGTGAGTGCCCACTCACAAGGTATCACAAAGTTAGCACCCTCTTACACAATATCGCAGAGTGAGCACCTACTCATACAGTACCAAAACAAGTGCCAGCCTACAAAGTATGCATCCACTTACACAGTATTACAGAGTGGGCACCCACTCACCCTGCACCATTATTTTCTGCTTTGGCATTCATTAAATGTTATATTTATAGTTTATTTATTTTGTTTATTTAGTTTTTGTTTACTGGGTAGGTACACTAGCCAGAAAGACTATTTTCAGGCACGACCCGGGAGACTACAGAGACAAACTTCAATAGAAACAAATAAGAATACATAATACGAGTTACATGCAGATATTTGAGCATAACAATGGTAATTATAACAAGGATTTTAGGTAGCAAGACCAACTACACCAAAAATACAATATTCAGGTTATACAAGACAATACAATCAGGCAAATTTAAAGCATCCAGACACTGATTTAATAATAAGGGATAAAGTGCTAAGAGAGCGAGACCAGTCAGGCAGAAATAGATGAAGGGGGAGCTGGAGGGAAGGTGAGAGAAGTATAGAGGCAGTAGTGTAAAGGGTATAAAAGTTGAGAGATACAGAGTTTGAGAGAAGGAGGTAGCTATGTTTATGCAGGAAAGAGAAGAGGAAAAATAGAGGATGAGAAAGTTGGAGATGAGGAAATGAAACTGAGAGGAAGTGCACCATGTGGAGTGGACCCCAGCACCCAAGGTGACAACTGAGAAGGGGCTGGAGCTAAAGAGTAAGGGCTAGGGTGGTTTAAAGCAGGAGCATCTGTGGGAGGAGATGAGATAATGTCTAAGTTCTCTCTTAAAGGAGATGTGGGAAGCAGATTGATGAAGTGTTAGAGGGAGTGAATTCCAGAAATGGGGTGCATGACAGGCAAAGGCAAGACTCCCTTTTTTTGTACGTCTCAGAATAAGGACAGGGGCATTGTCTGCAGAGCGCAATGCATAATTGGTTTAATGGAAGGGAAGGAGACAGGCCAGAGGTTTGGGTATATGGGATCTGATAATATTATCAGTGATGGACTCAAGAGCATAGGATCTTAGTTCTTGGGGTGGAAGCCATCCTAGATCTGTGTAGAGAAGGCAGTGATGTTTCAGCCTCTGGGAGCTAGAGGCAAAATGACAGATGTTATTATAGGTAACATCCCATTTATGAAGACTCAAGTTGCTGGCTGTAGCATAAGTAGCAACCCTGTAGGTGAAAGAGGGAAGTAGTATCCCATGGGCAATAGCAAGTCTAGCTGAGGGAGTGATTTGTTAGCCACTGCTGGATAAGCTGATAGTCGCGGAAGAGTTTAGAGTTTTAGAGAATATAGTACAATGTCATCAGCATATAGTAAGGAGGATGTACTAAGGAGATTAGTGGTAATACTATTGATGAAAACAGAGAGATGCAGAGGACCTAAGATAGACCCTTGAGGTGCACCAATGTTAATGGTGACCTTGTCAGAGAGGGTGGAGTTAAATTTCATGTATTGAGACCTATCAGTCAGATAGCTATTGTCAGGATGCTCATGGTAGGTCACACTGAGTTAATGATGGAACTGGGATTTGACCAGGATCTAGGAAGTCTGATTTGCTGCACTGATCACCGTGTGTTTCTAGTAGAATGGGCTGCTGTGAAATGATACTGTGTGAAAACCACTTTGTTACATCTGATACAGGAAATGCACTTCAAATACCTACCTGCAGAACATACAGGCCATAGATGGCCGGTGGTTTAACGTCAGTGAAGGACAATATACTCAGGACAAATGCTGCAAAATAAATGGATACAGATGTTAGAGCTCTAGAATCCTATGACCACAAAGTAATGGTCACACAGTCTGCTATCTGACTGGTGGAAAGCAATAGTTAAGTTTATAACTAAGTACGTTTATTTAAAAATAGGCACCAAGGAAAGGGGAAGGGGGGGCAGATGGCTTAGGAGAACATTACTTAGGATTGGTTGCTGAAAGGACTTCAGGAACTAAATGTATTCAATCCCCAGAACCAGATGAACTACACTGAAGGGTGCTGAAAGGAGCTAAGCAGGTCACTGGCAGCATCTCTAGCTGGCCTTTCACAAGGTCAAAATGTCCAAACGCCACACTCTAAGTTCTGAAAATAAATCAGCACCACTGCCAATGAGTTCGTTTCAGGATTTTAATTCCTTATATCAAATGCAGTTTAAATTCACTGTTGTGAGGTACACAACCCCTAGAACCTCGCCTCTCAGTGAGGCATTTATTTTCAGAACTTAGAGTGTGGTGTTTGGACGTTTTTTCAGTTATTTGGGGGTCAGCCACCCTGCTACACCTTGCTGCACCAGCGTGAGTGCGAATTTGCTTTTGAACTTTCTTTTACCAGGTCAGTCCACACTGGGGAAGTACCAGAAGAGCGGAGTACTGCAAATATGAGCTCCCTGTCCAAAAGTTGTGAAAAGGGCAATCCTGGCAGCTACTGGCCAGTAAGCCTAACATCAATATATGGAAACCGATGGAACCATAATTAAGGACAGAAAGAAACTGGATTAATGGGCAAGAACCAGCAGGAGTTTATGAGGGAGACAACATGTCAAACTAACCTGCCAGACTTCTTCATTACGGTGACAGACAGTAGATAAAAATAAGGCAGTGGAAGTTCTTTCTTGAGGCTTTAGCAAGGCCTTTGACTCATTGCCATAAAGAAGACTTATCAAGGAAATGGGAACAATGCGGCTAATGAAGAAACTTACAAGAGAAGCAGGTTGAGGCATTCATGCCTCCCTACTACCACACTGGAGACCTGGGTTCTGGAATGGACTCAGATTGTTCAGGGGCCCAGCTGAGGAGGGAAGATCGATAATCTGTAGGACAGCTCTCTTCCCTCAGGGAGGGGTTTCCATGACTCACCACTCGACTGCCACCTGGTGGAAGCCAGACGGTGGTGGTGCGGATGTGTCCATTAACTGAGGGGAAAGACGGGCATACAACATGCTTGGAGCACCTCCCCAGAGGAGGAGGAGTGCACTTATGCCCCATTGCACGTACACGTGCCTTAGGGAGATAACACGAAGAAAACAAATGGAGGTTGCACTTCATGACACCCTTCCTGCTAGCACTGACAGGTCCGTCCGGTCTTGGAGAGTGGGTATGGAGATGTGGGACAGCCGTGGTGCTTGAGACAGGACTGATGCAGCCACCTGACCAGCTGCAGAGTCAGTAAGTGCAAATATGGAAAAAAAAAAAGAAACAAGCTAGTGAGACAACTGGCTGTTGGAGGGGACTCAAAGGCTGGCACTGAATGGTAAACCTTCAGACATAAGTAATATCACAGGGTCCTGCAGGGGTCAGTGATTGGACCAGTCTTGTTCAATATGCTTATCAGCGAAGCAAGCTACAGTCATGGCACTCACCACCAATAGAATCAAAGCGGGTCAACATGAGGAATTACCAGTTTCAAAGCTTCCCTCTTTACTCCAAAAGCGAAAAAAAGTACAGAACATTGCCTCAGCATTAGGGAGTACAAACGTCCTAACGTTTCACCTTCTTTTAAGGATTTTTCAAAAGATAGTGCCTTCCAGAGTTCAATCACTTTTACAGCAGACCAAAGAATGTGCAATTAGTGACATTTAAAGTGATAGGATGCATTAATTATGTAAAAGGAAAAAAAACATTAAATATTACACTAGTAAGTAGAATACAACAACCCACACTTTAAATGTCACTAATTGCATATTCTTTGGTCTGCTATTAAAATGACTGAACCCTAGAGGGCATGATCCTTGGAAAAAGCCTTATAAGATGGTGAAATATTAGGACATTTGTGCTCTCTAATGCTGTGTCAATTTTCTGTACTTTTCTTCACTGCTGTAATAAAGAGGGAAGCTTTGAAAATGGTAACCCCTTGATTCAACTTGTGTTGAGTGCTGTGACTATAGCTTGCTTCTGTGTGCGTATCTGTAACTGCCACCGAGTACCCTGAGCGGCTATGTGTGTGCGCTATGTTCATTAACAACTTAGGAAAAGGACTGGACAGCTATGTGAGTCTGTTTGCAAATGATACAAAGTTGCAAGGGAAGGGGAACACAGAGGATAGAATAAGAAACCTGCAGAAGGATATGCAGAGCCTGACAGTGGTCTGGATCTGGTACATGACGGCAACATTTTATTGCCAAAAAATGTGAAGTTTTGCATATTGGCAAAAGATACTACAGGTCAAATATAATGTAAATAGAACCACTGTGTAATATTCACATGGAACAGCAGTCTAAGCATAATAATAAACAGTGCCTTGGGAAGTTCCAGTCTGTGTGAAAATGCATATGGGAGAGCTAACAGGCCACCGGGATGACTCACATGTAGATTTACAAGCCACATTGAAAAGGTAGTCAGGCCACTGTACAGTGCATGTCACTGGCCAGTTTACATCTGGAGTACTGACTGCAGTTTTGGAATTCTGTGTCTAAAAATAATTAGGAGAAAACTAAAAGAACATGGTGGAAGGTGAGTAAAATGATACAGGGCCAACAGAGTGGCGACTACCAGGAGAGGCAATGTATGTGTCAGTAGTACTTTATCTACAGTATGTATCTGCTGTTTGTGTGATAAATATATTATATAAATTGCAAAAAAAACTTTGTTAATGCATCAGTTAGGGTTGAAGCAACATAAGTAGGGAAATGAAACATTAGGGTTGAGCCCCTAACACCCCTGCCTACCAATCCACCCCACACCCACCCTCCACAGACCATCAGGCATTAGGGTACACTTGGGGTTGTTGGGCCTGACTCTCACCCCTTTCCATGTGCAAGAAAGTTGACATGGTACTGTACAGGAGAATGGGGTGAGGAGTTAAGCCCGATGACCCCAAGTACACCCCGACACCTGATGGTCTGTGGAGGGTGGGTGTGGCATGCGCTGGTAGGGCTAGCTGGGGAGGTGGTAAGGGCTCAACCCTTATGTCTCATTTCCCTACTTTTGTAACTTCAACCCTAACTGATGCATTAACAACATTTTTTGCAATTACTTCCTTACCTTTTGAGACAGTATATTAGTATATTTTTTACCGTGGAAATGCAGGGTCCTTTGGACCCTGCGCTCCCATCCCTCCACAGGTGTGCTTATGTATCTAGCTTTGGAAACACAGGGGGCCTCTGGCCTCTGCACTTCCATGCATTAAGTTATGAGCAGGCATAGCGAAATTGGAACAAATAGTCATAACTGTGCCATTGTGACAGGGAGCTCCTGCCACTCTTGATGATGGATCTTTTCTTAAATCTGTTGCAGCAGTTCTTCTATTTCTTAGCCTAATCTAGTCTTTACAATTTCTAGTCCATAAGGATGGCCACCTATGGGCACCCCCTCCCCTTTCTTGACTATGTTATAGTGTCCTCTTTAAATTTTCCTTTTCCCCCTCAGGTCCTCATACAAGGAGGTTATTGTGGTGACCTCCAAGCTGATATAAAAGAACAGGCTGTGTTCTTCATTGTTGGATTTAGTATGCAATGGCACTATGTCATAAAATACTTTGATGTATATACCTTGGCCTAGATATTCAAAAGGGTTGCGCATGGCACAACAGTGTTGCACCATGCACAACTCACTGATGCGCCCCGGTGCGATATTTAAAGGAAAGTGCACCTGCACCGTCGATGCGCGGGCGCATCAGTAATGTCGAGGCACAGGTGGGGGGCGTGCCCATGAAAACTGCACGGCCCGATATTCAGCCCGGCTGCAGAGTTGTCGCAGGCGCAACCCCTACCCGCGCCTGCACAAAGTTGAGCCACAAAAAAAAGGAACAAGTTGAGGGCCACCCACAGGTGAGCTGCCGCATTGTAGGGTGCAACACAGCAGCTGCCACCTGTGGGTGGCCCTCCACTTGTTCGCCGCACCTGGCGGCATCCCCCCATGCCCCGATCGCAGGCAGAAGTATCACCCCCCCCAGTAGCCCGATCATGGGCATAACAGTATTCTCCCTCCCAGTAGCCCGATCGCGGGCAAAACAGTATTCCCCCACCCCCGAGTAGCCCGACCGTGGACAGAACAGTATCCCCCAGTAGTCTTATCGGGCAGAACAGTATTCTTCCCCTGTGCAGCCCAATCGTGGGACAAAACAGTATCTCTCGAGTAGCCTAATCGCCAGCAGAACAGTGTACCCACCCACTTCGAGTAGCCCGATCAAGGGCATCAGACTCCCACCAAAGTCTAATATCCTGGTGGTCCAGTGGACCGCGAGTAGCCCAATCGTGGCGGCATTCCTCACCCCCACGTCCGAAATCCCTGGTGATCTAGTGGCCCCCACCCTTCCCGCCCACGGAGCCCCACCACCCCGCCCCCCGTCAGCCGGGCAGCACCCCACCCTACTTGCCGCCCCGCCGCCACTGACTGACAGCTTGGTAGATTGCATGCCATTGTTCTGAGCATGAGCCAATGGCATGAGCCCATAATATATTATCAGTCCAGATATGAATGAATTCATTCATTTGCTATCTGACTGGACTTAGAGTGAGTGCTGCACGCCCATTGGCTCATGCTCTGAACCATCGGGCATGCAGCCCACCGAGCTGTCAGTTGGCGGGTGGCGGGTGGCAGGCGAGGGGTGCTGCCACCGCCCTGACAGGGGGGAGGTGGTGGGGCCTGCAGGGTGGGGTGGGGGGCCACTGGATCACCAGGGATTTCGGATGTGGAGGGTGAGGAATGCCACCACATCGGCTACCGCGTCCACTGGACCACCAGGGATATTAGACTTTGAGGGTCTGATGCCCGCGATCAGGCTACTCGGGGGTGGGGTACACTGTTCTACCCATGATTGGGCTACCGGGGTGGGGGAATACTGTTTTGCCCGTGATCGCTACTTGGGGAGAATACTGTTATGCCCGCGATCGGGCTACTGGGGAGGAGACTACCGTTATGCCCGCAATCGAGCTACTGGGGGATGTTTCAGTTATGCCTGCAATCGGCTAATGGGGGAGATACTGTTATGCCCGTGATCGGCTGCAGGGGCGCGGTCCCCGATAGCTGCTGCCCGGCAGGTCAGGCACAAGTCGTCGGGGATTGGCGCACCTGAATGCTAATGGCATGCAAATGGGGTCGTAATCAGATGCAAATGGCCCCCTGTGCTCCTTGCATAAATTATGGCCCCATTTGCATGTCACCCTTTGAATAGCGCAGGTGCTGTGCATGGCGCAATGGAACTTTCGCCACCGCATCTCAATGATCCACTCTGACCACTTGCGCTGGCACAGTTCCACTGTGCCATGCACAGTGGGTGTGGCCAGAGGGCGATATTCAAAGAAGTTGCGCCATAGTGCAACTCCGTTGAATATCGCCCTGGCCACACCCCAGAGCAACTATTTTGAACGGCGCAGGGGCTTACGCCACAAAATGGCGCAGTTTGAATATCTGGGCCCTTATGTGTATAAAACCTGTAAATGTTAGAAATACCATGGCACTAGGTGTTTTAAATAAAGGTAAAACGTTATTAGGGGACTGTATGATAAAAATTAAGTTAGTTGTGGTATTTAAAATGCTTGTAGATTGCTGTAAACTGAACAAGTCTGAAATGTCATGGTGATTTGCATATATCCCATGATGCTCTGCAGTATGGAAGTATGTGTGATGTTGTGTTTCTTTGAAACTTGGCTTATTGTCAGTGCCCTTTGGGGTAACCCTTGTTTCAGTGCTTCTGCACTGAAATTCTTTGTCTTTAGCTTTTTTTTTTTTTTATTTGAGCGCCCACCACCCAAGCAAACAAGGCCAGCATAGGGGAGGCTAAATCTCAACAGATAAGTTAGATCAGAGATCAGTGAGTCGGTAGGTGCTGGCTAAGTGCAGAGAAAGGATATACATAGTCTGTTGCTGCAAACTGATGTACTGAAGAAGGGATATGCCATTGCTTAAGGTTATCCCCTGTATTTTGAATAAACATCACACAGAGATTGTGTGTTGAACCTGAAGTTTGGTGTCTGGTTCATCTGTTATCCCACAACCCCTCCACAGACTTGGTGTTAGAAGTGGGATAACTTGCTGGAAATGTCTGGACTGGCCGAAGAGGGATGTTGGATATCACCCAGATATCCCAGGTGGACCGATGCACCAGGAGTTGCCAGAGGAGAACCTGGAGAAGAAAGTCTGTGGAGTTCTGACCAGAACCATGGAAGAAGGGCGTTCTGTACCACATGAGGCCCAACCCCCATACAAAAAGTGTGGATGCCCAGGTAGTGGTATCTGAGGCATACCAGCAACAAGTGATGGAAGCTACTCACTTTAGTTCCTGTGGCCATCAGAGCCATGGTGGAGTCTTAGCTCAATTAACCCCATATTATTACTGGCCAGGAATGTTTATGTGTAACCAGATAGAGGTACATGCTGGGGACAGCAGAAGAACTAGTACTTCAGGTGTGGAAACAGTGTCCCAAAGGGTAGAGAGGTCATTAAAGAAAAAAAATGGCACCCTTGGAAAAAGGGAACACTCTCACACAAGTCACAAGGTACTAGATGGTAACAGATGGCTGAAAACTGCACAGTGATTAAATAGATGTTTACTAAGACACCCCAGAGTTAAAAGGTTCAGGAACCTACTGTTTACCATTGCAGGGTATTCAGCATGGGAGGTTCCTTGGCTTCCTTTAGGTTCCTGTAGAGACCTGCCTGGGGATAAGATGACCAAGGATTTGGGGTCATAGGTTATAAAAGGTTGAAACAGGAGAGTAGAAATTACTATTGTTCCTTCCGTATTCCCGTAGACACTTTGTGTAAGAGAGGGGTGAAGTTAGTTGCAGGCACAAGGCCAGATGTAGCTCTGCAATGATCCCTTTCTGTAGGCAAAAGTTTAGCATGTTTAGTCAGGGGGCAGGTCTGATGTCAAAGAAAGAGGTACCCAAGGGCAGACAAGGAGTCTGATGTGGTACATGTATTTTATTCTTTTCTGAGGGAAACCTACCGAGGAAGAGATGGGTGGAAAATGGATTGGAACCTGTGTTGGGGTAACACTAAAAGAGTGTCTACTCTCAGGTATCTGTATCTGTAGTAAGTGAACTGAATCAAGAAACATAGTGGGTTTATGTAGAGGGGTTGAACCTAGGACTGGGCCCCTGCTTAAAACTGACATGTCTGGTGGGGTTGGAGCAGGTAGTTACTCACCCCAAAGAGAGCCTTTCTGTGGTACTGGACTTTACAGCTGTCCGGATTTTTGGTTAAGAAATATGACAGACTTTCCCTAACAAGAGCTGGGAAGGTACCGTTAATCTCTGTTGAGAAATGTGTAATGCCTCAGGGTAAAGAATGATGATATCCACTATGTTTATGATGGAGTGTTTATTGTTAATAGGTGCCCTCAGACGTAGCTTTTGAACATGGATGGGTGGAAGCTCCATCCCTTCCTGGGACAGGAAGGCAGTAAGCAATCTGCAATAACAGCTTCCCTCTTAAGGTGGGGGATATGTGACAGGGAGTTCCTGCCATTCTTGAGGACTGACCTTTCCTTAAGTCTGTTGCAACGGTTCTTCTATTACTTAGCCTAATCTATTCTTTACAATTTCTAGTTTATAAGGTTGGCCACCTATGGGCACACCCTCCCCTTTCTTGACCATGCTATAGCGTCCTCTTTAATTTTCCTTTTCCCTCTCAGGTCCTTGTACAGGGAGGTTATTGTGGTGACCTCTGAGCTGATATAAAACAACAGGCTGTGTTCCTCGTTGTTGGATTTAGTATGCAGTGGCACTATGTCATAAAATACTTTAATGTATATACCTTATGTGTGTGTAACCCCCCATTCCTTGGGGTTACTAGAATCTCATCAGTGTCAGTGCTAGGTATGGAAGGCAGCTGGTGAATAACTAGTTAAATGGGTTTTCACCTGCTCCCTCTCTGTTTACTTGGTCTCATCTGAAAGGAGAGAGGTGATGTAATTTAGAACTCTCGCAGAGCATAAGCCACGGTAGCTAGTTGTGAGTGGGGAACTTTAGAATTTTCAGTTAGTCTTCAAATGAGTGTTGTGTCAGCAGCCAGAGTGAGCAATGGAGGAGTAAGGAGCTGCAGTGTGGGCTCTAAGAAGAGCCTATTTTCTTGCCCTATTGCTAAGAACCATCTGTCTGTCAGTAGAAGTGGCGGAAACCGTCTAGCAGGAGTTCCTGATTTTCTCATCTCCTGTGAGATGAGGACTACAGAACTGATCCAAGGGACAATCCCCTGACTTTGATCCAGGACATTGAAGCTGCCTTTTTGTGTACAACCGAGAGTAATCTGACTTTGGGTATCCCAGGAGGAATGTACCTGTTTTTTCTTTTGGGGTGTACTCTGACAAAGGGACAATTCCCAGAGTTCTGTTCTGTTTGAGACTGTTCTCATCTTTTCCTAAAGTTGGCTGGCAATCGTGGAGTCCCCGGTGAGACTTGGCACATTGTACAGAACTTTAATTTACACTCAGAAGTAGTGTGTTTCTAATGCTGAATGTGACAGATATTCCAGGATGCATAGTTCTACTGTTTTAATAAATGCTGAGGTGAAACTCTGAAAGAATGGCTGGGTATGGACATGGAAACGAGGTGGACGATCCCCCATCTAGAGTGACCAGTTCAGCACCACGGGTTCTGTAAGGGCGCTTGCTTATCCAGGTCATGTGGCCAATGCCTGAAGAGAAAGTTTACCCCCGGTGTGGGTTGTGCTAATTTTGAGCACCAGTGTGCTCCATCATGGCCAGTTGCCACACTGCCAAATGTTTAACTCCTATGCCATATGGGAAATGCTCTAAGTTATGGCCAGTGCCACTAAAAGAAATTGTGTGCTCCATTGTGGCCTGTGCCACTAGAAGAAATGTGTGTTTCAGCTGAGGCTTTGCTGCTGAAAGAGTTCAAAATCCTATGCAATATGGGAAGTTAGAGTTTCTGTCTGATACAGATGTTGTTGTTCTGTATTGCCTTGTGCCACAAAGTGTAAACCTTTGGGGTCTATCTTTCCTTTTGTGTACCATTCTTTGGAATAAAGCCACACTCTAGAATCTCAGCCTGGTATGGACGTTCTTGTTACTGCTTCCTGTGTGGAATTACTGGTTATCCCTCCAGAAGTACAGACCTAGCATAGCCCCTAGTAAAAGTTCTCTCCTCAGGACCTGGGTATGTTGGTCATGTTCATGTAACATTGTTTCTGTATCCCCACCCATCTCTTTCCCCTAGACAGAAATATGGGAGGTGTGCTTACCAGTTAAACAAGTGGCCGGAGGGGGGTTACATGTATAAAACCTGTAAATGTTGAAAAGATCTGCAACAGGGTTGATACACAAGATGGAGTGGAAAGAATGAGAAGGGACTTGGCAAGGTTGGAGGAACTGTCAAATGTATGGCAGCTCAGATTCAATGCAAAGAAGTGCAAGGTAATGCACCTGGGAAACAAAAACCCAGGGGAAGAGTACACAATGGGGGCTGAGATACTAACAACAGTAAAAATGGAAAGGGATCTAGGGGTAATTATATCAGATGACCTAAAGGTGGGCAAGTAATGTGAGAATGCAGTAAGGAAAGCTGGGGGGATACTGGGATGCATAGGGAGAGGCATCAATAGTAGAACTCTGTAACAGAGTAGACACACCAGAGGGTGTAGACAGAATGAGAAGGGACCTGCAGAAACTTGAAGAATGGTCAGGGGTTTGGCAGTTGAAATTCAATGCAAGGAAGTGCAAGATAATGCATATGGGGCACAAAAACCCTGGCACAATATATCAGTTGGGGGGTGAGGATATAGCATGCACCAAGCAGGAAAGGGATCTTGGAGTTATCATCTCTGATGACCTCAAGGCAGGGAAACAGTGTGACAAGGCAGCAGGTAAAGCAAATAGGATGCTGGGATGCATAGGCAGGGGCATCACCAGCAGGAAAAGGGAGGTCATAATTCCACTATACAAGACACTAGTGAGGCCGCACCTGGAGTACACTGTGTGTTCTGGAGACCTACCTACGTAAGGACATAGACAGGGTAGAGAAGGTTCAGAGGAGGCAACAAAGATGGTGCATGGATTGCATCACAAGTCCTATGAGGACAGGTTGAAGTCACTGAACATGTACTCCTGGAGGAGAGGAGGGAGAGAGGAGATATGATAGAGACATACAAGTATCTTACAGGAGGAACAGGTGCAGGAATGCACTATTTTTAAGTAAAAAGATGTTCCAGGACTAGAGGGCATGGGATGAAGTTGGAGGAGGACGATTCAGAGGAAAGTGAGGAAGAATTTCTTCACAGAACGGGTGGTGGACAAGTGGAACACCCTGCCAGAGGAAGTGGTGGGGCTGAAACAATCACAGGATTTAAGAATGCATGGGATAGACATAAAGGAATTCTGGAGGTCAGGGGTAAGGGGCAACAGACTTCCTGGAAAACATAAACTGAACTTACAAACTTAAATGGGCAGACTGGGTGGGCCATAGGCCCTTATCTGCCGACACTGTCTATGTATCTATGTATGTATCTATGAAAACAGGAAGTTGTTATCCCTCTGTACAGACAGTTGGTGAGACCCCATCTGGAGTACTGTGTGCAGTTCTGGAGACCCCATCTCTTCAAAGACACAGACAGAGTGGAGACTGTCCAGAGGAGGGCAACCAAAATGGTGCAGGGTCTGCACCAGAAGACATACGAAGAAAGACTAAAGGAGCTTAATATGTATACCCTTGAGGAAGGAAGGGAGAGCGGGGACATGATAGAAACTTTCAAGTACCTCAAGGGAATCAACAAAGTCCAAGAGGGTAGTATATTTCAGAAAAAGAGATGTGCAAGAACAAGGGGGCACAATTTGAGCATAGAGGGAGGACGGCTCAGAGGTAATGTGAGGAAGTATTTTTTCATGGAGAGGGTTGTGGATGCATGGAACTGCCTCCCTGAGAAGGTCGTGGAGTCAAGAACAGTATCGGAATTCAAGAATGCATGGGACAGACGTAAGGCAGTCCTAGTGGGGGTAGGAGGAAGTAAGCTGTTGGTTAACTAGGATCTGCAGCTTATCTGTTAGGTAGAAAAATGGGCAGACTAGGTGGGCCAAGCGGTCCTTATCTGCCGTCAAATTCTATGTTTCTATGTAATACCATGGCACTAGGTGTTTTTGATAAAGGTAACAAGTTACTAGGGGACTGTATGATAAAAATTAAGTTAGTTGTGCTATTTAAATGCATGTAAATTGCTGTAAACTGAATAAGTCTAAAATGTCATGGTGATTTGCATTATGGAAGTATGTGTGATGTTGTGTTTCTTTGTAACTTGGCTTATTGTCAATGCCCTTTGGGGGTAACCCTTGTTTCAATGCTTCTCCACTGAGGTTCTTTGTCTTTAGCTTGTTGTTTTTATTTGAGCCCCCACCACCCAATCAAACAAGGCCTGCATAGGGGAGGCTAAATCTCAAGAGATAAGTTAGATCAGAGATCAGTGAGTCGGTAGGTGCTGGCTTAATGCAGAGAAAGGATATACATAGTCTGTTGCTGCAAACTGATGTACTGAAGAAGGGGATATGCCATTGCTTAAGGTTATCCCCTGTATTTTGAATAAATATCACACATAGACTGTGTTGAACCTGAAGTTTGGTGTCTGGTCCATCTGTTATCCCACAAACCCTCCATGGCAATCTTAAATAATTTTCGCCCCAAATGTTCAACATAATCTTCTTATCACCTCACCACATGGAACCAGTACATATAATTTTCAAATCCCCATCAAAATGTAATTCTGTGCAACTGTAGCACCATTCAGCACCACAGGTGCAGAAAAACATTTTTGGCAGGATTTGAAAAATGACAGCTGTAGTATTCATGAGGTGGTGTGAGAAAATGGCAATCTTGAAAATTTGGAGTGAAAATATGATAAACTGCCATAGTTACACACGTGCGTACAAAAATTCCAATACCGCGCATAACTTGGGCATTTTTAGGTAATTTGACACCAAATGTTCAACATGACCTTTTTGGAATCCACCTCATGAACACTGGCACTGTCATTTCATTACTGTACTTGGTACCAAAGGTGATTTAGTTCAGCAACTGTGCCATTCCACGTCACTCCTGCGTAAAGATGTTTTGGGTATGATGTGAGAAATGACAGCTATACTGTTCATGAGATGGTGTGAAAAACTGGCAATGTTGAAAATTTGGAGTGAAAATACTAACATTTGCCAAAGTTATTTGCGTGCGTAGTGAAATTTCAATGACTGTTCATAACCTGCTTTTTTGGGGATATTTTTGCACCAAATTTTCAACATGGCCTTTTTGGGACCCCACCTCATGAGCAGTGCCACTGTCATTTTGTTAATTGTCCTGAAAGGTGATTCTGTGCAGTGACCACTAAATCATCTTTCAGGACTGAGTAATGAAATGCCAGTGTTCATGAGGTGGGGTCCCAAGAACTCCATGTTGAAAATTTTGGGCAAGAATTCCTAAAAATGGCTGAGATATCAACATAAGTTGAGAGCCCCCATTGACTGCCATTATATGGCACTTACCTTGATTCCTCAGTTTACGGTTCGACTTTGAAGAGTGCAGATGTGTCCCAGTCCAGAGAAGATTGCAGCTGCCAAATCTAGAAGTAAACATGGGGTAAGAAGGGTGAGGAGGTGGGTGTGCAGAGGAAGGGTCGGGATGGGGAGGGTGGTGGGGACAATGAGGGACTGCTTTTTTTTTCAGGTAAAAAGATATCAGGGACGGTTTTTTTTTTCAGGAACATTTAAAAACACATATCGGGACATTGGGGCTCCCAGTGTCCAGTACTACTGGGGCTTGGAGGGAATAAAGGTTATTAATAGGATTGGGCTCCCCCAATGTCAGCACATTTAAAAATAATGGGCTTCAGGAGGGGGTTATCTGACACCGGAGGCGGGCATTCCGGTGTCGGAAAATGCATAAATAAAAAAAATAAAACCAGGGGATGGCGACCAGAGGGTGGGGAGCCACTAGACACCAGGGAATGAATTTTACAAAGGAGTCAGGGAGTCCACTAGACACCAGGGAAAACGGTGCAGCGATCTTTACAAATCCCTTTTCGCAATCCCTTTTCACCAGCCAATCTGGCAAAAAGGGATTGAATGGCGAAAATGGATTAGGAAAAGGGATTTTAAAGTTTAAAAGTGCAATTTTTGAGTAAAACAAAAACAACAACAAAGGCATAGGCAGGTAGAGGACATCCCCTAACCAAAACCTATGCCTCGGTTTTTAGAAAAGGCGACCCTGGGGCAAGTTGTAAAGTTTTGTTTTCTCTCCTCGCTTAGTGACAAAACAAGATGGTGGCTGATAAAGAGGGATATTCCTCACGAAAAAGGATTTTCCCAAGATTTCCCAATCCCTCTTCACAATTCCTGTTTGTGAGCCCTTCGTGGCCAGGAATCCTTGATCGAAACTGTGCATCTGTCCCAAAGACTGAACTGAGCATGCTCAGAGCCCAAAGTAACTTTGGAACAGATTAATAGTTTTTCATCAAACCAATGCTGGATTGTTCTGTAGGATAACCTCTTTCTACCCTGACAATTTCATGCCAAAATCCCAAATGGTGTGGGTGCAACGCAATGTCGAAAAATGACCCTGACATTTGCCAAAACAGGTGAAAAATTTATTTTTTGGCATTTTGTTGCACGAAAACTGCAGATCTGATTGAAATGCAACTTGTCAAATCAAGACAGCTCTGATCCAAGACTGTGTATTTCAAACTTCGTGCCAATCTGCTGAATGATTGTGAAGTTAATACGTGTAAATTTGGGGTTTAACATTAAACTGCCTGCTCAACCCTGCACCCCTATAATATATATATATATATATACACATATACATACAGTACATGTGTGTATATATATATATATATACAGTATGTATGTATGTATCTACTGTATGTGTCTCTGCATTTACTGTATGTACAGTATAGGGTGTAGCTACTGAATGTTATCTACAAATGTATCTAGTGTATGTTTCTATCTACAGAATGCATCCACTATGTGTGTCTATATCTAAGTATTTACTGTATGCATCTCCTTTATATTGTAGATAATTCCTGAAGAATATCTAATAGTCAACAAGCCAATTCTAATTTTACTTTTCATTTTCTGCAAGGACTGTTATGAGCAGAAAGCTACTATACTAAAGTAAAAAGCCAGTAAATACTAATATATTTGCAGCAGTCATGTCTGTCTTTTGAGGGATTATATATATATATATATATATTTTACTTTTTTCTGTTATTGGTTTACTAAATATTTCACATAATGAAGTGCCTTTTTCAGTGTCAAAAAAAATCTGACTTTCCCCAATTAACCTCACAATTGCTGTGTACTGCCACCCTTATATTACATGGACTCTCTTGTTAGCCTCCAGTTTTTTCTTTCCTTTATGCTCTCTCCTCCTCTGGTAAACATATAAACATAGGATTTGTTAGCAGAAAAAGAATGCTTTTCTCACCCAGTCTGCCGGGTGGTCCTTGCCTAGTCTGTCTCCACAGACCCTAACTGGTTTCTGACTACCCTCCCACCTGCCCGCTCCATGTCTATTTACTAATATTCCCCTATGGCTAGCCTACACATCCTTGAAGCAAGTTTTCGCCTCCAGTACTTCTGCTGGCAGTCTGTTCTGGGCATCCATCACTCTTTCATTGAAATAGTCCTTCTACACATCCCTCTTAAACTTGCCCCCTCCAGCTTCATCACCTGCCCTCTGGTCCTGGTGCTCTTCCTTATTTGCAGGAGACTCCCCTCCGGCACTGTTACCCCTGTGAGGTACTTGTAAGTCTCCATCATGTCCCTTCTTGCAGGGTGTACACGTTGAGATCCCTCAGTCTCTTCTCAAAGGGCCTTTGATACAACCCCTGCATCATTTTAGTTGCCCTGTTCTGTACTGCCTCCACTCTATGTCCTTCCTGAGTTGTGGCCTCCAGAACGGAACACACTTCTTCAGGTAGGGTCTCACAAGTGAGACTCCCCTGCTGCACTGTTACCCATGTGAGGTACTTGTTAGTCTCCATTGTGTCCCCTCTTGTTCTCCTCTCTTCCAGGGTGTACATGTTGAGATCCCTCAGTCTCTTCTCATAGGGCCTTTGATACAACCCCTGCACCATTTTGGTTGCCCTGTTCTGGACTGCCTCCACTCTGTCTATGTCCTTCCTGAGGTGTAGCCTCCAGAACTGAACACAATTCTTCAGGTAGGGTCTCACAAGTGAGTGATAATGTGGTGTCACCATCCCCCTCTTGCTGGAGATACCTTTACCTATGCATTCCAATCAAACTACTTCACCTCTCTGTTCTACTTTGCTTAAATCCCTCCATTGCCTTTCCTGTCTCCTCCCTTCTTAACCTGCCTTTCTGCTTTGGTAAAGTTCCTGGTGCTTGGAATCATGATAACAATATTGCCTTTCATAAAGGGGGTGACCCTATCTCCCCAGATTACGAATACAATCCTACCTCCATCCTGCCTGCCCTTGTAAAAGTGCAGGAAAAAAAATCATCTTCTCACAGCTCTCTGCCTTTGTTAATTCTTCTTCTTTCCTCTATCCTTTCCAGTGCAGCTTCCACAAATCCCACTCTACTGTCTCATCCCTTGTAAAACTCACAGACTCCATCTGGAAGGGGGATAATCAGGGGATGCTCAGTTCCCTGATTTTGTTGACCTAACCAATGCACTGTCTTACACCCTCTCTTTCTTGTTCCTCTCGTTCTTAATAAACTTGCAGGTGTTGGACTATCTGACCTATCGGTTGGCTGTTTTTGCTAATACTTGTCTGACAGATACCAGTCTTTCCAAGTCGTGATGTTTTCTCCCTTCCCCATCACTTCTGGTGTCCCCAGGGCTTGGGGCCACAGCTTGGCCTAAGCTGAATGGCACGTTTCAACTCACATCTTTTCTACACTAAATGTAAAGATATCATATTGCAATGCATCTTAATCATTTGTGTACTCACCCGTATCTGACCCCATTAGGACAAATCTGGAAAAATTTAATATTTAGGGCCTGATTTTCGAAACTGTTAGAACAACACAAGGGGCTTGCATCAAAAGGGTTTGATGCAGGGGGTGACTTGTGTCACAACTTGTATCAAACATGGTTTTCTAAAGCAGCCTGCATCAAATCCTGATGCAGTTGTGTCAAACCCCCTTGCACCAAGGTTGTGGCAAGCAGCCAGGTGCGCCAGGTCGCAAGGGGGCTTGCACCACAGTGGGGCTGCAACATCCTCTTTTTTGGGGATTTTGCAAGCCCCACCGTGGATGCAACAAGGGGCACCACATAGACCAGCCAGGGGGTGGGCTAAGTGGCATGCGTCAGTGGGATGGAGTCTTACACTGGGATGCTGGAGGCAGTAGGGGCATAGAGGGTGGCAGTGGGGGTGTTGTGGAAACAGCTGGGCATTAATGGGAGTGATGTGGCACCCGGCAGGGTGTGTTTGCTGTTGTACGTATTCATGTATTTCCTATCAATACCTATTATGGTAAAGCAAAGTACTGTAACTATATGTTATACTGTACGGGGGGGGGGTCCAGGGACAGAATGTGCAGCTGCCAGGGCTGTGCCTACCTGGGGCCGTGACATGTTCTATCCCTGGACCCCTCCCCCTATACAGTATAACATATAGGTGCAGTACTTGTGGTACTGTAATAGGTATTAATGCAAATTGCAGTCTCAAAGCACCACAGTCCCCCCTCCCTATCCCTTATCTCCACCTTCAATACACATATATCTTTCCCTCGTGGTCTATTGCCCCCCCCCAAATCCCCGATCTCCCCCAAAACCATTTATATAACATTCCCTGGTGGTGTAGTGAACCCCCACCCCAGCAGGCAGTGCCCCACCACCCCGTACCCCCATCCCTTACATGAGCTGGCGACCGGCACAGCCCTCTGCTCTAAACCACTGCCAGCCACTGAATGAGCTGTCAAGGAATGCACACTGTATACACAGGGCTGGAAATCATTTTGGGGGATGACTGTCCAAGAGACAGGGAAACGTAAATTTTACCTGTCTCATAGAATTTGTGCTTGTCCAGTCAGTTTTTAGGTAAATTTGGAAATGGCTTAATTGCCAGAGTCCCTGCCCCCACATCCTTTTAATCTAATTGGAAAGGTAGGTGGTTATTTTGAGCCCTGTCTGTCAACTTGGTTCTGTGCCTATGCCGGGGGGGGGGTCCTCTACATGAGATGATAAATTCTAGGAGAGGGAAGAGCATGAGAGGTCAAGGGTGGCCATGGACATCAGGAGGGCCCTTGTAGAGAATAGATCCCTTAGCATGGGCTGGGATTAGGCAGCTAGCAGACACCAGGTATGACTTTCCACCATTTCCCCACTTCTGCGACACAGGACCCAACATCAAAAGTTGTTCTTCTTAGCATCACTCATCCCCTGCATCCCAGTCTCACCAGTGACTGTGATGCTGCCTCCTGCCTAGCACTATATCAAATGTAGCTTGAAAGGGGTTTTCTAATTGTGCATTTCCCCACCAGTGCCCATAACCCTTTCCTCCTATAGCAGGGTACTACTCTGCTGCTCTACTGCAGTGCAGTACTCCCTGTTGTTCAGTAAATTAATTTCTGTCTCCCCTCTTTTCTAAAAGCAGATATAACCCTGAAAAGAGCTTCTAATTGTTTATCCCCCTCTTTAGTGTCACAAACCACCACACTCTCTTTCCTGAGTTCCTACACTACTGCCTGCCTGCCTCTGTGCTCCTTCCCCATTACAGGGACACTCTGCTTACCTTGCCGTCAGTATTTTTTGCCCCCAGTGCCTTGTCTGTGCTGGAGTGGAAGTAGGTAAATTTTTTTAACTTCTCCTCCTGGAAAAGCTCTTTTTTATGAAGAGAGCTCACCTTGCACAGTGTTCTGTCTAACAATCAGGAACGTAATGCAGAGTGCAGGCAGGCAAAGACAGGTCAGCTACACACATGCAATGGGGAAAAGTGAATGCGCATTTGCCTGTCATTCCAATACTCAAGGCAGATCTCTGCTTGTTCTCACTACATGTCTGCTGCCTGCCCAGCCCAATTGATTTCATCGTCGGTGCTGCACTACGATAATCACGAGGGGTCTGGTTAGAATCAGGATGGTGTGCACAAGAACATCTTAACCTTAGCACGTCCGTTTGTCCCTCCCAACCCAATAATACTGGCTACTCCAGGGTGATGTACTGCTGGGTACTAGTGCCCACACGCATTGTAGAAGCTGATGCTGCAACTGCCTGTCCAAGGGACAGGTAAGTACTTTAATGAGCTATCTCATTTCAAAACTGGCTGCCTGAGACAGGCAGGCAGCTGATTATTTCGAGCCCTGAGTATACATGCTTACTGTATATACATGCTTATTGACCGACAGCTTCAATGTCTTTTCTCAAGTGAGGACTCCAGAACTAGGCACAATACTTCAGATGAGGCTTCATTAGGGATTTGCACAGTGATAGAAACACCTCACTTCTCCTACTGTCAAAACTCCTCCCTATACACCCCAGCATCCTCAATGCCTTGCTCTATGCTTTGTTGCCTTCATTCATTTGCTTGAGGGAGTCACTAATTATGATCCCCAGATCCCTCTTCTTTGTTGAAGTGGCCAGTCTAACTCCTCCCATGGATTCTGTCTCCCTAAGTGCATTACCTTGCATTTCATGGCACTGAATCTCAAATGCCAGACATTAGACAATCTTTCTAGTTGCTAGGATCTTCTGGAGCTCCTGTCCCCCTTCTCCTGATCTGCCCTGCCACATAGCTTTGTGTTGTCAGTAAAGAGACACAACATCCCCTGGATACCTTCCCCATATCACTTATGAACATTTTAAAAAGGACAGGTCCCAGGATGGATACCTGGAGCACTTCACTAATGACCTCCCTGACCCCTGATTTAGCCCTGTTTACCCATACCCTCTATTGCCTCCCCAAAACCAACCTCATACCCACCTAACTAAACCTCACTCTGCGCCCAAGTCCTCCAATCTCTTCAGCAGCCTTCTGTGTGGTACTGAATTGCAGGCCTTGCTGAAGCTGAAGTACAGCAAGTCGACCACCTGTCCTCTTTTAATTGCATTGATGACTCAATCGATAAACGGTATCAGATTGGTCTGGCATAACCTCCCTGACACAAACCCATGCTGCTTGTTGTCCTGTAGTCCATTGTCCTTTAAACAGGTGATGGAGCTTTCCTTGACTATAATCTCCATCAGCATGCTTATAATGGAGGTAAGACAGACAGGCCTGTAGTTACCTGAATCCTCCCTGGCCTCCCCTTGTGGAGTGGTGCTACATCGGTGGATTTCCAATCTGTTGGCAACATTCCAGACTTGAATGAATCATTAAACCCCTAGAAGGAGTGAGCTCCTTCAAATACTTGGGTTTGACTCTTGATGAGCACCTATCCCTTGAATTGCATGCAACTAATACCATCAAGGCAACCAATCAAAAACGCAGTTTACTGTATCGCATTGCCCCGTGTCCCTCACCCCATGCTCGTAAGACCATTGCCTCAACTACTCTTCTCCCTGGGCTCTTCTATGCGGCCTCTATAACCTACTCGATTAGGACCCCACCCAGGCCAAACTTAAGCAGGCTTATCACAGAATTGCTCACTTTATGGACCACTCCCTCTCTCGAGCACATCACTGTGGCATTCTCCATACACTAAGCTGGCCATCCTTTGCGGTCAAAATGGATTTCCCTGTTTTATGCACTGTCTTCAACTTAATCCACCTTCTCTCCCATCCCATCCACTCTAATCTCCTCTCCTGGAAATCCTTCTCTAGAACACTTAGATCCTCTCATCTCTTCATACTAAGTATCCCCAAACCACGTTTAGCCATAGGCCACAGATCCTTCCATGTTGCAGCTCCCCAAAAATGGAACAAACTCCCGCCTAGCTTAGTTTCTTGTACTTCTCTCCCTCACTTCAAGTGACTCTATAAGGAAATCTTCTTTCCTCCTCCAACTTGCAGATGTCACTAATCATAATTCCCTCTTCTGCCTACTGCTTTTTCCCCATCTCTCTCACCCTTGCTCTCTCCACACTTCTTCCCCCTCCCCCACCTGATCTTAATTTTTCTCTGTTGCGCTGAAAGGTTTAGTACCTCTCCAAATATACCATAGGAGAATTTTTCAAATTCCTCAATCCATCTTAAATTGTTGTTTATGCAATACTTTGTACAGTTTATTGTTTACTGTCAATTATTTATTACTCATTTGTATTGTTGTTTTGTTTTTAAGTTTAACTCTGTATAGGTGTCTGTGCACACTTCCTTTTACTTGTTTTTGTAAAGTGTCTGTGAACACTTCTCATTGTCTCATTTGCTACCCCTCTCCCCCAGGTTGCCCCTGAAAAAGGTACCTTGTCTCAGTGGGCCCACCCAGTTACCAAAATTCAAATTAAATAGATGGTTCAAGGGTACTGCCAATTCTGTGGCCAGTTTCTTAGGTACCCATGGGTGCAGGCCATCCGGGCTTAGCATTGTTTCTACCCTAAGAGATTCTAGACCTTCGTTTGTCCTGTCAGCTAACATCTGTACTCCACCCATTTCTTAAACCCCATAGTGCAAGGACGTCGGCAGGCGTACGCAGTGTATGCTACTGTGTACATTTATTTTTTCCTGGGGTAGCATTTGCAAGTTTGCTGCTGACTTTACACACACTATTCCCTTCATGCACTGCCAGCATTGATTTGCTAATTCTGCTGGTGGTGGCGGGGGGGTGGATATGCAGTTTCTTTTACTGGGATCCTCTGTTCTCTGACCTCCAACAGCAGCAGTGGCATGCAAGATCCTGCCAAACCCAGAACCCGGGTCGTAGGGATTTCGTTATCAGCGCCAGCGTCACTCCGAGGGTGGGGCGTGGTGGGGCAGTACAACAAAGGACGTTACCAGAGGAAGTTTTAAAAAAACACGTCACATGCCAAGCCAGCATGGGAAACTGATGGGAGAAGAGCTGGCTTGGCAGACAATGGTGGCGGCACTGTATTTTTGGCGTTTCCAGCCAAATCAGAGTAGTGGTAATCATTTGGCTGATGGAATCCATATGAAAGTACAAGTGGAGTGGCTCACTGAATGGAGGGTACAAAAACCAGGAGATCTGGTCAAAAACCAAGTAGGTGGCAACCAATGGGGAACAGCGGGCTTTTCAAAGTTTACAGTGCTCTAAAAGAGCCTAGCTGCAACACAGAAACATAAAAGCTGACGGCAGATAAGGACTGCAAGGCCCATCCCGTCTGCTCATTTTTTATACCTTATGAATGTGCCATAGGTCTTTACTCTGTCAATGGCCTATCTATTCATACTCATCTGTATTGCTCCCTTATGCCTGTCCCATGCCTGTTTGAAGCCCTGCACTGTATTCATATCCACCACTTCCTGAGGTAGGCCGTCCATGCATCCACCACCCTTTCTGTGAAAAATAACTTCCGTACATTACCCCTTAATCGGCTTCCCTCTAATCTCATGCTGTGTCCTCCTGTCCTATTTTTCTTATATTGAAACATGTTAGACTCTTTCACCTTGTTGATGGTTAACCTTTCCTGACAATGCCTTCACCAGGCGGCTACTTCCATCTGCTGGTTGCAATTTTAAATAAACAACAAACTCCCTCAATATTTCAAGCACTTGTCTCACTGGGAGTTGAGGAATCATTATAAGCTTGCAGCCCTGTTACCATGTAACTATGTAATCTATGTTGGTGTTAATCCTACCTGTTACTCTGTTTCTTGTATTTCTATTTGTATTGTACTGATTTGTCTGTGTACTACCTAAACGTGGAGCCTTTGTAAAAGAGCCCTTGGCTCAAAGGTATTAATCCGAGGTGTGAAATAAATAAATAAAGAATGCCCTTATGATGTTTGAATGTTTCGATCATATCACCTTTCTCCCTGCTTTGCTCTAGGGTATACATATTGAGCTCCGTTAATCTGTCCTTATATGTTTTCTGATGCAGTCCCCACACCATTTTGGTAGCCCTTCTTTGGACTGCCTCCATTTTGTTGATATCCTTGTGCAGGTGCGGCCTCCAGTACTGCATGCAGTACTCCAGATGAGGTCTAAACAGCATCTTGTAAAGATGGATTATTACCTCCCTGTGATGACTTGCGATACCTCTACTAATACACCCAACATCCCTCTAGCCTTACCTACTGCTTTAGTGGTCTGCTTGGATGATTTCAGGTCATCTGTGATGATGATGCCCAAGTCTCTTTCTTCCCTTGTGATTGCCAGCAGCTCCCCTCCCAACCTATAGGTGGCTTCACGGCTTCTCTTCCCTATGTGCATGATCTTGCACTTCTTTGCGTTAAACCCCAGTTGCAACTATTCCCACCATTTTGCCAGTTTATCCAGATCTCTTCTCATTCTGCCCACCCCATCTGGATCATCTACTCTATTGCAGATCTTGGTGTCATCTGCAAACAGACAAACCTTACCCTCCAGTCCATCTGCAATGTCATTGATAAAGATATTGAAGAGGACTGGCCCCAGGACTGATCCCTGAGGTACCCCATTTGTGACTTGTATCTCTTCTGACTGTATACCGTTTACCACCACTCTCTGTTTTCTGCCTGCCAACCAGTTTGCCACCCAGTTGACCAACTTCTGACCCACCTCAAGCCTACCCAGATTATTAATCAATCTTTTATGTGGAACAGTATCGAAAGTTTTGCTGAAGTCAAGGTAGGTGACATCAACTGCACCCTCTTGGTCCACCGCTCTGGTTACCCAGTCAAATAAATCTATGAGATTAATTTGACAGGACCCTCCTGTTGTAAACCCATGCTGTCTTGGATCCTGTGCTCCTATGCATTCCAGGTGTTGCACTATCCTTTCCTTAAGGAATGCCTCCATAATCTTGCCCACTACTGAGGTAAGACTCACTGGTCTGTAGTTCCCTGCCTTCTCCCTGCTACCACTCTTGTGAAGCAGGATCACACAAGCCCTTCTTCAGTCTTCTGGGACCTCTCCTGTGCTCAGAAACTCACTAAACAGTTCTGATAATGGCTCTGCTAGTTCCACCCTTAGCTCCTTTAGTACCCTGGGATGTATGCCATCAGTTCCTATTGTTTTGTCCACCCTGAGCTTAGCGAGCTCTTGTAGGACCCTTTCTTTTGTGAAGGGACTTGTGCACACCTCCTTCCCCCCCCCCTGTGTCCATGGTGCTGAGCTGTGGGCCCTGCCCTACCTTCTCCTCAGTAAATACTGAGCAGAAGTATCTATTTAGGATAGATGCTTTTCCTTGGTCCTCCTCCTCCTCAGACTCCCCCTTATCCCCTTTGATCTTAGCAATACCCCCTCTGGACTTTCTCCTTTCACTAATGTATCTATAGAAAGTCTTGTCCCCTTCTTTTACTGTTTGTGCTAGTGTATCCTCGGTTTGGGCCTTTGCCTGCCTTACTGTCTTCCCTGCTTCCCTTAGAGAAGTTTGGTATGCTTCCATATCTTTGTCCTGCTGCATTCCCTTATATTTCCTGAAGGGCAACCTTTTGGCTCTGACCTTTTCTGCTACTGTTTTTGAGAATGAAAGTGGTTTCCTCCTTCTTTTACTCTTGCTTTTCTTCCTAACACAATGGGATGTTGCTTCAAGTATTGCATCCTTAATGCTTGCCCACTTTGCCTCTACCCCATACTGACTGAGTCGTCTTGTTATTTGGAATGGCTTTGCTGAGTGCCAGTTTACATTGAAAGTAGTAATGGGGAAAGTCCATGAAGTGAAAGCCTGTCCGGGGTGATCGTTGTATCAGCACTGTTAGGGAAAGGAAAGGGGACAGTGTTTAACAGGGAAAGGCACACTAAGAAGGAACTTGGTTCTAGGTGTGACCTGAGAGCACAAGGAAGTTAAGTGACTTGCTCAGGGTCACACAGTATGCAGGTGGGAGCTGATAGGATTCAAATCCAGGTCTCCAAGCTTGCAGCTCAGTGCCCATAACAACTATACTGTACTGCCTCCTATGCTGTATAAATTCTAAGCAATCTCTTATTTATAATAATTTATAAAACAAATATTCTCAAATTTGGACAAATAAGTATCAGCATTTTTATGGAAGAGAGGAAGAGCCAAATTAAAAAAGGGAAAACAGATGGTGCCTAATAACCCTGCTTAAAATGCTACATTGCAACCCAGGATTTCTCAAGAGAGGGCTTCAGGTTGAGTTCATGAGAAATCCTAGGCTGCAATTATTTGGACCAATCTTGTTAGGATGTTGGATCCTCCTTGCTGTGGTATGGAGTGCAGATTGGTATCTACTATCTGGCCCTTCTGATGTCCTTTTCTTTATAGGTACGTGTAATTAATTTTGTGTTGCCCTGAAAAAGGGATCATAGTGGTCTCAGTGGGCCTACCCGGTTACCAATATTTAAATAAATAAATAGATCAGGGCTAAAATGTCATTACAAAACAATATATGTATTGGGGCAGCCACACAGTAGAGTGAAGTCATTTAGTGGCAACTCTACGATTTGTGAAAGTAGACTAATTGGACTAAAAAAAAAACATTGTAATAAAATATGTAATTTTTTTCTGTGTGTAACAAATCTGTCAGGGTGCATCATGCACGCAGCGGAAAGAGTCATATTTAAATAATGTCGTCAGAACCGTCCCACTTTAACATGATGTGACCACTTTCAGCCAGGTAGAGTCAGAACCCGATGGACCATGTAGAATCAGAGACAATGTAATGCAAGCTTTATAATGACCGCAAGGTTTGCTATAGCTGAAGGTATTCATACAACCCTTTCAACCAGACGCAGTCTAATCCGAGTCTAATGAACTATGTTGTTACACTGTTTTGAAGACTTCCTCCCTTACTGTCGAACTGCACCAACCGTAGAAAGACTTAAAAGGGCGGTCCACCTTTTCCCAGTCAACACTATAAAATAATGGCAACCTTGAAGCTGGGGTGGATCGATGGGGGGGATCTTGCAGACTGGGAAGGCTCTGGTGGGGGTGAAACTGGGTGCAGCCTGTTTTTTTTTTTTAAATTTTTCCAGAATAGTGCCCAGTCTGGCTGGCCCACTGGCACAGCAGTTAGATTTCCGCCTACGATGCTGGCGACCTGGATTCAGGAGCGGACCTGGGTGCCAGTGGGCCGGCTGGGGGGAGGTAGTTTGAGCATCTGCAGGACTGCTCAGCTCCTCCAGGGGGAGAGGGTTCCTTGGCTGAGGAGTGGCCTGACTGTTGGCTGCGTGGCACGTTGTGCTGGGGGGGGTGTATAAGTGAAAAACACTGCCCGGAGCAACACCGACGTGAGGGCCCGATAGTGGGTCCTTCCCCAGTCAGCCGCACTGCCACACGCATTCCCGATGAAGACTTGATCCCTTGGGGTGGGGTGAGGGCCCCCCTGCTGCAGACCTTGCCTGCGAGGTAAGCTAGTGCTCCATGGGGGAAGCCCTGTGTGGAGGATGGGTTGAGCAGGGGAGTTGGGTACAAGCACCGGGAGAAAATAGAAAAAAAAAAAAAGAAAAGAATGGTGCTCTGTCCATCAGAGAACCCTTCTCATTCTTCCTCCCAGCTGTGGCTGTGGGAATAATCTCACAACTGCAGCCAAAAGGTCTTGGAGTCCCCCTGTCTATCCTGCTGCTCTGCTTTGGAAAGTGGAGATGCACTGGTATCCATGCCTTCGATTTGTTGCCTGGCATAGTTCTGAGAGTCCATTGGAGTGGTGTCTAGGGCCCTTGTCTCCCTTTGCTGTCAGCATCAGTAGCTATGGCTAATTTAATCTTGTCTTAGCCCACTGCCACTTGACACCTGCTGTGGCTGCCTCAGCCTGCTTGGGAATGAGATCTAGTGACATAGTACAGGCAGGGACATTGCCACCAAGTCATGTGTCATGTTTATCAGTAAATTAAATTTCTTGTCCTTTTTGTTTTATTTAGTATTCTTTTTGTTGCCAGCTGTCCTTACCATCTGCCAGTCCCAGAACACCTACCTCGCTCCCCGATCGCTGTACCCCTGCAGATACCCCCTGGCTTACCCCCCAGGGTGGGGCCATGGCACCAAGCAAGCCCGTCTATGATGGGAGAAGGTGTTGGTGAACCGACATTGCCTCCCTGGCTTCCCCCCCAGGGTGGGGTTCAGGGCTTGGTGGCGCCGTTGGGCCGTAATTGGTCGGCAGGGTTGGCAGGGAGCAATAGAGGCCAGGTGTTGAGTGGCTTCATTAATGGCGGCCAGCAGACTTTTTCTGAGTTGTCCCCGGAGGGGGCAGGGGCATGCAATAACATTCAGCGTCCGCCCTGCCCCCTTAACATGCTGGCACTGGTCGTCTGTGGTCCCCCCAGCCTCCACCAGGGGTCCCGCAGGCACCAGATACTCTACCCCTCCCCCCGGAGAAGGATGGGATGCTCGATCCTTCTCCTCCAGCTGGTCCTCTGATTCCCCGGGTCCGTTCCCGAACCTGGTTCGTCAGTGGGCCAGTGCTCAAGTATGTTGTCCTATGGGTCTTTGGAGCTTGTAGGACCTTCCACTCGCATGGTGGTGGTTATATGGCCTTCCACTGGTAAAGTGGATTTTTGTGGCAGTGACACCAAGACTGGTTTGGAATTGGGCACTCAAGAGAATATATTGAGGTCATTCTGATCCAGCTAATAGTCTTAATAGGGCTCTCGGGACTGAGGAAGTTTTCCTTAGGGCTGTCCACTCCATCCTGATCCACTGCACCAGATCTGGGGGACCATAAAGACTCATCCCTTGACCTTCCGGTCACTAAATAGTCTCCTTTTCTTATCCTTAGCTGGGCTTGACTGCTGAAGCCCCAATGCAGCAGTGACATGCTTGATAAGGCTTGGAGCCTCAAAGGATCTAAATGCTGTCTCATTAACTAAATCTTCCTCAGCTGCTGATGAGAATTCAGAAAGGAAAGGGAAGAGTTAGAAAATTATGTTTCTTTGTCCCTTGCCTTCCTAGAATTCCCCCTAGGCCCAGTGTGTATGCCTCACGTTTTTCCTGGAATCCTTGCTGCTATGCTTTGTTTTACTTGCCACCCTAAGCCACGGGGCACGTGCTTAAGCTGAGCTTTGCTTTTAGGTGTACCTGTTCTGATGACCCAACACTGCTGTTCCCTTGCAAAATTGTGGCATTTAAGAACTCTATAGCACCAGTATCAGTATTTATTAAAAGTATGTATATAAAAAACTTTTGTCACATACACAAATCTACAATAAACAATCAATCAAAACACATTTAAAATCATTTTCCTATCTCCATACACCCAGTATCATATCATTCTGGTCAAGAGTTGCAATATATAAATTCCACTTTAATTTTATGGCTACTTTATGTGCAAAACTTGCAATAGCAAAAATTTGCTTTGTATGTTTACAATTTAAGACAGCTATTAATTTCTCGTTTCTGTTCAACTCTTTTAAGTTACTAAAGTGCTGATCAATATATAACTTCCTTTCTGACACAAAAGCTCTACATTCAAAGATTAAATGCGCACTTGTCATATTTGCTTCCTCACAACCTGAGCAGACTGATATACCATTCCCATACAGTTTATTACCTCATCCTGGAAATATACCCAACTTTAATCTTGCTAATGCTTTTCTGTTTTACATGGTCACATTTTAGCAAATAACTTTCTACTTTAAATTCAGTTTTGATAATTTTTAAAGGACCCAGGCACCAGGCAGTGCCATGCCACCGTCAGGATCTGTTTTCCACACACCTCATCCTGCACAAGTTCCTCCTCATGCTACTCAGTTACCCTTCCCTCCAATAAGCTTTTGCTATCCTGACTACATGCCCTAAAGAAACAGGACTTACCTCATCCTGGAACTGTTTGTCCTTACCTCCACAGTCACAATATCACCCAGTGCCGGAAGGCTTGGGCTTCTTAGGAGCTCCACAACTGGTGCACTTGCAACCCCTTCGTTTGGCTGTGCTATTGACCCCTGATGCCATCTTAATAGGATGTCAGTGGGATAATTGCAGACGCACTAATCGTTACTACTTTTGCCCTCCCCAGCACAGTAATGGCACTATCTGGGGCTTGCCATGTGGAAAAAGACTGGGTACAGTGACAAGTGGTCCAGTAGGGAGATTTTATACAGCCCTTTAACTCCAGACTGGGGAATCCTACAATGCACTGGCTGCATCAATGGTAGAAAAAATGGCACATCATATTGGCCTGTCTTTTTACACCAAGACCAACACTAGGCTGATTCAGCAATAAAAAGACAAACAGTCTAACTATAAAATACCACAAAAAAACTATTCCACTAGACTGAGGGTATGCTCAGCAATGGATACCCCCTGATATGCTGGCTGTTCCCCAGGAGGCAGAAACAACTGACAATCTGAGAACAACAAGGTATTTCAAGGGGAAATCTCCCACATCTGTTAATCTTTAGAGTGTGCCTACGGTTTTCATGTAATGTGGGTTTGAATACCTCCAGTGTTACAGATGTGGATGGAAAGATATGGAGATGATGGGGAATGAGCCTGTTTGATCAGTTCAGAGTGGCTCAGCTTGGAGGTATGAGGCACTGAACAATAACCACGGAAGCGGGCATTATCATAAGGACTAGCTAATGTGAGATTAGATGGCAGCCCAGCTCGGTAATACTGATGGTTGCTTCTGGTGCTACAGTATGGGAGTCTCAGGTTTGTACCTCGGGCCCCATTCTCTCCATCATCTCAGCTGAGTCTTGGTGGCACTGGAGGCAGCATGCTTGAACTCTGTGAGCGGTGCACTTGGCTTACACTCTGCCAGGGCCTCTTGCAGCAAATGGCCTCGCAGTGACAGTGTGGGAGACCATGCAACGTGGGCCAGGCTCTACCCTCATGAAGTGATGCTGGAGGAGCAACTGAACTAAGCATTTTGCCAGGTTTGCACAATTTTTTTCAACATGATTTTGTTTTTTTCACTTAATTTTGATTTATATTCATTTTCATATCACCATGCTGGCCACTTACAGAGATTTAAGATGGTCAGTGATGCATTCAGCAGTTTTTTTTCCCCTCAACATATTTTATTTCTCTGCCACAGGAAGAAATCTCCTTCCACCTCCTACCAGTACCCAGTTGTCGAGGCTCCTCTAACAGCCTTCACAGGACCCCATAGCCACTTTTGTCACAATGCTGCACTGTTGCCCTGGCTAATATTCCAGGGCCGGGTATTATCCAGCCACTTTGGCATTCCTACATTCTATCTGGCCACCTACAGCAAAGGTGAAGAGCTGGGTAACCCTGAGAGGCAGTGGTTGGAACCCAACTTGAGCGTGGTGGGCAGGCAGGGGCGTCCTCTGCCCAACCTGCCCAATTTTTCCCTTTAATATTGCCAACCACTCCATGAGCATTCTCACGACATCGGGTGCCAGCATGGCTGACGCACAAAAATTGACTGCTGCTCACCTCAGCGTTCTGCCTCCTGACGCAGGCCCCTGCACTCCCGCCTGTGCTCATTCAGGTGGTGGTTGAACAGTGGACAAGTGAGTCCCCCTTCCTTCTCCTGGGAGGAGGAGAAGGACAGCATTCACTGGGATGCTCCGTCCTCCGTTCTCCTCTTCCTCCTCCTCCTCCAAGCCATTTCTCTGATGGCTCTGGTTAATTTCTGAACCCAGAATGTCAGTGTGACAAGCAGTAGCACTACTGCAGCCACATCAGCTTGGGTTTTACTGTCATTTGTGTGGATATGCAGAATGCAACCAGGTTGTGGAGGGTACTAATAAGGGAAATCTTCAACTGCCCCATAGAACAGTGGTTACCTACATACCTGGACACCAACTGCCCCAGAGAGCAGTGACTACCATACAGACCTGGACATCAATTGCTCCAGAGAGCAGTGACTAGCATACAGACCTGGACATCAATTGCCCCAGACAGCAGTGGTTAGCATACATGCCTGGACATCAGTTACCCCAGAGAGCAGTGTTTAGCATACAGACCTGGACATCAATTGCCCCAGAGAGCAGTGGTTAGCATACAGACCTGGACATCAATTGCCCCAGAGAGCAGTGGTTAGCATACATACCTGGACACCAGCAGATCAAGAAAACTAACTGGATGAACTGGGAAGTCTTGTGGACACTTTGGATATTCCTGCCAGCAAACGAGTCTCTCTCCGAGTTTTGTAGTATGGCTGACTCCTCACTCCTCCTGCACCATTGCTTCACCCTACAGTAGAGGAACTGGTTTGTAGAGGTGGGTGACACCAAGAAAGAACATTAATTATAATCAACAACTGTGTAGTTCTGCCAGGAGCCTGAAGGCTAAAAAACTAGCAACACACTGTTTTGCCAAAGCACAGCTGGAGTAACCATCTGGTGCAAAAAAAAAGCCAGTACCGCCGATACCACACAGACACCAGAGAGCAAAGCAAGATTCAGCACACTAGCATAGTAATTAAAGTTTGGAAGGGGCTCTAGGACCATCAGGTCCCCCTCCCCCACTTCACCAGTATAAATTAACAAGTATGCTCTACAAACATTCACTTATTCATAAGGCTTCCTCACTCCTCTACTACCCAGGGCGTCCATTGATTCCCTTGTTAAACAGAAACGTGTGCAGGCTTACCTAGAAAGGCCCGTACTTTTCACATTTACTATTTCTGCTGGCACACTGTTCCATAAGTTTGCCACCCTCTGGGAGAAGAAGGGCCTCCAAACATTGCCCCTGAATTTACCACCTCTGAGGTTCAGGGTGTGTCATGGTGTCTTGCTGGAGCACGCTACATAAAACGTCTCATTTTTCACTCTTCATCATGCCCCTGAATTTGTGAAAGACTGAGATCATGCCCCCCGCCTCCTTTTCTCCACAGAGAACATGCGGAGAGCCACCAGTCTCTCCCTACCTGCTTTTATACGCCATACCTTATCGGCCAGAATATTACCCCTACTCATGCTGTGTAACCCTCAGTGCTATTATCCCTCATTAATCTGTCTAATCCTGCTTTGAGAGCCTGAACATGGTTAGCTTCCATGACCTCATTGGGTGGGCTAGCCACATGCTAACCACCCTATGTGTGACATAATGCTTCCTTAGTACACCTTATCCTTCTCGCCCCCATAGTTTGAAGGAATGGCCTCTAGTTCAACTTCTATTTGCACTCACCAGCTCAGACATCAGTGTATACTCCACACTGTCTGTCTGCTTTAATATACAGAACACCATGCTAATGTCCCCTCTCAGCCTTTTCTGTTCTGGGCTGAATAAACTGAGTGCTTCCACCTTGTAACTCTTGGCCCTTAAGCCACTGATCAGCTTGGTGGCCCTGTGCAGTGACCTCCCAGTCTCTTCAATGCACTTTCTGTACTGCAGTGACCAGAACTGGACACTGTGCTCCTACTATGGTTAAACCAGTTCTGCGCAGGGAAAGGATTGCCTCCTTTTTTCCTGCTGCTCTTCACCCACCTCTTATCCCAGCTTTACACTTGCTTTCTTTTCTTTTTTTATTCATTTGTTTCTCTGCCTATGTTCCTGGTCCTGGTGGCATCACCCCAAGACCCATCACCGACCCGCTCCTGGACTTAAACAAAGTACACACACTTCTTTCACAGAGTTGTATTGGAGGGTAGCCAGCCACGTAGGGTCGTGCGCTGCCTGCATGGAATGCCTAGCAGTCAGCTATGTAGGGTTGTGCGCTGCTGCATGGGATGCTGAGTGAGTGGAGACATTTTCCTCCATCTTCTCCCCTGGCACATCTGCGAGTGATGCATGCATGTGTGTGAGTACTGACGCACATGCATGCTGCATCAGTATGCAACCCCCCACATCTGCTGGTCCCACCACTGTTGACATCCAGCCTCTGCCAGGTGGCAGGCAGGCTGCGGGACTCAGAATCTGCCCACCCCGAGGGAGGAGAGCCGTCCTGGGGTGCTCAATCCTCCCTCACTTGGCTGGCTCCTGAGTGACGCAGGTCCGTTCCTGAACCCAGGTTGCCAGCGTGGCTGGAGGTAAGATGTCAGCACCTCAGCCTTCCACGTTGCTGTGCCAGCGCATTTGCTTTCTTTACTGAAGCAGCACACTGCTAGTCTGGCTTCAACTTACTGATCCCAGTTACCTCTAGATCCTTTGTCTTGGTTGTTCTGTTCACTGTTTCACCACAAGGGGTGTATGAACAACCCAGATTCCTTACCCTAGGTGAAGAATCTTTATTCACTCTTCTTGGAAGAATATAAATCACAGTCAATGAAAATGATGTATTTTACATAAAAGCAGATGAGATATCATTAATAAGGAAAATGAAACACTCTGGCATAATGCATAACTTCAGACAGTTTGGGCAGTTTCCACACTTCTTCAGCAGCACACGGGGTCTCCTGGCACAGAGAAGATCCACCCTGCAACATCAGTTTGAGTGGGAAGCTTTCAACTAGGACACCCTGGTTCCTGGGACAGTCCTCACTTGATCAGTCAAGGGGACCTGCTAGGGGGTTAAAGTGTCAGAAGCCAAGAATTACAACCTGAGCTCCTGGGGACAAAATGCACTTAAAAACAGGAGTAGGTTTTGATTGATGCATGCATCCTCATTTTTCGAGAACAGAATGGCTTAAGTTCAACTTTTGTTTTAGATTGTTGTGTAATTGGGAACTACGGATGACAACTTTAATGGAAAAATAGTAACATAGCAACCGCAGCAGAAAAAAGCTACAGTACTTCCCATCATGTCTTCCCAGTCCTATCTATCCAAGAAGAAATGTAAGAACCCTAATTGCTCTGCACCCCATCTCCTCCCCCCTCCCCCTTTGATGTTATATTTTCCAAGCCCTTTTATCTGTCCCACCCTTGTTTGAATCCACTAACTGTTTTTGCACAGAGTTGGACCACCACTTTCGGCAGTCTACTCCATTCTTCCACCACCCTTTCTGTAAAAAAAAAAAATACTTTCTGATATCCCTCTTAAAGGTGCCACCCCACCAGTTTCATAGAGTTACCCCTTGTGTTTGTGTTCCCACTCAGCGCTCGTTGAGCTTGCCCCCTAGAGTCCTGGTTCCCACCACCTAGGGGTGAAGGCCATCATGCTTGAATAGCCTTCTATCCCTCCAAGAGTGGTCCTGAACCCCCAGGTACTCCCATCTCTCTCCTCCCTGTGCCACTCGTTCAGCTAAGTGGTGAAGCGATTTTATTTATTGATGACTGGAGCTCCACTTTAACTAAAATGTGGATGATTCGGAGTAGGACTCCAGGAGGTCATACTGATTATAAGCTCATTGACTTTTCACTCACAATAATATGTAAGAACATCTTCCCTACAGCAAGGGCAGTGTTGATACTAGTAGTGCTCATTAGCGCACTGGGTGCCTTGGCACCATCGCTCTGCCCTTAGTGGAGAGCAAGAAGCTTAGGGCAGAGACATATAACGGTGAATGAAGATTAGTAGGAGTTGTTGCTTAGAGAGAGTTCCCCACGTTGTGTCCCTGGTTGTGACGAGCTGGAGAAGGCTTGCCAGGCTTGGTGTGATAGCTGGGTCCTGAGTCGGGGGCACTTGTCCTCTTCAGACCTAGTCCCCGGGGAAACTCCTCCTGCAGAGGATCTGAAACCAAGGTGGCATGAGAAGGTGGTTCATCTAGTGCCTCATCCTAATGGGGTCTGAGAGACGCCTACCTCTGGGGAGCTCAGATCCTGTTACACAGGCAGGGAAATGGGTCAATTCAGTGCTCCACGTCAGGGTGCAGAGCGAGAGATTTCTGTGCAGGCATTACTGATTTAAGTGCTGGGTGCCAAGAGAGCAGGGCGCTCCGGAGTTGTGGGCACACAAGGTATCTTGTTGAGTGGCTTGGCTCTCTTTTGCAGGAATCTCTCCTTGAGGTTTGCTTTTAGTTCTCCCATTGCAGGGAGCACCAGGGGCCATGTAGTGACTGAAAGTAGCCTTTAGGGGACAGTTTAGAGGGTTCCTAGGGAGGGAGTGGGGATCCTGGGTGGGTATTCTCTCAAAAAGTGGGTACTGATGGCTTTTGGGTCTGAAGGAATTCCACAAAGACAGGGTACAAATGAGACTGGGGGGGATGGATTAGTCCGTGAAGGAGCATCGCCATGTAGAAGAACAAGAAGAGAAAGAGGTAACACACCACTGTAACTTTTTTTTTTTTTTACCAGGAGAGACACACTAAGCTGAAAGCTTGTTTACAGGTACGACCTGGAAGCACAAGGAAGTTAAGTGACTTGCTCAGGGTCACACAGTATGCAAGTGGGGGTTGTGGGATTCAAACCCAGGTCTCCAGGTTTGCAGCTCAGAGCCTCAGAGTCTGAGGTGCAGGTAAGGAGCGTGATTCAGGTAAAATGTTTCAGTTTCCATTATATGGCATCAGGCTGGCAGTGACCTCTGGCTGGGTGCAATATCCTGGGGGTGGGTCTGCTGAGTCTGATCCTTACTCCAGTGCTGCTGAGTCCACCCCACAGAGAAGTGTGGGGGTATCGGGATTCCTAGGGCACCAGGGCATGGCTAAGGAGGGCCAGCCTGGTGGATTATAAGCAATGTAGTCACTCTGGATCTCAGGGCACCATGCCGGGGTACTGTTTAGACCTTGCTCATGTTTACATTGTTCCTCAAGTCATGCCCAAGCTGCACTCAGTTAAATGTGCTTAGGGTGTGAGGGAACAACACAAGTGGCTAATGGGAGCCAAGTGTCAAGACAGGAATGGGAGAGTCTATAACATTTGATAGTGGGTGAGGATCATCAGTTGGCAGGGACCCCGAGGTAGCTACCAAATGTGAGCCACATAGATTACCATGAGAAATGATGCATCTGACAATGAAATACAGAGTCTCTGGGACTGGATGTAAGCAGATGAGAAATATACCTGAATTAATTTATCTGCTGACACTCTAGTAAAGATAAGAGGTGAACTGCAGCTCTGGGCTTTGCGTAATTATTACAACAGTTACCTTACTGAGTCCTGTCTTAGATAAATGGAGTGTCTGTGGCAGACAGTAACAGAACTGTTTGCTTCTTAAGGGCTGCCAGTGAGGTTTACCACCCCTATACCCTTAGACATGTGAATCACCCTGGGCCATGCCCACCCCCATCAGGGCATATGCGAAGTCTTCTTGTTTTTGGTTTTTTTGACAAACTATTTATTCTCCTTGGCTTGGCTGGGGATATATCCCATATCTGCCCCACTAGTTCCCATTAAGGTCCAACCCCTGCTATCCCCACTTGAACTCACCAGTGGCCATGGCTTGCTCCCCACGGTGGGGCTCCCTCCCAACCTGTGGGGGGGAGGACCGATATTCTAATCCAGTGGTTGGTGGCTCACGGGACAGTGGAGGTGGCACTGACAGGGATCCCAGCATCATCTTGCTAGGCCAAGGGGTTTTCTGGCTTATGGTAACCCCCGGTGAAGGCGAACATGCAGGAACAGTGCATGACTGGGTGCAGTCCCACCCCTGATGTACAGACATGTGCGTCCCACCATTCCCAGCCACAGCACTGGTCCCAGGCTCACCCACCTGTAGCCATTGCTAGGTGTCAGTCTATCGCCGAGCACTAGATCCCTCCCTGGAGAAGGCAAACCGACATCGGATGCTCAGCCTTCTCCCCTGGCTGGGGCTCTGATACCCTGAGTTTGCTCCCAAACCCAGGTTATTGGTATCATGAGCGGTAGCGCTACTGCTGCGCCTGTAGGCCTGCCTCATATAGGAAATTAGTTGGCAGTCAAAGTGGGTGTTGCAAACAGATAAACAATATAACTGTAACCTAAAATATAAATAATCTTTTAATGCAATTTTTTTTTATTTCTGTTTCTGTCCTTATTTGTGATTATCCTACTCCTGCCTCAATCAACTCTTCAGGTGTCCATTGGCCTAACAGGGACTGTTTTCTGTTCTGGTTCAAAGCTGCCCACTGCTCTCACTGGCACACATGAGCAGATGATGTGGAGGCAGTTTGGAGGTATCATGCCCCATTTGGGTTAACTTTTCCTGACTTCGTTCTCTTCTGATGCCACACCTGACCTGGGGGTGGAGTTCACATGGTCATCCTTTTCTTTTAAGATATATATTGTTTATCCCAAAAGTATTGTGATGTCTTTTCCCCTCCTGCCCATCCTGCAATGTCCTTGGTGGCTGCTGCCCATATGTGCACCTTCTTCAGCCTTCAGACTCCCCTTTAGATTTTCCAACTCCATACTAACCATCGCACAAGGGAACACCCCATGTGGCAGGGCTCCAGGGAGCTGGGACTTGGTGCTTACAAAAGCTCAGCCGGTGGGGGCAGCGGGAAGCCGAGGCAGCTCATAAGACAAAGTGACACTGTGGCCTTCTTTTTTTTTTTTTTTTTTTTTACAACTTCTGTTTATCTCCCCCAGACCTGGAACTCTCTCAGTCCACTCAGCTTGCCTATGCCGCTCTGCTGCCCACTGTGATCCCCACCTCCTCAAGGACATTATTTTCTCCCCGTACCCCCGGGGCTAGGGCTCAAGGAGATCGAAGGGGGCAGAGGCAAGGATCCAATGTTGGGCGTGTAGCGGTTCGGCATTGTGAGGGCTGTTGCCTATCTGGGCTGGATGGCTATTTCTGTGTTTTTTGTCCCATGAGTTCCCCTCCGAGCATCTCCCCGCTCCCGAGCATCATGTGCAATGACGCCATGGTGCACGGCAACCCTGCCGGTGTCTGCCATGCTCCCCCCCTGCAATCTGGTCCTGTGTTCTGTAATGCCCCTGATCTCCATCAGAGGTGCCAGGATGCCGGACAACCCCAAGGCCCTCCCCCCCAGGTGAGGAGAGCAGTTCTCGGACGCTCAATCTTCTCCGTCCCCTGCCGACCCCTGATGCCCAAGCTCGCTTCCGAACCCGGGTCCCCGGCATAGTGCGAGGTGTGGCGCCCAGCACCTCAACCCTCAGCACCACCGGGCTGGACGACACTGTGGCCTTCTTGCGGGGGTTATTTGCACAGTGCTAGGATTTTTACCTTGCTTAAATGTAATAGGAAATAGTTTTTTTACACTTCTATATGCCCTCTGTTTTCCTTTTTGTGCCCATCCAATGTTCTGATATGGTTTTACCTTTTTGTGTTAAATTAATAATCTTATTTATTTGCCTTTGTAGTTACCCTGAATACCTCTCTCTCCTCTGCTCTTGCTCCTCTCTCCCTTCATACTGCCTGAACATTCTATGACATCAGTAACACCATTTCATTCAGATGAATAGCATGGAATGGTGTAATTGATGTCATGGAATGGCTTAGAAATAGAAAAAAAAAGCAGTAGCTGCTGAGGAGAGGGAAACTCTATGTAGATCTGAGGGCACCCCAAAGCTAGATTATTTTTCAAAAACTGGTCAAAGCATATCAGAATACATAACTGGTGTTCAAAGGAAAATGGGAGGACAGTAACTATGCATAAAGGATTTTCCACCACCTTTAAGTCCCCACACACCTCCACATAGTAACTTACCTGTGCTGATGCCTGACCAATGAGAAGAGTGGGGGGAGAAGAACTGGGGCCAGGGTCTGTGGCGTAAGCTAGGGAACCTGCAATATGAGCAGACTCAATAGACCAAATGGTCTTCTTCTGCTGGTGCTTTTGTATGTGCGTATGTAAGACTGCTGACATCACATGGTCACTTACAATGTCAGGGCCCTCCACAAAGTCCGCCAAAGGAGGCTCTCGCACAGCGAGGTGAGTGGCTCCTTCCCCCACTGAGTTTGGGCATGCTGTCTCTAAATTGCCTCCATGATGCCCCATCCAAGTGGAGGGAGTCAGGCTTGGGATGTGAACCCCGTTTTCCCCCGCATGGTCACCTGTGACACGCAAAGCCAGCCCCACTCCCCACAGGAGGCACTACTGCAGCATGGAGGTCCCTCATTTCCCCCGATCTGAACGTGCTGTCACGGCTGAACTCCACAAGACCCCTAGTCCAGTGCATGCATATGGTGGGGGAGGCCAGGCTCGCAAGAAAACATAGTTGGCCACATGAAAGCCCAATGCGTTCTGTGGGTACTACTGAGCCAGAATCTTAATATTATTATTTTTTTATTATTGTGTCTGTCCATCTTGCTGGCCGGGCCCTATCTCATCAGCCCCCATAGACCCGTCCCCCACCTTCTCCAGGCACTTACCCGACACGTCTGTCCCTCATGACTTGCTCACCCATAATGGGGCCTTCAGGGATGTACTTCTCCAGATATCTGGATCTGGTAGAGGAGGGTACCTGGTCAGTGGTGCATGGCCTGCAGGGGGGTGACATCACCCTGACTCAGCTGGCTCTGATTTTCCATCAAGTTTTCCTCCCATAACCCAGGAGGTGTGTATGTAGGGGGGGTCATGTCTCAGTTGCAAGCATCATGCACCTGCCAAAAGAGCAGGTTCCCCAGCCCACCAGTAGGAGCTGCTGTCGCACCAGAGTGGGCTGCCTCTCTCCCCCAACTGGGACACACTGCCATAGGATCTGCACTGGGGGGGATCAATCAGAATCCACTCTGGTGGTGGCTCATGGTGGTGGTGTGATGTAGGTGCCATTGATAGTGTGGGTGACCCACCTCCCTAACCAGGCCAGCTGTAGATCATGAGTGTGCTTGAGAAAGATGGGGGGGGCAGAAAATTAAGGACAGCACACTTCCCTGGGTCATACTAGATGGCAGCCTCTATACACACTCACCCAAGTCAACTGACCATGTCCACCCATCTATGTTCCAGTCCTATGCCAAATGGCCAACTCCATCCATCTCCATTCCAGTCCTATGCAAATTGACCAACTCCACCTGTCTCGGTCCCAGTCAATGCCAAATGACCAAGTCCACCCATCTCGGTCCCAGTCCCATGCCAGCCAACCAACTCCACCTGTCTCGGTCCCAGTCCCATGCCAGCAGAAAACTCTGTGTGTCTCAGTCCCAGTCCATGGCAACTAACCAACTCCCCCCTTCTCTGCCCCAGTCCCATACCACCTGATTAACTTCACCCGTCTCGGTCCAAGTCCCATGCCAACCGTCCAACTCCACCTGTCTGGGTTCTAGTCCCATGCTAACTGAACAATTCTACCAGTTTCTGTCCCAGTCCCATGCCAATCAGATAATGGTTTTGATGTGGCCCAGCTGCTTCACTTGACTCAGGTATCCCATACTAACGACCCCAGATAAAGGTTTTGATGTAGCCATGCTGCTTCACCTGACTCAGATATCCCATACTAGCGACCTCAGATAAAAGTTTTGATGTGCCCTTCTGCTTCACCTGACTCAGGTATCCCATACTAGCAACTCCCAGATAAAGGTTTTGATGTGGCCCTGCTGCTTCACCTGACTCAGATATCCCATACTATTGACCTCAGATAAAGGTTTTGATGTGGCCCTGATGCTTCACCTGACTCAGATATCCCATACTAGTGACCCCAGATAAAGGTTTTGATGTGGCCCTGATGCTTCACCTGACTCAGATATCCCATACTAGTGACCCCAGATAAAGGTTTTGATGTGTCTCTGCTGCTTCACCTTACTCAGGTATTCCATACTAGTGACCCCAGATAATGGTTTTGATGTGGCCCTGCTGCTTCACCTGACTCAGATATCCCATACTAGCAACTCCCAGATAAAGGTTTCCATGTGGCCCTGCTGCTTCACCTGACTCAGATATCCCATACTAGTGACCTCAGATAAAGGTTTTGATGTGGCCCTGCTGCTTCACCTGACTCAGGTATCCCATACTAGCAACTCCCAGATAAAGGTTTTGATGTGGCCCTGCTGCTTCACCTGACTAAGATATCCCATACTATTGACCTCAGATAAAGGTTTGATGTGGCCCTGATGCTTCACCTGACTCAAATATCCCATACTAGTGACCCCAGATAAATGTTTTGATATGGCTCTGCTGCTTCACCTTACTCACGTATTCCATACTAGTGACCCCAGATAAAGGTTTTGATGTGGCCCTGCTGCTTCACCTGACTCAGATATACCATACTAGCTACCCCAGAAAAAAGTTTTGATGTGGCCCTACTGCTTCACCTGACTCCGGTATCCCATACTAGTGACCCCAGGTAAAGGTTTCGATGTGGCCCAGCTACTTCACCTGACTCAGGTATCCCATACTAGTGATCCCAGATAAAGGTTTTGATGCGGCCCTTGTGCTTCACCTGACTCAGGTATCCCATACTACTGATCCCAGATAAAGGTTTTGATGTGGCCCTGCTGCTTCACCTGACTCAGGTATCCCATACTAGCAACTCCCAGATAAAGGTTTTGATGTGGCCCTGCTGCATCACCTGACTCAGGTATCCCATACTAGTGACCCAAGATAAAGGTTTCCATGTGGCCCTGCTGCTTCACCTGACTCAGATATCCCATACTAGTGACCTCAGATAAAGGTTTTGATGTGGCCCTGCTGCTTCATCTGACTTAGATATCCCACACTAGTGACCCCAGATAAAAGTTTTGATGTGGCCATGATGCTTCGCCTGACTCAGATATCCCATACTAGTGACCCCAGATAAAGGTTTTGATGTGGCCCAGCTGCTTCACCTGACTCATGTATTCCATACTAGTGACCCCAGATAAAGGTTTTGATGTGGCCCTGTTGCTTCACCTGACTCGGTTATCCCATACTAGCTACCCCAGATAAAGGTTTTGATGTGGCTCTGCTGCTTCACCTGACTCAGGTATCCCATACTAGTGACCCCAGATAAAGGTCTGATGTGGCCCTGCTGCTTCACCTGACTCAGGTATCCCATACTAGTGACCCCAGGTAAAGGTTTGATGTGGACCAGCTGCTTCACCTGACTCATGGTATCCCATACTAGTGACTCCAGATAAAGGTTTTAATGTGGCCCTGCTGCTTCACCTGACTCAGGTATCCCATACTAGCGACCCCAGATACAGGTTTTAATGTGGCCCAGCTGCTTCATCTGACTCAGGTATCCCATACTAGCGACCCCAGGTAAAGGTTTCGACGAGGCCCTGCTGCTTCACCTGACTCAGGTATCCTATACTAGCTACCCCAGATAAAGGTTTTGATGTGGCCCTGCTGCTTCACCTGACTCAGGTATCCCATACTAGTGACCCCAGATAAAGGTTTTGAAATGGCCCTGGTGCTTCACTTGACTCAGGTATCCCATACTAGTGACCCCAGGTAAAGGTCTGATGTGGCCCTGCTGCTTCACCTGACTCAGGTATCCCATACTAGTGACCCCAGATAAAGGTTTTGATATGGCCCTGCTGCTTTACCTGAATCAAGTATCCAATACTAGTGACCCCAGAAAAAGGTTTTGATGTGACCCAGCTGCTTTGCCTGATTCAAGTATCCTATGCTAGTGACCTTGGTAAATGTTACAATCCACCCAGCGGCTTCACCTGATTGAGAGATCCTAGTCATTGTAATGTTTTTAATCATGGGACATGCTAACACAACAATCTGGAATGCTGCATGAGATAGTACAAACATACGAAAATGCCGGCAGAAGCAGGCCTTATGGTCTATCAAGTCTGCTCAATTGTGCAGCTAGTCCCTCAGCTTGCAGCTGCCCCACTCTCCCCACCCCTTTTCATCACAACTCCCCCCTCACCCTGTCCCAATCCCACTTAAAGTCTCCCACCATTCTACAGGATAGCACCTCCTCGGGCAGAGCATTCCACCTGTCCACCACCCATTCAGTGAAAAAATGTCTTCTTATTTCCCTCCTGAATCTTCGCCCCTCCAGTCTCAGCTGATGCCCTCCTGTATCCCTCCCTCTTCTAAGCTGGAAACTCCCTTCTGTATTAGCCTTATTTGTCCTCTTAAGGTATTTAAAGGTTTCAAACATATCCCCCTATCCCTTCTCTCCTCCAGGAAGTACATGTTCAGCTTACCCAATCTATCCCCATAGGACTTTCCCTCCAATCCCTGGATCATCTTGGTCTTCCTACATTGCACCCCCTCCAACAATATGATGTCCTTCTTCAGGAATGGGTGCCAGTACTGCTCGGAGTACTCCAGGTGCGGCCTGATCAGATATTTGTACAAGGGAAGGATCACCTCCCTATTTCTGGAGGAGATTCCCCTCGCTATACACCTCAGCATCCTGTTGGCTTTTGCTGCCGCCTTCCTGCACTGAGCTGAGTTGTTCATGCTGTCCATTATAAGCACCCCCAGATCCTTTTCCTCCTCGGTGCTTTCCAGCTGCACCCCTTCCAGATGATAGCTCCTCCCCTGGTTCCTAGCTCCAAAATGCAGTACCTTGCACTTCTTGGCGTTGAACCCCAGCTGCCATGTTTCCGACCACTCCTGTAGTTTAGTCAGGTCCTCCTGCAGTCCCTTCCACCCTTTGATGGCATCTACCACAGTTTCCATCTTGGTATTGTCAGCGAACGGACTGATCCTGCTCCGGATCCCATGTGAGATATCAGCTATGTATATCCCAAACAGCACTGGTCCCAGTACTGATCCCTGTGGCACCCCACTCATCACTTCCCTTGGTGATGAGAGTTCCCCTCCACCACCACCACCACCCTCTGCTGCCTTCCATTCAGCCAGTTAAGGATCCATCTGACCATCTTCATTCCCACCCTTATGTATTCCAGCTTCCCCCCCAGCCTCCCATGTGGCACGGAATCAAAGGCCTTGCTGAAGTCCAAATACAGGACATCCACCGCATGGCCCCGATCCCGCTCCCTGGTCGTCCAGTCATAATACTCAATTAGATTTGTCTGGCAGGATCTGCCCAAGACAAACCCATGTTGTTGGCTGTCCTGGAGACCACTGTGCTCCAAAAAGGTTACTAGCCTCTCTTTTAGGATTGTTTCCATGAGCTTCCCCACAACTGATGTGAGGCACACTGGTCTGTAGTTGCCTGGCTCATCCCTAGGGCCACTTTTGTGAATGGGCACCACATGGGCCATCCTCCAGTCTTGTGGTATGCATCCTGTGTCCAGGGAGGTATTGAACAGGTCAGCTAGGATCTCCACCAGCTCCCTGAGTACCCTAGGGTGAATGCCGTCTGGTCCTGGTGCCTTGTCCACCATCAGTGCCCTTAATCCTTCCAGAACCCTGTCCTCTGTAATCCCTATGTCAGTCACCCCCTCCCCCACTACCCACTCCTCCCCTCCCTCGTGATATCTTCTGCCCCTTCCCCTTCATGAACACAGAGCAGAAGTATTCATTTAATGCCTCTGCCTGATCCACCACCTTCTCCCCCTACCCTCTGTCCTTCTTTAAGCCTCACAATCTGGTCCTTGCTCTTTCTTCTTTCTTCTTTCTCTAATGTATCTGAAGAAGTCCTTTTCTTCTTCCTTAATACCCTGTGCCAGTCTCAGCTCTCTTGAAGCCTTGGCCACTCTGAGTAGCATGGTAATCTCCCTAGACTTCTTCGTATACTCATCCTTGTCAACCCCTGCTCCCGATGTCTTGAGTTTCCAAAATGCCTTCCTCTTGGCTCTCACCCCCTCCATAACCTCTCGAGTCAACCAACTGGGCTTCTTTGCCCTTCCTTTCTTACTCCATGTCTTTGTACAAGTCCCAGTGGCTTCCGTCAGACCTTTTTTAATAGTATCCCATTTTTGACTAGCATCCATTTCTGGTTGAATTCCCGCCAGATACCTACCCAAAATTTCCTCCATCCTTTTAAAGTTCGCCCCTTTAAAGACAATCACCCTGGTCCCTGTACTCCCTGTTTCCCTACCGATATTGAGCATGAACCACACTAAGTGGTGGTCACTCCCAGTCAGAGGGTCCTCCATCCCCAGTTCTCTTACAGCCTCTCTATTTGAAAGTACCAGGTCTAGCATCCTCTCCAATCTAGTTGGCTCATGTACCAACTTCACCAGGAAGCTGTCCTGAAATGCTTCTAGTGTGACCTGCTCCCTTGCACTCGTGGTGGTTGGAGTGCTCCAATCCACGCCAGGTAGGTTGAAGTCCTCCACCAACTTTGTGCTCCCCTTCCTACAGACCTTTTTGATTTGCTCAGCTAGCTCTCTGTCCAGACCATCCCCTTGCACTGGTGGTCTATATACTACCCCCATCCTCAGTGTCCTACCTTTCGAGTCCTGAAACTGTATACATAGGGCCTCTATTCTGCCTTTCTTCCCTTCCTCCCTTATATACCTTATCCCTTTCGATACATAGAATGCCACCACCCTTTCCCCTTAGTCCTATCCTTCCTGAATATTCTATACCCTTGGATCATCATATCCTAGTCTTGGTACTGGGTGGCCCATGTTTCTGTGATGGCCGCAATGTCCACCTTTCCCACTGCCAGGAGCACCTGCAACTCAGCTGACTTATTACCTAGGCTCCCCGCATTCAGCATGACCACCTTCCACCCAATTTCCTTCCTTACCTTTCTCTAGTTTTCCCCAACCCCCTGTGCCTAAACTCTGACTCCTACCCTGTTAACATGGGGGGTAAGCTCATCTGGCTCACCTCTCCAGGATCCCTGCCTACCAGCTGGCCACTCGCCTCCCCCCCACCTAGTTTAAACCCACCTTTGCTGTTATGTAACCCTCTATCCCCTGCTTTTATACTCCCTTCCATTACCCATTCAAGTGCAGCCTGTCCCCTGTGTATAGATCGTTATTGTCCCAGGTTCTGCCCCAGCCACCCACTAATCCATACCCCTTGAATTGACACCATTCCCCCAGCCACGTGTTGAACTCTGTAATCCTCCCTTTCCTCACCATACTCACACAGGGCACTGGAAGCAACTCTGAGAATGCCACCGATTCCCCCAGCTCCTCACACAACCTTCCCAGCTCCTTGAACCTCTCCCTCACAACTTCCACCATCTTCCCCGCCAGGTCATTCGTACCCACCCATCCACTCATACTGGAGTCCATACCTGAGAATGGACAGCAAAAAGGTGGCAGCAGTACAGCACGAGCCAACCAAGATTGTTCAGGGCTTTGGAGGGATGGCTTGAGACTGGAGGGTAGCGGACCTAGTCCCGCTACACAAGGGAGGGGACCAAGAGCAACCAGGGAATTACAGACTTGCCAGCTATACCTATGTAGTGGGTAAAATGATGGAGTCACTTATCAAAGATGGTCCACAGGATAGTAAACAGCACTGGTCTGTGGCAAGAAGGTCTTGTCAGGTGAACCTGATAGTTTTCTTTGACTGGGTAACAAAGGTAGTAGATAGGGGCCATGCTGTGTATTTACCCTTCTTCAATTTCAGTAAGGCTTTCGACTCAGTTCCACACAGAAGCTTGTCGAAGAAGATGGAGGACCTTGACACAGCTAAAGACATAGTTATATATATAGGAAACTGGCTGAAGGAGAGACAGCAGAGGGTGGTAGTAAATGGAGTCAAATTGGAAAAGTGGGAGGTCATGAGTGGGGTGCCGCAGGGATTTGTCCTGGGTCCCATCCTCTTTAATATGTTCATCAGTGACACTGGAGAGGTCATCTGGGGCAAATGTGCTCTTCACAGATAACATGAAGTTCTGTAGTAGGGTAGATATAAATGGAGGGATAAGCGAGATGCAGAGGGATCTACAAAGGCTAGAGGGGTGTGTGACTCTTGTACAGCTGGTTCTGATTACTGTTTTTTTTTTTGTAATATTAAAAATGTGTTATTAAGTGTCTCTCAAGAGACATGCTGAGACAGCCTGTGGGATACCGCCCCCAGGTATCAGTTCAAAAGACAGGATATATGTTAAACAGCAGATCTCTGTATGCAATTAACTTCTCAGTTTGCTTTGAAAGCTAGGAAGTGGAATATCCATTTTATGACGTCCTCAGGAAAACCCAGTTAATTGACTGGTGTCACAAAACATATGCCACCTCAGTGAGATCTGGCAAAGAGTCATAAAAAAGTCCTTTGATGTCCTTGAGACAGGAAGACACTCTAGATCAAAAGGACATGGGGAAACACATTTTTGCTGATGTCACCTTCTGAAGGATGAGACATCCTGTTTTGTATAATTTTTATATTCTGACAGGGAGGAGCTAGATGACCTCATGCAAAGAGGTTGGAAAAGCCAGTTTTAAACTGTAGTCTGTATTCCATTTAGAAACACACGTTTGGACTCTGAGGAAGAAACATCTACAGCACTATAAGAAGATAAGAATACATTAGGTAGACAGGTCTAAGTGTATTATTGGAAGGAATTTGCACTGTTTAAACCTTATTGTTTTAAAAGATTGTATGTTTTGTGACATATGGTTCTGTATTTATATTTTACATTTTTATCTATTTTTAAGTAAACATCTCATTTTAGAGACTACTTGGTGTGCCTTTGAAATTCTTTCTTTGACAAATGAAGCATATATGGTTACAGTGACACTGTGCATAGCTTAATGGTAATACCAAACTGGAAAAAGGTAAGAGTTTATTCTGAGGTCTTTCATAGAGTTGTTAAGGGTTCATTTTGTACACCTGGTTAGGTGCCCGTAGGCAAAAGATATCTGGCATCCCCGAAGAGCAGACTTATCTGAGCCTGTACATTGGGTACAATAACAAGAGGTTCACAGTTTGAATCCCTCCAGAAACTTGAGACCAAATGTTGATTCAAACTCACAAAACAGACAGGAGGGTTACCCTGTTTCTGTTTCCTGTTCACAATACTGCACTCAGAGGTTGGCACTGTGGGAGCAGAGGGCCTGACCTGCTGTGTGGGGTTGTGACAGACTGGTTGGCAGCGGTGTGTACAAGTTTGGTATTACAAGCTGTATTGTTCAGTGTGTCACCTTGAGACTGTTAGCTTACTTGCAAAGAAAGAAAAAGGCAGTGATTTATTTTTAAAAGGAAACAGAACTATATCACTTGGCTTACAGTCGAGTTCCTACCTGTTTTATTTTTTTTCTAAAGTGCAAGTCAGAGTAGCCATAGTTAGGGAAGAAGATGGCTTCCAACTGCAGCGGGCACACTGTAGACTACTTCAAGCAGTTGTGCAGGAACAGAGGAGTCCTATTCAAGGTGAAAGCCATCAAGCAGAACCTCATGGATGCCCTGGTGGTAGCAGATACCCAGAGCACCGAGTCACACATAGTGACTGTAAGGGACTGAACCTTGAATGTGGAAAAACTAGCGGCCAGTGCGGTGTCCAGATCTGATGGGGAGGGCAGCAGAGCCACTGTCAGCGAAGGGCTACAGCAGCAGGGGAAGGTCACCAGCATTCTGGAGCCAGAAGTACTCAGGCTGCAGATTGAGTTGCGCAGAATGGAGCTGGTGTTTCAGAGGGAGGCAGAGCGAGAACGCCGAGAGGCAGAGCGGGAACAACGAGCTGCAGAGGAGAAGAGGGAGCAAGAACATCGAGAGGCAGAGTGAGAACAGTGAGCTGATGACCACGAGGAGCATGAGTGCCAGAGGCAACATGAACTGAAGAAGCTACGACTCCAACCAGTGGCACCAGAGCAGGTAAGTGGCTTGGGTTTAACTGAGACTACAGGACTGAGTTACAAATTGAATTCCAAATTGATAGCCGAATTTAAAGAGGGGGAGGATATGGATGCCTTTTTAAATTCTTCTGAAAAAGTTTGTATTCAGGCTAAAATTTCTAGAGAGTCCTGGAGCTTCCAGCTATCCCCGCTACTTACCGGGAAAGCTCGGGATGTATTGGGTCAAATGGACAATGAGGACAGTGATGATTACAGCAAACTTAAAGCTGCACTATTAAAGAAATTTGAATTAACTGCTGAACCATATAGAGCTAAATTCCATAAGCTCAGGAGAAGCCCTGACATGAGCTACGAGGAGCTAGCCATGAAACAACATCAGTTTTTAAAACGTTGATGGGAAGGAATTGAAGCAAACTCTTTTGATAAAACTGAAAATGTGATTTTGTTAGAACAGTTTTTTTGGACATGCCCAGCACAGCTAAAAACCTGGCTGAAGGACCGAGATCCCAAAACAGTGCAAGAGGCTGCTGAACACTTGGACCGCTATGCCAAGAGCAGACCTGATCTGAGAGTGAATGGGGCAGTCGTGGCAGCGCAGAAAGGGAAAAGCACGCCTTGAGGGCAGCTAAAACCCTCACTGCCTCCACCGAAACCAGTAGCCCCAGGTTTCAGAGAAAAGATTTCTCTGAGAAAAGAAATGAATGTTGATTGTGTAAAGAAACTGGGCATATTGCCAGACAGTGTCCCAAAAAGACGAGCAATACACATCAGGGGGCTAGGAAAGAAGTGGGTTGTTTGTGTGTCCTTGAAAGCATGCCTGTGAACATGAGGAAGCACATGCACCCAGTCATGGTGAATGGTGTACAGACACAAGGGTTAAGAGACACAGGGGCCTCCCTGACCTTGGTAAAGGGGGATCTAGTAGAGCTGGTCAGCTTATACCCAATATATACGTCACTGTACAGGACTTTACTAGGGAAGCGAAAACATTGCCCCTCGCTAGTGTTCTCCTAGACTGGGGTGAAACAGGGGGAACTGTGCAACAGGTGGCTGTAGCCAAAACCTTAGCAGTGGATGTGATCCTGGGCAACAATCTTAAACAAGGGATGGTGTGTGCAGTTACCCGTGGCCAAGTGGCAAGGGAAAATGGTAGTTCCTTGAACCCCACAGAAGCCATTGTGAAAACCACTGGGAGGCTGGTTCCCCAGCCTGTGTCTCCTGATATGGAGATTAATGAAAAGGGGCTAGAACTGTCCCCAGTAGCAGTTAACCAAACAGCTACAGAGGGTTGCTCTGAGGAGGGAGGAGTAGCTCATTGTCAGAGGGTTGGGATTGACAGTGATCCTGAGTGCCCTGACGCTAGTGCTAGGGACCCTAGTTCAGTGACTGAAGGGGACCTGTCCCATGCCTTGGGAATGTGTGAGGAGTTTGCAGCTGCTCAGAGAAGTGACATTAGTCTAGAGAAGCTGAGGGCTTGGGCAGACTCTGACGGAGCACAGGGAGGTGACAGCAGACATAAGGTTTATTGGGAAAATGGACTTATGTATACTCAGGCTGTGCAGACAGTGGAAGGGGTGCTAGGCAGGCAGCTTGTCGTTCCTCAGGGGTATCGTGAGCAGTTGCTCAAGATTGCACATGATATTCCCTTGTCTGGCCATCTGTGGATTGCGCGCACTATGCAGCGGTTGGCCCAGAATTTCTATTGACCTAACTTCATCCAGTAGGTGAAGGAGTACTGCAGGTCTTGTCACTGGTGCCAAGAAATAGAGAAGGGGGGCAAGAAAACCTAAGTCACCCTGATTCCATTGCCCATAGTGGAGGAGCCATTCCAGAGGGTGGGAATGGATATTGTGGGGCCTTTAAATACTCCCAACTCCTCAGGGAAGAGATTCATCCTGTCTGTGGTGGATTATGCCACTCTGTACCCGGAGGCAGTCGCCCTATCCTCACTGAGGAAAGACAAAGTGGCAGATGCCTTACTTGGGATTTTTTCCCGTGTTGGGTTTCTTCAGGAGGTTATCACTGATCGGGGGGGTTTCTTCATGTTGGACCTGATGAAATGTTTATGGGAGAAGTGTGGGGTGGTGCAGAGATGCATGACACTGTATCACCCACAAATCAATGGGCTTGTGGAAAGATTCAGTGGTACCCTGAAGTCAATGCTATGGGTATTTTCTGAACAGCATGGGAGGGACTGGGAGAAATACCTTCCCCACCTGTTGTTTGCATACAGGGAGGTGCCCCAAGAGTTGACAGGATTTTCCCCCTTCAAACTCTTATATGGACACTGGGTACGTGGGCCCCTAGACTTGATCCAGGAGGACTGGGAAGGCAAGCACGCCACCCAGGAAACTCTCATTGTGGATTACATCCTTAGGTTTAGGGAAAGGCTGAAGGAGCTTATGGGGACAGCCCAGAGCAACCTAGCAGCTGCCCAACGGAAGCAAAAAGTGTGGTACGACTGCAGAGCCAGAGCTCGCTCGTACATGGTGGGTCAGGAAGTCATGGTCCTTATTCCAGCCTGGAAAGACAAGCTGCAGGCTGAGTGGGCAGGACCGTACAAAGTGGTTAGGAAGGTAAATGACGTGAACTATGTTATAGAGTTACCTGACAGAAGACAGACAGAAAGGATGTACCATGTCAACATGTCAACATGATGAAGCCATATGCAAATAGGGCTGACATGGTGTTGCAGTGTGTAGTCCTGGGGAGGGGACGGACGAAGGAGACCCCCTTCTGGACTTGCTGGAAGAAAGTAAGTGGGAGTCCTCTGTGGAGGCAGTTAAATTGTCTCCCCAGCTGACCCCGGACAAGATCCAGGAAATAAGGGAGGTTTTAGCAGACTATGCCCCATTGTTTAGCGCCAAGCCTGGACTAACCCCCTTAGCGATGCACGATGTGGAGACAGGGACACAGACGCCCATACGGCAGACAGCATATCGGGTGTTAGAGGCTGTCCAAAAGGACATTAGGAGGGAATTGGAGGAGATGCTGGATTTAGGGGTAATCTAGAGATCCCACAGCTCCTGGGCCTCACTCGTAGTCTTTGTGCCCAAGCCAGATGGCTCTACTTGTTTCTGTGTGGACTATCGTGGACTGAATGCAATCACGAAGTCAGATGCCCAACTGATGCCCTGGACGGACAAACTCCTGGACAAGTTGGGAGAGGCGACCTACCTTACGACCATTGACCTAATATTGGGAGGTAGAGTTGACAGACAGAGCTAGGGAGAGGTCAGCCTTCATCACTTCAATATGCTTATTTGAGTTCAAAATAATGCCTTTCGGAATGAAGAATGCCATGGCCACTTTTCAAAGGTTGGTGCAATAGATGTTAAATGGTGCTGAGGAGTACGTCGTGGCATACCTGGATGACATTGCAATCTTTAATACCAGCTGGGAGGAACACCTATCCCACCTTAGGGAAGTGTTGAGCAGGATACAGAGGGCTCACTGTCAAAGCCAGGAAGTGCCAGGTGGCCATGGGAAAAGTGGCATACCTCAGGCATGTGGTAGGCCGAGGACAGTTCCGTCCTTACCAAATAAAAATAGAGGTAATCCAGGTGTGACCCAGACCAGAAATGCAGAAGCAGGTCAGGAGTTTTCTTGGGACAGCAGGGTACTATAGAAAATTTGTACCTAATTACAGTGCCCTGGCTGCTCACCTATCTGACCTCGTAAAGAAAAGGATGCCAAAGAAAATTACCTGGGGACCACCCTGAGAAGAAACCTTTACCAGATTGAAGGAGGCACTGTGCAGTGCTCCTGTTTTGACAAGTCCTGACTACAGCAACCCTTTATAGTTCAGACTGATACCTCAGACATGGGTATTGGGGCAGTACTGAGTCAGACATCCAGCCATGGGAAAGATCACCCTGTAGCATATCTGAGTAAAAGTTACTTCCCAGGGAGCAGGCATACTCCACTGTGGAAAAGGAGTGTCTTGCCATAGTGTGGGCCCTAAAGAAGTTGGAGCCATACTTGTATGTGGTGCAGACTGATCACAACCCCCTGGTTTGGCTGACACAGATGGGAAAAAACAATGGTAGATTGCTAAGATGGAGTCTTGCTTTGCAAAGGTATGACATGACAATTCTACATAGGGCTAGAGTGACCAATCAGAACTCAGATGGGTTGTCTTGTGTCTATGAGGAGTGAACTGATTTGGGAAGCTTATCCCATGCAGGGGATAGAGCCCCCAAATTCAGTCTAGGTAGGGAGGATTGTGATGCTTGTACAGCTGGTTCTGATTGCTCTATTTTTTTTTTTGTAATATAAAAAAGGTGTTATTGAGTGTCTCTGATGAGACATGCTGAGACAGCCTGTGGGATAACCTCCCCCCCCCCCCGGTATCAGTTCAAAAGGCAGGATATGTGTTAAACAGCATATCTCTGTATGCAATTAACTTCTCAGTTTGCTTTGAAAGCTAGGAAGTGGAATATCCATTTTATGACGTCCTCAGGAAAACCCAGTTAATTGACTGGTGTCACAAGGCATATGACACCTCAGTGAGATCTGGCAGAAAGTCATAAAAAAGTCCTTTGATGTCCTTGAGACAAGAAGACACTCTAGATCAAAAGGACATGGGGAAACGCGTTTTTGCTGATGTCATCTTCTGAAGGATGAGACATCCTGTTTTGTATAATTTTTATATTCTGACGGGGAGGAGCTAGGTGACCTCATGCAAAGAGGTTGGAAAAGCCAGTTTTAAATTGTAGTCTGTATTCAATTTAGAAACACACATGTTTGGACTCTGAGGAAGAAACATCTACAGCACTATAAGAAGATAAAAATACATTAGGGATGCTGGGATGCATAGGCAGGGGCATCACCAGCAGGGAAAGGGAGGTCATAATTCCACTATACAAGACACTAGTGAGGCCCCACTTGGAGTACAGTGTACAGTTCTGGAGACCTTGCCTATGTAAGGACATAGACAGGGTAGAGAAGGTTCAGAGGAGGGCAACAAAGATGGTACATGGATTGCATCACAAGTCCTATGAGGACAGATTGAAGGAACTGAATGTGTACTCCCTGGAGGAGAGGAGGGAGAGAGGGGATATGATAGAGACATACAAGTATCTTACAGGGAGGAGCAGGGTGCATGAATACACTATTTTTAAGCGAAAAAGATGTTCCAGGACTAGAGGGCATGGGATGAAGTTGGAGGGAGGACGATTCAGAGGAAGCGAAGGAAGAACTTCTTCACAGAACGGGTGGTGGACAAGTGGAACACCCTGCCAGAAGAAGTGGTGGGGGCTGAAACAATCACAGGATTTAAGAATGCACGGGATAGACATACAGGAATTCTGGAGGTCAGGGGTAAGGGGCAACAGACTTCTAGGAAAACATAAACTGAATTTACAAGCTCAAATGAGCAGACTGGTTGGGCCATAGGCCCTTATCTGCCGACACTGTCTATGTATCTATGTATTATTGGTAGGAATTTGCACTTTTTAAACCTTATTGTTTTAAAAGATTGTATGTTTTATGACATATGGTTCTGTATTTATATTTTACATTTTTATCTATTTTTAAGTAAACATCTCATTTTAGAGACTACTTGGTGTGCCTTTGAAATTCTTTCATTGACAAGTGAAGCATATATGGTTACAGTGACACTGTGCATAGCTTAATGGTAATACTAAACTGGAAAAAGATAAGAGTTTATTCTGAGGTCTTTCATAGAGTTTTTAAGGATTCATTTTGTACACCTGGTTAGGTGCCCATAGGTGAAAGATATCTGGCATCCTCCGAAGAGCAGACTTATCTGAGCCTGTACATTGGGTACGCTAACAAGAGGTTCACAGTTTGAATCCCTCCAGAAACTTGAGACCAAAGGTTGATTCGAACCCACAAAACAGACAGGAGGGTTACCCTGTTTCTGTTTCCTGTTCATAATACTGCGCTTGGAGGTTGGCACTGTGGGAGCAGAGGGCCTGACCTGCTGAGTGGGGTTGTGACAGGGCGGTCTAAGATTTGGCAGTAGAAATTCAATGCCAGTGCAATGTTATGCACCTAGGGGAAAAACTCAGGACAGAGTACTAGATGTGAGGAGTTAAACTGAACATTATAGTAGAAGAAAGGGACCTGGGGATCATCATTACTGACTCCCTCAAATAATCAAGCCAGTATAACCAGGCCTATAGTAAGGCTACTAGGATGGTGAGGTATATCGGAAGGGGTACTGACAGCAGGAAAAAGGAGGTACTTCTCCCTCTATAGAGGTCACTGTTGAGTCCACACATGGAATACTGGGCTACGTTCCGGAGTTCTCACCTAATGAAGGACAAGGACAGCCTGGAGACTGTGCAAATCAGGGTGACCAAGATGATTCAGGGACAGTAGGGAAGACCTTACAAATATTGTCTCAAGGCACTGAACATATACTCTCTGGAGACCGTGGGGTGGGGGTGGGAATGATACAGAAGGCAATAAACAAGGTGAAACTGCAGGAAACTGTTTAGCAGGAGTACAGCATGAAGAACCTGCAGTCACAGGAGGAAATTGGTGGGGGGTTTACAAGGGATGTAAAAAAAAGGTATTTTATGGAAACAATAGTGGAGCCATGGAACAGTCTGCTAACGGAGGTATTGGGCACCAAGACCATAAATGGTTTCAGCTATGTCTGGGACAGAATGAAGGATTTAGTGGTTGCTCAGGTCAGTAGCAGTAGGGAGGGCAGCAGTGGGTGGACTAGGAGGGATAAATCCCTTTATGGACAATAGGTCCTGGGGAAGATAGGAAACTCTGGGCAGTCTAGATGGACCCTTGGTCTTTTTTTCTGCTGTCACTGTCTATGTTTCTATAAGGAGAGGCTGCAGGACCTTGACATGTACACCCTTGAGACAGGATGGGAAAGGGGTGACATGACAGAAAATGACAAGTACCTGTATGGGATAAACAGGGTAGGCTACAAGGTCTTATTTAGCTTGAGCATAAATACAGGGACTGGGGGAAACTCATTGAGACTGGCAGGTGGCAGATTCAAGAAGGATGTCCATAAACACTGTTTCCCTGAAAGAGTGGTGAACAAGTAAAACAAACTACCGGAGGAAATGGTAGGGGCCAAATCAGTGGCTATTTTTAAACTGGGGTAGGAGAGGAACATGGTTTCAGTTTGGGGGCAGGGAGGTGGGATGGCCACTAGGGCTAAAGCAGTGTAGTTAGATAAGATGGGCAGATGGATGGTCCGAGGGCCCTTTTCTGACACTACTTTCTATGTTTCTATGTAATAGGTGGGCCAGGAATGTGTGAATGGTTACAGTCTGGACTTACAATCCATTGAACCCTGCTGGAGCCAAATGAAAGCTTTCTCTCAAGCTCAGGGAGGAAGGCAGGGTCTTAGCCTCTGGAGATGCCTCGACGAGACTTTAAGCCCATCTTCAGATTCATTCTCTTCATCTATTTTTGGCACCTCTGTTTAGGCTGATCTCTGGTCCAGTACTTCAGACCTGCATCTGCACTGGGTCTCCTCCTAGTCACACCTGTCCCCTCTATCTACAGACTGGATCTAGCTGTCTTTCCAGCCTGTACAAGCTCAGTTCACCCCAGGGGTGGAGTTCCCCCCTCCTTTTGGTCTGGCTATCATCTGGTCCTGTAGGAGGGGTGAGCTACCGATCACACTGGAGGAACCAGCATTGGGGAGGGGCTGACCATTAGGAGCACTGACATGCATGGCAGCCATCTGTTGTGCCATCACGCTGCTGCTAATCAGTGATTTTATGCTTAAATATATACCTCTTACCACCTTAGTGATGTTGGCACATGCTCATGACAGCCCTGGGGAGTGCCTGGTGATATATGTCCACCTGCATTGCCAAAAGTACCCCCAGAGGGCTAGCTTAGGTGTCAGTGTAGGAATGAAGCTACTGGACCCCCTTCCCGAGAGGAAAGCATCATCTATGATGCTGGTTTGACAAATATTTTGTCGACCGACATCACAGTGAAGGATTTATGTCGACCGCAAATTGCGGTTGACATGAATCTATCAGAGAAACAGTTGCCTTTCATTGGGGGGCTTTGCCCCTGAACCCCCTATGTGGGGGGGCTCTGCCCCCCCCTTCCCAGCCCGGACTTAGGGATTTCCAACTGCGACTTGGAGTTGCTTCAGGAAGGGGGTGCAGGACCGGGGAAAGAGTGCCAGAGTCTCGGGCAGACTTTACAGCAAACTGTCGATGTCGGCATCGACGTGTTCACTGTAAAGCATTCGCTGTCAAGAGGGCATACCATCATGGCCTTCCCTATCAGCCCCCACTCCTGCTGCCTTGGGCCCAGGCTCAAACCCACATTGCCAGTGTACAGGTAAATTTTAAATACTTGAAAATGACAATTCTTAGAATGCTTCCTACTACCTAATAGCAAGTAAGGGACAACTCACTGTGCTGCAGCTTAGGACTGTCAGGACGTAGATGAAGAACAATATTTTTTCCACAAGGCCTGCATTCTGTGTATCTTCAAACTATAAAAAAAAGATGCATGAAAAGATAACTTTATTAGGTATGTTCTGCACCTCTAGTGCTGCAGTATTTGTTAACCAATTTACAGTGCTGTCATGAGGATTCATTCTTTGGTATGGCGAGCTGTTTATCTGCTGTGCAATAACATTTATATAGGGAGACATACCATATAAAACAAAACAGATCAACGTACAGATGGAACAGCTGGGCATCAAGCTGCCCTAAGCAGAACCAGGACCCCAATGGGAATGAGCTGTGACAGGCTATCTTGTGTAAGCCAAATTGCTTGTAAAGCACTCTGGGATACAGTGTACTAAAAGTACTACATAAATGTAAATTCTACACTAGTCTTGAGCCCAGGCACTACCAGTATTGAATCAAAGTACCAATGATACTGAGACGTGCCAAAGCTCAAATGGCTAGAGATGTTGTTTATGATTGTGAGGTATTTGTCCCAGAAATCTGCCCAATCTTTTCTGGAAAATGTTCCTCTATTCTCCATCCAAAACTGTTACCACTCTCGCACCACCACTCCAGGACTTTGATGGGCCTGGCTAGCTGGCCAGAGTCAGTGATACAAGGGGTGACTGACATAAGTGTTACAATAACAACGGACTGGGGCATATATAAAACTGAAACTGAACTAAAGGGTAAAGTTTATGCCAAAACTGTACTTTCTTCAAAATGTCTAACCAGACAGTTTCAGCTTACTAAAATCATCTCAGTGCAGCTCTACAGCAAGTAAACTTGTATATCCTTTTGCAGATAGATACCCTTGTCACTAGTTACTACTTAGCTTCTGCTATAATGAGAAACACCACAGTGTCCACTGGTAATGGCACTCAGTCCCTTTTCCTATAATCCATATGCTTAGAGGTGTGAGGATTTTCCAGGGTAACCGCTGCTACCTAAATGATTCCCTATGACAGGAAAGCACGGATTGCCTGGCAAAACAGGGGCAGCATCCCAGTCCCAGTAGTACCGGTGGAGGCTTTTAAAAGGTGTCTAAAGACTCATCTTTTTAAGGAGGCCTACCCAGACTAATCAGAGCTGTTTTTAAGATAGTATTTATTGTGGGTTGTATGTTATATTTTAATATAAACTTGTTTGTAATTTAATTATTTGCACTACCCTGCCTGTTTTCATGTAAGGCGCCCAGAGTCTCCGGGATTGGGCGCCATATAAATAAATGTTGACTTGACTTGACCTGTCTACACCCAGACTGCTGCCTTACCCTGCCTATGCTGCTGCCAAGCTGGCCAGATACCACCTCCCACTTAGGTTCATGTGCAACGGTTCATATCAAACAGTGCAACAATCTCAAAACAGGGTTACAGTAGCATTTAACGAACAAATACAAACCAACAATCAGTAATGCTAGCGACAGCAACAATGGCGAACTTGTGATCTGTGGGATAAACTATATGGGCCCTTTTCCCCTTTGTCCTCATAACTAATAGTACAGCAACCTAATATTGTAATGTGGCATTTAAGTAAATGTCATGCAATAACCAAAAATTCAAAATGTCCACGTCAGTCCCAAAATAACAAGAAAAGGGGTTGGTCTCACCCACTTCTCACTGAGTGGCTTTTGGCAGTTCCAGAGTCTCTCTTTAGGTGACAGTCCTTACCTCCGGGGAGCAAAACAGTCCAAAGGGTCACAGAGTCCATTCAAAGGTCCATAGGCCATAAACATCTAATTCACTGGTGGGAGAAATAATACTGTGGATCAGGTTTGGATGTCGCCTGGCTAAACGAATCAACTCCAGACACGTAATTCTTGATGCGCTTTCTGTCCAAGTCCTGCACCAGAGCAAATGTTTTGAAAAGGGTCAGTCCCTCATAAGCATGGCAGGAACATATCCCCGTTGCGATCCGTTGGATCTTTTGGAAAGCCTTGGTGGAGATCAAGGAACTCAGCTTATGCTTCTTGAAGAGTTTATCGAGGATACCATGATAAACTCAGTTTTGCATATTCTCCTCGATAATATCATAGAAACAAAGAAACATAGATTTTGACGGCAGATAGGGCCCACCTGGCCCACCTAGTCTGCCAATTTCCCTACCTACGTAAACTCCAGATCCTAAATGATCAGCAGCTTACCCTCTTTCCTATCACTAGGGTTGCCTTCTGTCTGTCCCGTGCATTCTTGAACTCACCAATCATTTTAGCGTCTATGACCTCTGCTGGGAGGCTGTTCCATGCACCCACCACCCTTTCCGTGAAAAAATACTTCCCCACATTACCCCGAGTCTCCTCCCCCAGCCTCATATTGTAACCCCTTGTTTTTGCACATCTTTTTTTGAAAGATGTTGCCCTCCTGTTCCTTGTTGATTCCCCTGAGGTGCTTGAATGTCTCTATCATATCCTCCCTCTCCCTCCTTTCCTCCAGGTTATACATATTGAGGTATTTCAGTCTTTCCCCATCTGTTTTCTGGTGCAGTCCTTTCACCACTTTTGTTGCCCTCCTCTGGACCGCCTCCATTCTATCAGTGTCCTTCCAGAGATGTGGTCTCTAGAACTGAACACAGTATTCCAGATGTGGCCTGACCAATTGTGTCTGTACAGTGGCATCACCAGCTCCTGTTTTCTACTGGTGATGCCTCTCCCTATGCACCCCAGCTTCCCTCTTGCCCTTCCCACCACCTTTTCACATTGCTTGGCCACCTTCTGGTCGTCTGTTATGTTTACCCCAGGTCCCTTTTTAGTTTTGTTGTTATTAGTATCTCTCCCCCCCTCCCCCCATTTTGTATTCCTCTCCAGGATTCCTGAGGCCCAAGTGCACGACTTTGCACTTTTTTGTATTGAATTTAAGCTGCCACACTCTTGACCACTCCTCCAATTTGCTTAGGTCTCTTCTCATTGTTTTCCACCCCATCTGGAGTGTCTACCCTATTGCAGATCTTGGTGTCATCCACAAAGAGGCTTACCTTCCCTTCCAGCCCCTCTGCAATGTCACTAATGAAGACATTGAAGAGGACTGGCCCCAAAACCAAGCCCTGTGGCATCCCACTTATCACACCCCTCTCCTGGCATTGAACTCGATTTACCACCACTCTCTGTGTCCTGTTGCTCAGCCAATTTTGGACTCAGTGTACCACCTTGGGACCTACTCCCAGACTGCACAACTTATTTACTAGCCTCCTGTGTTGGGTGGTGTCAAATGACTTGCTAAAATCTATTTAGGCCATGTCCACTGCCCCTCTCTGATCCACAACCCTGGTTACCCAGTAAAAGAAATCTATCAGATTTGTTTGACAAGAGCTCCCTGCTGTGAATCCATGTTGCCTTGGGTATTGTGCCCCACTAGCCTCCAGATATGCCACAATCCTTTCCTTCAACATGGATTCCATGATTTTCCCCACCACTGAGGTCAAGCTGACTGGCCTGTAATTTCCAGCCTCCTCCCTGCTCCCACTTTTGTGTAGTGATACTACATTCACCCTCCTCCAGTCTTTTGGTACCACTCCTCTAGTGATTTGTTAAATAGGGCTGTCAGTGGTGCCCCTAGTACCTCCCTGAGTTCTTACAGTATTCTGGGATGCACCCCATCTGGTCCCAATGCCTTGTCCACTATCAGTTTTAAGAGTTCCTTTAGGACTCCCTCTTCCATGAATGGACTGGTGTCCACCTTCCCCTTTGTGTGTTTCTACCCCCTAATTGTGGTCGCTCCCCTTCTCTTGTAAATACTGAGTAGAAGTATTTGTTTAGAATTTCTGCTTTTTCTAGGTCCTCCTCTGCACAATTCCCCACCCCCCCCCATTCAACCTCACAATCCTTCCATTGGTCTTCTTCCTTTCCCTTATATACCTGAAGAAGATTTTGTCACCTTCTTTTACTGATTTTGCTATCCTTTCTTGAGTATGTGCCTTTGCGCACCTGACTGCTTTCCCCACCTCCTTCTGTTTTGCCTGGTACATTTCCCTGTCTCCCTCTCTCTGTGTTTCCTTGTACTTTCTGAATGCCTGTTTTTTTCCCCTAACCTTCCCTGCCACTTCTTTTGAAAACTATAGTGTTTATTTCTTTCTTTTTGCTTAGTTTACTAGATTTACAGAGGCCTGTTGTCTCTACTGTGGACCCTTTAAGTTTCTCTCACTGTTCCTCCACTCCTCCCTTCCCCCTTTGCCAGATTTCTCCAGAGGTGTTCCACCATTTTTGCAAAGTCCACCATCTTGAAGTTCAGGACCTTTACTTTTGAATGGCTTGACTCTACTACTGTCTTCACCTTAAACCACACTGTATGGTGATCACTAGACCCTAGATCGCTGTCCACTGATAGATACGTCATTCTGTCACCATTTGTGAGAACCAGGTCTAGTATTGCTCTCTCCCATGTGGGCTCCTTCATCAAATGTCTGAGGCGCACTCCTTCCAGGGCATCCAAGATGTCTCTGCTCCTGGTAGTGACTGCTGCATATGTATTCCAGTTAACATCTGGCATATTTAGGTCCCCAGTCCCATAGTCTTTCTGACAAATAAGTATAGACCTGATGTGGATATTCCTGCCTGCTCTTGCGCCACATGATGGACCACTCAGGCAGACTGTGGACAGTGGTCCTCAGGGCCTGGCCATCAGGGAGTCACATGCCTCCCTTATAGTGCCACATATTAGGGTCACATCATGGGCATGGTCATACATCTCCCTCTTTCTGCGACATTTCGCGGGCTGGCTGGGCTGGCCCTTCCTTGGAGACAAAAAGACAGACTCGTACAGGGATGGAATATCCCTCTCCAGATCCTCTTCACTGATCTCTCCTAGCTCTCCAGCTACTGGGCTGGTACCACCTGTATCTCCCAACTCACCAGGCTTGTTAGGGCTTCCTGGCTCATCCAATATCTCTCTTTGCTGGCCACTGCTGGGCACTGGTTCTTTAGGCATCTCATGCAGCACAGAAACAGCCAGCACAGTTGACTCTGGCTCAGTAGCTGCTGGCTGTGCAAGTACCAGAAAGTCCTTTGGTACCAACAGTCTCAATTTTTCTGGCAGTGGCACTCTGTGACCATGACCCTAGCTGTGCATTACTGGCACCTGGAACTGTGCCACTCTTCTGGGAACAGGGGACTCTCGAGCACTAGTTACTGCACTTGCAGCAGTTGATGGTAGACTCCGCTGGGCACTTAGTTCTTCTCAACCTTCAAAGTCCAATCCAACAGAGGTGACCGACCCGCTGGGCTCAGGGCAAGACAGTGGTCCAAAATCTGTTGGAACCTTCCTCTGACACGCTGTGCAGACTAGCATCATAGTCACTCTGGGCCCTTCAAACTGACATAGGGCACACTTTTTCATTGTGGACTTCTCCACCACCTCCCACATCCACTGGAACATGGTGGAGTGGACCATCACGTCTGACATGGCAGGAGCTTGAGCCATCTTTCCAGTTACTACCACTTCTCCCTTCTCCAAGGCAATGTCTCCCTGGCACTGCTCACTTCACCACTCGCCAGACTAGTCTCTCTGCCAACAGGGTCCCAACTGTCCAAATTGGCCATACTCTATCCACTGAAATCTAAACGGTCCAATAAATTTGGCTGGCCCCAGGACATTTGCATAGTCCTCACATGTCTGCCCATCTGTGCCCAACTCCAGACCAACTGGCACCACAACTTCCCTCTCAAGGTGCGAAATTCCTTGCTGGCCTGCACCATATTTTACAGTCCCAAATGGCCAGGAATCAAATCTGCAACACCCATCTTAGCCCAGCACCCTTTCAAGTCCACAGACTGTTTGAGTACCCCAAACATATCCTGGATGAGCCCCCATGTTGTAGCCCATGCCCTACGGTGTCTAGGGGTATGAGATGGCAACTTTCCAGGGGAGGGGGCAACCACAGTAGAAACCTTACCGAAATGGCTTACGTTTCTTTTAGTTCATTGTGTCCACCAGGGTGCTGGCATCTTAAGGTGCTGGGCTAAAAGAGAAACAGGTTAACTTGCCTTGGCATTTCCAATGAATTAACTGCAGTCCACACAAGGTTAAACAAATGGTGGGATCCCATTTCATTTCAAAACAGTAAAACACCACTCCATGGCATAAGAATTGATCAGTAGGAATTTGGCAGCATATTCTAGACTGATAGGGTCTTACAGTTTTAGGCAGCTTCTTTCTGGACCGCTATAGTCTCTCAAGTTCTAGGCAGCACAGTTCACAGTTCTCATATCTCTCGTTCTGCCAGCCTATAATATGGGGTGTTATTCAGATGTCCCCAAAATGATTCTGGCACTTCAGCTCTGCCCTTCACCTTATGATCCCATTCGCTTTCCCATAGGTCTCCCCACGGAGCTGGAAGGCCTCACAGTTCGGAGCTGCATACTCCCCATGACCTCCTGGCCAGTTTCTTCTCGCTCTCTAAGGTGACAGTCCCAAGATGTTGGCAACACATCCCTGACAGCAACCCGCTGTTGTACATCTTCACTTCACAGTGGAGCTCCAGGACTTTTAGCTAAAGTCCCCTGTTCCTCCCACTCTCTGCTGCTACCTCCACTATCCCCACTTTCTCTGCTGCTTCCACAGCAGCAGGCAATGCACAGGGTACCTGCTTCCTCTTCTGCTGGGGCAGCATAACTGTCACACATGGGTGGGGAGCTAACACATGGCCATCGCCATGTCCACCTCAGGCTGTGTTTTTGCTCCCTCTTTCTCTGTCCAACAGAAACTCTGCCCAAGGGTCTCTCTCTTTTCTCTCCCTCTGGCCTCCAGACTCTTGCCTCACCCCTCTCACCAAAATCCCACGGTTACATACACCTGCATACCCTTGTTGATCTCCCGACCCGCAGCAAGCCCTACCAGGTGGCAGAGGGGTTAACCCTTTATACTCTGGGCTGGGCTGGCTCCAAAACTATTGCTTACAACAGTGCACAAAATGTACACTCCCAAAAAAAGGGAGGGTGGGGTTACATAACTCTTTACAGAGTTTATTTCAGGTATTTTTCTATGTGGGATACTGACCCACTGGGTATAAAAAGTGAGGGTCAAATGAGAAAAATGATGAGTTATATTGTTCAACCAAACCTAGATTCATAAAACAGCAGTTTAAAACCTCTACAACAGTAAGCAGGTTGTCAACAATGTAGAAGAAAAGGTGGGTCAAAACTAAAAAATGTGTGCCAATTGTCCCAATCCACCACCCAAAAATGAACCCTGTCTTTGTTAAAATTACTGTACCCTCCACATGGGGGCTTTACCTTTAAGGCTTCCTTCACTCTCACATCAAAGGTGCAAGCCACCAGCAACAGATCTGATGCATCAATGTTCCTGACTGAACAGGGACATCCCTGATTGTTACCCCGACTGAACCAGACATGAAAGAGCACCTGCACAGAACTGGTTTGGGTGTGAAATATTGTGCAACAACTGGGTGTAGTGTATATAAACATGTTTGGGAAAGACTACCTTTGGAGTACAAATTGGCAGTCATCTTTATCCCCTGTGACCTGAATATGCATAGTGGAGGGTCAGAGGATGACCAGTCTGGAGCAACACAAAATGGTTATATTAAATGCACGCTGAAAATAGAAAATAGAGTTAAAAATCTACTTTTCGACTTTAGGTCTTCTTCAGAAAATATCTAAAAGAGAAAAAAAACATGCATTTAATATAACCATTTTGTTTTGCTTTTAGACCACATGCTGACGCAGCGCCTTGTTTTTGTTTTTTTTACAGTCTGGAGCAACTGCACAAGGAGAGAGCCACAAGGGCTTATGGACTTGTAATGGACTTAATTCAGGTACATTTGAAGCATCTAGTCACCTGTTCAGGAGTAGCCCTCCAGACATGCTTAATGTGATTGACAGCTTGAGCTACCAATCAGGAGCTGCAACTCCCCAGGGGACATTAGGGGCTATTCCAGAACAGATTTAGTCTTCATGCACCTCATACCTCTCAAGTGTCCCTGATTTTCAGGGATGTCCCTGATTTTGCCTCAAAATTTTACTCTGTCCCTCCTAAAATTTGTGCTTTTGTGGCTAAACAGTGGGGACTTTAAGCACAAAACAATGTCAAGCATTAAAATTATAGACTTGTTCTTCTTTAGAAAATGCATTTTGCACTAAGCCCCATATTCTACCAGCTTTCTGGGTGGATAGCTTTAATTTTGAACATGTGTCCCTGATTTTGGTCCTTTGTCCCTGATTTTTTTAAGCCTTGTCCCTGATTTATGAGGCAGGAGGTTGAGAGGTATGATGCACCTGCAGTGTGAAGCAGACCACTGCATTAATGCTGTTTGCAGCAGACCACGCTTCTGTCAGTGACAGAGTGAGAGGATTGACTCAGAACTGTTGTGAAGGAGTGGGAAATCGCATGCTAGCTCAGTGCAAACTTAAGCTGAAGGCTGCAGGTTATCTTTGAGAGTCTTTACTGTGCTGCAGCCCTAATAGCCAAACTGTGAGCGTAACTAGTCTGGAAAGCTGCTGGTGACCACACTACACTAGGGACTAGATACCAGGACATGTTTTTTTCATCAGGTAAGAACAGGTTTCACAGGCTAAGTTGCCCTGTACACCTCAGAAGATCATCTGCTGAATGCGGAGGTTAGAAAGGGCCTGACTGGGACTGGAAGAACAGCCATCTGCCAGCCAATGCCAGAGACCTTCAGAGAAGAAGGAGAGAGCATGAAACCAGCCAAACAGGGACTTGCTGCAAATTGCCCCACCACCCTTTGCATCAAGGGAGATCCCCTGGTTGGTGATAACTGTGAGTAAACTCAGGGATTGCACCCTCTGCATATGCTGATTGCCCGTCGACACCTGCACTGTGAATGACAGTAGAGTGACAACATTGACAGGTCTCTGTACTGTCACCGTTGGACCCGGCACTGTTTCTCTAGGGGGTCTTGCACCCTCATCAATCTTTCTGAATCAACTCCTGACTCAGAGTTGGCTACTTTAATTATGGGGTGGTTCACCACACCGAAGAAAAAGAAGTCTACAGTGAACAGCTCTATGCTGACTGCAATTGCAGTTGATATAGAGCTGTTGCTGTAACGTCTGCCGACAATGAAGTTGTCAAACCAGTGCTGCAGAGCCACTGCCCTGCACCTGCATCTTCGCATCATAGCTGGGAAAGCATTTTTTTTCAACTAGCAGTTTGGCCTACCGGGTTGCTACCTCCTTTCTTCGGGCGTCCTGGTGCCTCCAACCCTACCACCACTCAACCCCCCCATGTTGCCGGTAGGGATCTACAGTACTTTGGAAGAGGTTTGAGAGCTCCGGTTCACCATTACGTAAGGTGGCCAGGGCACATATCTTTTTCCAGTTTCTTTCCCTATCCCTCAGACTGGCACATGTAGAATGGCACGGGTGTGTGCCATAAAGACGCTGCACACAGCACCTGTGCTCAGCCAGTTTGAAGGCATTCACTGCCATGCCATCCAGCCTCCACTAGGTGGCAACCACACAGAGACTCGCACTGTTCCCCCTCCCCAAAGGAGGAGAGCCATCAATGGACAATCTTCCTTCCCCGGTAAAGCTCCTGAGCAACCTTGGTTCGTTCCCGAACATGGGTTGCCGGCAAGGCTGCATAGCTAGGAAAGATTTTAATGGGACTAGGCCATCCAGCTGGGATTTACAGATACCTGCTTGGGTTAAAGATCATTTGAGTTTGGGATTTAAGTTGCAAAGCACTGGTTGTTTAAGGTTACCTAAGTGCACTACCGCTGGCCAACCACATGCAACATTATCAGGCCTACACTGGTTCCATGGCTGGCTACCCAATGAAGTATGTGGTGCTCCTTAGTGACATCTAAAGGGTTTTACACTGGTATGAGTGGGGAGAGGGCAGCGGTCTCCAGTACAGGCAGGTGACAAGTGAAAATACTGTGCATTAGTGGTTTGGGGGCAGGCTGTTATATTTTGGACTGAGCCTAGAAGCACACTGGAGGCACAGCCCCTCGTTTACAATATTAGATTAATCCTATGTTTTTTTTCTGATGTTCTAGTTATTTCCCTGAACAATGTTAACTTCACCAATCCTGTATGTGGTAAATTGTTGATCTCATTTGTCCTCCTGTATCCTCAAAAAAACTGTACACTGTTTCTCTGTACCAAGTTGTTATCACTGTATTGTCCTCTCTGTGACGAGGTACCTTTGTAAACGAGCCTCTGGCTCAAAGGTTGTAAACTGATGCTTAATAAATAAATAAATAAAAAATAAGCCAAGAAGGATGACTGAAGAACATCCCTATGTATTTAGGCTGGTCCCGGATGGGTCCAGAAGAACCAGCTTGGGCTGTACTGACTACTTCATTGTCTAATTCCCTCTTTTCCTTTTTAAGGCATTGATTTAAAGAGATTTCCTGTTCTTTGTTGCATCGCACTGTTATCTACAGGGTGTGCTCTGCTTTCTGTTGTGTTTGTACTGTGCTCTGGAGGTAGTCCTTAGTCTTTGTTAAAACTGTAAATGAGCATAGCCCAGTGGCACCGGTTGGTGGTGCACTGCACCACCACTTGGGAGATCTGGGTTCAAGACATGAGCCCAACTCCCCAGACCAAGGCCAGTGGGGTCAGAGATGTGATGTGGAGGCATCATGTGCTGACCCCGGGAGGAGGCAGATGAGCTCTGCTAGTGCCTCCTCTGGTGAGAAAGTGGTATTGACCTTGACATGGTGGGTGACCACACCATGTCAGCTACCACTGAACAGAGTGATGGGGTAGTGGACACCATTTGCAGTTGTCAGCGATAGTAGAAGGAGCTAAAAAGCAAAGAATGAAACGTTGGGCACTGGGGGGGAAATTCACTGGGGAAATGGAGGCAGGGAGGATTCAGACAGCATGCTGGAGCGGTTCCTGTCTCCATGTTGAGTGGCATTCTGCTCTAGAGAGGTTGCTGTCTCTTTGTTGTATGGCATTCTGCTCTAGAGAGGCTTCCTTCTCTTTGTTGAGTGGTACTCTGCTCCAGAGAGGTGACTGTCTCTTTGCTGTGTACCACTCTGCTCAATATATTTTTTTCCTTTTTGCTGTGCACTCTGCCCTACAGAGGTATTCTTCCCTTTGTTGAAAGGTACTCTACTCTAAAGAAGTTTTTTTTTTTTTTTTTTTGTGTGCTACCTTGCTCCAGCAAGTATGTCTGTTTATACTGCATTTTAGTGCTCCTCTACTATGGTGTAATTGCCTGCTCTTTGCCATGAGGGACATGCACCCTTGTTCCAGACTCAGTCATTTAGTGTAAAAATCATTCACTGTGATTAATACCACTGCACACAAATTCCTTTGCAAAGTTATAGAAACATAGACTTTGACGGCAGATAAGGACCACTTGGCCCGTCTATTCTGCCCATTTTCCTACCTACAGGATAGGCCGCAGATCCTAGTTAACCAACAGCCTATTTCTTCCTACCCCCCACAAGAATTGCCTTATATCTGTCCCATGCATTCTTGAATTCTCCCACAGTTTTAGACCCCACAACCTCCTCAGGAAGGCTGTTCCATGCATCCACTACCCTCTCTGCGAAATAATACTTCCTCACATTGCCCCTGAACTGCCTCCTTCTATCTTTAAATTGTGTCCCCTTGTTCTTGCACGCTCTTTTTCTGAAAGATGCTACCTCTTGGACTTTGTTGATTCCACTGAGGTACTTAAAAGTTTCTATCATGTCCCCCCTCTCCCTTCTTTCCTCAAGGTTATACATATTAAGCTCCTTTAGTCTCTCCTCATACGGCTTCTCTTGCAGACCCTGCACCATTTTAGTTGCTCTCTTCTGGACTGCCTCTATCCTGTCTATGTCCTTGCGGAGATGGGGTCTCCAGAACTGGACGCAGTACTCTATATACTGGACTATAGCACTCTAAGCCTTGACCTCCAAGTTTGTATATGCTCTGGCGGACCCATGGTCTTTCCTCACCATCTGAGCATGCAATGCATGAATAATAAATCAAGTTCCTGGTACAATGTTCTTTCCCACCTAAGTTAGGGTTTGCAGTGTGACCTAGTGGTTAAAGCTCAGAACTGTGAAACAGGAGAGCACTAGCTTGAATCCCACCATAGCCACTGAATCATGTTCCTGTGAGAAGGTCACGTAACCTCTGTGTACTTCAGTCCTTCCAGCTGTTAAAAGCATTATAGCAGGACCCCTCTGAAAGTGAGATGCTACATTTCATTTGGATTATAAATTGTAAAAACAAAATTCTGGAACTTCACTTTCTATTCTACAGTACTTATAATGTGTACACAGACTATCCCCTACCCCATAATATCATGTACTGCAGGGTTTTATTTAACTCTAAAAATTGATTAGCGTTTTGCTCATAAAAGTTCTAAAACATTGTGAAAATGCATAGCCTTGGCCACTGTGTTTAACAAACATAACACTTCTAGAAAACCTATATAAATGCTTTCTATACAGTTAGTATTGTCCCAAGGGAAAACTGCTAATCAATTATTTAAAACCCTGTAATGTATAGACATACTATCCCCCACACCATGACATCACATACCGTGTACACAGACTATCCCCACTCCATGACATCATGCACCGTGTACACAGACTATCCCCCACTCCATGACATCATGCACCGTGTACACAGACTATCCCCCACTCCATGACATCATGCACCGTGTACACAGACTATCCCCCACTCCATGACATCAGGCACCATGTACACAGACTATCCTCCACCCCATAACATCATGTACTGTATAACCAGACTATCTCCAACCCCATGACATCATGTACGCTGTAAACAGCAAACTCCCATGACATCATGTACTGTGTAAACAGACCTCCCCCACCCCATGATGTCATGTACCATGTTAACAGACTACCGGATGACATCATGTACCATGTACACAGACTATCGAGTTCTTTGACTGGGTGACCAGGGTAATGGATCAGGGAGGAGTGGTAGATGTCATCTACCTGGATTTCAGTAAGGCCTTCAACATCGTTCCACATAGAAGACTGGTGAACAAGCTGGCCTGTCTGGGAGTGGGTCAAAAAGTTATAAACTGGGTAAGTAGTTGGTTAATCAACGGGAGTCAGAGGGTGGTAGTAAATGGTGTTCACTCTGGAGAAGGCAAGTTGACCAGCGGGTGTCTCAGGGCTCAGTACTAGGCCCGGTCCTCTTCAATGTCTTTATTAGCGACACTGCAGAAGGACTAGAAGGGAAAGTATGCCTGTTTACGGACGACACAAAAATCTGCAACAGAGTAGACACACCGGGCGGGGGGGAGAGATGAGGGATGATTTGAAGAAGTTGGAAGAATGGTCAGTGGTTTGGCAGCTAGGTTTCAATGCACAAAAGTGCAAAATCATGCACTTAGGGCACAGAAACCCAGGCCTACATACCAATTGGGAGGGAAAGTACTGGCAACTACCAAACATGAAAGGGACCTGGGGTAAACATTTCTGATGACCTGAAGGTAGCCAAGCAGTGTGATAAGGCAGCGGGGAAGACTAGCAGAGTGCTCGGGTGCACGGGGAGGGGTGTCACCAGTAGGATGAAGGAGGTAATATTACCCCATACAGATCACTGGTAAGACCCCCACCTTGAGTACTGTGTCCAGTTCTGGAGGCCCCACCTCCTGAAAGACATTGATAAGGAAGAGGCGGTACAAAAGAGGGTTACTAAAATGGTGCAGGGCCTGCATCAATAGCCCTAAGAGGAGAGACTCAAGGAACTGAATATGTACTCTCTGGAGAAGAGGAGGGAAAGGGGGGATATGATAGAAACACCCAAATACATAACAGGCATTAATAAGGTACAGGAAGGTAACATTTTCCATAGAAAAAGAAGCTCGAGGACAAGGGGAAACACTATGAAGTTGGGGAGGAGGTTCAGAGGAAATATTTCTTCACAAAGAGGGTGGTGGATACCTGGAATAGCCTTCCTGCAGAGGTGGTGGGTGCCAAAATGGTGACGGGATTCAGGCATGCATGGGATAGGTGCAAGGATACCTTGGTAGTATGGCAAGGGAAGGAGACGACCGGAGATTGAGTAAGGTCTGCGGTAACACAGTAGGCAGGGAAAACTGGGCAGACTATGTGGGCCAAGGGGTCCTAATCTGCTGACAACTTCTATGTTTCTTTGTATCCCCACCCCATGATATCATGTACTGCACACAGACAACTCCCACCCCATGACATCATGCACCGTGTACACAGACTATACCTAATCCCATGATATCATGTACCATGTAAACAGACAACCTCCAAGACATCAAATACCAGGCACACAGACCATCCCCCACTCTATGATGTCATGTACTGTGTACACAGACTGTCTTCACCCCATGATATCATGTGCCATGAACATAGACTATCCCTCACATCATGATATCATGTACCATGTTACACAGATACATAGATACACAGATGCTGTCGGCAGATAAGGACCGCCAGGCCCATCCAGACTGACCATTTAAGCTGCCTAACAAAGCATAAAGTGACCCTATCTGGTCATTGGCTTTAGCTTTTTCTTCCTATCTCTATTATTCCTTTGTTTCTGTCCCATGACTGTTTGAAGCCTGCCACTGTATGGGCTGCCACCACCTCCTGGTGCAGGCTATTCCATGCATCCACCACCCTTTCCATAAAAAAGAACTTCCTGATATTTCCCTTTATGCGGCCACCCGTCAGTCTCATGTCTCTTGTCCTGGCACTACTATTAATCTGGAATATGTTGTCCCCTTCCACGTTGTTAATGCCCTTGAGGTACTTGAATGGTTATATCATATCACTTCTCTCCCTTCTTTGTTCCAGCATGTACAAATTGAGGTCCCTCACTCTCTCCCCATAAGGCTTGTGATGTAATACCTTCACCATTTTGGTCACCCTCCTCTGCACCATCTCTATTTTGTCAATGTCCTTTCGAAGGTGTGGTCTCCAGAACTGTACACAGTATTCAAGGTGAGGTCTTACCAGGGTTTTGTACAGTGGAACTATTACCTCCCTCCTTCAGCTTGTGATTCCCCTTCCAATACACCCCAACATTCCACTGGCCTTTCTCATCACCTTTGCCATCTGCCTAGTGGCCTTCAAGTCATCTGTGATTATGACCACCAAGTTCCTCTCCTCCTTAGTTACTGTCAGCAGCTCCCCCCAACCTGTAGCTCACCACAGGGTTCCTGTTCCCCACATGCCTGATTTTTCACTTTTTTGTGTTAAACCTTATCTGCCATGCCTCTGACCATCTCTCCAGCAGTTTCAGGTCTTTTCTCATCCTTTCCACCCCCTCTGGAGTATCCACCCTATTGCAGATCTTGGTGTCATCCACAAACAGGCAAACCTGTCCCTCCAGCCCATCTGCAATGTCATTGATAAAGACACTGAAGAGGACTGGCCCCAGAACTGACCCCTGAGATACCCCACTGGTCACCTCCGTTTTGTCTGATTGGGTTTCATTCACCACTACCCTCTGTTTTTTGTCCCTTAACCAGTTTCTAATCCAATTCACCACCTGTGTCCAAACCCCAGGCTGCCTAGCTTGTTGACCAGTCTCCTATGTGGGACCATAGCAAAGGCTTTGCTGAAAACGAGGTAGATAATATCTACTGCCCCCCTGCCGGGTCTACTGCCTTTGTCACCCAGTCAAAGAAATCTATCAGATTAGTTTGACAGAATCATCCTGCAGAGAACCCATGTTGCCTGGGATCCACCAGTCCATTGGCTTCCAGGTGTTCCACTATTCTTTCCTTAAGAAGTGATTCCATTATCTTTCCAACTACAGAGGTTAGACTAACTGGCCTGTAGTTCCCTGCTTCTTCTTTACTACCGCTCTTGTGAAGAGGGACGTTTGCCCTTCTCTAGTCCTCTGAGACCACTCCAGTGTCTAAGGACTCACTGAACAGGCTGCCAGTTCAGTCCTCAGTTCCTTTAGGACCCTGGGATATATGCCATCTGGACCCATGGCTTTTTCCACCTTTAGCTTTGCCAGTTCTTCTAGGACCCTCTCCTCTGTGAATGGACTGGTGTTTACTTCCTTATCTTTAACTCATTTGAGGTCCAGCTGTGGGCCCTGCCCATCCCCTTCCACAGTGAAGAATGAACAGAATATCAGTTCAGGATCGCTGCTTCTCCCCCCCATCTCCCTCCACTATCTCCCCCTGGCCCCTCTAAGCTTTGTTACCCACTTTGCTTTCCTTCTCATGCTATGTACCTGAAGAATGCTTGTCTCCTTTTTTAAATGACTGAGCTATTCTCTCCTCAGCTTGCACCTTAGCGTTCCTCACTGCCTTTTCCACCTCTCTCAGACACTTTTGGTACACTTTCCTGTCCTCATCCATTTGTGTCTCCTTATACTTCCTGGAGGCTAGCCTCTTGGCCCTTACTTTTTCTGCCACCCCCCCTGAGAACCAAAGTGGTTTTCTTCTCCTTTTACTATTGTCTAGTGACCTAATGCATTGTTTTGTTACCTCCGCTGTAGCCTCCTTGACATGTGCCCATTTCTCCTCAACATCCCCGCCTAGCCCCCTCTTTTCCAGGGTTTATTTTAGCTGTAGTCCCACACTGATAAAGTCTGCCCTTCTAAAGTCTAAGACACTTGCCTTCGTATAGGTTGATTGGATCTTTGTGTACACTTTGAACCACATCATATTGTGGTCACTGGACCCTAACTGACCTTCCACCCTAAGATGATAACAGACTACTCCAACCATGATATCATTTACAGTGTACACAGACTATCCCCACCAGATGATATCATGAGCCATGTTCACAGACTATCCCCCACCCCATGATATGTACAATGTACACAGACTATCCCCTACCAGATAACATTATGTACCTTGTACATAGACTGCTCCCCAGACAACATGTACCAGGTACAAAGACTGTCCTCCACACCATGATATCATGTACGGTGTACACAGACTATCCCTCCGTGACATCATGTACCATGTACACAGGCCATCCCCCACCCCATGATATCATGTACTATGCACACAAACTATCCCCCACCCCATGACATTAAGTACCATGTCCACGGGTTATTCCCCACTCCGTGACATCATGTCTGTGTAAACAGACAACCCCCACCCCATGAAATTATGTACTGGGTACACAGACTATCCCTGACCCCATAATACCATGTACTGGGTACACAGACTACCCCCATGACATCATGTGCCATGTATACAGATTATCCCCCCACCCCATGACATCACGCACCATTTAAACAGACAACACCACAAGACATCATGCACTTTGTACACAGACCATCCCCATCCCATGATACCATGCACTGTGTACACAGACCATACCCCACCCCATATAATGTACAATGTACACAGACCATCTCCCACCCAATGTTATCATGTACTGTGTCCACAGACTACCTCCCATGACATCATGTACTGTGTCCACAGACTATTCCACCCATGACATCATGTACTATATACACAGACTACCCCACCCCATGACATCATGGAACATGTAATCAGACTATCCCCACTCTACGACATCATGTACCATGTCCACAGGCTACCCCAACCCCATACTATCATCTTGTGCAAGCTTTTCAAAGGCAGTTTTAGTTCAGCAATGTGCTAGTGCCATATTGAAGAAATGAGTCTTACCCCATAGCAGCAGTCTTTGTTTTTGTGAATGAGCATAATGCACCTGTAACAGACAAAACAGAGAGACAAAACATACCTTAGACAATAATATTCAGCCAAGACATCACCTTTACAGAGATCAGTGACCTGAAATAATGTATAGGGACTAAACATGTTACTCTCTCACTGCCTGCAGTTCATAAGGCAAATGAGAACCAGGGGCACATTTTTCATTGTCAAAGTAATCTGAGACATTAAGTTGCAAAGTTTGAGGTTGGTTAAAATCTTTAGTTTTAGGGTCTTCTCCTTCAGTCCTCTGAGTAAAAGGTGGTACCCAACATTTTTCTGTTACCAAGCTCAGCTGGTGTATGACTGGGAAGGAAACAGTGTTATCCTCAGTATTGGTTGGCAGGGTAAGAAATGTACCAATCTCATTTTGATGCTCCCTGCCCTTTTATGCATGTTAGACTCGATGTTCTGATTTTAATGTAATATGCACAATCTTTCCAATCCCTGTTAGCCTCCCTGTATGTCCGCAATGGAGGCTCCGTTGGTTCATCGTGGCTTGTAAAGTGCTATGGGATACAATGTGTATAAAAGGCATTATATAAAATTCAATTCCTTTCCTTCAGGTTTTGTCTGGGGATAGCATGTAGAGAATTTGCACTTGTTGGCCTTGTATTCTTTAGTATGTGACAGTTAAATGTTTATTACAAGCCGCTTAGCAGTAACAGTCACCAGGTCGTTCAGTCTATTTTCCGAATGAAAGTGCTCAGTGCTTAGGAACCGAACATATCGACTTATTTAATGAAAGTCTGCTACCGTAGCACGGGATCAGGTGGCTCCATTAACATAAAGGTGCGCGCCGCACCTTTACAGTTAATGGAGCCACCGATAGTCTGCCATGCTTCTGGGTAGCGGACTTTTCATTCATAAATTAAATTATGTTCCCGGACACAGAAAAAGGCACTTTTTGGGCAAAAGCTTAACCGGAGGGTAAGGTTTGCAGGGGCGGGAGCCCCTGCAAATGACTGTTTCCCTTTAAACTAGCCAAGGGGGAGGTGCTGATAGGAAGCAGGAAATTTCAAGCCTCCCCCACAAAACATGGCAGTTAGTAAGGTAAACACCGAGTTACAGAGTTTGACAGAGGGCAGGACAGGGCTAAATGGAAAAATAGACAAAGGCAATAAGGGCAGGGATGGGGAGAAAAAAGGATAATGCCAACATTAAATGGAGGGCAATGAGTACAAATGCCTTTAGTCTGGGAAACAAGCTTCCTGAGCTAGTAGCCCTGATGGAAGAGGAACACCTGGATAATGTGGCAGTCACGGAAACATGGTACACAGAGAATCATGACTGGGATGTCAACATACCAGGGTACACAATCTACAGAAGGGACAGGGAGGGTAAAAGAGGAGGTGGAGAAGCTCTCTACATAAGGGAAGGGATCAAAGCTACAGAACTGAAAGGTAAAGGGGAGGACAAGAGGCACTGTGAGTCACCTTGGAGACAGGGAGTGGCACCACAATCCACACAGGGGTTGTATACAGACCCCCGTCTTAGGGGGAGGAAATGGACAAGGAAATGATAGAAGACATTCTCAGAATGGCTGAAAAAGGGGAGATATTGTTGATGGGGGACCTGAATATGCCAAATGTTAACTGGAAGACATTTACTGCAGCCACATCCAAGGGCAGGGTCATTCTTGATGCCCTACAGGGGGCAGGCCTTAGACAGCTAGTGTTGGAACCCACTTGAGAGGGAGCAATATTAGACCTGGTACTCTCAAATGGCGAGAGGATCACAGATTTAGAAGTGGGTAGCCATCTGGGAACAAGTGACCACCACACAGTGTGGCTCACAATAAGCACAACCATGGAGACAAGCCATACAAAAATGAAGATATTGGACTTTAGAAGGGCTGACTTGGGAGGCAGTATAGTGCAGTGGTCTAAGGCTCTGAGCTGCAAATCTGGTGACATCCAACAGATCAGACCTGGGTTTGAATCCCACAGCTTCCACTTGCATACTGTGTGAGCCTGAGCAAGTCACTTAACTTCCTTGTGCTCCCAGGTCACACCTGGAAACAAGCTCCAGCTTAGTGTGCCTTGCCTGGTTAAACAATTTCCCCTTTCCCTTTCCCTGACTTTGGCAAAATGGGTGAATACCTAAGGAATGCACTAGCAAATGGCTAGAAAGGAGGGGTGGAAGAACAATGGAGAAAAATCAAAACTGCCATCATAGAGGCAACAAGCCTTTGTGTGAAACAAATAAAGGAAAAACAAAATGGAGTAAAAAACACCATGGTTCTCAAAAGAGGTGGCAGGGAAGGTTAGGGAGAAAAAGATAGCATTCAAGAAGTATAAGGAATCACAGAAGGAGCACTACAGGGAACTGTATCAGTTAAAGCAGAAGGAAGTGGGGAAGGCAGTCAGAAGAGCAAAGGCCCAAACTGAGGAAAAGATAGCCAACTCAGTTAGGAAGGGGGATACAACCTTTTATAGGTACATCAGGGAGCAAAGAAAGGTCAAGGGAGGGATAATGAAGCTTAATAAAGGGGAGGAGAGGTGGGCAGAGGGAGACAGTGAAGAGGCAGAGATACCGAATGAATACTTCTGCTCAGCATTCACAAAAGAAGAAGTGGAGTTACCTAAACCAAACAATAGAAGCACTTTGGGTAGGGGGGTTGACACCAGTCCATTTACAGAAGAAAAAGTCCTGAAAGAACTCCTAAAATTCGGACAAAGCAATGGGGCCTGATGGGATTCACCCCAGAATCCTAAAAGAACTAAGGGGGGACCTAGTGACATCACTGACCACCCTTTTTAACAAATCATGGGAGGATGGGGTGGTACCTGAGGACTGGAGGAGGGCAGATGTGATTCCCCTTCACAAAAGTGGGAGCAAGACAGAAGCAGAAAACTACAGACCTGTTAGTTTGACCTCAGTGGTGGGGAAAATGATGGAATCACTTCTGAAAGAAAGAACTGTTGAGTACCTAGAGGCCAGCAGGGCACAGGACCCAAGGCAGTATGGATTCACAGCAGGAATGTCATGTCAGATGATTCTAATCGATTTCTTTGACTGGGTGACCAAAGTAATAGCCCAGGAAGGGGCTATGGATATGGCCTACCTAGACTCTAGCAAGGCATTTGACACAGTCCCACACAAAAAAGATTAATAATCAAGTTAGCCAGCCTGGGAGGGTCCCAGGGTTGTAGCCTGGGTAACAAAATGGCCGTACAACAGGACACAGAGGGTAATCAGTAAATGGAACTCACCCAAAGAAAGGGGTTACTAGTGGGTACCCTGTGGTTCAGCATTGGTCTAGTCCTTTAATGTCTTTATAGGAGACATTGCAGAGGATCTGGAAGGAAAAGTATGTCTCTTTGCAGATGACACAAAGATCTGCAACAGAGTTGATACACAAGGGGGGGATGGAAAGGATGAGAAGGGACTTGGCAAGGTTGGGGAAATGGTCAGACGTATGGCAACTTAGATTCAATACAAAGAAGTGCAAAGTAATGCACCTGGGAAACAAAAACTCAGGGGAAGAGTACACAATAGTGGGGGAGGTACTAACAACAACAAAAATGGAAAAAGACCTGGGATAATCATATCAGATGACCTTAAGGTAGGCAAGCAATGTGAGAAGGCAGTAAGGAGAGCTGGGGGGATACTGGGATGCATAGGGAGAGGCATCACAAGTAGAAAGGGGGAAGTGGTTATCCTTCTGTACAGACAGTTGATGAGACCCCTTCTGGAGTATTGCATGCAGTTTTGGAGACCCCATCTCTGCAAGGACATAGGCAGGATGGAGGCGGTCCAGAGGAGGGCAACTAAAATGGTGCAGGGACTGCAACAGAAACTGTATGAAGAGAGACTGAGAGAGCTTAATATGTATACCCTTGAGGAAAGGAGGGACGGGGGGACATAATAGAAACGTTCAAGTACCTTGAGGAAATCAGCAAGTCCAGAAGGGTAGCATCTTTAGGAAAAAGAGATGTGCAAGAACAAGGGGGCACAATTCAAAGATAGAGGAGGACGGCTCAGGGGGCAACGTGAGGAAATATTTTTCACAGAGAGTGGTGGATTATGGAACTGCCTTTCCTGAGGAGGGTTGGGGTCTTAAACAGTGGAGGAATTCAAGAATGCATGGGACAGACATAAGGCAATTATAGTGGGGGGTAAGAGGAAGTAGGTTGTTGGTAAACTTGAATCTTCAACTTATCCAATAGGTAGGGAAATGGGCAGACTGGGGGGGCCAAGTGGTCCTTATCTGCCATCAAAGTCTATGTTTCTATGTTTCTTTGTTAGTTAATGCATGATCAGATGTTTGTATCATACCTCTCAACCTTTTTGACACTGAAATGAGGGACACTACTGTTCAAAATGAGGGACACATCCTCAAACTTGGGGATAACAGGTCAGAACACAGTGGAAAGCATTGGCTGTACTGGTACTAATTTTATGTTTTGATTCAGCATCCTAGAATATTCTTAATTTCTGCTTTAAATGTTATATACCTGTAAAAAAATGTTTTGTGAATTTCATTGTACTTTTTGAAAAATCGCCTAAGTATTGTTATGTATTGCTCCTTCTCTCCCTTTCCCCCAGGTCGCACCTGGAAACGAGCGTCGGCTCAGTGTGCCTCTCCCGATCACCAACTTTGCATAAATAAATAAATTAAATATTAAATTTACTGCACCTTCTCTATGTGGGCAGTACATCTTCCATAAAGGCCGGATAATGGACAGAGCAATATTGAGGGGTAAAATGAGGGACATCCCCTCTAATCAGGGACAGTTGAGAGGTATGGTTTACATGTTTACTGGCATAAAGATTTACTTACTGTTGGCAGTGTACTTATTACTTGAACGATTCCCTGAAAATATCCCTATATTTGTATTTTTACCATTTTCTCTTGAGATTTAGTGATTTTCAACGATATAAAATTCCTCAGCTTTTATTATGTCTGCCTATATTGTCTGGCATGCTGCCATGGATCCAATCAATCAATCAACAAATCGATAAATGAAAAAATAACAGTTATGTGATTCTTTTTTTTTTAGAGATTCTTACCCCACCCAACTCTGCCGCAAGATCTGGATGACTCTAGTCACCATGCAACCACATATTCCACAAACCCACCACTGCTGCAGTCTCCCGTGGCTTCCCCTGTTTGGCAGAGGGATGCAGAAAAGGGTTGTCCAGATCCAGTAGTGTTCTGGCCGCCATTATCTATGTTGGGGATGGAAATATTTCACCTCATATTTTCTCCCAGAGTCCTAACTCCTCCCTTTGGCCTAGATAGAGTCTTTTATTTATTTGTAATTTATGACGAGAAAGGCACACTAAGCTGTGCAAGCTTGTTTCTAGGTGCATCCTAGGAGGTGGGTTACATGGATCTATTTTATTGATGGAAGGAATGTTGGCAGTGACACTAGAAAAACTCCCCTACTCTTCTTTGATATGTGCCACTGATCATTGACTTCAACCTGGACAGTAAACAGATATGGCCAAAGGGACCTCAGTTAAACATCTTACCTGGAAGATGGCACCACAACAGTGCAGCTCCCCTCTTGTACTACACTACATTGCCAGTTATAGGTATTACCCCATGTACCTGGTGTGGGTCTAGAACCCATAAACGTCTGACCTTCCAACCCTAGAGGTGAGTGTGTGACCTGAGCCATTGCCACTCAGCCTTTGACGGCCTTCTGCATATACAGCATGCCACTGCAGGGGGAGCAAGCTTCCCTGCCCAACTGCAAGGCTTGATGTGGTGCTGGAAGTCTGCCCCCATCCCTCCCTGGCCCAACCACAGGGCTTGTTGTAGTACTGTAACTCCACCTCCAGTCTCCCCTGACTCAACCACAGAGCTTGCTGTGGTGTTAGAACTTTAATCCCAGCTCTTCCTGGCCCCACCGCAGAACTTGCTGTGGTGCTAGAACTCTCCCCTAGCCTTCCCTAGCCCCACCGTATGGCTTGCTGGTGTGCTGGAACTCTGCCCCCTGCCCTCCCTGGCTCCACTGCAGGGCTTGCTGTTGTGCTGGAACTCTGTCCACAGACCTTCCTGGCCCCACTGCAGGGCTTGCTGTTGTGCTGGAACTCTGTCCACAGCCCTCCCTGGCCCCACTGCAGGGCTTACTGTTGTACTGGAATTCTGTGGAGGGGTTGTGGGATAACAGACAGGCCAGACACAGAACTTCAAGTTCAACACACAATCTCTGTGTGATGTTTATTCAAAATACAGGAGAAAATCTTCAGAAATGGCATATCCCTTCTTCTATACATCAGTTTGCAGCAACAGACTATGCATGTCCTTCCTCTGCACTTAGTCAACACCTACTGACCCACTGATCAACTGATCTAACTTTTTAGTGAAACCATTTCATCTCTATGTTTGTCTTGCGTGTTTGGGTGATAGGGGGCTCAAATAAAAAAAAACCAAAAAAAAACAAGTTAAAAACAAAGAACCTTAGTGCAGAATCAATGAAGCAAGGTTTACCCCAAAGAGCACTGGCAATAAAGCCAAGTTTCAAAGAAACACAATGTCACACATACCCCCATAATGCAAAGCATCATTAGATGTATATGCAAATCATCATGAAATTTCAGACTGGCTCAGATTACAGCAGGAATGCGTGGTACCAAAAGAGCCTCTCAAACAATCTGCAATTTACATGCATTTAACAACACAACAGGGTTTTTTCTGATATCTCTACCCTGGTAACTTAATTTCTGTAATACAGTCACCTAGAAGTTTTACCTTTATCAAAACACCTAGTGCCATGGTATTTTCAATATTTAGAGGTTTCATACACATAAGGTATACACATCAATGTATTTTATGACATAATGCTACTGCATACTAAATCCAACAATGAGGAACACAGTCTGTTGTTTTACATCAGCTTGGGGATCACAACAATAACCCGAGAGGGGAAAAGGAAAATTAAAGAGGACACTATAGCATAGCCAAGAAAGGGGAGAGGGTGCCCATAGGTGGGCAACATTATGGACTAGAAATTGTAAAGGACAGATTCGACTAAGAAACAGAAGAACTGTTGCAATGGATTTAAGAAAAGGTCGGTCCTCAAGAGTGGGAGGATCTCCCTGTCACACTGTCCACAGCCCTCCCTGGCTCAAGCAGATGGCTAAGTGGTAGCAGCCTTAGTCTGGCATGCCTTCCAATGCCGCACCCAGTATTAGTCCCGAATCCGAGTTGCCTGCTGCCTAGGTTATAGTATTCATAAATAAATACCTTCAGAGAATATAGCAAAAACCTGTCACAAAGGGCCCTGTTTGTACCTCCTTCCTGAGCAGTCATTTTGTTCCCTTAGTTATATCATGTTTGTATTTTTTGGTTTCTGTCCTAGGAAACCGCATAGTCTAGTGGTTGGATTGCAGTGCTGTCAATCTGGAGACACAGCTTTGAATCCCATCACCACCACTTACCTTGTGACCTTGAGCAAGTCAGTTAACTCCCTGGGCCTAATCTCCTACAGTATTATTCTCAGGGAACTGCTTATTTTGACCTCCCTCAATCAAGATCAATCTCTGGAAATCCAAGACAGAACAGAAGAGCAGGAGGGTGCTTATCATCTTGCAGAGATTGACTCAAGCCAACAAATGCCCCCTAAGGGCTTTGGAGGAATTTTAGTTGCTATGTCCATGGCGTGGGTGGGATGGGATGGGGTGGGGATGGTCAATTATTGATTCATTTAGATGGCATCCCCACACCCTCTAACAGCTTTAGAGGAACCTTGGTCAAAATGGCTGGGGGGAGGGGTGCAAGCAGCTGGAGCTGGACCCAGGAAAATATGGAACCCACTTCTTAACAGTCAGGCCAGACAGCGCAGCAATGAGCTTTGGTATGGTGAAGGGGGACATAAAAGGGATTGGGAGATGGTGGTGAGAATGTATCCCAGTAGCAGGGTTGAGTTTGTGAGGCATGAGCTGGGAGTAACTGATGGCAAACATACATTTAGCAATGAGAGGTCTGGGTCACCAGACATGCTAGTGTTGCACATGGGTGTGAACAACATGGGGACATAGGCCACACTTAAGTGATCCTGTGTATAAAGCAGGACTGGGCTGCCCTGTGTGACTTGCTGCCCAAGTGTCACCTGGTGTCATTGGATATGCTGCCGAGCCTGGCTTGGCACAACACCCTGGAGCTGAAGGCCATTGACTAGGCGTGGGTAGAATTGAACAAAGACATGGAAAACTAATTTTTTGGATGGGGGAATGACAACCTCTCATGAGGGAAGTGGTACATCTTGCCCATGATTCTACCATTTGGACAAGGTCCACCTAGTAGAGATAGGTTCAGACATTTTTAATTTGGCACTGAAGTCCAGTCTGGGAGCCATCATCTGTCAGAGTGACTGCCCCACCTTTGAGGGTGGTGAGAGGTGGTGATGGCTGGGCAGAGCTCAAACAAGGGTTTGTTGTGCTCCTCCTGTGGTAGGTAGGGTTACTTCAGGGATGCCGTATCAGCAAAAAAAGCTTCCTCCTCCCCATCTGGCCGGAAGCTATGCAGCAGAGAGTTAGACAAGTAGGGGTGGAGGGAGGTGGATTCCCACCCTTGCAGTGGCGGGGGGGCAATTGGGGGAGACTCACCAATCTCTTTGCAGGTGGTGGAGGTGGAGTAGGCCCATCCATAGTCGATGGCCTCCTTGCTTAGGAGGTCCATCTCCTGGGTTCTTTGTCCCGAAGTACCCTGCTGTGGCCTGTTTGGAACAATGGTTGCAGCCTTTCAAATCCAATTTTGGTGTCTAGTCTGATTCTTCTCTCACAATGGGAGGCAGATGGGGTGGGTGACTGATGGCCTCCATTACCAATGGGTGCCAGCACACGTTGAGTGATGTGTTCACCCAATCCCCTATGGAGTGTAGACTTAAGAAGGACTGGGACTTCAGAAGGGCACAGCTCTGGATTTGCACCAAGTAGGGCACACAGACTTCATGGATCTATGCTGCACAGCTGATTGCAGCTGTGACATGGTTGAATAAGACTGCCCTATTTGTTATACAGAGAGAGAGGTAAAAACAAGTCTATTTTTTTGTCCTCTCCTATTTTGTCACTTATCTATCTCTTGTCTGTCTGATTGCACAGTCATATTTTCCTTGTGGCACCTAGGAATTGGCCAGTCCATCGGTCCCACAATTTCCCCCGTTTTCTCCCTTCTTTCACTTGATGTCACCTTCCTTCCTTCCTTCCTTCCTTCCTTCCTTTCTTTCCTCCTCTGTGGTTAAAAATATATGTGAAGTTTTATGTGAAACTTGGATCCCTTGGTTTGCAAATGTATATAGTTATATTGTTAGAATGATTACAAAAAGCTACTTGGAACTCAGGGGGTTAACCCTGAGATGCAGTTTGACCTCCACAAGCTAATTTGAAGAATTGTCAACAGGAGATCAGCTCTGGAACACACTGTACTATTTTGTTGCACCAGCAGGAAAGAAACTGAAAAAGTTCTGATACATTTTATGAGAAACAGGAGATGAAAATCTTTTGTGAAAGAGGGAGATTGAGATTTAAATTTAGAGATACCCTCAGAGTAAGGACTTTGTTTTGTGTGAACTGCCTGTATAAGAGGCCATCCTGCATAATTTTATGTTTTCTATGTTATTGTTATTGATAATAATAAAATGCTACTTGCGAATTTTATAACTTCTGGTTTGCCTATGCTTTCTGACCTATGCCTCGATGACAGTGGCTCTTGCCACACTGGAGGGCATTTCACCCAGCCCTGTGGATACTGCAGAGGGGGCTTGGGCAAGACAAATGGCAATTTTTGTTTTGTGCTGAGGTGGGGTTTCAATATGGAGCAACAACAGCCCCATGTACTTGGAAGCCACATCCTATGGTCATTGCCATACTGATGCTGTCTGACTCTATGGGACCTGTGCAGGGGTCTGATAGGAGCCAGCATAAAGCTGGCAAATCCGACAGAACAATCAGGAAGCAGCACAGCCTTATAATCTGCCCTCAGATGTTATGGGACAGTGCTCACTGGGCAAGTAAGGGCAGTGTAGACTGAGTAGGAATACTGGGAAGGAAAGGCAAGCAGAAAGCCTGCAGAAAGGAGCACCATAATAAGGCACCTTCTGTATTCTGGGTCTTCCCCCTCAGGACTCAGCTACCACTGGGGGGAGGTACCAAGAGATAGAATGTGAGGGTGACATCCCAGCAGATTCATCTGTGAGGTAAGTGTGTAAAGCTGCTCTTGAATGGGAGCAAGAACAGAACTAAAAGGGGGAGACAGAAGCTCATCTTGGGCCAGCAGTGGAGATGCTCCTAGATGCAGTACAGTATAGGCAGAGAGACAGCAGCACAGTACAGGCAGAGAGACAACAGCTCCTCTGCAGAATGCCCTGTAGCAGCTGGAAGCAGAAGGCAGAAACCTGAGAAAGGGAGCTGTGCAAAGTTAATTGCATTCAGCACTGGGAGACTGGGCATAGCCAGTGTGCAGCCAGGCCAGCTCATTCCACCTTCAGCTGTTCAAAAAAAAAATCCCCACCTGCAGCGAAGAGGGGAGAAAGTCTGCTCCAGCTGGTGAAGAGGAGTAAGTCTATCCCCCTCCGAGCGGTGAAGATGGTGGTCAGAGGTCAAGACATCTGCTGATTGACTAGCACTTGAAGTCACCTGGTGAATGTTGCATGTTTCATGACAAAGTCTGCCCTCCAGAACCCAGCTGCACTACAGGGACCCCTTCTAGCATGATAGCTCCTTAAGAGGCCATACTTTTAAACTGTAAGTAAAGAGAACAGGGTGAGCTCCCCTGCAACGCTTAGTTTAATTCATTAGAGTTAGTTAGTAAGTTAGTTAGGGACTGGGGTTACAAATGTATGGATAGGACTGTGTTTCAGCATAGCCCAGGGGAAAACATGTCATTTTGTCCAGAGAGTGTTTGGGATCCCTTATAATAGTATGCATCTACGTTGGACTGCAAATTTGTGTGGCTTGTTGCCACACGATTTTGTCATCAACTGGCTACTTTCATAATTTACCCATGCCTACTGTGTGTACAGCTGAGACTTAAAAGGCAGCACCCAAAAACCAGGTGCATATTTTATACTGGTGCACCAGTTAAAGGGTTAGTTGTTGTTGGGTTGGCAGCAGGTAGTATGCACTGAATAGAGGCTGTGGTACTAACATTGTTTGCTCTAACTGTTCCTCTTCCAGTCCTTTCCTAGGTCTTTGTTCCAATTTTCCCTCAACAACCTATTTGTAACCCCCTGCAAATGGGGTTCCTAAAATTCACTGCATGGGCTTACCTGCCACCTTAGCTCTTCTGCTCTGTCCTCTTTTTGCTGTCTCCCGGGCTTCTCCTGATTTTCCTGCCATCAAGTTTCTGGCCTCCCAGGTCTTGTTTTGCCTTCTGGTGTCCTGCCCTGCCACCTGAATGAAAATCCAGCCTCTTGGGGCTTAAAAAACGCCACTCATGATTCCCATGTTAAAAGTGCTGCCTCCAGGGCAGTGAGAATCACATAGGCACCTTTGAAATTAAACCTCTTGGTTTGCGGTTGCCTCGGAGACTGTGCTGTGGGTCTCGGGATCCCATCCACCTAATTGGGACCCAGTGACCATGGACAGCCTGCTGGGGGGCTGCTCTGGTGAAAATTGAAGGAGTTTGACTGGGGCTCAATTTAAACATGCTTGAGCTGCGCCCCGGTCATCTGTATAATGAATAATGTGTGTCTGGCTGCCCCCAGGGTAGCTATAATCAGCTTCAGCCAAAAAAGAGAGAAAAGTAAATGTTTTTAAGTAATAAACTGTTGCTGCATATGGGGGATGTATGGTATATGTAGGGGAGAGTGTTTCAAGTTAAAATAAATACTTTTCCCTGGTTAAACGAGAATTATTCGGCAAGAATTATTCGGACTCTATAGTTCAGCCTGTCAGCTGCTGCAGGGGGAGCTTGCATATGTGCAGTAGTGACAGGAAAACCAGTGCAGTCACACCTTTCATCTGTGTAGCGACTGCAAGTGCACCACCTGGGCTACCAAACTGTGGGGCATTGGGGCAAATAGCTTTATTTCTCTGGCTGCGCGAGGACATTATTCAGGACTGTATCTGATCTGCTATGAGGGACAGTGGGTTAAGTAGCCATTACCAGCAGTCACAGCCAATTGGAAAGCCAGGAATAGAAAGCCAGGACTTGTGGGCCATTCACTAGACCTCATGGGTAAACACTCAAGTACTCATGGGGATTTACAGGGACATCAGTTTAGGCACCAATTCACCAAACCAACTGTGCCTCAAGTATTCTGATTGACAGGTCCCTCAGCCATTTGGAGATCTGTCACTTTATCTTTTCTGCCAATCAGGAGTCGAGAAAGAGCCCTAGAAGTGACAGTGTTTGCCAGCATTTCTTCAGATCAGCCAGAGTGAGAAGAGGAGAACAGGTTCCAGCCTGCTGGGAGCCCCCCACAGGGGTGGGGGCTCAGGCCCCTGCGATGCTTCCAGGCCTGGGCCACTTAGTTAAGCCCCTTCAGTTGTCAGAGGCATTTGTTATGTTCTAGTTAAAGTTTAAAAGTTAAATTTAGTTTTCTGCAACTGCTAGTCTGGAGGTTGCCAGAAATGGCCTCCAGGTGCTAGCCCTCCCACGTCGGGGAAAGATGTGGAAAGAAGACCAGTTATCTCCAATGCTTCAATTGTGAGAGAACTGAAGAACACCAGGATGCCTTCGATTGTAGATGTGACCCATGGAGGACTGGAGTGAGTACCCTCGTACCCCCGCGGTACAAGGGAGAAGCCTCAAAGTAATCTTGGGGGCCTCAAGCCCCGCTGCTAGATATTTTCTTCTAACTGTGTGATGAGATCTTGAAGCTCTCAGTCTGGGCCGCTAAGCCTCAACAGAGACTGCCTTGTTCAAAAATAGTGTGCATGCACCTTTCCTGCTGCCCAAATGGCTAATTTGCAGGTGCATCAGGATGTCGAATAGTGAATCATATAAAAGAGTTGTTATTTGTCATTGCACTATGGGTTAGTTTTCTGCCTTTGTGGAGCTGACAGCCAAGCCACATTTGCCACTTCATGGGGTGGGAGGCCCTAGAGCTTATTTGATCCTAAATTATTCTAAAGATAGCTGTTTCTGTCTTGGCTGGATTTTGTCTGAGAGCGCTTGCCAAAATGTATGATATCGAGACATGCTGGATGAGACTGTCTATAGATGCTATGCTTGGTACAGTAGTAAAGTGTACTGGATGTGACTTCATGCCAATGAATATGATGCTTAATAGGAGCGTCGCCTTCTGCTTTATTGGATGGATGCCTGTTTGGTATTTAAATGTACTGGTTACGAGAATTCGGATGCTTGATAAACGTATTGCCTACTAATTACTCTGGATGGGACTTTGAATTATTGTGTTGAATGTTCAGGATGTAAAATCCAAGATCTAGCCATGTACTGTAGCTTGTCCTGAAATATTTGGTTTTGGTGATGTGCAGGGCAATCCCTGTCTTCTGTGATGTGCAGGGCAATCCCTGGTTCTTTGTGACCAGCAGGGTCAATTCCTGCTAATTCTGCTAAATACAGGGCAATCCCTGCCTTTGTGTTGTCTAAACTCTACAGCCATTGTAGTGACCTATGCCTCCAAGTTTGCCCCTCCCTTTGAATCAAAGCCGGCCAACTCGACCAGCTGCCACGTCCACAAGGCCTACAACATCTAGAACATTGGTATCTGGGTATCCAGTAAGTATGAGACTGCGGGGTTTCAGCTGTATCTGGGACTGGTACCAGTATGGGTAAAATAATAATCATTTACGTAACATCTGATTAGTCAGCAGCTGGATAGCCAGGGCTCTGGGTATCCTACAGCCAAACTAAGAAATGTGATTGTCTTTTGTCTCTTAGTAACGTAGCCACCGAGCTGGAGGGTTCACCAGCAAAACACCAGTTAAACCTGTACATATGTAAATAGTAATCAGATAACCTCAACGTCACTTCCCCATTCCTAACTCCTTTGTCTCTCAAATAAATCTCTTGTTACTGTTTTGAAATGTTGGTGTGAGCATATTATTAGAGAAAGAGTCTTTAAATGCAAAGTGTTGAAATGTAGGGAAATGTTTATTGGGACATGTCTGGGGGTGGCTAATGGTATTCGTGGGTGGTATAACATCTCAGGGGGTTATACCTGTAACAGCTAGCCCACGTAAAGCACTCTGAGTGGAGGCACTGCGCAAAGGTTTTAAAAAGGTTATCAGTTAAACAAACCCAAACCCCTTAGCCTAGCTTGTAAGTAGAAGGCAGGGGTGTAACACTGGGAATAGCGCCACCCAGGGGTTACATGTTTCTTTGCACTTATTTTTCCACACTATTATTTGCTGTTCTTACATATTGTGGGGTGGGGTTGTGTATTTATTGTTTCCCAGGCAGGCTGCACCCTTGTGCTTAGTGTTACATTAAGGACTCCCTCAACTGGAGGTACAGTATGCCACAAAGCAAAAAAACCTGAAGGCCAACTTGAGGGGAGGGCCCAACATCCTAAAGGCTTACTCAGTACAACAAAAAGTGCACACCACTCAGTACAAGAAATGGTAAACACAACTTAGTACAACACAAGGTACATACCACTCAGGACAACAAAAGGTACACACCACTCAGCACAACAAAGGGTACACACCACTCAGTACAACAAAAGGTACACACCACTCAATACAACAAAAGGTACACACCACTCAATACAACAAAAGATACACACCACTCAGTACAACAAAGGGTGCACATCACTGAGTACAACAAAGGGCACACACCACTCAGTGCAACAAAATGTACACACCACTCAGTACAACAAAAGGTACACACCACTCAGTACAACAAAGGGTGCACATCACTGAGTACAACAAAGGGTACACACAACTCAATACAACAAAAGGTACACACCACTCAGTACAACAAAGGGCACGCACCGCTCAGTACAACAAAGGGTGCACATCACTGAATATAACAAAAGGTACACATCGCTCAGTACAGCAAAGGGTACACACTACTCCGTACAGCAAAAGGTACACACCACTCAGTACAACAAAGGGTGCACATCACTGAGTACAACAAAAGGTACTCACCACTCAGTACAACGAATCCTATTTAGAGTATGGCAACCTATTAAATTCTGAGTTGGGTAGGCAAAAAGTCTTGGAAAGGGAAGCTAGGGAACGGGGAAGTAAATTGCAGGGGCACTACATGGGGGACTGGGCAGCATGTAGGGGATGTAGGGTACTTGTGGTTAGGAGCCCCTCCTGCAGATGACTCCTTGGTCCAACAGTGAAGAATAGGCAATAGTGAGGGAGGGCAAGAGGGTGGAACTGGGGCACCTACCAAGATCCAATACCTGCCTCTGGAAGTACAGGTTTGACCAGAGCCCAACACTAAACATGCTGGGGTTGGTACACCCATAAGGAAGGCACCGTCGGCAAATGGCAAGTAAGGACAGGGTGGGATCCCCAAAGGGTTATTAGGGATAGTGTTAGCTGGGGACTCCACTGTGATGGGGACAGAGTGGATGGTGTGTTCTACAAACTGGGAAATGATGAGTGATGTGCTGTAATTCTGGGGCTATGACGGCCAGACTCAGATCTGAGGAGGTCAGGTCTCATTGGGATGGATGGTGGGAAACCAGATGATATGGTGCATCTAGGTACCAATACCTGGCAATGTGGAGAGTGGGAAAGATTCAAGAGAGTTTCCACACTCTAGGCAGAACTCTGAAAGAAAGGGCAGGTCCAGTAACCATCTCAAAGGCCCTACCGAGGACATGTGAAGGACAGAAGTGGCAATACTTGATTTTTCACTTTAATGCATGGCTAAAGGGATGGTGTGAAATGTAGGGGTTTCAGTATCTGGGAGATTGTGGTCATTAATTGAAAGGGTGGCAGTTGTTTAAGAGGGATGATCTTTACCCTAATGAGGAGGGCACCTGGGTGTCGGGGCAGAGATTTTCAGCACATATCATTACTCAGTTATCCTAGATAAATGGAGATGCAATGCAGACGAGGATAGGCACACTGCCATGAGCAAGGGTGGCCTAATGGATCACCCCCAAATACTGTAACTGACAAAGCAGGCAGCGTACACACATAGCAAAACAGATGTCACCAAGAGTGGAAACAGAGGGGAGGAAGGGGGATCAGGTGCGGAAATAGGAAGGGGCTAGCAATGCAAGAGCAGAAGCTTGAGCACAGGAAGCACACATTATGTGGGGAGAACATACGGTATTCCTAGAGGAGGTCAGAAGACAGGCAGCAGTCATGAGGCCCAAGGGGGGTAGCTGGCAGCAGAAAGAAAGGAGCAAGACAGGAAGGGTGAGCCATAGGGATTTCAGGAGAGTGGTGTGTGGAAATACCAGAAGCCTAGGGGAAAAAAATGTGTGACCTCCAGGTGTTGGTAGCTGCCACCTCAGCAGGATGAAGGTAAAAGCAGAGAGATGGGGGATATGATCAGAAAGGCGGCAAGGAAGGAGGTGGTGGTAATAGTTGGGGACTTCAACTTGCGCAAGATTGGAATGTCCCAACTGCCACATGCAATAGGAACCAACTGTTCCTGGACAGAGTCCAGAATGGGCTCCTGTTTCAAGGGGTAAATTAACCAACAAGAAAGGAGCCATACTGGACCTGCTGCTAACAAATGGGGAGCATGTTATGAATGGTAGGTTAAGGAACCAATGGGTGGCAGCAACCACTGGTCAGTGTGGTTCCGCATTGATATGGGGAAGGAGATCCTGCCCACGAAGATGTATGATGGACTTTTGGAAGCCTGACTTTATCAGGATGGGTGGGATACTGATAGAGAATCTAATTAGCCTAAGGGAAGACATGGACATAGATCAAAAGTGGACCATGAACAGAGAAGGGACCATGGCAGCCTCTGAAACCTGCCTTAAGTAGAGGGTAAAGAAATCCAAATCCAAGGGACATGGACAGGGCAGTAAAGAAAAGAGGGCCTCATATAGAAGGTATAGGAAGCCCCAGAAAGAGGTAGACAAGGAAGCTTACAGCAGCATCAGCCAGAATGCAGTGCATTAATACTGCAGTATATCACAAAATGCTGCAGTATGCTGCAGGGAACAGTGTAATTCAATGGTAATTAAGCCGTTTTGTCATGTAGAATTTTGTGACGTCATTTACTGCAAGTTATTATGTTACATCATGATTGAAAAAGTGAGAGAGGCTGGTAAGGTGGTCAGGCAGGCAAAGCAAGGAAGGACATGAAAATAGTGGAGAGGGTCAAGAAAGGGGACAAAGTCTCCTTTGGATACATTAGGGAAGAAAGGGCTACAAAGGAGGGCATTGTGAAATTAGAAAAGGGGATGGGGTTTGCGGAAGGCAGCAAAGATAAGGCAGAGGTATTGAATGAATACTTTTGTTCTGTCTTTACTAAAGAGAAAGATGGACCAGTGCCACAAGGGAAGATCGGTAGGGGAAGGGAGGGGGTGGATATGGTAGAGGGTTATGGTGGACCTGGTTATGAAGGGGCTCAGGACCCCAAAGTTGAACAGGTCCCCAGGACCCAATGGCATGCACCCCAGATTGTTACGTGAACTAGTGGCAGAACTTGGGGACTTGCTCATAGATCTGTTTAAAGGTTCACTAGATAAAAAGGTGGTACCACAGAAGTGGGAACCACACATTTGGTACCACTGTATAACAGCGGTCCTAGAGATGACCAAGAGAACTATAGGCCTGTCAGTTTGACATCTATAGTGGGCAAGCTGATGAAGACCATCCTAAAAGAAAATGGTTGGTTGAATTCCTTGAGGCTAATGGACTCCAGTATGAGAGACAGCATGGGTTCATGGCAGGGAGGTCGGGCCAGACTAGCTCAGTCAACTTCTTTGACTGGGTGATGAAAGCAGCTGATGGGGCAGCCAGTAGACATGCTGTATTTAGATTTCAGGAACACCTTTGATTCCGTCCCCTGCAAGAAACTGATCAAAAAGTTGGAAGACTTAAGGGTGGGAAGCAAAATGACTACATGGGTGGCAAACTGGCTCAGTGGAAGGACCTAAAGGGTGATGGCGGGGGAGAGCTCTTAGTATCGAGGGAGATTACCAGCGGGGTCCTGCAGGGGTCAGTGCTCAGACCTGTATTGTTTAGTGTGTTCGTAATGACATAGGGGATGACATTAGTGGCAAGATTTGTCTCTTTACAGATGACACTAAACTCTGTGGGAGGGCAGGCACTAAAGAGGGAGTCAGGGACCTTGGGCAGGACCTTCATTTCATTGTTATTATCAGGAAATACCTTTGAATACAAGTGCTCATTTTCAAAGATTCCACATCATAAAAATGTTGCAAAGCTAGAATGTTGGTCAGGTATCTGGCAACTGGGGTAATGTGAAAAAGTGTAAAGTCATGCACATTGGCTGCAAAAACCTGAGAGCTGAATACAGGCTTGGGGGGGGGGGGGTAAATGTTACAGCACCTGAGGAGGGAAAAGAAGATCTGGGGGTAGCTATAACCAGCAACCTTAAGCAGTCTGCACAATGCAAAAAGGCAACAGCCAAGGCAAACAGGATGCATAGCTAGGGGGTTCACAAGCAGAAGGAAGGAAGGATGGGATCCTGCAGCTATAAAGATCCATTGTGTTGTCACACCTGGAGTATAGTGTACAGTATTGGAGTCGGTACCTGCGGAAGGACATAAATCAGCTCGAGGCAGTACAGTGGAGGGCCACGAAAATGATTCAGGGTCAGCAGGACAGCCCATATGAAGACAGGCTGAGGAGCCTTAATATGTACTCACAGGAGAATAGAAGAGTAGGAGGACATGGTTGAAATGTTTAAGCACCTTAAAGATATATTATAAAGCAGTGGAACCTCTTCGACCAATCAGAGTGCAGCATTACTCTCTCTCTTATTGAGTGTACAGTTGTAGCCTTGTGCTGCTCCCTACAGCTGATTCCCATAAGCGTAACTTTCACTTGTCACACTGCTCGTCTCAGAGTTGCTGCAGCAGAATCAGTGTGAGAGGAATCTCAGTAAAAGTCTGTATTCAAGCAGAAAAGGTGACTTGCCCCCTGCAGTGGGTGGCACATAAAAACATTTCCAGTCCTTCTTCCATCCTCCCTCTCCTTTGCCAAACCACCTGCCCACCCTCGCTTGAGTTGGGGCCAGTACCTGGTTCTGTTGAAGGAAGCCGGGTATCCTTGTCAGCCGTTTCAGAGTGAGATGCTGCCAGCACCAGTTCCTGACACAGGCTCCCAGAAGACAAACAGCAGGGTGCAGACAATGTCGGCAAAACATTTAAAAAATTAAAAAAAGAAAAGATTTAATCCGTGGTTCCTCCTTGCTGCCACCATTGAAGCGATGCTCCGTTTTGAAATGCAGGAACCTACCACCACCACCACATTAAAAGAGGCAGTATAGTGTAGTGGTCTAAGGCTCTGAGCTGCAAATTTGGTGACATCCAACAAACCAGACCTGGGTTTGAATCCCACAGCTTCCACTTGCATACTGTGTGACCCTAAGCAAGTCACATAACCTCCTTGTGCTCCCAGGTTGCTCCTGTAAACAAAAAAAAACCTTCCAGCTTAGTGTGCTGTACCTGAATAAATAAAAAAAAATGCTGGAGAACCAGCAAAATGAGCATCAATAAAAGCAACATTCTTAGCAAAATATTTGTACCTTTTGGGCTAGAGGCAGTACCAGTGCTTCATAATATATTAATACATAGACTCAGGGGTGTCTGTTACCGGATAAGAAAGTTATCTTGTGCTGTTTTGGGCTGACAGAACCGCTCAGCTTCACTTCACGGTCCTCTCACCCAAAACAGCATGAGATAACCTTCTTATCCTGTAAGAGACACCTAACTCTACTATTTATATATATATATATATATATATATATATATATATATATGTATATATGTGTGGATCTCTTTTGCTTAAGTGAGATCAGGAACACAAGAAGGCACAGTTACAAACTGCTGGTGGGGGGTTCAAAAAGGAGGTCAGTAGACATTTCTTTACAGAGAGGGTAGTGTCAAGGTGGAATAAACTACTGGCAGAGGTTGTCAACCAGAAGACGGTGGGTGGATTTAAGAGGGGTGGGACAAAGTAAAGGGGAGGGTTAGAATTAGAGGGGCAGGGGTAATACCAACTTATACAGGGGGGCCCACGTCAGGTAAACTTAATAAAGCATATGGCCTTCTTCAGCTGGCATATTCACATGTTCAAATGTAGATGTGGTAAACAGAAAGTGGGGTATAATCAGGGAAGGGTTAGACATCACTAGCCTCTGAGTAGGTGGGAAAGAACCAGAAGTGTAGGAAGCCTATATGGCACACAAAAGAGTAGTGCGGACCATGCAAGGGAAGAGGATGGCCTTCAAACATTGGAAAAGCCAACCAAATAGATGACAAAAGAGGAGTTTTCATAAGAAAACTAAAAGAGGACAACAGGCAGGTGAGAAAGGTGGAAGCAGAAGCTGTACTCAAATTGAAGAGGCCGTCTTCCTTCTGATACATCAGAGAAATGCGTAAGACTGAGAAAGGAATTGTCTGGCTGAAAAGCAGGAGAGGTGGGAGGAAAACAATACTGGTAAGGCAGACATGACAAATTTCTGTTCTGTCTTTACAGTGGAAGTAACTGAATCCCTCCCACAGTGTGGGATCTGGCCAAGGCACTGAGGCGGTGTGAGTATTGACATGGGAGCCATAGTACAGGAGAAGGTACTAAAGGGTCTAGGGTCACTAAATGGCCTGCACCCAAGGGTGTTAAAGGTGACAAAGATTTTTTACACCTGGATGACTCCTGTGTCCACCCAATATATTCTGATAAATTTTCACCTTTTTGTGTTAAATTAATAATTTTTTGCCTTTTTAAGTTTCCTAAATCCCTCTCTCCTCAGCAGTTGCTGCTTTCTCTTTTCATACTGCCTGAACATTCTATGTCATCGATAACACCATTCCAGGTCATTCAGATGAATAGCATGGAATGGTGTAACCGATGTCATGGAATGACTTAGAAATATGAAAAAAAAGAGCAGTAGCTGGTGAGGAAAGTGCAATTCTATGTAGGTCTCAGAACACCCCAAAGCTAAAGTATTTATTTATCAAAAATTAGTTAAAGCATATTGTAACACATAACTGGCATGGAAAGGAAAACTGGAGTGCAGTTAACCATGAAAACATTAAATTACTTTCTATCACCTTTGAAGGAGATGGGGCAAGTGCTACTGGTACCACAGACCTCTTCAATTGGTTGCTGGAGAAAGGTGTGGTTCCAGTTGACTGGAGGGTGCCTGATGTGGTGCCACTACACAAGAGTGGCAGTAGGGATGACCTGTGAAATTACTGGCTGGTCACTCTGACCTCAAAAATGGGTGAGATGCTGGAAGCCATCATTAAGGAAAGGTTGGTGGAGTTCCAGAGGTGAATGGGTTGCTGGACAGAAGACAGCATGGAATTGTAGGGGGAAGATCTTGTCAGAAGAACCTCATAGACTTCTTTTACTGAGTAACCTGTGTTACAAAGCTATTGACAAGGGACAAGCTGTAGAATATACAATACTTACATTTTATTTTTTATTTTTTTCTTCTCCTCCCCCAGTCAGCCTTCCTTCTGAGGAGTGCCCCAGCCTGGTCACCCTGAAATCAGTCACCTTCTTTGCCCAGGGCTTGTCCCCCCTGGTGGGCCGGTGGGGTCCCCCAAACCCACCACAGAGAATGGATCCGGTTCTGGTGGCATGCACAGCTGGTCAGGTGCAGTACCTGCAGATGCTCCTCGTCATCCTGCCACCAGCATTTTTCCTCCAATTTTCACCCCTGGAGATGTGATGTGCAAAGGTGTCATGTCACACACCGAGTGCTCCCACGTGATGTGCACTGATGCCTGCCACATCCCCTGATCTGTCTGGACTCAGAGCTGCCTTTCCCCCAGTTTCTGCCAGGGGCCAGGCGTGCTGTGGGCTCTGCCCACTCTGCCCCACCCGGAGGAGAGTGGTACTGTGGACGCTTGAGCTTCCTCCCTCCGGCTGACCCTCAGGCAGCCTGGATTCGCTCCCAAACCTGGGCCATTGGCATTGCAAGTGGCAGCATTACTGCTGTGCTGGCAGGCTGCCAAAATACTTACATTTTAATAAAGCCTTTGACTCCATTTCACATAGAAGTCTAGTCAAGAAACTGGCTGACCTGGATGTAGGGGGAGAAACTACCGGGGCTGGGAACAGACAGGAGAGAGAGAGAGAGAGAGAGAGAGCACAAAAGTGGTTCCGAATGGGGATTTCTCAGAGGTGAGGGGAGTCACCAGTGGAGTGCTACAGTTGTCAGGCCTTGGACCGGTGCTCTTCAACACTTTTATCTGTGACATAGGTGAGGGCATTCAGGGCCAGATATGTCCTTTGTGGATTACACAACAATCTGTGGGAGGATGGACACTGAAAAAAAGGAATAAGGATAATGAAAGAAGATTTGGGGATGGCAGAGAGGTGCTACGGTGCATGGCTGATGAAATTCAACACAAAGAACTGCAGTATCATGCACGTAAGAGCAAGGAACCAGAGAGCAGACTACAGTATTGGGGGGGGGGGGTGGAGCAGATGACAGAGAGGAATCTGGGGTCATTATATCTGATAACCTCAAATCAACTGTGCAGTGTACTAAGGCAGCAGATGAGGCCAACACAATGGTGGGATGCATAGACAGTGGGATCAGCAGGAGGTGCAAGGAGATGATACTGCCCCCTGTATGGATCCCAGGTAAGATCACTTGAAGTACTGTCAAAGTCTAGCCCTGCTCCACTTTTTCCACTTCTTCCCATTTTTCTCCTATTCCTTGCCCTTCTTCTCTCTCTTACCCTTCTCCTTCAATTCTCTCTCTCTCTCTCTCTCTCTCTCTACCCTTCTGCCTTCCTTCCCTCTCCTATGCCCTTCCACACTAGTTCTCTACTTCCCTTGTTCCTCCCCTCTGTGCTCCTCCCCGCTGCACTCTATCCCCTACTGCCCTCCCCAATGTAATGTTCTTTCCCTGTTCCTAAGCAATGTATCTCCCACCCTGGCCTTGTGATATGTTATTTATTATTCTACATGTGTGCCTAGTATGCATACATTCCAAATGAGCAAAGCTTTGCAATATTTAATTTAAAATCTCTGTATGATGTTTTGTTTTATTGTATAATCTATTGTTATATTATGTACTTATCCATCTTCCCCCATCTCCCAGGGTGCATTTGGAAATTAGCTCTTTTTCAGCTCAGTATGTCTTTCCTGGTGAAACATTTGAAATAAAGAAATAAATAAATAACTGTGCAGTTCGGGAATCCGCATGTAACTCCCGATTGACTCCATCCAATCAGTAGGTTCACAGACCTCAAAGGGTTAATTCTAGCCAGCATGGAGATGCCCTGCTGTCTGGATTGGCTGGGAGTTTTCTGGGGTGTAGCCTGCTCCTAGTGAGCCATCAGGTGTGGCTATTTACTCAGTTTGGTTCCGGGGGGAGCTGAGAAGAGCTGCTGTTTACAGCTGAAGGCCTTGCTGGATGTGGAACCCACCTAAGCCTTAGGATCTTGATGGCGGCTGTCTACCATGGAGTCTCCAGTGGGGAGTTACTTCAATGTACACTGATATTCAATGCCATTATTTTATATCCAAAGCTAAATTTGTAGCCTTTGTGGTAGAAAATGTGATTGTTCTGGACTTTGAATAGGAAATGTATTAAGGTGCGTGGGTACCTCTTCCCCTGCTCGATAGCAAGGGGCATTTCCTATAATAGTTGTATTTGGTAATTGGGTTATATTGCTTTGGCACTATGGGGATCAAGCTTGGGAGAGAGTGAGAGGCAGGATGTGGTAACTGGGACCCCCAGAGGATGACTGCCTCTTCCAGCCCCTGTAAACTGCAGGTCAAATCCCAACTTGTCCTGCAATCTATGGGGAAGTAGCCTGGAACAGGTGGAAATGATAAAGGCTCCAAGGCCTCTAAGTTGGCTTCGATAATTCCACAGGAAGGTGGATGTGCCAAAACCCTCAGGCTGTGGTGGACTCTTGCTTGGGGGGCAGTGGTGAAGTGGGTACTGAGTCTAGAGGGGTTTGCAAGCATGGAATCCCTGGGTAGTTTCCTGGCGGAATGCCCCATAGGTATATCCATATTTCTGTGCTGGTGCTGTTCAACATCTCAGTTTGGAGTCTGAGTAAGTGTACCTCATGCAGGGTCCAGTAAAGTAATTTAAGTGTGAAACCCACAGTTCAGTTAATGTTTTAGGTGCTCCAGCGTTGCCCACAGCCCCAGAATACATGCATATGCCTGGTAGTGCGCGCCTGTGCCCTGACAACATGGCTTCTGGAGTAGGATATTGAAGTTCCTGAAAGTGCAGTTCACACTGTAGAAAGAAGAACCTGAAACCTTCTGGCTGGGACTTATGATTCTAACCCTTGTAACAATATGCTCATGAGTTTTTGCATTTATTAAAATGGATTCTGTTGGACTTTATCAGTGATTTGGTCATTCAGTTATTAGTTACCAAGGGTTTACCTGCTAGCCAGTTGATTTGCAGCACTCAAGAGCCAAAATGTCCCTGCACCCAGAAGGTCACCTCTGGCTTAGGAGGTCAAGTAAGTAAATTTATTATTTGAGGAAAATAGGAGTAGGGTCACATCATTTCAGAAGAGGGTCACTAAGATGATTCGGGAACAGCAGAGAAGGTCCTACATGGAAAGGCTGGCAGACCTTGAGCTGCATTAGCTGGAAATGGGGGGTGGGGATGGATATGCTAGAAACATTCAAAGTTCTACAGGGAATAAGCAAAGTTGCACCAGCAAACTGTTCACCTTGCATGCAAACATGAATACTAGCGGTTACTCAAAGAAGGTGGTGAGGCAGGTTTAAAGGGGATACCAGGAAGTACTTTTTTACGTCTGTTGTGGGCTGAGCCTGCAGCCGTCCTGCAGTAGTTCTAAAAACAAGCCACCAGATTGACACCAAAAAGCAGTTCCATTTTGGAGATGCAGTACAATCATTCTGAAACTCCAAAACAGTCCTCTCATCCCTGCACCCCCCGGCAGGTGCACTATTTTGGTTGCCAGTCTCCCGCCATGCTCAAGATGGCCACTGATGTGTACTGTGTTTGCGTGAGTAGTTGTGCATTGTGTGACTGCACCGTGGCCATCTTGGGCATGCCGGACTGTTTTGCCATGAGCTCAGTGAGCGCAGCTGCAGTATTGTGGGCTCTGGCCAGACTTTGTTTACAGAGAGCGTGCTGGACATGTGGAACAGATTGCCCATCTAGATGGTGTATGCAAAGTCAGTAGGAGGATTCAAGCAGAGGTGTGACAGACATGTGCGTCTAGTGGGATACATGGGGGGAGGGAGCAAAAGTAGCGAGAGAGGATGGGTGACCACCAGGGGACTCTGACTCGGGGGCTAAGTAGGGATAAGGGCAAACTAGATGGACCAATTATCCTTCTGCAATCAAGTCCTATGTTTCTGTTTTTATAATAGGCTCAGTAATGGGACTATATGCTAATGTCAGCATTCTGATTGACTAACACACACAGACTTAAACTTGCTCTTCACTGTCAATATTCTGCCACTGACCTGTACAGAAAATACAGCAGCAAGAAGTTCATGTAACTTCTCTAAACCCTTCTTCTATTTATTTATTTATTTTCATTTCATTTTCTCAGTATAATAGCTATTCTAGTGCGACTTAAGCTCAGTAATAAGTATATCTGGGACTTTACATAAACTTCATCTTGGCCTGCTTTTGGAGTTTATGCTGCACTGGATATGGTTATTGCCATGTAAACCCTCGCCACTATACTATTAAAGGGAAAGGGGAAACTGTTTAACCAAGAAAGGCACACTAAGCTGGAGTCTGTTTCCAGGTGTGACCTGGGAGCACAAGGAAGTTAAGTGACTTGCTCAGGGTCACACAGTATATAAGTGGGGGCTAATGGGATACAAACCTAGGTCTTCAGGTTTGCAGCTCAGTGCCTTAACCACTATGCTATATTATAGGTATATTGTACTGTAAAAGATCCCTCTTAGTCAATCAGAATGCAGAGTTACTGGCCGGTTATTACCATGTAAATCCCCACCACTATACTATTTTTTTTAACTCTATTTTTCTGTTCCTTGGGTTGGCTGGAGATACAGTCTATATCTGCCTGCTGAATCCCATTCAGGTTCACTCCCATGTGCTGTCCCCACTGGAACTCACCTGGCCCCTGGGAGACTGTGGTTTGCTCCACACGGTGGGGATCCCCCCCCCCCACAGCCCAGAGGGAGTGAGGTCCAAGATGCTAATCCAGTGGTTGGTGGCCAGTGACCCATGAGACAGTGGAGGTGGCACTGGCAGGGATCCTGGATGTCATTCGGCTCATCCAAAGGGTTTTTAATCTTAAGGTTATCCATGGTGGAGGTGAATGTGCAATGACATCATTGTACTTTTGGACGCACTTCTGCGCCTCCACCAATCCCCAGCCACAGCACTGGTCCCAGATTCACCTACCCTTAGCTGTTGCTGGGGGTCGGTATGCTGCTAGGTGACAGATCCCTCCCTCCCTGAAGAAGGCAAGCAGTCCATTGGATGCTTAACCTTCTCTCCCCAGCCAGCTATCTGATAGTCATGGGTTTGCTCCCTGAACCCGGAGTGTCGGCATTACAAACAGTAGTGTTATTGCTGTGCTTGCGGGCCGTCCCACCACTATATATTATTGGTATATTAATGAACATTCTGCAAATTACACTTGCAGGTTGCACAATTATTAAAATGTATGGGGGGGTATATGATGATTCAGAAATAGGGCCCACAGTGTGCTCCTAATGGCAGATGGAGTTAGGAGATGGAATGAAGACTGTAGGAGTGATACAGTAAGGCCTCTGCTACAGTGTAGGAAGGGGTTCAGAGAACAAGGATTACCTGGAACAGTATGAACCATGTCCCGTTTTGCTGCTTTCAAAGTCACTCTGTAGGTTGTAGATGGTGTGGCCTTGGTGTATAGGGATGATGTCCTTCATAGAATGGATTCTTGAAAGCATCAGAACCAAATACATTGAGAGTGGAACCAACCTTGGAAAGAGAAGAAGTAGGAAGACTTATTAGGATTCTCTAGGATTCTGCAATGCCTACAATCATCATCAGGTATTGAGAATTCCAAACCTAAACATGTACTGTAGATTGACAGTAGGGATGTGCAGTAAATTATGCAAGATATTTGGGTTGGCTGGGTTTTGCGCAGTCTGATGGGGCAGACTGAATTGGACTTTTTTAGGTCTGATCCGATCTAAGGATGGAACTGCCCCTCTGTGGAAGGGAAGAACACATACCTGCTTGGCCACCTCTGCTCTCTCTTCTAGCTACTTCCTGTCCAGCAACAGCCAATCAACAGGTTGGATGTCACACAGGTGGGAGGAGAAGCAAGAGAGAGAGAGCAAGTTAACTGCGAGGCACAGCAATCAGTGCCATGGAAGCAGGGTGAGAGGATGGCGCTGTTGCAAGCTCTGCAAAATAATTAAGGAATTGCCCTATTAAGGGTCATTTGTTAGGGGATGAGCCTCATTAGAAAAGATGCTTAATGGTTAATTTCAAGGGAACAACTCAATCAATAAAACAAGCCTTTTGTGGCTTAGTTTTGGTAAAACCAGGTCTAACTATTATAGCCCTATACAGGACTAAGAGGGAACTAGAACCAACATTAAACCTTAGAGCTATTTGGGGGAACCAGATTAAAAAAAAGTAATTTTAAGTGCTAATTATTTGGAGAAACAGATGAAAAATTTAGCAGCCCTTTCAGGGCCACTTTGTGAGACAACAAGGTCAAAAATGAATTCTTTCAATTTCTTTGGGGAACCAGACAGGACTGATCCCTGAGGTACATCACAGCTCTGAGACATCGGTCAGAATGAATTGATGCCCCCTGAAGAACCCACTACATCTGATCTGAAAGGAAGGACTGGGACTAAGATAACTATTTGTGAGAATCCTCACATGAATATCAAGTGCAGTGGTAAAATCAGGTAGGAGCCCACAGCAACTCAGTTCTACAAACCCTCAAAACATTGGATGAAAGTTCCCGCACTTCTGCCATTTATTTTTTTGAAATTTAAGAAATTGTATTAATTATCAAAACCAAGGGGGCTTATTACACACACAAGAGAAACAGAATACATAAATACAGCAGTAGAACCACAACAGACTTCTTGGTACATGACCCAAATAAGCCCCCCACCACCCCAACCCCCAAAACCCACCCCTTCCCACCTTTAGGAGTGTGCCAACACTGAGAGTGACAGAGGAGAGAGAGACCAGCCAAATGACAAAAAGCCCTCTATTTACCTAACTAGCTCTAAATAACAGCACTTTTATTTTAAATATAACACATATAGCTTACCCCATTTCCTATCAAAACCCACCATATTGTTACGAAATCCTGCAATTAAGCACTCTGTTCTAAAAAACACTGAAATATCATTTAACCATTCACTATAGGAAATGGTTAATTGATCCATCCAATGCGTAAGGATTAACTTTTTAACAATAATAGATATCAACGCAATGTGGAATCTACACTCTTTGACCTGAATACCAGAGTATTTACCTAACAGACAAACTTCAGTTGTAAACAGGTCCTCCAGTCCTAAGCAGGGATCCAATTTAGAACGAATTTCCTGTCAAACTGGGAATACTTTTTCACAGTACCAGAATATGTGCACCATATTGCCTTCCATTTTACCACAGCGAGTACAGTTAGAATCCAGTAATCTGCCAATTTTAGCCAATCTAACAGGCGTATAGTACATATTATTCAATATATGATATTGAGTAAGCCTAAGTCTGTCCTGGGAATGGTATAAGTAAAGATCCTTCCAAATCTGAGCCCAGTCAAGGTATAGATCAGGGAGTAAAATATTCCAGCTAGTTGAACCAGAAAGGGGATTAGAGCCAGCCATAGACAGCAGGAGAGAGTATATTGTAGAACTGCTGTGTGGTTTCAAAGCGTAATCAAATAATTGAACCAGTAGGGCTTTAACACTTGCTGTCTTAGGCCTAAAACCAAAAAGAGCACATATGAGATGCCTTAATTGGAGTACTTTAAATATCTGATTCCTTGGGATATCAAATTTAGAAAGAATTTCTGGGGAAGAGAGCAGATTATCATGGGAAAATAGGTTTTCCACTCTCGCCTCGATCAGTGGAGGGAGCCAATGATTCGGAAGCCAGGAACCACCTATTTTAATGTTGGGATTTACCAGTATCAGTTGCTCCATGTCATATTTATGGAATATCTTAAAGTATGCGCAACACTGAGAAAAAACTTTGAGCGAGGTGGCAATTACCGAGTCACGCAATATCACTGGCAGTGAATTTTTACCCAAATAGAAAACCGTGGAGGGATTAGTGAAATTAGCACTTAAAAGATTGTTCTCTATTTGGTGCCAAATAGGGATATAATTCAACTCCCTTTGAGGAAGCCATTTCCCCAACTTGGTTAAATGGCTCGCCCAATAGTAGAATAGAAAGTTAGGGAGGCGAAGACCTCCTGTATTCTTGGGCAAACTGAGTTTACTGTAAGCACGACGAGGATGCTTACCACCCCAAATGAACCCAGAAACCAAGGAATGCAGACATTTGAAAAGGACATCGGAAGCCACAAATTCAGCAGGTTTATAGGATAAAAGAGACGAGGCAAAACGTTCATCTTAATCACATCAATCTGCACCCATAAGGATAAGGCCAGCTTTTGCCATCTTTGGAGATCATGCTGAGTGGTCACCATCAGGTCATCCAGATTAAGTTTCTTGGTATAAATGAGGTCCCTAGTTAAATAAACACTGAGGTATTTAATTGCTTAGGAAGCCCATTTAATGCTGAAATGAGCAAAATCCAATTTCACCGTATAACTGTGAGCGGGAAAATCTCCATTTTAGAGATGTTCAGTTTGTAGTTAGATAACCTACCATACTGGCCGATAACCCCTGACACATACTCCAGGGAATGTACCGGCTGGTCCAGATGAAGAAGAACATCATCTGCATATGCCGAGAGCATTAAGGACTGGTTAGTGATTGGAATACCCTTAATTTGAGGACAGTGTTTCAACTGACAAAGGAGGGGTTCCAAATAAAGGGTTAAACAGAAAAGGTGAAAGGGGACAACCCTGCCTAGTACCGGTAAATAGTAGAAATCTAGCTGAGAAGACCCCATTACAGTAGATCCTAGCTGAGGGACAGGAGTATATTGATTGAATCATTGCAATGAAGGAAGAAGGAAAGCCTAATTTCTTCAGAGTTACCCATAGAAATTCCCAATACACTCTGTCGAAGGCCTTCTCCGCATCAAGAGAAATTAGGGCCATTGGAGACTGAAAGGATTGGGCCACGCGAAAAATATGTGTGAGAGTTCTCAGATGATCTACTGAAGAATGACCGGACACAAATCCTACTTGTTCCGGACTTAAGAGTGGAGTCCACAAGGCTTTTATCCGAAGAGAAAGTACTTTAGCTAGAATTTTAATATCGCAATTTAAAAGAGAGATCGGCCGATAACTAGTTGGGTCCTGTTGGGGCTTATTTGGCTTGAGCAAAAGGACAATTGTTGCCTCCAGAAGGGTTGGGTCTAGTTTGTCTGCCATAAACATATAATTAGGCAATGGGGGGATAGCTCTTTAGAAAATATTTTGTAAAAATTTGAAGGAAACCCATCAGGACCGGGTGTTTTATCTGGAGCGAGGCTATTGATGGCCATTGCTATTTCTTCTACTGTTATTGGAGAAAGCAAGGAAACCTGGGATGTATCATCCAAGACGGGGAGATTTAAAGAGTCCAGAAAGGCCTCTATCTCCTGAGATGATATTTGAGAAGGACATTTACCATATAATGTTTTATAAAATGTCTCAAAAACCTGGGTGACCTCTCGAGGTTCTGTTTTAATAGAGCCATCTGATGATCGAATGGAGGGAATTAAACGGGAACTCTCTAACTGACGTAGCGGTAAAGCTAGCATCCTACCAGCCTTCTCACCCTGGTCGACATATTTGGCCTGAGTCTTAAAGAGAGCGTATTCAGCCTTCTCCTTGATCAACTCAGAGTACTCGTTACACAACGCCATCAACTCTTCTAGGGTAGCCAAAGATGTATTAGAGGCCAAAGAGTTCTCCTTCTCTTTAATCTGAGTTAACAAGGCTAGAGCCCTAGCCTCCCTAATCTTTTTCCTCCTAGAAGCTATTTTAATAAACTTTCCCCGGAGATAGCATTTTAAGAAACACCAGAGAAGGTCACCTCTGATATTGAGATCACCATTATGTTCCATAAAAGTGGAAATCGAAGTTTTAATGCGAGAAACCGAGTTGTTATCTTTTAGTATCCAAGTATTCAACTTCCAAACCGTATCCCGCTGAGCCTTGACGTCCAAAGAGATAACTATCCAATTTACTGAATGGTCAGAGATAACTATGGACTCAATACCGGATTGGCAGAGACCCTGGATAAGGGAACAGCTAAATAAAAAGTAATCAATCCTTGACCATGACTGGTGAATGTTCGAATAAAATGTGTAGAGCTGCTGTGAAGGATTCAATGTCCGCCATGGATCACACAAGCACAGCATAGCCGTTAAATCCTTCAGAGCATTCTGTGAAGATGAGAGTGGTTTCAAAGGCCTATATGTTCTTTCCAAATCCTGGGTTGGTAGGATGTTCCAATCTCCCCCTAGAATCAAAAGGGAGGGTAAGAATGATGCTATTTTCTTAGCCAGATCCATTAAAAAATCTGGATCCCCTCCCGGCGGGCCATATACCAAACCCAAAACCACTGTACTGTTATTCAAAATCCCTTTGACCAGTACATATCTCCCTTTGGGATCAGTGAGGGCCATCTCCTCCTGGAAACAGATATTCCTTCTAATTAATATAGCTACTCCCCGACTCAAGGAAGAATCCCCAGCCGCAAACACCTGAGAGATTCCTTGCCTACGTAGCCTAAATACTTCTGAACTTACCAAAAGCGTTTCTTGAAGCAAGATAATACCCGCATTCAAAAGGGCACAATGCTTAAGAATCTGATACCTTTTCGATACGTCTCTCGCTCCTCTGACATTCCATGTTACAACTTTCACAGGGCTATAAGCCATATTTAATCTTGTAAAACATCCTAAATAATAAACCCATCCATACATAAACTAAACCCTTAAGGCACACTCCATCCCACCCCCAAAACCCTCCGCCCATTACAACATAGTTATACAGAAACTCAAATAATATGTAAACCCCAGATGCCATAACCCCCACCCCATTTAGCCTTAGATACAAAAGACTGTCATTAATTACTGTATTGAAGATAAATACCAACAGCCCAGTAAACCATAAGAACCCACCCCCCCATTAACCATAAACACAAAATACAGACAATAAATGCTATGATGACACGGAATAACCGTAGTCCAGAAAACCATAGAAACCCCCCTCCCTCCCAATGAAACCCCAAAACTATTTACAATACGCTTATCAATCCAAAATGAAAAATATCTGAGATTGTTTAATACGGTAACACATAGCCAACCCTTGATGGCATTGAATGCCCCAATACTACAAGAAAACCTAAGAAGACATATAATCCGCCACTAAAAACTCCCCTGTCAAAATATCAAGACTAAGCCCGAAAAAAACAACTAATAATGGGAACCACCAAGCAAAAGAAAACCAAGATGCCACCTCCCCCATTAACTAGTACGCTATGCAGTCTACATGGTCTTACTCCAACCGGAGCTCCCGCACCCCCCATCCCATCCCCCCTGCCCTGAAATAACTGAGATAATCGCCTCACCCAAGCTAGGAGTAGAAACAACCATAAGACACACTGACCTTAAAACTAAATGACCAAAGGCGGGCACCCCCACAGAACAAGTGGCACTGATGGACCACCTACCCCTCCCCTCCCACCAGGTCGCCCTCACCTTCTTAATAGACAGATCAAGGTAGTGCCCTTAAAAGTAAAAATTAAAAATAAAAAGGAATATACCTCGACCCAGACTGCCCAGACATGTAGAAAACCTGCCACACCAGAAACCACCCAACTGACCAAGCCCAAGTATAACAACAAAAAACAGTTAGCCCTGACCCCTTCACACATTATTACACCTAATACCATCATGCTTAACAGAGAATCTAACGAAAATGGTAAATGTAACCATATTAACTGCCCAGACTCCCCAACACTCATGGTACTGAGGGCCAGATAGAAAAGAAAATAGGGTCACCCCCGTTAGCCCCAACAGGTATCCCTCAGGGGAACAGACCTTTAATACGGAGTCTTTAATGCAACGGGAGGCCCACCAATCCAACAGAAAATGGGGACTAACCCCTAATGTGCTTGAGGCAATACCAGAGAGCCTCACACCACATGGAGAGGACCAAGCCTCAAGCACTGCCACTCCAAAGCTAAGTCAAGTCGAGGGAGGCACCCAGGAAAGAATGGGATGCACATGTAACCTTCCTTCTACCATGTTCACTGCCAAACACCAACCACTAACCCCCTTACCAGTTCAACCAAAGTAATAAAAAAAAAAACCCACACAAGCCCTAAAACAAATTGTCCTGACCGGAAGGCGGCCCACCACACACAGGGTCATTGTAAAAAATGAGATTCTGACCAGAGATGCGCAGAGATGCCTCAGAGTACAATCCCAAAAGAAAAACATTGATTGTAACCTGCATTTATCAGACAGACCCCACTTACAGGTTCCAACTGTGTCCCAAAAGACTGACCTGTTGTTACGCCGCACCAATCCTGGGGAATAAATTGGGGAAAGGAACCGAGAGCGTGCACCAGACTGTCCTTCCTTCAGGCAACCTCCCACCATGACCAAAAGTTCCCATATGAGACTCAAGCTCCATATCTGGACCTACCCAGCCTGAGACCAGAGATCCCCCCCAAAACCCACCAAACCAGCACACTCCACGTCACATGAGCAGGTAAAACAAACCAATTTCAACATACCATTAGCAAGCTAAACAAAATTAAGACAGGTCATCATTATAAAAGTTCAATCCTGTTTGAAGAGATCCGGTAGCCGTGTAGCTAAGTCCAAAGCTGCTTGTTCAGGAGTCTCATACGCCAACCAGGAACCATGCACATATACCCTTAATTTAGCCAGGTATTGCATCCTGAAGGGGATTCCAGCAGATATTAATTTGCTGACTGTAGAATGATAAGCAGCCCACTTCTGGCATCTCTCCCCGGGTAAATCCTGAGTAAACCTGAGAGTTGCATTCTCCCATATGACTTTCTGCAGGTCTTTAATTTTACTGAGAACATGTTGTCTCTCTAAGTAGCTTAAGAACTTCACAATAATTGGTCTGGGGGGGGCTTCTGAAGGAGGCCGAGGTCGAAGAGAACGATGAGCCCTCTCAATTTGATAACTAGGACTGAGAGGGGAAAGGCCTACCAATTTCTGCAAAAGCTTCTGTACAAAAGGAATAATATTGGGGCCTTCCTCTGACTCAGGCAGACCAAGAATCAAAATGTTATTCTGTCGACTTCTGCCCACAAATCCTCCATCTTCAGTTGAAGTTTGTGAATCTGTTGACGCAAATAGGATATCTCCGGATCAGTCTTTTCTCTCCATTTCTCTAGCGAGACCGAGCGGGCCTCTGTATCCCCCACCCGTCGTGTGATACCAGTTAAGTCACTACGAAGAGATTTCAGCTCCACCGATATATCTGAGAGTGATTCTTTAAAAGGGAGCATTTCCTGAAGAAAACGATCCTCCGATAATGGAGTAACAGCCGTGGAGGAAGGGTTCGGCTTATCAGAGCTGGCTCCTTGGGCATGTTGCTTCTTAGGCATTTTTTCTGGTGAGGCTGGTGGAGTATGCCTTGGCAAGGCCTGCTTCATGTCGGCCTCCATAAACGGCAGGAATCACGACTTGCGAGCCACGAGACCAATGCAAATCAGACCCAACAGTAGTCGGAGCTTTCTAGCTCTCTTTTAATAGACGAGTATTTTAATAAAACCTTCAAAATAGGCGAGATAGGTGCGAGGCAGCGGGAGCTCCGAATCAGCGCTGCTACCAGAAGCCCTGCATCACATGATCTCCACTTCTGCCATTTATTTCTGTTGAATACTTTAGGAAAGTTCCACCATCTCCAAATGACCGTTCCCCCATGTAAAACATCTAGATGTGAGAGTCCCCCGCCTAGACAATTTCATTGAACATCAGGTCAAGTCGTCATGTAGTTTCCAACAATCTACAGTGCCAAAGGATAAAGAGAGAGACCCATGAGAAGGGAACACAAACAGACCTTGCACACACAGATTTAGCTGGTGTAGTAAAAAACTAGAACAACACAGAAAATGCACTTGGTCGAGCAGGAAAAAAGTCAGTCCAAAGCATGGAATCATGCAAAAATCATGGTTTATTTCAGCAAGAGTTCGGGAGTGTGGCATGGAAGGCCCCAATACTTCAGGACTATGGCATGTTCCTTCGTGGTGGGGCAGCCTTTTTTCCTACCAGATCGACTGAATTTTCTGTGTTGCTGAGATCCATGAGAACCAGCATGAAAGATCTGTCCCCTATGTCTCTTGCCATTGGGAGGTCCTTATGACACTCAAGCTTTCCCAGTACTCTGGAGTAGTTAGCAATCCATTTGGAATGGTAATAGATGTCAGAGTACTGCATATGTTCTCACTACTGAGCCAAGACTATCTTTTGCTCCACCTTCATGAACAAAATCTGGTCACAGCCAATATGGCTGTGGAGAGCTTGTAGGAGCGGCAAGAGCAGTGAACAGAATATGCTGTGCTCTTGCTGCACAGGAGTCAGCTGTAATACTGCAGTTATTACAGTATTGTGCATGCATGATACTCGTACAAGTGCAGTTTGCCATGGAGTCAGCCTTGCGCAACATGGCGGTGCTGACATAACTACGTGTAACAACTCAGTCCCCTTGGGTAACTAGAATCCCATCAGTACTAGTTTTAGGCAGGTAGGAAAAGGTAGCTGGCGGAGAGGTCATTAGGGGCTTTCTATATAATGACATCATTGTTTACTCAGCTAGCCTGAGAGAAGGATGATTATGTCATTTAGAACTCTCACAGCAGCATAACCATTTTAGAGTCAGCTGCTCTTGGGGAGCTTAGAATGTTCATCAGTAAGTTCAAGTGTGGTAGTCAGACTAGCAGGAGATCTGCCATTGGGGCTCTGCCACATAGAGCGCTGGTATTTCTCACCCTAGTTTACTAAAATCTTCAGTTTGCCTGCAGAACTCTTTAGTTTCACTCCAGGGAGAGTGAGAGGGAATGCAGTTCTTGTGGATCCAAGGGGCAATCCCCTGAGGTTCCTGAAGCTCACAGCTGCCTTAAGGAAGAACAATAGGTAGAATCTGACAGCTACCAGAGAAAGAAAGGTGCCTTTTGTTCTTTCCATGACTGGGAGGAAGGCACAACTAATCTGTGGTACAAAATTTGAGACTGTTCTCTGAGGGAGTTGTTTGAGATGTACAGTATGTGCCCTAGATAAGGCTAGATCACACCGGTCAGGAACCCTTTCAACACAGGTGTGCTGAATTTAAAGTTAAAGTTGGGAGTCTTTAGGTATTCATTGGGGACTGGAGACTCATTTGGTGTGACACTGAAGGAATGGCAGAGGCTGTTTGTGGCAAAGGATGAGGAACGCCATCTGGAGTTTCAGGCAGGGCTAAGTGGTTCGTGGATGGGCACCAGTGTTCCCTGAGCAATGGCCATGCAATAGGAGGATTTTAAAGTGTGTGGCACATCCCATAGATATACACTTTGAAAATTTAAATGTGTGGAAAATGTTCAAAGTGTGTGGCACATCCCACAGATATACACTTTGGAAGAGAGATAGAGATGTTATTTGTGGAAAGCAGTGCTGCCTAGCAAAGTGTCCTGCAAAAGAGACTGTGCCGGCATTGCAATTATAAACATTTGGGGGACCACCCTTGCTTTAAGTAACATCTGTAAATAAAGTCATACAGCTAAATCCCAGTTACTGCTTTGGACATTCTGCTTATTGCTTCTAGTGTGAACGTTATTGGGGCTCCTCAGCAGTTAGGTCTAGCATATGCCTAGTATCCTCTCCCCTGGACCTGGTTGTAAATACAAAGGTCCATTTTAGTATGTACCCCAACCCCCCCATCCTCTAGATAATGAGCCTGGTATACACTCCAGCGTTGGGTGTGGTACCATGAGTGTAGTTCTGCTGAAAGAAAATTATATGCAATGTAGTTGTCAGTAGTTCTTTTAAGGGGGGGTGCCAGCTAGCCAAAGGTGGTGTGGGGGTTACTTACATATGCATGATACTCGTGCATGCACAGTTTAGGCCTGCACCACCATGTTGTACACAGCGGCCGTCACATCCGCACTTGCAGAAAGGAAAAGTAGTGCATCGGGAAGTGGGTATGATTATGTGGCCCGTAGAGGGGAAGGGCTGCATAAACAGAATCACTGGGAACTATGCTGGAGAACTGGGGCAGAACATCAGACAGAGGTCCGGTTATGTGCTTCCACTGTGCTCTTTTACAAATCTGATGATGACATAACATCTGTGGAGCTTGGCCCACACAACCATAAAAATCAGACTCAGGAGGCTACTACTAACAAACTAGAGATCTGGTCTCCGATTTGCTCATCATCAGAGTCACTTTCTCATTCTTTTCTAAGCAGCAATTTCTGGTAAATATGCCTTAACCATATTGATCTCACTGCTCGTAGACTACTTCTGGTTTTCCCCTGATTGTATTAGGAGAAGGTAGTAGCAGTTTTAAAGTGGTTGTTGCCAGTGGTGGCATGCTCTGAAAAAAGTGGTCCCCATGCTCGTCTGCATGTTTTAGAAATGACCTCTTGAGTTAAAGGGGACATTAATTGATTACTTATGTGCAGCTGTTTGAAATGTCTCTATTTTTATAAATTATATTCTTACCTCTAAAGGATCCCTATTTTAACTATGCCTGAACAAAAGCTGAAGCTGTCCGTTGTGTTTTGTTTTTAGATTTTTATAACTGTTATTTAATACAACAACAGATTAGGTACATATAGATAAATGTTGATACATGGACATATTAGGATAACAGTATCTCAATTACAAGGGGGTCTGTGTTAGGTTTGGGTTCTGAATGTACACATATACTAGTCACTTGTTACAGAATTGCAGACATATGTTTAAGATAGTATAAGTTTTAAGTTTGACTATTCATGAGTAATATGGACTTGTACACAGAGTTTAAGAAAAATGTATCTAAACAGTATACTGTGTACAATTTGATTGACACCACTGTGTGAAACAGCTGGTGAATGCTTAACTCACAGTAGAGCAGGTTGTCGTTTAACCTATTTTTTACTTAACACATATATATTTTCATATTTATAAGACTTTTAACATTATTTACTATGTATTGCTTAAAGGGCTACTGACTCTGCAAAGAAAACTTTGAAAAAAAAATTAGGCAAAATTCTGCTTGTATTCAAGGACATTCTAGATTTCTCCTCCCTGTTATTTATTACTGAGAAGATGTGCATGAATACATGATTTTTATCCCTTGCAGTTACTTTAAAGTTAATCTGCCTCTATAGCTTATCCCCTACTTCAAGTCATAATGCTCTCTTGTGACATCACAACCTGTTACCATGAGAGTAACTGCGATGTCACAAGCAGTGCATTATGACCTCAGGTAGGGAGGCAGCAACAGAAGTAGATGAAGTCTTCAGGAGCAAAAATCCTGTTTCCATGCAAATGACTTCAGCAATAAATAATGGGGAGGATGAATAAAGAACTAATGTGAAATAGAAGCTGAACTTTACCTAGATATTATGTTTGGTTAAAGTTCTCTTGAAGGTGTTAGGTGCTCTTTAAGCTTATTTTTTCTTGTGTTTTTAATCATTGTCATTTACTAATGCTAGCACAGACACACACACATGGTTTTAAAATTAAGCTTCACTTGGTTTATAGCTTGTGTCAGGGAGTGAACTTTCAAATCAATAAATTAGACCTTGGGATTGCTTTCTTTTAATGGAACTAATCCTGTCTTGGAGTAGTAATTTGCAAAGCTGAAGCTATTTAGAAGCATAATAGCAGTTATGCTAAACAAATGTAAATATATCTAAAAGTATACAACTTACAGATAATAAACCTTATGAAATGTATTCAGGACAACTAGACCTTTTAAATGAGATTATGCATTAAGCTGCAAGAATTATATTTTTTAAACTATGGCCATCGGATTACCTCAGTTTTCATTTTTCATAGGAGTTATGCCAAACAAATATAACTATCTCTAAAAGTATATGAGTTAAGCATAAACCATCATAGGAAAATTGTTTGGGACAAAACAACCTTTCAAATGAGCCTATTCATTTAGCTGCACTAATTATATTTTTAAACTATGGCCATCTAATTACCTGAATTTTCATTTTTTCATCACAATTTTCACCTTTTGAATGGCTATATTTAAAACAAATCTAGTGAATTTAGATTAGTGACTACCCTCATTTGAAAAGTAATTTTGTCCTGAACAATGTTCATGTTGGTTGTATATTGGTAACTTGTATATTTTCCGAGATATTTACATTTGGTTGGCATGATTCCTACTATGTTCACTCAGAGAGAGAAACAAATTAAGTTGTTTGGAAAACCATGTTTTACAAAATATGAAGAATTCAGATTAATGACTACCCTCATGAGAAAGGTATTTTTGCCCTGAACAACTTTAACACTGGCTGTTTTTGTGCACCTTGAATAGTTTTAAAGATATTTAGATTTGTTTGGAAGGTGTGCACATTTGCTCTCCGAGAAAAACAGCTTGGAGTTCTGTGTCCATCATTCTAATTAAACAGAAAAAAGGGAGTATTTCTTTCACTGCCACAGAGATTTGTTGACTGGAAGGATACACTGAAAACTCCTAAAAGATATGTTCCACGGAAACACCTTTTTTCAAGTGAAAGCAGGATGGCTGTAGGCTCCACCCACAGACATAAAAAGGGAAGGTACCATTGGAGATTTGGGCTGGGTGTGTATGAACATTTTGCTAGTAGAACTGAGCAGAGATTTTAAATTCTGTATTTTATCCATGATGAGTGTTCCATCTATTGAATGCAGGAAGAAAAACAGGAAGGGGAACGGAAAGAAATGCAGTAATACAAATTATAACAAGCATTTGTCAATGCTGAATGTTGGCTTGATGGCATTAGCAGTGGAAGTGCAGGAGTTAGACAGATGCAGTATAGGAATGGCAGTGAAGTACTGAAAAGATGCCAACTCCACCCTCACCCTGCAGAGATGGACAGGCACTGAGATGTGCCTTTGGGTTGCCACCCATGATGGTCATGACATTTCACCTCACCCTGCCCTTCAGACACTGACAAGTGTCGAGGTGTGCTTTGGGGTGTTTGGGCTTTACATTCACTTCATTCCATAATGAAATACGCTGAAATGAGCACAGTATAAGAGAATGGGGTGAACTCTGGGGGCAAAGGGTCCAAGGTGCACCTCGATGCCTGTCACTGGCTGGAGGGTGGGGGTGGGGGGTGAAATGGCATGAGTGTTACTGTCGACAGTCCCAAGTCACACCCCTGACACCTGTCAGTCCCTACAGGGTAGGGTGTTATGGTAGAAAACCCTAATGCCCTGGGAGTTTCCTGGTATTTTTACTCCAAGTTTTCCACATGGGCTTTTTGTGACCCCACCGCATGAACAGTGACACTATCAGTTTGTTAGAGGAAAGGTGATTTTGCACAGTGACTGCACCATTTGGTGCTACAGGTTTGAAAACACATTTTAAACAGGTTGTGAAAAGTGACAGGTGTACTGTTCATGAGGAGGTGTAAAAAAATGGCATTGTTGAAAATCTGTAGTGGAAAAAATATAAAAAAACTGGTGAAGTAACAAGCGTGCGTAGAAACTGCGCAATGTACACCCGTAATGTACTTAGTTTGAGGATTTTTTACAACAGATTTTTGACATAGGCATTTTGGGACCTTTGCTCATGAACAGTGTCACTGTAATTTTCTTACTCTATCCCGAACAGTAATTTCCCACAGCGACTGCGCAATTTTGCGCTGGAAGTGCAAAAACACATTTCGGCCAGGGTGTGAAAAATGACAGCTGTACTGTTCATAAGGAGGTGTATAAAAATGTCAGTGTTGAAAATCCAGACTGAAAATACTACAAATTCGTGAACTTATGAGGGTGCGTGGAAATTGCACAATGCACATACGTAACACAGTCATTTTATGGACTTTTGTCACGAAATTTTCAACATAACCATTTTAACACCCCTGCTCATGAACAGTGTCACTCTGATTTTCTTAATGTGTCCCGAACATTGATTTCATAAACCAACTGCGCAACATGTGCGGAAACACATTTTGAGCGAGATGTGAAAAATGACAGCTGTACTATTCATAAGGAGGTGTGGTAAAATTGCAATGTTGAAAATCTGGAGTGAAAATATTACAAATTCTCAAAATTATGAGCGTGCATAGGAACTGTGCAACGCACGCTCATAAAACAGTCATTTTGGGGAATTTTTTCACAAAATTTTCAACATAGGGTTTTGGGGTTCCTACCTCATGAACTGTGACACTGTCATTTTGTAAATCAGTCCCAAAAGGTAGTTCCGCGCAAGGACCGCGAAATCACCTTTCGGGACAAAATGATAGTGACTGAGTTCATGAGGTGTGGTCCTAAGAACCCCACATTAAAAATTTTGTGAAAGAAATTCCCAAAAATGCCCAAGATATGCACCAAAGTTGAACCCCCCCCCCCCATTTATGCCATTATACAGCTTACCGGCATTTCTTCAGTTCGCGGTCAGCTTTGAAGGGTGCAGACGTGTTCCCGGTCCACCGAAGATCATCGTGCCAGCCTCCGGAGGTAAGTATGGGGTGAGGTGGGGGTTTTGGGAGGTGGGGCACTCAGAAGGTGGGTGTGGGTTGGGGGAGGGGTGCAAGACAGTCAGCGAGGGACCATTTTTTCTTACAGGTGATTTTTTTTTGTTTGTTTTTTTGAAAGACGACGCGGGACATTTGCCATGCTAGGGTGAGCTCCCAGCGTGGCAGGTGGAAGGTTGTTTGGGGGGCAGTGGAGCCGACGGGGATTGAGCACCCCCATCGGCCATACAGAATTTTGCCACACTGGGGTGGGCTCCAGTGTGGCACATGGAAGTATGTTGGGAGAACAGCGGAGCCGACAGAGATTGGGCACCCCAGTCAGCCATACAGTGTGTGTGTGTGTGTGTGTGGGGCACATGAGCACACTGAGGTGGGCTCCCAGAGTGCTACTTGGGTGTTTTTTGGGTGGGGGGATGGAGCTGTCTATGAGAGCTGTTCCAATGCAGTGCCGACGTGTAGGCACTTTGCATACTGCCGACGGCAGTATGCAAATGGCCTACACGTTACCACCGCTGATTGTAGCGGTGTTTTCCTTGGAACTGTATGCCACTGCATCTGAACTGCTGTCATGGACAACTTGGACGTTGATTGGTGCGGTGAGGCCGCGCCTGCAACAAGGAACAGGGCACTGGAAGAAAGGTGGCACACCTACGAAACTTCGTATGGTGGCACTATGTTTCTTGCACATGCATGCAAGCAAACATAAAAAGGGTCTCAGGAATGCTGCAGTCTTATTGGTTATCAATATTCTGAGACCCCCATCTTAATCATTTAATTCATATGTTTGTTTAGCCTGAACACAGGAGTTGTGATTTCTATGTTTTTACACCCTAAATATCAATCATTCTATTTATACAATTCAAAGTCACCATTAAGCCTTCATGTAAAATGGATTGGGTAACATAGTAACAGTAACATAGTAGTTGATGGCAGATAAGGACCTCTTGGCCAACCTAGTCTGCTCATATTCCCTGCCTGCATCAGCGGCCACTGACTGTACTTGGCCATTGACTTTATTCTCTTTTTCCCACATCTAGGCAAGCAATAATGCCCGATAGGGTGCGGTATTGGGCAATACCGGACCAGTCAGGAGTGTAGTGAGGCCCGACACCACAGGCGAAGGGCCTTGTAGCCCTTGGCCAGTCTGGTATTGCCCATACCGCCCACCCTGGAGGGCATTATTGCACTTAGAAAATGGGCACCTGTTGTAAAAAAATAGAGTCTGATTTGTAAGTTTGAACAGTAAATTCTTTTTATTTTATTAAATAAGTAATTTTTACTGTGTAAAAGAAAGAAAAATAGTCCCTTTTTGAAGCATTTAAATAAACTGAAACTCTGTTAACCACGTTTTGTTTAACTTTTTAACTGCTGCATGTCCTGGAGATATTAATGTTTTTTTGCAAAGTTTACAGGTCCTCGCTGCCTACATTGTCGACTGGGAGTCACTTCTTCCTGTTTTCTTCTTTAAAAATAAAAAATTAGCTGTTGTTTTACTGTTTCCCGGTCCTCGCTGCCTGCCCTGAGGACCAGGAGTATGAAGAGGAGCATAGTTGTGGAGCAATCATGCTGTGATATCTATGCTGTGTTTCCCATCCCCCCCCCCGTTTCCTGGTCCTCGCTGCCTACCCTGAGGACCGGGAGTCAGTTCAGTTGTTTTATTGCTTCCTGGTCCTCGCTGCCTACCCTGAGGACTGGGATCATGAAGAGGAGTGCCGTTCAGTCGTCTGGTGCGAGCATGGCAGAACCGGAGGAGGAAATGACAACGGCGCTGCCAGTGCCGTTGGGGGAAGTGATTGTAGCGGTACCAGGTGCAAACAACAGTTGTGGTAGTTGACAGTATACATTAGGTATTGTTTTCAGGATAATTTGTTGCTGAGTTTTTTTTCATTTAGTTTAAGAAGCGGGGACATCGTGGGCATACTGTTGTATGGCAGGAAGGAATTGTGGCAGGGAACTGGCACACTCACTTTGTCACTCCGTCAGCGATTGGAACAGAAAGAACAAAACACATTTTTTTTTAAATATCTTTTGTACTAGTGTGCCTAATTTTTGTCTTCTAAGTATAGTGTCTGACTGGCCTAAGAAAGGGGGGGGGTGGCTCTCGCTAGCTCAGGGTAAAAAAATGGTGGTGATTTAAAATGCAAACAAGGGGTTTTGCCCAATTAGGATGCAAGGTGGGCACCTGTATATCACAGTGGGTTAAGGGGCACTGTAGGCTGGCACTTTTTATTTCCTGGGTATCTATTGAAAGTTAATGTACCCCCTTGGCAAGGGTACTAGCCAAACAGATGCCAGGAAATAAAAAGCCAATTTTCTAAGATTTCTTTAAGTCTATCCCATGCATGTTTGAATCCCCTCACTGTGGTAGCCCCACCACCTCCTGCGGCAGGCTATTCCAAGCATCTACCACCCTTTCTGTGAAGAAAAACGTTGTGACCTTTCCCCTTATTGTGCCCCCTTGTCCTTGTGCAACTCTTGTATTGAAAGATATCACCCACCTGCACTTTGTTGAAGCATTTTAGATACTTGAAGGTCTCTATCATATCCCCCTGTCCCCTCCTCTCTTCTAGTGAATACATACTGAGGTCTTTTAAACTGTCCTCATACTTCTTCTGATGCAAGCCCCACACCACCCTGGTTGTCCTTCTCCAGACTGCCTCCACCCTGCCTATGTCCTTGCGAAGATGTGGCCTCCAGAATGGAACACCATACTCCAGATGAGTCCTCACCTGCATTTTGCATAGGGACATCACCACCTCTTTTCTGCTAGTGGTACCCCTGCCTATGCACCCTAACATCTCACTGGTCCTCCCCACAGCCTTGTTACACTGTTTAGCCACCTTAAGGTCATCTGAGCTGATGGTCCCTAAATCCCTTTCTTCTTTGGTGACTGTCAGCACTCTCTCCTGCCCCATTCTGTAGCTCTCTGCAGGGTTTCTTCTCCCTAGGTGCATGATTTTGCACTTCTTCACATTAAATTTTAATTGCCACAGTCTTGGCCATTCTTCCAGCCTTCCCAGATCTCTCCTCATTCTTTTGACCCCCTCTAGATTGTCTACTCTATTGCAGATCTTGGTATCATCTGCGAATAGGCAAACTTTCCTCACCAGCCCTTCAGCAAAGTCACTGATGAAGAGATTAAAAAGGACTGGCACCCCCGGACTGATCCTTGAGGCACCCCACTTGTCACCCTCTTTTCCTTGGATTTAATCTCATTTATGACCACCCTGCACTTTCTGTCTCTCAACCAGTTTCTAACCCACTTTTCCACTTTGTGGCCCACCCCCAGGCTACCTAGCTTGTTCATGGGCCTTCTGTGTGGTACGGTGTCGAAGGCCTTGCTGAACTTGAGGTATGCGATATCCACCGCTCCTCTCTGATCCACCTCCTTTGTCACCCAGTCAAAAAAGTCAATCAGATTAGTCTGACATAACCTTCCTGCTGTGAATCCATGCTGCCTTGAATCCTGTGCTGTTGTGGTTTCCAGGTGTTCCACAATCCTTTCCTTAAGCAGCACCTCCATGACCTTACCTACTACTGATGAGAGGCTGATAAGCCTATAGTTTCCTGCCTCCTCCCAGCTACCACTCTTGTGAAGAGGGACTACATTTGCCCCCTTCCAGTCCTCAGGAACCACCTCTGTACTGAGCAACTCACTAAACAGGGCCGCTAGGGGTGCTGCCAGTGCTGCCCATAATTCCTTTAAGATCCTGGCATGTAGATCATCTGGACCCATCGCTTTGTCCAACCTCAGTTTTAAGAGCTCCTCCAGGACTCTCTCTTCCGTAAAAGGACTGGTGTTTACCTCTCTCCCTCCGTAGATTTTGTTGCCTAGTTGTGGTCCCTGTCCCTCCCCCTCTACTGTGAATACCGAACAAAAGTATTCATTCAGTACTGATACTTTTTCTAAGTAACCCTCCACCCCCCCCTTCCAGGTAATTCCTGCATCTTGATTGGCCAAGACTTGGTTCTAGCCATGGCATTAAGACAGTACTACCAACGGATAAAAACAAGTCCCTGCCAACCAGGGCACCTCACATACAGAATTTATAAGCCAGTTAAATATTTCCTAACTGCCATCATAAACATGGCTGCTACCTTTATTCATACATAACAACATTTAACTAGGTCCTAAAATAAAAGTCCATTAAATTAAACAAGATGAGTAAATAATTTAATGTTATTTACACTTATGAGCCCCTCCTTACACACATACATAAATTAAAACAAATCAAGCACTGTTCAGAGTTTACATTGCTGCTGTTTCTTTGATGACCATGAAAATTCCCCCTCCTGTCTCTACCAGTTTGCCAGAGAACTCCCTGCTCCATACTCTGCAACAGATAAAATTGACGTTCTGGTTTCACCTGAGGCATATGTGTGTGTGTGTGTGTGTGTGTGTGGCGCCAGTGGAACTCCGAAGAATTTTGAATTCATGTATTCCATGTTACCATTGTGTGTGTGTGTGTGTGTGTGTGTGTGGGGGGGGGGCAGTGTACTACTGGAATGATGCACAGCCTTGAATTCTTCTATTCCATGGTAAACAATCACACAGTGTATTGAATATGTAGAAAGACAGATGACTGACAGGTGAAAAATATCTGTCGAGGGATTATTTTATATTATTTAGCAACATTTTTTTATAGTTTTTGTGGCTTTTAAAACTTTTTGAATGTTTGTTTTGGTTTTTTAAAAGTTGCTTATGGGAGACTTCCGATGATGTCACAGACCGCAAAGCAGCTTAGGGAAGAGCTCTTCCCCTGCCAGGGATTAATAACCTAACATAACAGCAGAAAAACTTATCAAATGCTGGCAAAAATGGTCTCAAATGAATGAGGCGATGGCAGACATACCAGATCACGGGCCGAAAGCCAGAAAAAATCGGATGCTGGCTCCAGATATAGAGCCCTAAGTTCCGATTGTAGCTGCAGCAACTCCCCTACGAGTGGAACAGGCTGGGAATATGACACTGACTGCAAGGAGAGACCTTAATGAGAAGAAGATTTGAAACTGTGCTTAAGGAAATAAAGGCATCCCGCTGTGAGAACAGAGCGGAATTCAACAAAATGCAGGAAAGATTCACTCAAGTCGAACGGAGAATGGGGGAAGTGGAAGAGAAAATTGGAGCAGTAGAAACATGAGGTGGGCTGTTGGGCAGTGTGGTGGGCCTTTTGATGCAGCATGCTGAAACTTTACATAGTAAATGCCTAGTTCCGGAGGCAAGATTGTGCATAGACAACCTACAATTGTCTGGACTGCCAGAGGGCACAGAAACTGCAGATGTAGAACTATATCTTCAGGAGTTCCTACCTCAAATCCTGGATTTGCTGGCCTCTCTTGATATAAGAATTGAAAGGGCTCATAGAGCGCTATACAAGAAGCCCACAGATCCCGTTGCATGACTCAAGCAGCTCTTTATGAAATTTGCGAGCCACCGGGTTAAAGAGACTGTGTTAAGAGCAGCGTGGCAGAAAGGAGTGGTAATGTTCAAGGGACAGAAGCTGCTTTTGGAGCAGGATTACCCCCTCTGAGATCCATAGATAGAGATTTCAATACCTGGATCTCATTCATACGCTGAAAGAAAAGAAAATTTAATTTCAGACACCCTACCTAGCTCTGCTCTGTGTGTTCTGGGAAGAGGGCATCAGGACATACTCTATGCCTCAAGAAGCTGAAGTAGCACTTAAGGAGCATGGTGTGGCCCACACGCTGAGAAGTAAGGCCCCCCCGGAGTGACAGCAACAACAGCGAGGAACCACGGGCAAGCAGCAACATGCGAGAGGGTCAGTACCGACTGATGGCAGAGACACCGTGAGAAAACGATGAAGGAAATAGAGAGGATCCTGAAGACACTCTTCCCAGCAGACCGCAGCATCAACCTCAGACTGGGACATTTGCAAAGATGCTGAGAGGTGGATCAGTTTGGAGAACTGAGAGTTGGGAACGAGAACAGTAGGCAGAATCAGAAGACCATACCCACTAAGGACATTAATAAGGACTAAACCAATATAGTGGCCTTAAGCTAAGTACTGAAAGGGAAAGTGGGAGTGGGAGGGGGGAAGTTCCGCTAAACAAAAAGGAAAACTACTTAAGAGATTAAGAAAGGGGGAAAAGGGGATTGAAAGAAGCAATCAAGCTTCTGGAGGGCTGAAGTAGATCAATTGGGGAAGGGTTTACAACTTGTACAGGGAGGAGAGAGGGTTATCAGAAGGAGGCCTAGGCATATGGGGGGGAGTGTAAATGAAGATGGTGACCAACTGTGACTGAAAGATCAAGCTCAAAGAGAGGGAAGGGGGGTAAACAAATCTGTAGGAAAAGATAAGCTTTGGGGGGGGCAGAGGTAACTTTTGCTAAGGGAGGACCACATTGGGAAAAAAGACAAGAATGGGGGCAGAAGCTGAAGCAGAGGAGAGAATAAGTGGAGGCCAAAGGATATGGGCTCTAGCACACAGGACAGGTATCAAAGACCCGAGAACTAAAGGAATATGGGTATCGAAATGTTATGGTAAAGTGCATGTTGATTATGCTATAGAGATGAACAATCAGAATATGATATTTGTGAAGTCTCTTCTGATTCATTTTTAATACATAATACTATGGATCACAGAGGAAACGTGGCCTTCCAGGACCCAAAACCTTCCAGCATCTTGAAGCCATGGCGTGAAGATGTTGTGAGGACCCTGGAGGACTACGGACAAGTACTCAGTTGGGTGCAGAAGCCATGACTGCACTATAATGAGAAGGTAAGAGGGACCAGGGGAGGGAACATGGGGGAGGGGGTAGGGGAATCCAAACTTGGAAACTTTAAGGAGCGAAGGGGGGGGGAACAGATATTTATCACGGAGGACCACACGGGGGTTAAAATATACAGTGGTGATGGTGAAATAGAAAAAGGGTGAGTCAGAAGAGACATCAGCAAAAATGTAATGGTATACTGGTCAAGAACACAGCAATGAGGTCTGTAAAGATATGTGGTACAGAACATGAAGGACTGAAGACCGACACAACTCCCTGGGAAGGGGGAAGAATGAAGGTAACTAGAACATGAATACTAGGAGGAGGTGTGGCCTTTGTTATGTAGTACTGTGGATTTTAGGTTCCAATGTGTGTTCGGACTCTGGAATGAGAGATCCAACACAAGGGAACCTGGTAGTGAACCCTGGTAACAGGGGAGAAACAGTCACTACTACTCTGAGACCAGGAGGAGGGATTGAGAAGGAGTCCAGGAAACAGAGCAAGGAGGGAAGAGAAAATCCCTCCTGACCTTGGAAGAGGAGGTAGAAAAAATATATGGTTATGACTGTATAGATGCCCTGTTGGCAAATACAGGAAAGTTTTGACAGTTGAAAGTTTTAGTAACAGTACTTGTCCCAAGCATATTGGCCCCAGATGGGTACCTGAAGGAGTGTCAGAGCCAGCAGAAGACACAAAATGAGGAACAAACTAGAGACAAACAAATGATGGCACAACCAGCCAAGGTTATGACCTTTAATGTGAATGGCATGACCAATCCCATAAAGAGAAAAGAAAGTGGTGCTATATGGCAGGCAAGCAAAGCCAGATATCGTGTTCCTTCAGGAAATGCGCATGACCCCAGAGTGAACAAGATAAACTTAAACAATTTGGTTACACCAAAGTCTATGCCTCAGTTAATGAAATGGGCCAAAGAAGGGGTACAACTATAATGATACCAAGGGGACTCTGTTTGAAGGTATAATGAGCGAAATAGATAATGATGGAAGGTACGTCATAGTTAAAGGTCAGCTTAATGGGCAAATGGTAACACTGCTATCAGTATACGCACCCCCAGGATCCCCCTATACCTTTTACCTCTGGTGATATCTCTCATAATGAAAACAATTCAATTGGCAGAGGGCACCCTAATTTGCGGGGGGGGGGGGGGGGGACTAGAACCTCAACCTAGATCTGATGCTGGACAGCACCTCATGGCTATCAAGAATGGGGCATAAAGTGTCCAAGCAAGCGAAAGCCCTGCTCCAGAAACTGGAATTGGTAGCTACATGGAGGTTCATGCAGTGGCAAACTCAGGAACACACATTTTACTCTGTAGCCCATCAAATGTACTCGTCTGGACATTTTCCTGATAGCTAGAGATCACTTAGAAAAGCTAACTAAATTCAGAGTGGGAACAATAGAGATCTCTGACCACGCTCCTGTATTTTTAGAGGTTCAACTACAATCATCCCTGAAGTCCTCGTTCTGAAGACTTAACTTAGCCCTTTTAAAGGACAAGGAAGTGGCTAAGCAAATTCCATTATTAATAGATCAAACGTTACAGGATCACATAGACACTGAAGTAACAAAGGCTATTCTATGGGACACAACAAAAGCAGTTATGAGGGGAAAACTGACAGCTATCGCGGCAGCCAGACGTAAACAAAGAGAAGAGTAACAATATAATATTGAAAGACAAATACAAAATCTGGAAGCACTACAGCAACAACACAGACCGGGGGCGAGGAAAGGAACTTAAAACATTGAAAAAAGAGCTGAATGTGCTTCTGGATTACAAAATAGAAAAAAAATCTCCAATTTATGAAACAAAAATATTATGAGGGCGGGCCCAGAACTACCAAACTACTGGAATGTAGACTTAAAGCTAGAAAAGCAAAGGCACATATAGCCAGGATAGGACAACCGGGTCCGGGGCACTACACAAATAGAACACCGGATATACTACAGGCCTTTGAAGACTACTACACAACCTTATATCAGGCAGGCCAGCAGCCTCATAAGTCTCATAGGTAGTACAAAGCATCATTTTTAGACTTTTGTCCATTTTGCTTGCCAGTTTTACCATGGCGCTGCGACATCCGCTGCACCAACATCCCCGACAGCCGCAATGCCGAGTGTTGGCATTGCACTGTCAGGGATACCTCTGTGTTTTAACAGGGGCTGTACCCCCGAACCCCCCTTGTGGGGGGCTGTGCCCTCCACCCCCCCAAGACTCTAAGGATACAACTCCAAATTGGAGTTGTCTAGGGGAAGGGGTTGATACGCGGGGCGAGGCAGTCCTAGCACCAGCAGAGACCATCACAGCGATGCGAGGATATCACCTGACTCCTGTCACTGTGATGGTCTTCACGCTTATGGGTTCGCTGTACCGTCAGCATATCTTGCTTGCCAAATCTAGATGTTTACATCAGTTTTGGTATGCTATAGGTCTCTAATTTTGTGTTTATACAAGGAGTCTAATTTGGCTTTAAAAATGTCTATAGTAGGACTCTCTACTACATCCTTTGGTAATGAGTTCCATGCAGGAACTACTCTTTGGCTAAACCACTATCTTCATTTTTTTAGCCTCCATTTATTTTGTTTGAGTTGTAACTCATGTGTCTTTGTGTCACGAGTTTTTTTGTTTCAGTTCTAGAACTTGGTTATCCCTTATATTTTGATCTGTGAAGGCTCGGTAAACAAGGAACATGTCCCCCTCTCCATCTCCTATAACTCAGGGAATACAGATTTAACTCTCTCAGCCTATTCTCATAAGGCAATCCCCCAAGCCCTGAACCATTCTGGTCACCCTCCTCTGGACCCTCTCCAATCTCACTGCATCCCCCATTTTGTATGGTGCCCATACTTGGGAGCAGTACTCCAACTGAGATCTCACCAATGATCCATAGAAGGGCATCAGGACCTCCCTGTTTCTGCTGGCGATAAGCCTTAAAATGCAATTTAGTATTGCATTTGCTTTTCTTACAATTTTGTCACAGTGTGAGCTGAATGATAAATCATTTTTAACTATAACTCCCAGATCTTTTTCCTCCGTTGAAGTTTTGAGTGTTGAATTATTTAACGTATAACGTGTACCCTGATTTTTTTTGATATGCATGACTGTACACATTTCTTTGTTTAATTTTAGTTTATATTTATTTGTCCAATCCTCTATGTAATCTAAAGCATCTTGGAGGGATTTTTGATCCTCCACAGAATTTACAGTGGCCCCCACGCGACAGTTGTTGGTGAACTTGGTGATCCATATAGACTCTTTGTCGTACTTAAGTGCTGATATGTATATGTTAAATAGACATGGTCCCAGTACTGAGCTAGGGTTGCCACCTTTGGATGAGATGAAAACCGAATACTAAACCACACCCCCAAACTCCACCCCTAACCCCGCCTCTTTTATGACTAATGAGGGCATCGCTTGGACTCTGATTCACTTGATTTATTCAGAATTGCTGCTGATATAACATTGTGTACAACTTCTTTAAATTACATCATGATTATTATTTTTGGTTTATTTGATTTAGATTTAAATATTTTACATTTCAGTGTGTGTTAACATTTGGTGGGGTTAGAGAGGGGGGTTCAGGGGACTTTCCATCCTGTGTACACAGCTTAGCTGACAAATCAAGTGACTACAAGGACACCTCTGACAACCGGCTCATTTGGATCAGGTGGTCTTTTCTGGTAAAACTCTTTCAATAAATAAATAAACTACACCAGTACTGATGGACGAGATGTGATTACAAACATCATCTGCCATTTTAAGATGTGCTGCTGTCCCTCCCATTGCTCCTACTCTAAAGTTATTTGTAATGTCAGATAAGTTTTTAAAAGTGGTAGGAACTATTCTATGCTGTTAAATACCTTGTTTTGTTTTCCATGTCAGTCATACATAGCAGATAGCATGATATGGGATATGTAGTGTGAAGGCAGTATAGCACAGTGGTTTAAAGCTCTGAGCTGCAATTCTGGAGACCAGGGTTTGAATCCTACAGCCCAAACTTGCACACTTTGTGACCCTACACAAATCACTTAATTCCCTTGTGCTCTCAGTTTGCACAAGTAAACAAGCTTTAGCCTAGTGTGTCTGTTCTGGTAAAACAATAATATTGTTTTGAAAAATTTTTGATAAATTGCCTAAATTTGCAGTGCCATCAAATCTAGATTGTGTTCCTGTCATCTCATCAGCTATTGCTCTCTCTCTCTCTTCCTTTTCTCATTTCTGTAGTTTAGCATGACATTAGCCACATTATTCTGTGCTGTTCATCTGAAAGGCCTGGATTGGTCTTCCTGGAATATCCAAGTAGTATGAAAATTGACAACAATAACTACTGAGGAGAGAGAGGCATGGTATTGCTAGAAATGAAATAAAATATTAGATCATTAATTTAACAACAAAAGGGGTAACAAATATTAAAATATAGGACAGACCCTAAAAGAAAAAATGGTGAACATTTAAAGTTTTAAAAATATTCCTTATCACAGCAGTCAAAGACCATACTCACAATGCAGCCTGGAAAGGATTAGTTTGATTTGCTGCTAATGGTCTTAATAGCCCTACTTTACACCTCTCAGACTGACTGGTGTACAAACAAAGGTCTGCATGACATTAGAATTTGTTTGTAATCTGACCATGCAAGTAAAATGGTGAAGGATTTATCAGAATCTGTTTTACAAGCATGTGAGCATTCAAAATGACTGAAAAAGTACTACCTCTGAATAAAACTGGATTAGCAGGTAATGTTTCTGAAACACATTGTACAGTCCATACTGGGACAGGAAGCTACCCATATGTGGTGCCTCTCTGGTTTCAGAAAAATGAAAGTGTTAATTAAGGTGGTATTGTTTACCCTTCCCATGAATAATCTTCCAATTTGCTGGTGTGACATCAGAGGTGACAACTGAGCAGACAGGGACACATTTGGCTCTTTAAGTGCCCTGCTCTTGAAGGCGCTTCCTGATTAGCATGCACTGCAAGCAAGCAATCACACTAAAATGTCAGACACTTGCTTACAGTCAGATGAGAAGAAAATGAAACAGTTAGTGGGGAATCTAACAGGTGCTGCTTGACCCACCATAAAAACTGAATTTGCAATGGTGAAAACAGGAGGACCGAATCTGGACCTAGAAAACCGAATCATTCGGTCAAAAACCGAGTAGGTGGTAACCTTATACTGAGCCTCTTGGGTACCTCACTTGTCGCTGTTAACCAATCTGATAGGACGCCATTTATTGTAGCCCTCTGCCTTCTATTTTATAGCCATGCAGATATCCAGTTTATGACGTTTCTTTGTAAACCAGTCTCATGTGGTGAGGTTATTAATTCATAATGTGGGAGCTTGTCAAATGCGTTCGAGAAGTCTAGAAAGACTTCATCCACCAAATTCCCCAAGTCCAATGCTCTGCTAACTTTCTCATAGAAGTGAAGAAGGTTGGTCTGACATGAACTAGTCTTAGTAAAACCATGTTGTTGCAAGTGTAGCAGGTTTTGTTGTTCTAAGTAGGATAGAATCTGGTCTTTAATTATTTCCTGCAACACTTTGCCCAGGACTGACGTCAAGCGCACAGATCTGTAGTTTACTGGGGAGTCCTTTTTTCCCTTTTTATAGCTAGGAACCACATGAGCTTCTTTCCAGTTTTATACCATTTCCTTCTCCTATCTAGGGATACCTGAAAGATGAGTGTTAATTGGGGGGGGGGGGCTATCTGAATGGCCAACTCTGAAAGGACTCTGGGATGTATCCCATCTGGCCCTGGGGATTTATTTTCATTTAATTTTGTTAGTCTGGTGGTAACGTTGTTAATATCGATGTGGATTTGGTCCCTTATTAAGTTATTATGGCCTTCACTGACTGGGGGATCCCCTTTAGGATTAAACACGGACCCAAAGTAGTCATTTTGTAGATTTGCCATTTCTAGTGTGTCTAGTATTTGCCCATTTGCATCCTTAAAAGGGCCCATACACTGTGGATTTCCTATTTTTTGGTTAATGTACGAATAGAAATTTTTATAGTTGTCTTCTGTATTTTTTGCCAGATTCACCTCAAATTCTGATTTAGTTTTTTTCATTGCTTTCTTTACCTTTCTAGCCTGCTCTCTATATTCAGGTAGGTTGATCTTATTGTTGTTTTTCTTCATTTGTTTATACATTCTGTTTTTAAGTTGTATTTGTTTTTTAAGTTTGTGGTTTAGCCATTTGGGGCTTTTTCCTTTCTTGGAGTACTTTGCTGTGCATGGAGTATGTCTGTCAGTAACCAACTTTATTTTAACCATCAGTAAATCCCACATTTTGTCTATTGAACAGTTATTGAACTCCAATTTCCAATCCCACTCAGAAAGCATTTCTCTCATATCCTTAAATTTGGCATTTCTAAAATTGGGAATTTTTGTTAGTTCTGATTGATTTTTGAAGGACTCGTAATTCAAAGTGAACTGTCAGATGGTTGCTATCTGCTAAAGGTATGTCTATGAATGTGTTTGTGACAGAATCAACCATGTTGGTTAAGAGGATATCCAAGATATTCTCCCCTCTTGTACTTGTAGGAAACTCAGCTGTACAATTTCTTTCAGCAGCTGCAGCTTAAAAAGGTCTCAGAAGAGCAAAGCCAGACACTCCAGAGAGAGATGTAACTTGGTAATAAATTACCTTCTCAGGTTTTTGGTGGAATAGCACAAAAGGAAGAGACAACAGACAAGTGGTACTCATATAATAAATGGAATTTATTACAGAACAATAATACAGGCTTACTACTAACAGCGTAATCACTGAGAGAACTACCAGTTTTCCTTTCCTAGGTAATGCAGTCTCTCATCTCAGAGAAGCTATGTGCTACAGAGTGTCTCATACACTGATAATCTCTATACCAACGGCTAAAAAAGATACATAAAGTATATATAATTGGTCAAAAACCGGTGGTCTAAGTAACTATGCTAACTAGCATAAGAAGTTGCATAGCTTTCAGAAGATTTATTTATTTTATTTATTTAGTTTTTGTTGACTGGGTAAGTGCACTAGACAAATTTTGCCTATTTTCAGGCACGACCCGGGGGAGGGGGATACAGATGAATGCCAACTGACCTTGAACCAGATTAAGCTGTTGGTAGTATTTTTAGTGAATGGGGGAAGTGGCAGTGAAGGTTCAAGAGAAAAAGAAATCATTCAGGAAGTACAAGGAATCACAGAAGGAGCAGGACAGAGAACTATATCAGTTAAAGCAAAAGGAGGCTGGGAAGGCAGTCAGAACAGCAAAGGCCCAAACCAAGGAAAAGATAGCCAACTCAGTTAAGAAGGGAGATAAAACCTTTTATAGGTACATCAGGGAGCGAAGGAAGACCAAGGGAGGGATAGTGAGGCTTAATAAAGGGGAGGGAGGTGGGCAGAGGGTGACTGTGAAAAGGCAGAGATACTAAACAAATATTTTTGCTCAGTATTTGCAAAGGAAGAGGGGGAGGTACCTAAAACAAACAGTAGAAACACTCTGGATACAGAAGTTGATACCAGCCCATTTACAGAAGAAAGGGTTCTGAAAGAACTCCTAAAACTGAAGGTGGACAAAGCAATGGAGCCTGATGATTCATCCCAGAATTCTAAAAGAACTAAGGGTAGAACTAGTGACACCACTGACTACCCTCTTTAACAAATCATTGGAGGATGGGGTGGTACCCGAGGACTGGAGGAGGGCAGATGTGATTCCCTTCACAAAAGTGGGAGCAAGGCAGAAGCAGGAAACTACAGACCTGTTAGTTTAACCTCAGTGGTAGGGAAAATGATGGAATCACTTCTGAAGAAAGAATTGTTGAGTATCTAGAGGCCAGAGGGGCACAGGACCCAAGGCAGCATGGATTCACAGCGGGAAGGTCATGCCAGACAAATCTGATAGATTTCTTTGACTGGGTAACCAAAGTAGTAGATCAGGGAGGGGCTGTGGACATGGCTTACCTAGACTTTAGCAAGGCATTTGACACAGTCCACACAAGAGATTAATATACAAGTTAGCCAGCCTGGGAGTGGGTCCCAAGATGACAGCCTGGGTAAAGAATTGGCTGGAGAATAGGACACAGAGTGTAATAGTAAATGGAGTCCACTCTGAAGAAAGGGGGGTTACTAGTGGGGTACCACAGGGTTCAGTATTAGGACTGGTCCTCTTCAATGTCTTTATAAGCGACATTGCAGAGGGACTGGAAGAAAAGATATGTCTCTTTGCAGATGACACAAAGATCTGCAACAGAGTTGATGCACAAGGTGGGGTGGAAAGGATGAGAAGGGACTTGGCAAGGTTAGAGGAATGGTCAAATGTATGGCAGCTTAGATTCAATGCTAAGAAGTGCAAGGTAATGCACCTGGAAACAAAAACCAGGGAAGAGTACACAATGGGGGTGAGATACTAACAACAACAAAATGGAAAGGGACGGGGGTAGTCATATCAGATGACCTAAGGTGGGCAAGCAATGTGAGAGGGCAGCAAGGAGGCTGGGGGATACTGGGATGCATAGGGAGGCATCACCAGTAGAAAACAGGAAGTTATTATCCCTCTGTACAGACAGCTGGTGAGACCCCATCTGGAGTACTGTGTGCAGTTCTGGAGACCCAATCTCCGCAAAGATATAGACAGGATGGAAGCTGTCCAGAAAAGGGCAACTAAAATGGTACAGGGTCTGCACGGAAGACATATGAAGAGAGACTTAGGAGCTTAATATGTATAGCCTTGAGGAAAGGAGGAGAGGGAAATGATAGAAACTTTCAAGTACCTCAAGGGAATCAACAAAGTCAAGAGGGTAGCATCTTTCAAAAAGGTGTGCAAGAACAAGGGGGCACAATTTGAAGATAGAGGGGGGCAGCTAAGAGGTAATTTAAGGAAGTATTTTTTCACAGAGAGGGTTGTGGATGTATGGAATGGCCTTCTGGAGGAGGTTGTGGAGTCAAAAACAGGGGTGGAATTCAAGCATGCATGGGACAGTCATAAGGCAATTCTAGGGGTAGGAAGAATTAGGCTGCTGGTTAACTAGGATCTGCAGCTTATCCATTAGGTAGGGAAATGGGCAGACTGGGTGGGCCAAGCGGTCCTTATCCGTCATCAAATTCTATGTTTCTATGTTTGGCCAGGGCACCGGGGAAATTTCCCTACTCTTTTCAAGAAGTGCCATGGGATCTTTAACATCCACCTGAACTACCACCAGAACAGCAGATGGGACCTCGGTTTAAAGTCTCATCTGAAAGACAGCACCTCAGGACTGCAGCACCCCCCCTCATGCTGCACTGCAGTGTCAGTATTTGGGATATTAACCCAAGTGCCTGGTGTGGGGATAGAACCCACAGCCTTCTGATCTCCCGATAACACAATACAATGAGACCACTTACTATCCCAAGGTCAGTTGCACTTGTAATGGTGTGCAATTACTAAAGATGGCACTGTTGCCTTACTTGCAGTGAATACAGTAAAAATACAGCAAAAACATCTCTCATAGCTAAGATATATCAGTAAAACATACTAAAGCATAATATGCATTAGAAGAACACAGATCCTGACACGTATGCTTATATGATGTGTCTTCACCCTAAGGTTAGTACATGTACCTACATTTAGGTTGCTGTCAGCGAGGTGGGGGGTACAATCAGGGGTGCTGGACCATGGATAACATTCCCCTCCTTGTTGCCTTCAGAAGAAAAAGCAACAACCACAGGAAAGTAGTGGGATGGAGCTATAAAAGTCATTTACAAGCCTGACGCATGAGCCTTGTAAAGGAATTCAAGTTGTTTGTGATGTTGTCTTACAGTACGTCGCAGAAAGCAAAGGGTTAGTATCAGAAAAACAATCAAAAATGCTTGGATAATAACAAAAGCTTTAAAAGTCATTTCTAACCAAGTATTGGATAGAGCAGTGCTTAGATCGCCATCGTGAAGAAGATCATTAAGAGCATCACCAACCTTAGAAATATTATTGCTGATATGAATCAAATGTGAATCCTTTCTAGCTAAAAGAGATTGTAAGGATAGTGTCAAAGGGTCAATGTGCATGTTCAACATGAGCAAATATTGAGACAAGGCAAGCAAGTATTGCGGATCAGTATCAATAACATCTGGTTCAGGGAGAGGAACAGGAATTATCACAGTGTGACCGATTACTGTTTTCTGCTGTGGAGTAAAACAGAAGTTAGGAGCATTAATAGCACAAGTTTTGGCACCATAAGCAAAATATTGATGATTTGTCACTGCACAATACTGTCCATTGGAATTGTAGGTAACTCATACAGTTGGAACCTTCCATTTTTGTAGACATATAGGGCAGGCGAAAGACTGGTTGGTGAGCCATGAAGTGAAGCGATGTACATCTTCTGGGTAGCTTCAGGATGCAGCTGCTTCAGCGTCAGGTGCTGAAGATGCAGCTTGCGAAGATTCAGATTCATCAGTCAGGTTGGATGGGAGATCATTGCCCAAAGTGTAAGACCAGTCGAGATGTTCCGGAGAGTATCCACATACAGGTTTAACAATGTCAAATATGTCACAGCGGCACAGGTAATTGTAACCCCCACCCAGGTATGCCATTTCTGTTTGACAGCTATACTAGGTGGGCTGGGTTCGGGAAGGAATATGTCACTCGGCACATTGGCTAGGTTTGGCTACTCTGCACAGGGGCACCAAGTAACTCCAGACAAAGGAAGCCAAACTTAGCCAATATGCCAAGTGACATATTCCTCCCCGAACCCAGCCCACCTGGTATAGCTATCAGATAGAAATGGCATACCTGGGTGGGGGTTACAAAAATGGAGGCACCGCTGGGATTCTAAAGTTCGGCTTTTATTCACATCCAACAGAATAAACAAAGCATAGATGGACCCCCACAGGGCTACACTCCTGGTAATACAGATTTAAGGAGACCAGAACACATCCTCATCACTTTAGCCCTCAGGCTCTGAAACACACTGGGCACATAGCCTGCACTTGTACGCTGCTCTGGGTTTTCCCCTGGCTCGGCTCCCTTGCCAGCCACTTGGACACTTTCCATATAGCATGGAAACATTTACTGGTGGCTCCCTAAACCACCTATGAGCACTTCTGCTCCATCAGGGAATCTTCCTCATCAATCTCACATCTGAGTACTTTTCCCAGGCACTGGCCAAGTACCTGAGAGAAAGCAACAGGTGTCCCAGAGCAAATCTGTAGAGGCGAATTTGGTTACTACTGATGGGGGGTCTCCCACCTCTCACTCCCATAATTCATACCCGGCCATTTCTCTGGACTGTAACACCTCATCCTTCAAAACACTATGCTGTGTAGATTCTTTTTAAATGTATTTCACATTCAACCTACTGTCTTTACATCCCATTTGTGCTGGACTTGATCATACTTAATAAGTGGTTTTGTCCATTACTCTAGACCCCCCCATAGAGTTAAGTAATCCAATCCCCACATCGTCCAAACTGTACATTGGCTGTCTTTTCCTGACCCCACAGTAACAGTCCCTTTAGTTTCATCTTGATGCAGGTGAAAACACATGGCCCTTTAGCAAAGCGAACTCACCCTTTGGTTGCAGGTGCCCCACAGGCATTTCCTCCTCAAGGAACTCTCTTCTAGAGCTTCTAGTGCCTCAGCGTGAACTTAAACAAGGCAGCTTCTTTTCCCTAGCTGGACCAAGGGGGTTTGCCCCTGGAAGCAGGCTGATTCCTTCCCCCCATCCCCACAGGAATGGGGCCCTGAACCATAGAAAGTAGTCTCCACCACTTCAATATGCTCTTCTTGTGTTCCTCTTCAGGTGAGAACACACACCTATACCAAAATAATAGCACTTTGTCAGACATTAGAGTTCTGAGGGCCTGCTTACAGCAGAGCACCTCTTTCAGACTGCACACACTCTACTGAACTCTACAGACTGACTTCAAATTCCCCAACGTTCTACTCTAACCTTCAACTGCAACATTCCAGTATGGCTTATGCAGCTGCGACAGTTCTAAATGATGTCATCCGTCAGTCTCAGCTGAGACTGAGAATAGAGTGAGACAGTGTGAAATCCATTTAACTGGAGTTTCACAAGCTGCCTTCCCTGCCTACCACTAGGTCTTACTGGAATTCTAGTAACCCCAGGTAACAGGGGGGTTACATAATAATAGCCCTTCTTGGTGCAGCAGTTGGTATGCAGTGTGACCCAAGCTTGTAGAACAGAGTTGTAGGCAAGTAAAGAGAGTAAATCAGTTCGTTTTTGGTAAATGTTCTCATCAAGATGTCTGATGGAATGAATAGCAGCCAGTCTGTCAAAGACTGAAGTTTGTGGATCAAAGCGAGGTAGTGACACAGTAAAAGTAATGAACATGTTGTCATGTATTGAACATTTCTTAGTAAAGTAACAGGGCACTTGGTTCAGATATCACACTAAGGTTCATACTAAGGTGGATTCAAGACTGAGAAGGCCAAGGCCCATATTGCTCTTATGCTAAGCCAAGGAATAATAGGAGAGATAGTAACCAGCATTTATTAATGCATCAAGCCGATGTTTAAAAATGTTTTTGGTCTCACTAATAACCACATAAAGTGACAATTTGTTCCATGGACCAATCACTGTAATTGTAAAGAAATATTTCCTATTGGCGTAACTAAATGGTTTCCTTATTAACTGAAGGGGATGTCCTCTGGTATCATATAGATGATCTTTGAACTCCAAACCTAGTTCACACATAAGATATGGGTCCTGAACAATATCATATAGTAGCATAAGATCACCTCTAAGACGACGAGTGGAAAGGGGCATAAGTTTTAAAGATTCTAACCTACATTTGTATGGTAATTTTTCAAGTCCAGAAATTTTTTTAGTAAATCTTCTTTGAACATTTTCCAGCAGGTGACCTTCTGATTTTTTATAAGGGCACCAAAGCTGGGAAGTGTATTCCAGATGGGGCCTGACATATGCTCTAAATGGGGGGTATTACTTCTTGATCTCTGGATCTAATGTTATGGAGAATAGACCACACTACTTTATTTGATTTATTAATAATGTCATGCATATGTTTGTTATATGATAAATCATCAGAGATTATTATACCCAGGTCCCTTTCATCTGAAGTTTGAAAAAGCGTGGAACCAACCAGTGAGTACTGATAGTTTATATTATTTATACCCAAATGCATTACTTTACACTTGGAGATGTTCAATTTCATACCCCATTTAGTTACCCATGCAGTAATACGGTCCAAATCATTCGAAATGATTGAAGCTTCTGAAACAGACACACAAGAATCCCCGATTTTAATATCATCTGCATATTTAGTGATAATGGATGAACACTCAATTGTTAGATCAGCAATAAACAATTGAAAGAGGCATGGCACTAAAACGGATCCTTGTGGCACACCACTTGATGCAGGACAGCTTACAGATTTAAAATCATTGATGATAACTTGCTGTGTCCTGTTATGTATCCAGTTGGATATCCAACTGACCAAAAAAACAGTTAATGTTCAAACTGCAGAGTTTTTGGATTATGGCCCAGTGTGGCATGACATCAAATGCTCTGCTGAAATCTATAAATATAATATCGCAAGGTATTCTCTTATCCAAAAGGAACTAATGTTCTCATAAAAGCACATAAGATTAGTAGTGCAACTATGGCCACTCTTAAAGCCATGTTGCTCAGGATCATGTTGATTTAAGGTAGATATAATCATGTCTTTTATAAGTCTCTCAAAAAGTTTACAAACAGAAGATGTCAGACTAATAGGCCGATAATTTTCCCACTCATTTTTTGGCCCGTTTTAATGTATCGGGATGACATTTGCTTCCCTCCAATCTTGTGGAACATAACCCTCAGCAAGAAAATAGTCAAACATAATTTTTAAGGGCTCTACCAAAAAATCTGCCGAACAAATAATAAATGACCCGTTATACTATCGGGGCCGGGGCTCTATTTGCCCTTTAAAGTTAATTTTTTTTTTATAAATTACATCTTTAGGTAGACAGAAAGGTAGATCTGTGCCAGGAATGGATTGGTTTAAATCTGGGTTATTATCCAGTTTATTAGTAAAGATTTTACAAAATTCTTTATTAAAAATATCCACCATAGTTTGTGAATCATGGATAAGGACATTATTATTTAGTAAGGATCCTGCCTGACATTTAGGTTTCTTTAATGAGTTAATGTAAGAAAAAAGGTTTTTACTATTAGATTTTTTGGCATTAATCGCCAACTTATGTTTCCACCTTGATTTTGCTATTTTAATTATGTTTTTACATTGCTTTTGGATAGTTATATATGAATCTCAATTTGATGGAGATTTATTTTTAAGATAACTATTATATTTCTTGAGTTTTTGCCTAACTAATCTTTTTAGAGTGGGATTCATCCATTTAGGAGCTTTTTTATGATTTAGAATATTTTGTTTTGAAGGAATAAATGAGTCCCTTAAATAATAAATGATGTTCTTAAATGTCTCCCAACAATATTGCGGGGAAGATTGTAACAACACAGTCTCCCAGTTAAGTTCATTAACAACCTGCCTTATTGCAATTAAATTGGCTTTATCTTATTGATATATAGTTGTCTTATTAGGATTAGGATTATATATGTGATCTATCATGATCCTAAAAGTAACAGTGTTGTAATCACTGTTTCCGATGGGGTCACCATTTTTAATATTATCAATTGATAGATCATTGTCAGAAATAACTTGATCTAATACATTATTGCCTCTAGTAGGAGTCAATATATTTTGAGTCCCAACTGGGAGCATGTGCAAATAGTTTTTTTCCCATACTGCTATTAGCTTTTTGATTGGACCAATCGATATCACCTAAATTGAAATCCCCAGTTATAATGGTGTTACCCAATGCCTTTGCCTGTTCCGCTTCATACAAAATAGCTTCAAAGGAGCTGATAGATGAATTTGGTGGTCGATAACAAGAGCCAATAGTGAGATCATCAGTTGTTGAAAGAATCAATTTTACCCAGATAGTTTCCGTCTGTACATCATGACATTTTATATTACTAGAGATGTCAATAGAATTCAATATACTGTTTACAAATAATGCAACACCTCCACCTTTCCTACTCTGCCTATTCCATTTATATAAAGTGAAACTGGGCATATTTATTTCCCATAATAGAAACATAGAAACATAGACTTTGACGGCAGATAAGGACCGCTTGGGCCCACCTAGTCTGCCCATTTCCCTACCTACAGGATAAGCTCAGATACTAATTAACCAACAGCCTATTTCTTCTTACCCCCTACAAGAATTGCCTTATGTCTGTCCCATATATTCTTGAATTGTCCCACAGTTTTAGACCCTACCACCTCCTCAGGAAGACTGTTCTGTGCATCTACCACCCTCTCTGTGAAAAAATACTTCCTCACATTGCCCCTGAACCACCACCCCTCTATCATTAAATTGTGTCCCCTTGTTCTTGCACATCTCTTTAATAATAGTGATTTGTCATCATCCCAAATTTCACATATTGAAATAATGTCAAGTTTTTCTTGGTGGATTCTACACTTTAATTCATCTACTTTGTTATTTAGACACCTAGCATTAAAGCTCAGGCAAAATATGTTGTGACTTCTAATGCTATCATGAAACATATCCAAGATTTCTAGCAGTAGACATAGAAATATTAACATTATTTGACATATGTACAGTAATGCGTGCCTTAGACTTGCAGTGAGGACAATACCATTTAGACATTCTCCTGTCATGAATAAGGTCTGGAATGTGACCTGTTTCCAAGTCCCTGAAGAGACTGTTAACACTGGCAATCATATAAGAACCATAGGCGGAGCATAAAAGTTCATGGGCAATATATTGCTTGTCTGCCTCCTTATTATTTTGGAAAATCAATTCATTAATTTTGTTTTTAGTGTCATTGAACCATTTGGCAATTTCCTGCATATTATAAACAGTAAAATGTTCTTCTTTACTTAAACCATCTACACCATGTAACAGTGGTAATAACACATCATTTTTAATAGCTTGTTGAAAATTAAGTGTTTGTGCTTTATTAGCAGCTATATCTGCTCTATTCCAGATAGACATGCCTGAACCAAAAAGGCCAGAGATGGTGCCTGCTGCACCGGTAACATCTGCAGTGTCATGTCTAGCACGTGATTTACTTTTAGTATTAGGTGCAGGTCTAAAGACTCCTAAGTGATCAGTGGCATGAGGTCCACTAACTGGATCATTTGTGTGAGTTTGGTATGCAGCTACAATGTCTAGAAGCATCATACTGAAAAATGTAAAAGTGTTGGTTGTGTGACAGAGACCAAACTTGGTCATATTCCAATGTGTAAGATTGAAAATAACTGGGACGTGCATGCAGGGGTGCCAAGTTTTGAAAAATGTTGTGGGTACTCAGAGCATTTGAAGAAAGGCCAGGGATCTGGGGGCCACCTAGGCCCCCCAGAAGCAATAGGATTTTTCATGCTTTGTGAGTCATTTTGAGGTGTTTTTGATGCAGTTTAGAATGTGTATGCCACCACCACCAGTACTCTGTTACAGAGGATGCAAGAGTGCCTTTGAGGGCTCTTTGCTGCTGCCAGGTGCTGCAATTATGCACTGAATTGGGATTTTCCTTTTTTTAATTATCCCCTAATCATACTGAGTTTCTGTAGGTTTTAGTTATTTTTTAGTTTGGTGGACAAGAGGACCAACAAGACAGCATGTTACAAACAGTTCAAGTTCAGGCAGCTGCCCCTCCCCTCCTCACATGGCCTGTGCTTGCTTCTGCCTGCCTCATTTCAGAACAGAGTCCCACCACCAACTAAAATGTTTATTTGCAAGGAGGTTAAGTAGTGACTTGCTCAGTCTCAGGGTCACACAGTATGCAAGCAAGTGGAGGCTGATGGAATTAAACTCAGGCATGCTCAATGTACCAAGCTCTGTCTCTGTGCCGGTGCTGTTGTTCCTTAAACCTCACAGAGGTTCTCTAGGCTGCAGAAAACCCCTTCCCTCACACACTGCCTGTCCAAGTCTCAACACACAGCCAAGGATGCCAAAAGTGCAAATTGATTTTCCTTTTTTTAATACTCCCCTTAATCTTGAGTTTCTTTAGGTTTTATTTATTTTTTTTAGATAGAGTGGACAGGAGGACAAGTGACCACACCAAGACAGTGAGGTCTGACCTGTATCAAACACTTCAAATCCAGGTAGCAGCCCTTCCCCTCTTTCTCACAGCCCTCCCTACACTGCTCTCTCAAGATTCTGAATACACTGGTTGTTACCTGCTACCACCCTTTGCTGTTAATGGAACCCCCCTTAGCAGCAAATTATTGAAGTCAGTTCCACACAGTTTATTACTACCCCCAAACACATATGTTTGTTTTCTTAATAGGCTAGCTCCCCCCCCCCAAAAAAAAACAACACAAATCAGCAAACTTTTTTTTTTGTTTTGCTTTTTGAATCAGATTAACAACAGCTACCTCATGCTTTAATGCTGTGCTGCTTGGCCCAGTTAACACCCCCAACACACACACACACACACACACACACACACACACACACGCAAAATACCTGTAAGCTTGCTTAGCTGTGTTCCAATATATTTGCTGTTACTAGTATTTTTGGAACTTCTATACCGATAACAATGTTGTCACGCTAACAGCAAATATATTAACTTGTCAGCTCCACACTGCTTCTTTTCTAGTTTTCTAGGTCCAGAGTGCAAGAGGAGGAGACAAAACAAGAGAAAGATCCTACCTGGTGTAATGATAACCACGACTGGGAGATGGCCATACCTGGCTACAACATATTCAAAAGAGACAGGGTAGGTAGGAAGGGAGGAGGAGTGGCACTGTATGTGAAAAATGACATAAGGGCCACAGAGATCCAGGAGGAACAAAATGGGGGAGAGATACTGTGGGTTAAGCTGGAAAGGAAAATGGGGCCAGCCATCCGCACAAGTGTGGTCTATAGACCACCAGCCCTGGAGGAAGAAACAAATAGGGAGCTGATGCTAGCCATCCAAAGGATGGCAGACAAGGGTGAGGTAGTACTGGTTGGAGACCTCAATATTCCAGATGTGGACTGGAGCATCCCAGCAGCAGCATCAACTAGGAGCAGATTTAGTCTGGACTCCCCTTCAGGGTACCTTCCTCAAGCAACTGGTCATGGAACCAACTCAGCAGAAGGCAATACTGGACATTGTGCTCACAAACAGGGATAGTGTTATGGGGGTAACAGTGGGGGAGCACCTGGGGAACAGTGACCACCAGTCATTGTGGTTTGAAATCACAGAAGGAGCAGAACCAAACCACACAAACACACGTATCCTGGATTTTAGGGGGGCAGACTTTTGGAAAATGGGGAGATACTTGAAAGAGGCATTAAGGAGAATGGGGCAGGAATCAGGGGTTGAGGAACAGTGGGCAGTATTTAAAATGGGGATTACAAGAGTAACAGAATTATGTATTAAGCAGGTCAGCAAGAGGAAAAGGAAGAGAAGACCATTATGGTTTTCCAAAGAGGTAGCAAAGAAAGTGAAAGCCAAAAAGATTGCATTCAGGCAATACAAAAAGACACAGGCAGAAAGGGATAGGGAGAAGTACAAGGAGAAGCAAAGGGAGGTAGGGAGGTCAGTAAGGGAAGCCAAAGCTCAGACAGAAGAGCACATTGTAAAATCAGTGGGTAGAGGGGACAAAACCTTTTACAGGTACATAAGTGAAAAAAGAAAGGCAAAGGGAGGGATAGTGAGACTGAAGGGGCAGGATGGGGGCCACGTGGAGGACGACAACAGTAAAGCTGACATATTGAACAGGTATTTCTGCTCAGTCTTTACTGAGAAAGAGGAGGGTAATGAGTCTGAAGGGAGTACAAGGGGTGATAATGGTGCAGAAATGGACACAAGTCCCTTTACACGAGAAAGGGTCCTGAAGGAACTGGAAGTAGTAAGAGTTGATAAAGCAGTGGGGCCAGGTGGGGTGCACCCCAGGGTCCTTAAAGAACTAAGAGAGGTGGTGGCTGAACCTCTGGCTATCCTATCTAGCTGATCACTGGAAACAGGGGAGGTACCCAAAGACTGGAGGACAGCAGATGTAGTCCCCTTATACAAAAGTGGGAACAAAGAGGAAGAGGGGAACTGCAGACCAGTCAGCCTCACCTCAGTAATGGGGAAGATCATGGAAGCACTACTGAAGGAGAGATTTGTGGAACATCTGGTTGTCAATGGACTACAGGACCCAAGGCAGCATGGTTTCACCAGGGGGAGGTCATGTCAGACCAACCTCATTGAATTTTTTGACTGGGTGGCTAGGGAGGTGGATCAGGGGAGGGCAGTGGACATGGCCTATCTGGACTTCAGCAAGGCCTTTGACACTGTGCCACATAGAAGACTATTACAGAAACTAGGGAATATGGGTATGGGCAGGACAGTAATGTGGTGGGTAGGTAGGTAACTGGCTGGGCGGCAGGACACAGAGGGTGGTGGTAAATGGCTGTCACTCCACAGAGGGAAGAATGACCAGTGGGGTACCACAGGGATCTGTGCTGGGACTGATCCTATTCAACATCTTCATCAGTGACATTGCGGAGGACTTAGAAGGCAGAATTTCACTGTTCGCTGATGACACAAAGCTCTACACAGAAACATAGAATTTGACGGCAGATAAGGACCGCTTAGCCCACCCAGTCTGCCCATTTCCCTACCTGATGGATAAGCTGCAGATTCTAGTTAACCAGCAGCCTACTTTTTCCTACCCCCACCCGCTAGAATTGCCTTATGACTGTCCCATGCATGCTTGAATTCCACCAGTTTTTGACTCCACAACCTCCTCTGGAAGGCCGTTCCATACATCCACAACCCTCTCTGTGAAAAATACTTCCTTAAATTACCTCTGAGCCACCCCTTCTATCTTCAAATTGTGCCCTTTGTTCTTCGCCTCTTTTTTGAAAGATGCTACCCTCTTGGACTTTGTTGATTCCTTGAGGTACTTGAAAGTTTCTATCATGTCCCCCTCTCCCCTCCTTTCCTCGAGCGATACATATTAAGCTCCTTAAGTCTCTCTTCATATGTCTTCCGGTGCAGACCCTGCACCATTTTAGTTGCCCTCCTCTGGACAGCTTCCATCCTGTCTATGCCTTTGCGGAGATTGGGTCTCCAGAACTGCACACAGTACTCCAGATGGGGTCTCACCAGCTGTCTGTACAGAGGGATAATAACTTCCTGTTTTCTACTGGTGATGCCTCTCCCTAAGCATCCCAGTATTCCCCCAGCCCTCCTTGCTGCCCTCTCACATTGCTTGCCCACCTTTCGTCATCTGATATGACTACCCCAGGTCCCTTTCCATTTTGTTGTTGTTAGTATCTCCCCCATTGTGTACTCTTCCCTGGGTTTTGTTTCCCAGGTGCATTACCTTGCACTTCTTAGCATTGAATCTAAGCTGCCATACATTTGACCATTCCTCTAACCTTCACAGTCCCTTCTCATCCTTTCTACCCCACCTTGTGCATCAACTCTGTTGCAGATCTTTGTGTCATCTGCAAAGAGACATACTTTCCTTCCAGTCCCTCTGCAATGTAAACATATAAGACATTGAAGAGGACAGTCCTAATACTGAACCCTGCGATACCCCACTACTAACCCCTTTTTCAGAGTGGACTCCATTTACTATTACTCTGTGTCCTATTCTCCAGCCAATTCTTTACCCAGGCTGTCATCTTGGGACCCAATCCAGGCTGGCTAACTTGTATATTAATCTTTTGTGTGGACTGTGTCAAATGCCTTGCTAAAGTCTAGGTAGGCCATGTCCACAGCCCTCCCTGATCAACTACTTTGGTCACCCAGTCAAAGAAATCTATCAGATTCGTCTGGCATGACCTTCCTGCTGTGAATCCATGCTGCCTTGGGTCCTGTGCCCCTCTGGCCTCTAGATACTCAATAGTTCTTTCCTTCAGAAGTGATTCCATCATTTTCCCTACCACTGAGGTTAAACTAACAGGTCTGTAGTTTCCTGCTTCTGCCTTGCTCCCACTTTTGTGAAGGAATCACATCTGCCCTCCTCCAGTCCTCAGGTACCACCCCATCCTCCCATGATTTGTTAAAGGGTAGTCAGTGGTGCCACTAGTTCTATACTTGTTCTTTTAGAATTCTGGGATGAATCCCATCAGGCCCCATTGCTTTGTCCACCTTCAGTTTTAAGAGCTCTTTCAGGACCCTTTCTTCTGTAAATGGGCTGGTATCAACTTCTGTATCCAGAGTGTTTCTACTGTTTGTTTTAGGTACCTCCCCTCTTCCTTTGTAAATACTGAGCAAAATATTTGTTAAGTATCTCTGCCTTTTCACAGTCACCCTCCCACCCCTTCCTCCCCTTTATTAAGCCTCACTATCCCTCCTTGGTCTTCCTTCGCTCCTGATGTACCTATAAAAGGTTTTATCCCCCTTCTTAACTGAGTTGGCTATCTTTTCCTCGGTTTGGGCCTTTGCTGTTCTGACTGCCTTTCCAGCTTCCTTTTGCTTTAACTGATACAGTTCTCTGTCCTGTTCCTTCTGTGATTCCTTGTACTTCCTGAATGCTTTCTTTTTCTCTTGAACCTTCACTGCCACTTCCTTTGAGAACCATATAGGTTTCTTACCTTGTTTCATTTTGTTTATTTGCTTTACACAAAGGCTTGTTACCTCTGTGATGGCAGTTTTTATTATTCCCCATTGTTCTTCCACCCCTCCTTCCTGCCCATTTGCTAGTGCATTCCTTAGGCACTCACCCATTTTGGCAAAGTCAGCCCTCCTAAAATCCAGTACCTTTGTCTTTGTATGGCTTGACTCTATTGCTGTGTTTATTGTGAACCATACTGTTCGATGGTCGCTAGTTCCCAGATGGCTACCCACTTCTACATCTGTGATCCTCTCTTCATCTCCATTTGAGAGAACCAGATCTAAGATTGCTCCCTCGAGTGGGCTCCAATACTAGTTGTCTAAGGCATGCCCCCTGTAGGGCATCTAGAATAACCCCACTCTTAGAAGTGGCTGCTGCAACTGCACTCCAGTTAACATCTGGCATATTCAGATCACCCATCAGCAATATCTCCCTTTATCTGCCATTCTAAGTATACTTTCTATCATTTCCTTGTCCATTTCCTCCCCTGAGAAGGGGTCTGTATCTAACCCTGTGCGGATTGTGGTGCCATTGCCTGCCTCCAAATTGACCCACAGTGCTTCTTCTCCTCCCTGTTTACCCTTTTGTTCTGTTGCTTTGATTTCTTCTCTTATGCAGAGATACTCCTCTCCTTTTACCCTCCCTGTCCCTTCTGTAGATAGTGTATCCTGGTATGTTTCGTCCCAGTCATGGTTCTGTGTGTACCATGTTTCTGTGACTACTCACGATATCCAGATCTTCCTCCTCCATCAAGGCCACTAATTCAGGAAGCTTGTTACCCAGACTACGGGCATTGGTACTCATTGCTTTCCATTTTTTGATGGCTTTACCTTCTGTAGCGGCATTCCCCCACTGACCTTTCTACCTTGGTCTTTTTCTCATTTAGTACCCTGTTTTGTAGGGGGAGGCTGGGATTTTCCTGCTGCTTACTAGTGCCTCCCCCCTTGACTAGTTTAAAGGCTTGCCAATGAAGCATTTAAACTGATTGCCCAAAAAACTTGTTCCCTTTCTGGACAGATGCAGACCATCCTGCCAGTATAGGCTGGTGTCCCTCCAGGTGGAACCCCAGTCCCCAATGAAGCCAAACCCCTGTGCTCCACACCATTTTTTCAACCATTTGTTAAACTGCATGGTGCAAAGTACCCTCGCCTCACCCATGCCACTGACAGGCAGTACCTCTGAGAAGGATACTGTGTGTGCTACTTGTCTTAAGCCCCTCCTCAACTCTACAAAGTCCTTCTGCACTGCTCTGATCTCATGATGAGCTAAGTCATTTGTCCCTAGGTGGACAATGATGTCCAGCTCAGACTCCCGTGCAACTGTTCTCATGATCCTAAGGATGCGCTTCCTGTCCCTCCAAGCCATGGCACCAGGCAGGCACCTTACTTCAGTTTTCCCTGCTCCCCCCAGTTCTATCCCCCTAATAATTGACATACAGAGTAGACACACCAGAGGGTGTAGACAGAATGAGAAGGAACCTGCACAAACTTGAAGAATGGTCAGGGGTTTGGCAGTTGAAATTCAATGCAAAGAAGTGCAAGATAATGCATATGGGGCACAAAAACCCTGGCACAATATATCAGTTGGGGGTGAGGATATAGCATGCACCAAGCAGGAAAGGGATCTTGGGGTTATCATCTTTGATGACCTCAAGATAGGAAACAGTGTGACAAGGCAGCAGGTAAAGCAAATAGGATGCTGGGATGCATAGGCAGGGGCATCACCAGCAGGAAAAGGGAGGTCATAATTCCACTATACAAGACACTAGTGAGGCCCCACCTGGAGTACAATGTTCAGTTCTAGAGACCTTACCTACGTAAGGACATAGACAGGGTAGAGAAGGTTCAGAGGAGGGCAACAAAGATGGTACATGGATTGCATCACAAGTCCTATGAGGACAGGTTGAAGGAACTGAACATGTACTCCCTGGAGGAGAGGAGGGAGAGAGGGGATATGATAGAGACATACAAGTATCTTACAGGGAGGAACAGGGTGCAGGAATACACTATTTTTAATTGAAAAAGATGTTCCAGGACTAGAGGGCATGGGATGAAGTTGGAGGGAGAACGATTCAGAGGAAACGTGAGGAAGAATTTCTTCACAGAATGGGTGGTGGACAAGTGGAACACCCTGCCAGAGGAAGTGGTGGGGGCTGAAACAATCACAGGATTTAAGAATGCATGGGATAGACATAAAGGGATTCTGGAGGTCTGGGGTAAGGGGCAACAGACTTCTAGGAAAACAAACTGAACTTACAAGCTCAAATGGACAGACTGGGTGGGCTATAGGTCCTTATCTGCTGACACTGTCTATGTATCTATGTACTAGTATAGAGCTTTTCACAATCTGGGTCAGCCCACTGAGTGGGGCTAGCAACAAGAGGTGGAAACAGAGTGAGGAGTCTTTTTTAAAGTGACTGGAACTTTTTTTTAAAGTGACTATATGAAGGTTTTTTTCTGTGGGTGCCCAAAATGACTTTGTGGGTGCTGGGGCACCTAAGCACCCATGCAGTCGGCGCCCTTGCGTGCATGGATTGTACACTATTAATCAAAGCTCCTGGACAGGAAGTGGCAGTCAAACCACTAGGAAGACCAGGCTCCTGGGGAGGACATGCAGTCAGTTCTTCTTCAGCGGGTAGTACTACAGAAAGGAACATAGCTTCAGTAGCCACATAGTTATGAAGACAGAAAGCATGTGATTCCTCAGAGTTGAGGCAGCCACAAAAGGTAGGATCTATTAAGGCAGTCAAGTTATAGAGACCAGTATGTCTAGAAGAAATTTGTCGAATAGAGAGTGTGCCATTTGGTGCAATCCCTGTGCTGGGCCATCCGTGAAAAGTACCTTTGGATAAATGAGCTACAGGAAATGTGTAACCATTAAAATCAGTTTCCCATTGTATCTGCAATGTGGATTTGTCTGGAGCTACAACCATGGCATTAAGATAGGCATCTGAGCCTTCCTTAACAGTAATCAATTTTGTTGGGGATATCAATATAAACTCCCTGTGAGCCGGGTGTATCTCTAGCTGAATGTTCAAGTTTATCAAGCAAATGTGCTATATGTTGTCTGTGTTCACTTGAAAGGGGTTTGTCTTGAGAGTAAGTCAAAGAAAGTAGTCCTACCAGGAGGAGGGTATGCAAGATAGCCATCTTACCAGTGTATCTGAAAGAAACAGAAAAGGATTGTTAAGTGAGGGGTACTATTCTGCCCTAAGAGGGTTAGGAAAAGTAATTAGTCACCTTTATACAACTTGAGCTTATTAGCATGAAACCACTTGTCAGTGGTCTGTTTTTGCTGTTGAACTCTGACCTGATAGACAGCAGGACTGAGTTTGTTGACAATGGGATATGGGCCTTCCCATTTGCTGGCAAATGAATGAGCTGGTTGTCTGTATTGGAGCAACATAACTTGGTCTCCAACTTGCCAGTCGACTTCTTTGACATGCTTATCAAAATGAGCTTTTGCTTGTTGCTGAGCTTTACCCATATGATTGGCAGCAAACAGGTGTGTCTTCATAATGTTGTCATGAAGTTTTTTAACATATTTGTCCACAGATACTCTATCTGCAGTAGGGGCGTGGAGATCAATCAACAGGTGTTCAGGTAATCTCATGGCTCTACCAGCCATAACCTCATATGGTGTACACTGGGTAGTTGCTGCAGGAGTGCCCCTAATTGCCATTAGCAGTAGTGGCAAGAGGGCATCCCAGTCCTTGGGATTGTCATTGATGAATTTGCATAACATCTGTTTGCTCCTTCTGTTTGCTCGTTCTACCTGGCCTGAAGATTGAGGATGGTATGGGATATGAAATTTTGTATCTACTTCAAGCATTTGGAGTGTCTGCTTCATCAGCTCAGCTGTAAAACTGGTTCCCTGGTCTGAGTCTACCTTAAGGGGTAGGCTCACCTGGAGAACAGTTGATCCACCAGGATCTTGCCATTGTCTTTGCCGTGTTATTCTTAGTGGGGAATGCTTCCACCCACTTAAAAAACAAATCTGTGATAAGTGCATACTTGTTCTTGCTTGAGTTAGTCAAGGGGCCAATAAAATTGATTTGTATCACATTCCATGGCCCAGATTGCCTTTGTGGCAATAGTTTGGTGTTTCTTTTCACCAAAATTGGGTTGTTCTGGGCACACACTATGCAGTTGTCCACATAGTGCTCCACGTCCTTGGTCATACCAGGCCACCAGATGATGGTTTTGAGTCTCTGGATGTATTATCTGCTCCCGCTGTCAACCGGTGGGGTGTCATGAACCACATGGATGAATTCAGTTCACAAAAATTGAGGTGCAACCCACAATTTGTCACCTGTATCTTCCTTTCAATACCAGATGAGTTTCTGACCACTAGACACGTGTATGTTATCAGAGTGTCTCCTGTATGGACTACCAGCAGGTAGTTCCTGTTCAATTCCTTTTTCCAAGAATTTAAACACATCTTTTAGCTCTGGGTCAGATTTCTGTGCAGCAGAAAGGTCCAGTGGAGGTTCTGGTTGCGGTTTCTGCCTGGTGTCGGCAGCTAAAAAAATGGCTACCATAGCTACAGGGTGAGTCATTGAGCATGTCTCCCCCCCCCGAGTGCCTGCTTTGGCAAGTGAGTCCACTCAGTCATTGAATTAATGGTAAGGGTCAAATTTACAGTGAGCCCTTACCTTGTGAATATACAGTTTGTGAGTGTACTGTTGTGTCAGGGCGTGTATATACACAAACAAATCCCTGTACTTGACAGGTGTGCTGTCTGAGGATATAAAGTTATTTTTCTCCCAGAATGGCAGAAACTCAGTAAGGGAGGAGCAGACCCAGTTGCAGTCTGAAAAGATGATGGCATCTTTGGTATCATGGGGCAAAACATCTAGAGCACAGGCCACAGCTGCCAATTCAGCATACTTTGAGGAGATGACAGTGCATTTCCTAGAAATGCATCTGAAATCACCATCGTGATCTAATATGAGCACACCAAATCCTGCTACCTGCTCTCCATCTAGATAGGTCTGTAAAGATGTGATACATGCTGGTATATTCTAAAATGTCTGGTGTAGCCAGTAAGAATGGTCCTGGCTCAGGTAAGTCAGGAGGTTAGAGTGCATAGTCATGGGGTTTACCTGTGTAGAGTAGGCCATGGGCCAAGATGGATGGCATTTTTGCAGGCAGTACTTTGATGTCCCTATCCTGCAAAAGCAAAGACCAGTGGGTATGTTTGGTGTTGGAGACTGAACCATCTTTCACTCTGTCTGAAAGCAAAAAGTTAGTTGGGGTGTGACAGGTATGCAAGACAATAAGTGCATACCCAATGATGTACATGTTTTTTCACAGAGACTATACTTTCTCTCTACTGGGGGCACCATCTGAGAAGCATAGGCAATGGGCCTGAAGTACCCATTGTACTTGTGTGCCAGCACTGCAGAGATGGCCACATCAGATGTGGCAGTTTCCAAATGGAATGGAAGGCATGGGTTAGGATTGATCAGTGCTGGGGCTGAGGGTGAGGCCTGCTTGAGCTGTATTACAGCTTCGGTATGAGTGGGGCCTCATGTCCATGGGATATCCTTTTTCAGAAGTTCATACAAAGGAGCGGCCTTCAAAGCAAAGTCAGGAATAAAATCCCTGGAGTAGTTTACCATTCCTAAAAAGTGTCTGAGTGTTGCCACGCTAGTAGGAAGTGGAAGATCTTGTAAGCCCTGGATCTTCTTGACAGCTGGGCTCCTGCCTTGGTCTGTAATATGCAGGCCAAGGAAGATGACCTCTTTTTCACACAATTCTGCCTTAGCGGGGTTGCACTTGAGACCTGCTCTCTTGAGGAGGGACAGAAACTAAAGAAGGGCCAAATGATCTTCTTTCATGGTAGTTGCTAACACCAAGTCATTAACGTACTGCAGGAGACACTGCGGTGTGGAGAACCCCTGCAGAGCATCCATCATGTGTAGATGGAAGAGGGAACGGCTGTTGTGAAAGCCCTGGGGAAGTCAGGTCTAGGTGTACTGATGTCCATCAAAGGTGAAAGCAAATTTGTATTGACTTTTCTGTGTTAATGGGAGTGACCAGAACCCAGCAGAGATGTCAAGAGCTGTGAACCATTTTTTGACAGGTATCAACAACTTGAGTACATCAGATGCTGATGCTACTGTTGGGTCGCAGCTGGGGGTAAACATAGAAACATAGAATCTGACGGCAAATAAGGAACGCTTGGCCCACCCAGTCTGCCCATTTCCCTACCTACTGGATAAGCTGCAGATCCTAGTTAACCAGCAGCCTACTTCTTACTACCCCCACCCCCCAGAATTGCCTTATGACTATCCCATGCATGCTTGAATTCCACCACTGATTTTGACTCCACAACCTCCTCCGAAGCCGCTCCATGGCATCCACAACCCTCTCTGTGGAAAAATACTTCCTTAAATTACCTCTGGACAGTTTCATCTTCAAATTGTGCCCTCTTGTTCTTGCACTTTTTGAAAGATACTACCCTCTTGGACTTTGTTGATTCCCTTGAGGTACTTGAAAGTTTCTATCATGTCCCCCTCTCCTCCTTTCCTCGAGGCTATACATATTAAGCTCCTAAGTCTCTCTTCATATGTCTTCCAGTGCAGACCCTGCACCATTTAGTTGCCCTCCTCTGGACAGCTTCCATCCTGTCTATGCCTTTGCGGATTGGGTCTCAGAACTGCACACAGTACTCAGATGGGGTCTCACCAGCTGTCTGTACAGAGGGATAATAACTTCCTGTTTTCTACTGGTGATGCCTCTCCCTATGCATCCCAGTATCCCAACCCTCTGCTGCCCTCTCACATTGCTTGCCCATCTTTAGGTCATCTGATCTGACTACCCCAGGTCCCTTTCCATTTTGTTGTTGTTAGTATCTCACCCCCATTGTGTACTCTTCCCTGGGTTTTGTTTCCCAGGTGCATTACCTTGCACTTCTTAGCATTGAATCTAAGCTGCCATACATTTGACCATTCCTCTAACCTTGCCAAGTCTCTTCTCATCCTTTCCACCCAACCCTGTGCATCAACTCTGTTGCAGATCTTAGTGTCATCTGCAAAGAGACATACTTTTCCTTCCAGTCCTTGATTAAGTTTCCTATAATCAATTGTGAGTCTCCAAGCTCCATTTGGCTTTTTCACTGGCTAAATGGGTGCGTTAACCATGGAGACTAAGGTCCTAATCACTCCTTGTTGAAGCAGTGATTGGATGCTAACCCTTGATGATGGCAAGGCTTCATCAGGAAATGGGTACTTGCTTCTGCCTCACAGGGTTGGGCCCTGTGATCTCAATAATAGAGTGCATCCTACCACAGTCATGCTTGTTGGTGGCAAACACATCAAGGTGTTTTTGCAGCAAGGGTGCAAGCTCAGAAAACAGGCCATGACTTTTGAACAAAGCCATGACGTCATACTCCTTGTTGTTGTGGAACATGGCCGCCACCACATGCGAGTCTGGGATGGTGACAGCATGACATTGACCTTTGATCTGAATGAGTAGCCTTTTGGCTAAATCCACTACACAGCTGAGTAATGCTAGGAAGTCAATTCCCAGGAAGCTGGGGTGATGATGTAGAATCATGAGGTCAAGAGCAAAATCAGCCCTGAGGTGGCCTACCACCACCACAGGTAGAGAAATAGATCTGTAGGTATGTAGCTGGGTACCGTCTACACCCTGTGCACTGGTCTTCCAGTCAGTAGACCAGTCAGATGAGACTGGGTCCTCATCATGGAGGACTGACATGGTTGCTCTGGTATCCAGAAGCATGGTAATTTGGCGCCCCCCGACCGTGGCCTTTACACAAGGCTGTCTGATTGTGTCAACGATCAAATCACTCACAATCTGGACTGAGACCTGTAATTGTCAATTAGTATTTTCAGAATCAGCATTCTCATCCTGTTCCTGAAACCGAAGGCCTGCTGGGTCTTCCAAGACCTTCTGTATGTCTTGCAATGGGTATAAATGTACCTGTGATGTCACAGGTGCTGCAACTGCCTGTACGGGTGGCTCCCCCTTGGATGTTGCATCGGCCTGGCCAGTAACCGGTGCAACAAAAGGATTTCCTCGGCTTTTCGAGCATTTGACAGCTGGGGTAAGGAAAGGATTTCCTCGGCCACTTGTCCATTCAGTAGTCAGGGCTAGGGCCGCTATATTTCATGTAGCTTTAGCTTCCCTCTCAGCACGGATCTCCTCCAACAGCTTGCAGAGGGTCTAGTTTTCGTCTTTGATCTGTTAATAGCTAGGACCATTGTGGTTCTGGCTATTCTGTTGGGCCTTTGGTAGGGTTTTATTTAACTTTAAAAATTGATTAGCATTTTGCTCATAAAAGTGCTAAAACATTGTAAAAATGCATAGCACTTGCCTCATTGTGTTTAACAAACATAATACTTCTAGAAAACCTATATAAATACTTTCTGTACAATTAGTATTGTCCCAGAAAAAAACTGCTATTCAATTATTTAAAACCCTGTTTGGATTTTTCCAATTGCCTCTGTCTCTGTTCCTGTTGTTTCTATAGTGCCAGTTCCCTCTCTTCCTCCTTGTGCGACTGCTTGTTGTCAGAAGGGGCATCATTTGTTTGGTTATTTCCCTCTACTGTATAATGGGTAGGGGTATCAAGGGCGGGCTGTACTGCAGCCACCTGTATTACAGCTGGCTTGTTGGATTTGCTGGAAGTAAGGGTATGGCGGTAGACCTGATAGGCACACTCTATCTTAGCAAGGATAGCTGCAAACGTATCGATACTTGGGTAAACATTGAGCTCAACCTTTTCCCGCAAGACCAGAGTCATATTCCGGATGTACAAATCCTTGTACACTATTTGGTCTCTGTCTGCGTTTTCATTTGCGAGGCCTTTGCCAGTGCTGTGTGTGAGCCATAATCGTTGATGGAAGGCTGCAGGACTTTCTTTGCACTTTGCTTAACCTGTAGGCCAAGTAACCTCATGACGCCCGGGAATTGGCAGATATGTCGTCAAAAGTAAGCGTGTCAGAGTTACGTACTGTCTCTGAGAGCTAGCTCAGAGGGTAGGTTTGATCGTCTGCCGCAAGACTTGAACCTGGTACTTGGGTTGGAGGGAGAGCTTCTCTCAAAGGGAGTGCACTTTCTCCAAGTGACAACTGAAATTGTCAGTTGGGCCCATCTTTCTGATGCTTTGTGCAATTTTCTGGACAGAGTAAGTGACTTGTAGGGGGTTGAAGGTGTGCGTAGTTGCATGGAGTTCCTCACGTTACCAAGCTCCATGAAGTGCAGCTTCTGCTGTTGCATCAGCGATTGCCTTGTACGTGTGATCTTGATTAACAGAGTTTTTTAGCATTTTGTCAATTTGGTCCTGGATGGCCCTATTTTGGTCTTCCGGGACAGTGATCTGACTAATCGCATCCTTAATCAAGTCGTGAATCTCCAACTCATCTCCCTTGGTGAAAGGAGCAAGTGGAGGTGTACCATGGAATACAGGCCCTCCGCCTGTTTCATGGGGGCCACCATCTTGGCGTTGTACGTGGCATCCAGCATGTTTGTGTAGATGTGGTGAAGCAGTGTGCGTGCTGACTCTGTCACCATCTTGTGGATGGCTGGCCTGAAGTTGCTTCACCACGGGGGTTGAACTTGCGTGTGACGTGGCATGCCTCATCATGAAAGTCAGAGTCGTCATCGCCAGATGATGCAATCTCAATGGGCGTATACTGAAACCCGTTCATGGTCTTAACGTGGCCGGCAAGAACCTCCCAATGATGGCGCAACCTCACCATCTTTTGTCTACATTTCTTGTGACCCACCTTTGCAGTGCCCTGCACAATACCTCTCTCAACCTCACTCTGCAACACTCTATATGCGGCGCCCAATTCAACATTTTCACTAAGCTCTATCCAACTCACAACTCACACATTTTTAATCCTTTCAACTCAGCATTCTCCTCTCTCAAACCTTCATTCATATCACTCAGAATATCATTCAAATATGCTGTTTCTTATCACATTTCAGCCTTTCACAATCATCTGTTAATAAACATATCTTGCGCTCAGTGTTTTGAGCAGTACCGTGCATCAGTCTGGAATTAGCATCATGGAGTGACTGTGTTTCCTCCATTAGTTTATGTTCCTTTTTCTGTAACTCCAATGCCTGCAAGCCCATCTCTTTTTTTAGAGACGCATTTTGCAGTTCAATGGAGGCATACCTCGCTGTGAGACTCTCAACAGCGGTATGTAGAGCCGCAACAAAGAGACCTTTAAGGTTGTATTTCTTGGCTGTTTGTTTGGACTCTAAGTATTGGTCAGATATTAGCAGCAATGTTTTTTCAGCGGATTTTGCGTCCAGTGTGAAATCTGTCCATCTGCCATGGGATGTGAGGTAGTTTGAGACATTGAGTTTCAGTTCTGTGCACAAGTCAGATATAACAAAGAAAGGGTATACAAAGATGAACCTGCTCCCCAAGTTCCTATATTTATTCCAATGTGCCCCAGTGAATTTCTCAGCACGACGGCTGAAGGGCATACAAAAACTATTACAAACCTTTATATGGGCTAATAAAAGACCAAGGGTCAGATGAAGTGTTTTGCAAGCTAAAAAAGCTCTGAGGATGGGCAGTCCCAGACACGGGAGCATACTGAACAGCAGCGCAGGTCATCTGGGCTTTACAATGGGGAGATTCACAGCAGGACACACACTGGAAAGTGATAGAAAGGGCAGAGTGGCCACATAGACAGCAGGAATCCATAATATTTCAACCCAACCCAATTCAACTGATCAAAGAATGTAAACTAGAGGCACTAAAAGTCATACTACAGGCCTTAGAGCACTTTCAGGCCCACTATGGGGTAAAGAGAGAGAGAAATGGAAATACACCTGGTGGCAATGGAATGTTGAATTTGTGCCGAGGGTGTGAGGGCCTTGGTTTAGTAGACAATCAGAGAGGAGCCCAAGTCATGTAAAGCTAATAATTAGAAGGGAAAATATCCTCACGTCTGAGGAATGTAAACAGGCCTTTGCCTGGAAAGAGGCAGACAGATTTAGATACCTACAAATCCGAAATTATATCATGGCCTAAACACGAAAATATCAGAAGGAGCAGCAGGAGGGGGAGAAGGCTATAAAGGTGGAACAACTATTACATATACAGTACATACACCCAAGGGAGCTGCTAAGGAACAATAAGATATAGAATTAAAGGAGGGGAATGGGAAGAGAGAATATAACCCTAATATCACCAAGGCAATATAGGGGGCAGGTCATGCCTTCAGGTCACAGAAAAGAAATGAAGGTAGAGAAGAAGACAGGGCAGTCACACACATGCTGGAAAGAATAAAAGAGAAGCCAGGCTGGCTTCGGCATCCGACGCAACCCAAAATAATGCATCGAAGGAGAGGGGCCTGTTTGGCCTCCATATACCAAGTACGGACACACCAATAAGAGAGGGGGAGAACATGCTTGGGACAGAGTTGCAAAAGTACTGTAGTTATAAGTGATCAGTTAAGGTCACACAGTTTGTTTAGCTAAGATCCACTATAAATAAATAATGTCTTACGAGGTGTAAGGAGTACAACACGGAGCGGATAAGAAAATGTGAGAAGTAAGGCTTCAAATCAAACAAAACATTAAATGAGAGAATGTAAAAGAGAAAAGTGCATGTCCCCAACTGAAATCTATAGACTGTATATGATTGTATCTGTATTGACTTGTGCACAATAAAGAAAATACATAAAAAAGTTGCCTATGGGCCCATTATGTATAAGCAATAAGGCACTTCAGGGATGTTGTTTGTAGTGGGTTTACCCCACGGTCAGGGACTGAAGGCACTCGGCTTCACCTCATGCCTTACAACAACCCTGACCTTGGAGTAAACCTAAGGGGATGACTCAGTTCAGTGCTTTTTTTGTTAGCGCCGGGATTCTTAGTGCTACTGATTTTAGCGCCTTGCAACTCAGCGCTGAAATATGTTTCAGCTTTCTCAACTCAGTGTTTTAACCCTTGCTGTGCTACGGACTGATATATCAGTCCAAAATTCCTATACGTTCAAATTCTGTTGGCAGCCTAAGGGTTAAAATTCTCATTCCAGCGCTTGCTAAGCCACATTCCTCCCAGAAGTCTCATCAATAAAGCATGTAATCAATCAATATCAATCACTTAATGGATGTGTTATTTAATTACCGGTCTTAACTTCGCCATTACAACCAACACGAAACATAAGCTGCACAGTGCTTAGTTCCAGAGGGAAAGAATTGCTGATTCTGGATTCTTTCATCTACCACCTGGACAAGATCATTGCCGGAGGGAAAAAGAAGTAATTACCTTTTGTCTTACCATATATTAATATAGCTATAAACATCCTCATAGCTCTTACTGCTAAATATTAAAAATATTGTTATATTTCCTAGGAGCCGGTGCTGTGTTGAGGAGAATTGCCTCGGTCGGATGCACACTGATCTGTCCAGTTCCTCTGAATGCTTGGTTGGTGCACACAGCCATGAACCAAATCCAGATTCCGTCTTCAGGACCCATTTCCAATCACAGCTAAAGGCTGCAGTAGCCAAGACTACTACACCAGTACCTTGCCTATATGATGAACATGCCAGAGCGGCTCAAACAGCAGATGCCACTATCCCCACATTTGACTCTGTGCAAGCATCACTTTACAGGGCATGGCAAAAGAACAAGCCTCCAATACCAGATGAAATCAGTTCAATACTGGCTAAACTGCCAGATGGTTTTTGCGACGCTCTTAATAGCAGACGATTTCTGCTATACCAGCTTGCTGACAACAGTGCTATATGCTTCTGCACCGATGACAATCTATGAATTCTTGAGAGAAGCTCAGAGTGGTACATGGACAGAATTTTTAGTACTGTCCCTGCCCCTTTTACACAGTTATTCACCATACATGCTTTTGTTAGTGGAAACCAACTACCGTTGGCATATCTACTATTGGCCAACAAGACCCAATAGTTATACTGTGATGCAGTGCAGAAACTAGTATTTGAAGCTGCTATAAAGGGATTCGACCTTAGTCCTAAATTAATTGTCTCTGATTTTGAATCTGGCCTTCTGCGTGCTTTGCCACAAGTATTTCTGAATGCAAATCAACACAGTTGCTATTTCCATTTTTCTCAAACTATAATTAAGAAACTAAGTTCCCTTTCCTTAAAGGGAAGCACCAAGGGAGGTTGACAGTGAAAATGCTGACCTCCCCCACAGCGTCAGCACAATACCGATGCAGGTATTGTGCTGCCCATGCAGTGAGTGTTTTCTGTGGGGGCAGTGCCCCCCACACTCCCCCCATTGAGGGGGGCTCTGCCCACTGCACCCAACGGACTTTAGGATCATCAACTCCAGGTCAGAGTTGGTCTGGGGGGGGGGCAGAACACTGGTGGAAAGCGAAGTACCAAAAAAGGACCATTACAGCAACTGTCGCTGTAATGGTCTTTTTTTGTATCACTGTCGGGGTGTTGACCTGCAGGGGTGCACCGCCTTAAGGTGCTTATATCAGAATGACCAATGTTTTAATCTAGAAGCTAAAACTGCCATCAAGAAAACTGGACACTTTGAAAAAAAGAATTGTAAACCAGTGTGTTTGCTTTAGAAGAGACTGTACTTTACATTTCTATATTCTTCTTTCATAGTGGATTTACTGTTGTGGTTCACAGCACTTCTTGGATTCTCTGATCACTCAACGGCCACTGTCTGTGTCTTCTTCCTCACTGGATCATCCTTATCCTTCTTTGTCTGGGAGCAGCTAATCAGCCGTATCCCCACCTCCTCAAGTCAGCTCCTGCTTCCTGCAGTACTCACCACAGTCAGGCTCTCCCTATGAATTCCCCCTCATAGCAGGATCATAAAATGGAGGACCATCCTCCCCAGTACAAAAATCCAAGACAGACTGACTGTGAGCTCCAGGTGGCAGAGCCAGCCTGGGGACAGGCAGGCTGGGCTTCATGAAGCCCTCAGCACTGCTTTTTTCTGTTTTCTCACTGCCACTCGCTGCAGAGTGTTAAGACTCATACGTGGAAGCGCACCTGTCTGATGTTCCCCATAGTGCCCTCCAATACTTGCTGCCTGCACTGCACTGCCACCAGGTCACCACCTGGTGGCAGTCTAAGGCTGGGCAAAAATGCCTTCACACCCTGGGAGAAGAGAGCTGTCCCTTGATCATCTCCTGCTCCGGCTGACCCCAGATGACTTAAGTCCATTACTGAACCTGGGTTGCCAGCATGGCAGGAGGTAAGGCACTGGTGTCTCAGCACTCCAACCATTGGACCGGCCTGCATAAAGCATATTGTTAACTTAGAATTTTTTTTACTTTTAATAATAACAATGAGGTACTCCCAGGAGGTTATGCTAGTGTTCTGGTTAATCAGCCCTGCGGTCAGGTGGCACTTGGCTGCACCTTGTACCATATTTCACCCCCAGGGGGTGACTAAACAGAACATCAACATAACCCCTGGTCATAACTTACTGTTTATGAAAAAGGAGGGAAGGTAACAAAACAGGGCAATGGTGTGGGTTGGGGAAAATAGAGGGTTTAAGGGATAATTTACAAAAATATTTCACTAGGCAAATGTCTGAAATCAAGATAGCATGCCAGTTTTGAGATGTGCCAGGACTATTTTGATGACTTGGATAAACTTTTTATAAAATCATTAAAATGATTTTATAGTATTTTTGTGCATTTTTTCACCACCCATAATCTTGGACCCATTTTATAATCAGTCACAGCCGCTCTAGCTACTAGATTTCCTTCCTCTGAGATTTATTTCCAGGTGCTGCCTAAGGGAGGGGGTATCATAATAAGGGTAAAAATACAGCATAAATACTATATAATCAAAACTGTAGTAATTATAATACAACTGGGCTGGCACAGTTACAGTGCCAGGTACCAGAGTCAAAAGCAATGCATAGGGTGAAGGGGGGATACCAAAATAAGGGAACAAAAAACAAAATAAATGCAATATAATGAGAACTGCAATAATTATAGTACAAACAACATACTTACAGTGACAGATACCAGAACTGAGAAGGCAGCACAGAGTGAAACAAAAGTGGGAGTTACCAAAACAATTGAACTATGTGTAAGCAATAATCTGTAAGACATGCAAATATGAAACCCTGGGTGTGTTGCGAACCACCCAGATCTGCATTAAAGAAGTAATAAGACATAACAGGGTGCGCATTATGCTGATCTAACAGCACACCCAGGGACGTAGTTGGGCATAGTGCTGCTTGTAGAGTACCTTTAGCCTCTGGAAGTGTGGTAAGGTCAACATAATACACACCACCAAAGCCTCTTATTGTGCTTATAAAATTGGTAAACTGAAAACATTTTAAAACAAAAAAGGGCCAACTGTTTTTCTGTTACACGTGTATTTTCTTTTGTTAAAGGAACACTGTCAAACCCAACCCCCAACTCAGCCTCAAAGTGTCCCTAATTGAAAAATCATGTTATGATTATTCACATTTTGTAGAGACTGCTGATGTATCTGGCTGTTTGATTCTGATTCCTTCTTTCTTTCAAAAAGTGAAAAACAGACTGCCTGCCATACTGGTGTTACCATGCCAAAAGATGCTTCTTTACATTCCTTGATTAACTCCCACTGCATCTTTTCTGGACTTAGAAACACACAATGCAGTATAGCCACTCATTATGCAGTAGGAGTAGAGGAGACTATTGCATCATGAGTGGCTACACTGTTTGGGGGTGTTTCTAGTGTTCAGAATGTGTACAATAAGAATAGATCCAGGATTTGAAACAAATCAAGGCTGATTATTACTACACAATAACATGCATTTCAGTTCTAGTAAGCAAGGAGGCAAATAAAACAACCAGCAACATCAATGAATTTTGGAGAAGGTAAGCAATCATAAAATGTGGGAGTTTAACTAGAAATAATTTGATGCAAAAAAGGCTGACAGTGTCCCATTAAAAGTAATAAAAATGAGTTCCTCCCCAGCAGCCAAGCATCTGTCTTGCCGTGTATTAAATAGATGGAATATTTTTTATCATGGAATGCAGGAATTCAAACTTCTGCAGAATTCTACTGGCTGAATGTTCACATCCCCCCAAACACCACAGGGATCAGTCCTTGGTCCTCTGCTATTTTTGTTAGATGTAAATGATCTTCCAAATTACTGTTCAGAAAGTACAAAAATACAGTTGTATGCAGATGATACAATTTTGTACACCCATCATGACAAAATGGATTTAGCCAGTAAAACTTTACAGATTTTGATAAAATTCAGGAGGCTTTATTGCACTTAAGGCTACTTTTTAATGAGAGGAAGATGCAATGGCTGCTTTTTGCTAGAAAACAGATTTTGCCTGATTTGACCATTGGTTCTATTAAAGGTACTAGTATAACCAGAATTTATTAATGTAAGTATTTGGACCTAATCTTGGATGACCAATTGAACCTTAAATCACATATACACTATATTTCCAATAAACTAAAGAGGCTAAAGAGACTCTTACCTTTTTTTCTATAGAAATAAGAACTACTTTTGTTAATTCATTATTTTCTCCAGTGTTAGATTAGAGTGACTGTATTTATTTATTTATTTATTTAAAAGTTTTGCTAGGAAGGCACACTGAGCATAGTACTGCTCAATTCTAGGTGTATCCTGGGGGAGATGGAAGAGGAGGGATACAAAAAGTTCAAATTCAGATGACACATGGACATGGGAGCATAATAATGCAAAAATACATATACCAGGAACGGTATTGATAGGAATACCTCCTTAACAGTTTTTAGTTCTCTAGATCCTTTATACCATAGCGTTCTTAGATTTGTAACTGGCTAGTCATACAAAACTCATCATTGTCAGCTATATAAACATATAGGATGGACCTCTTTAGCAGCTTGAAGAGAAATGCATTGGTATTTGTTTGTTTATAGATTTATTAATAATGATTTACCAGCATATTTGTTAAATACACTTCGATACAGAACTTTATTTAAACATTCTCTTCAATCCGCAAAGTACCCACATTTTCATATACCTAAATGCCAGTCTAAATTTGGGGAATTTGTTTTTGCTGTTTCTGTCCCCCGAGCATGGGGATCAGTTTGGAAGAAATGTAATTTAAATGCCTTACTCCCATTGGCCCATTTCAGGGCCTCACTTGCGAGTTGGGCACATAATCGTTGTGACTGTTTTAGATGAATATTTACTCTTGAATGGTGATGCTGTTTTTATTATGTATGCAGCCTAAGTGTTATAACGTTGTGTGTTATGTCAGTTTTGTAACTGTATGTTACTCGGTTTACTTGGTTCTAAAGGCAGAAGCAGGCACAGGGCCCATCTAGACTGCCCTCCCCCTACCATGTGGGGGAAGTTGCAGTGTTGTCCAATAAGTACCTATCCACAGCAACTTAAATTGGGTAAACTTTGTTATGTCTAGTATACTTTGGGGGAGAGAATTCCATGAACTACAAGCGCGAATGGTGAAGTACCCATTCCTATTATTGGTTGATGCCCACTGTATGCACATTTATTTATTGTGAGATCGTAAGTTAGGTTTTTTTGGGCTACCGAAATATTACATTCCCTACTTTGTGTGGCATCATGTATAATGTTAAATAACATTAGAAGATATTTAAATGGTTACTTTGGACACAATTGTAAATGAGAGTTTTGCTCTCAACTTGCTTTCCAATAAATGAAACGATGATGGTGATGATGATGGCAATAGGAGGCTTCGGTAAAGCCAGGGTTTAAATGTATCTGTTGCAGGGCAAACAGTAAAGATTTCCTGGTAGGCAGGTAAGAATTGGAAGGGGGGGGTCCATGGTCTGAAAAAAAGCTCTACAAAAACTGTAGTACTTCATTTAAAACCGTGTGTAAGGAAAGGAATATGAAGGGGGAAAAACATTAACCAAGTTGTCCTTTTATTTTGAGAGAGTTTTATTTTTAAAGGCTTGATACTGATCTTAGTGAGCAAAGGTGGTAGCCATATGTGTAATGGCAATCAGGAATTAAAGGCATTAATATTGCTACTATACTGTGTCCTAATTGCCAACATAATTTTTACTCATGCATTGTGCTGCCCCAGTGCATGGACTCTGACCAATCCGGATGCAGTATTTCCCCTATCCATTTTATAATTCTCCATAAATGCATCCCCTTGAGTAGCTTATTGCCCTTATAAAATGCATAACAGTAGGTTTCAAACATGCAAAATGAAAAAAAAATGCTTTAAATAATTTTTATGAACTTGGAGAAATCCAAACCTACCTTCTTTACTAAAGTGGATTGAATATGTGGGTTACCTAGCAGCCAACAGGAGTAAGTAATCTTGCAATTAATACATTGGAACAACTTGATTCTATTGGGAATCTATTACTAAATCTAGATATAACAACAGGTTCTCATTTTTTCCCCTAAGGGAAACCCATGGCGTAATTTACCATTATAAAGGAGTGTTTATAAATGCAAACACGTGCTGGGTTTCTCCTCCTCTGCGCATGGACCAGTCGCCGCTGGTCCCTTTCTCATCAGTGATGCTAGGGCTTACTACCGGACGCTTCACTGCCACTCCGACTCTGTGGTAAGTCAGTTTAAAACAACACCTGGCTAAAAATGCTTCAAATGGGCAAATAAAAAAAAAGTCAAAAAGGGAAACTTTCTTTTAAGCCGGGCATCCGACCGTGGACCTTGAGGAAACCTGATCGGACCCCAGTTAAACTGAGATGACTTGTTATTTTATATAATTGCTGAGAGAAAAAAATGATGCCCAGCAATTATATAAAGTAAAACATGGAGTTGTGAGTAAAACTTGAATTTTACACACACCCTCAGTGTTGTATGCTTAAATAAACCCTTCAAGCTTCGCTCTTGGGGTTTATGTAGCATCCAACACCTCAGATGTGTGTAAAATTCTAATTAAGCACACAACCCCATATATTATTCTATATATCTTACATGGCATAAGTTGGTACAACCCTGTATTCTCCTCCATCAGCTAATGCTTGGACCAGAAGCTGGTATCACCATCTACTACTGCTGACAAGTTTTTATACTGATATCTTCAGTGTATGTATGAGAACTCACAAATTATTTGTAATGCACACAGTTTTGTGACATTTTCCCTTTGGTACATTGTATTTAGCATTGTTTTATGTTGAATACTACTTATGAAAAAAAAAACCAATAAAATATTTAAATAGCAAAGTCCTTTCCTTACCATGCCAGGAAGTAGGGTAAATACAGTTTGATTGTCTCCTTTCTGCAATGTCCCCCCTGAGGAAAAAAAAAGACAGAAATTATTGACCGCATGTCAAAGAAGCATAGAATTTGATGGCAGATGAGGACCGCTTGGCCCACGTAGTCTGACCATTTTTCCCTGCCTATACTGTCACCACAGACCCTAATCGTCCTCACCTGCCAAGCCTGAGGTTCCAGTTCTCACAAAGACACTGCACGGCACGTCCCCTTTCAAGGGTCTGCAAGGAGCTCTCTTTAGTTCACCATTGAAGAAATGATCCAGCTCAGAAGAAAGACTGGGCTCAGAATGACAGCACTCATATAACTGCAGTTAATAGCAGTTTGGAAGACTTTGACTTCCTAGTATAAAACCAAAGCTTCCAAATAAAGGATGATGGTGATGGTGGTATTTGAGTCCAAATAGGGGAAAAAATAATTACATGGCATTCAATTTTGCAGGCAGGGAAATGGAAGTGAAACATGATTGATTTTTATGTTGTAACATATTTTATGAGAAATATTTATATTCACTTCTAGGCATTTGGTAAACTCGAGGTAGCATATCAGAAAGGCAATTTGCAAAAAGAGTGACACATAAAAGGATGCAATGAAAGAGCAAATATCGAAACTGTTTGGTGTCTGTGTCTCTCTTCAAGCCACATTGCCACGTTTCAAAGCCTCAAACTCAGTGCAAGGTATCATGGGTATGGACTTCCGATAACATCATTGAGCTGGAGCTCTGGTCCCCCCACCTCAAAATCTGTCTTAACCCTCAGCAAGTGTAAGTTAAATGTGACCAGTCAGCATACCTATGGTGAAAGGAAGATGGGTTAGCTGAGCAACAAGGCAGATCAGCAGTCTGCATCGTACAAATCCACCCGAGCTATCACCAGACACTGCAGTCCAAGTCTCTCTCCCTTAAAGGCCTCTCATGGCACACTATGTTCAGGCATGGAGGAGGAAGACAGCCACCTGAGTTCCAGAGCTTCTGAAAAACTAAATATGGGCAGTATCATGAAAATGGTGCATCGCATCAATATGAATTTAGCAAAGACCCACGAGGACTTTAAAAAATTGCAGCATCGCACAGTGCAGGCTGAGTGGGTGGTCAACAAGCTCCAGGAGGAGGTGGCATGCGTAGGCCACACTCTTATATTTGTCTGCCAATGGGAGATGGAGCTGACATGCTGGGCCAAGGATGCAGAAGCTTGGGTGCGAAGGACTAATATTAGGATCTATGTCATCTCAGAGAATGCAGAGGGACCTGACCTAAATGCATTCCTGCCCTCATGGTTTGAGGAAGAGCTGGGACTGGGGTAGGAGGACTCAGTTGTAATAGAAAGGGCACACAGGGCTTTAGGGAAGAAGCCCATGGCTGATAAACCTCCCAGGTCCATTGTCCTGAAGCTACTCAAATTCCCTGTGAAGAAGCACACTTTAAAGGCTGCCTGTGGGAAAGGGGACTTAAATTATGACAGCAAAAGGGTCTCTGTAGACCAGGACTATCCAGTGGAGATGCTCAATAAAAGGAAAAGGGTTCACAGAATAATCAAACAACTGAGGGACAAGTACTGTCAATAAAGGCTCAGATGTGGTAACCTGCCAAATTGGTGCATCATGTAGAGTCCAGAGTTAAGGTCTACGACAACCTCCTATAAGCCCAAAAGACTCTCCTGAAACTGGGTATAATGCTGCCAGAGTTGCCTTTAGAACAGTAAGAGAAGGAGCTGCAACATATGGTGTGGCAGGTCACTAGAAGCCAGAAGGGGAATCTGTGTGTTCAAACACACACACAATTGAAACAACTCCTGGCTGACTTCGAACAAGTCTTTAGGTGTGGTGTGGTGCAAAAGGGCGGCGGCGCGGGCACATTTAAGAGCATCAGGATCAAGATTCTGAGGCTTGAGAGACTGAATGGCTCCATGGGGGGGAGGGGGAAACACTCTTTGGAGCTAAGGAGTTGGGACTTTTACTGCAGGCAACCCCCAAAAACCCCAAAAGCTGCTATTTGTCCCTGTGAACTCATTTTCAAAACATTTGGGTTATTTGCTTAACGTGAATGTGGGGTGGGGAAGGGTTGGCGGAGTTGCTTTAGGCAGTTCTGTTGCAGGGAAGGGCTTACTGAATTCCCACCATTATTTTCTGCCTACCCCATGGAGGCCATGCATTTTTTCTGATGCAGCAATGAACTTTTAATTCTTTTGTACACAAGCAAGAAGACTGCAGACAGGCTTAGATTCTGCTCAGTAACTGCGTCTAGGGATACTATTGACTGTAAATGGAATGAGTTGTGCACACCAGACTGGAATTCAGGTACCAGGGTGGTTTTGCATTCTGTTGTGAACTAATTCTAAAGCAGTGCTTGCAGCTGAATTTATGGTCTCTGCTACATTACTGTTACATGAGACAAGATGCACTGTAGGAACAAGAAAAGCAATAAAACTGGCTCAGATGGAGATCCCCAGGAGTCGTAAAACTACCATAAAGCTAGCAGGCTAATTTAGGAAAAATTCCTGACAGCAGACAAAGGGAAGGACACACTAGGACTTCACACACAAATCAAAACATTCTGCACAACATATGTTTTTTGCACATTCTGGGTGTACTACAGTACTCCTCAGCCTACCGCCTGGAGGGGGAGCTGGTAGTGACTGTCCATACTAGGAGTTACACTCGGATTTTTAAGATGTACAGAATGCGGTAGGCCCATTGTGGTACATCTCCCTCAAAGAAGATTCAATTATTCCCCAAGTTAGGCAGCAGAAACCTACCCAGTTTCTGTTTAAAAGCATTAAAGGACTCCATTTCAACTACATCTCTAGGTAGCGAGTTCCACAAGGGTATTATTCTTTGGGTATAGAAGTAACGTCTTAGAGACCTCTTGGGGAAGGTTAACCTCAGTTGATAGGTATGGCCTCTAAGAGAGTAATCTCTCTGATTTATAGACAGTCCAAAGCCTGCCATGAGTTGTTCATCGCGTAATATATGGTACATTAGTAGAAGATCACCCCTAGTTGTCCTAAGTTCAAGCGAATACATATTCAATTCTGTTAACCTCTGTTCATAGCTTTTTGAAATTAGTGGCCCATGACATTGCCTATCCGCTTACCTTTATCTTTAATCTCTCCCTTACTACAGCCTCTGTCCCCCCTACCTGGAAGCAGGCCAGAATTACTCCCATTCATAAATCTGGTGACCCTAGTATTATGGACAACTATTGCCCCATCTCCTTACTGCCCCATCTTGGAAAGCTCCTAGAGAAGGCAGTAAACTATCAAATTACTGAGCATATCTCCAAATACAATCTCTTTTGCTTCAGCAGCAAGGATTCAGAAAGGGGCACAGCACCACCACTGCCCTTGCCCTCTTCACTGACCACATACTAAGGAACATGGATGAAGGGGAACTAATTGGAGCTGCGTTTGTTGATCTGTCCAAGGCATTTGACCTTGTAAATCACAGCTTCTTGATAGCTAAGCTCAGTGTTCTAGGTTTCTCCCCCTGCCCCCACAGCCTGGATCACTAACTACCTCTCTGGTAGAACACAGATGATCTGCCTTGGTGGTGCAACCTACCCCCTCCTGCCTGTCTCAGTGGGAATCCCCCAGGGGTTTGTTCTGGGCCCCCCTCCTTTTTCCCCCTCTTCATAAACTCTCTCCTGTCTTAGGGACTATCCTGTAAATCTCTCCTCTATGCTGATGACCTAATATTATACCAAAGTGACCCATCTCCTTCTTCACTATCTGCCACCCTTACTGATGATTTCTGTAAAGCCTATTGTTGGTTCTCTTTCAATAAACTGTTTGTCAATGCTTCTAAAACAAAGGCCATGCTGTTCGACTCCAAGCCTAAACTCTCTGCCCTTGCCCTTTCTGGTCACCTTCTCACTGTCCTATCCCCAGATGGATCTCCCCCCTGTACACAGTCTCTGCCTTCAAGTATCTGGAAGTGATCCTGGACCCATCCCTTACTTACTCTGACCACATTGCCTTTCTGATCAGGCATGTTAATCACAAGATGGGGCTCTGCTATCACCTTATCGACCATCTTGTGCCTGAAGCCCGCCTTGCTGTAGCCCATGGCAACCTCCTCCCTCTCCTTGACTATGGGTGTCCAGTGTGCTCCCTTACCTCTGATACCAACCTGATTACCTACAATCGGATATGCCACTTTGCCCTCTGTGCTCCTCTCCTCACCCACCACTCTCTGCCAGTCCCTTAACTGGCTTCCACCACAAGCTCAGCGCTCTTATCTGTTGGCCTGGACAATTGGTGACACCTTACATAATCCCTCCTACTCTCCCCTATCCATTCTTATCCAGACCAGAACTGTCTGCCATACTCTATGTCAGTCATCCCACCTCCTACTCGAGTGTCCTATCATGACTATTAGGATGGGCCAAAGAGCCTTTTTCTGCATCAAGTCCCTTGCTATGGAATGACCTCCCACCCTCCTGCACTCCCCTAACCCCCCCCTCTAAATCTAGTTTCCCCACTAAGAACACACTTCTTGTTCTCCATGACCTGTGACTGTTTGTAGGCCACTTGCTCAGCTGGACCCTCTTTGTAGTCCCCCACTATCTCATCCACCCACTAGTGCTTCCCACTTCTCTCCCCCTGTTATGTTGGCCCTTGATCATCTGTCTATCATCATATGTTGGCTAAGTTATGTCAACTGTTCTCAATGTTATATACCTTAATATGTTCAACTGTTGATTGTATTGTAATGTTACCTGCACTATTCTACACTGATTGTTTTGTTTGACTCACTAGATTTTTCTATTTGCTCCCTGCTGTTGTCAGACATGTATGTACAATTGTTTTGTGCCAGTTCCTGGCCTGTGCCATGCCTGAAAAAGGTCTTCGGACCAGTGCAACAACCCAGTTACCAAATGAATGAATAAATAATAAATTAGGATTTTCAAAGCACCACTGTGGCCACATGGTCCAGCCATGGTTAGACCAGCCATGAGCTGGTCTAAAGCACCTTGCGCTAACCACAGGACACGTGTTGGCGTTGGAACGTCAGGGTGCCACATTGGCATGGATCCTGCCACCAGCTGCAGGGGAGTGGGGAGTGTCCAGGTATGAGTCCCTGATGTTCACACCCTCTTTGCCACTGTCTGCGGTGGCTGGCGAGTGAGTCCATCCCAGTACTGGCCAGCCCCATTGGCGACCAGGTGGTTGGGACCTGCATACTGCTGTGTGCCTGCTTCAGCCAGAGGCTGCAGGTGGTAGTAGAGATGTGCACTGAGCAAGAGATGGGGGGACACAAGAATATGTGGCAGGGTTGTATCTGGGTTCCCCATTGAGCCAGTTGGTCAGGGCCCCTCACCAGGTGTGTCCTCTGCCCCATTCCTGCTGGTTCTCCATGCCCTGGATACACCAGTAGTGCACAGTGAGTCAGCCAGGCACAGAGCAGGGGGATGATGGCAGCCTCCATCATTTACCATGGGTGCGCCATCAGATTGGCCCAAAGTGTGGCTTGCGGCGACTCCAGGGACTTTGGTGCCAGGACCCCTTTTGTTTCAAAATACAGCACAGCATCCATGGTACACCTGGAGTTTGCCACATGTGGGAGTTCGACTCTACTTGTGCCCGATCTCCCAGAGTCTTGAAAATTGGGCCCCAGGACTCAGTCTGGCATCTGCATGTTAATTGGTTAGCTGATGGGATACTGATGACCCACCTCAAGAAAGAGGAAATTATTTGAGAGCTGCTACAGAAGGGAACACACAAATAAAATATATCTGGGACAGGCTGACGTTAGTCCTCCATGGGCAATCAATTTCCCATGTCCAAACAAAATTGTGCCTCCTCACCCAGAATAGGCTTTTAGCTGTACTGGCAACTTTAGAAGCTGAGTTTATATGAACTAGAGAGCCCAAGACCTTAAAAAAAGGAGACTAGGCAAGAGCTGGACAAAGACTCGATAAGGGTAGTTGAGAGCCTGCTTAATTTTATCAACCAGAAATACCACGAGCATGGCAGTAAGGCCAGCAGATTGCTTGCCAACAGGCTATAAAAACAGACAGCAGACTGGTTCAGTCTAAAAATTAGAAAAGCAGCTGACCAGCAAGCATGGGCATGCTCTCCTAAAGAGGTGGTGGAGGAATTTGGTAACTTTAATGGCTCGACTCTATACTAAAAGGGGGGGGGGATGGGGAGTCAGAGGCTATCCAAGGATTCCTGGACATGGTTACTCTCCCCAGCCTAGATCAAGACCAGGTGGCCCAGTTGGAGCAGCCTTTTTTGGCTGATGAGATTATTGAAGTAATTAAATCACTAATTAAAAAATAAGTCCCCTAGGCTGGATGGATTTGTGGCTGAATTTTACAAGGCCTTTAGGGAGGAGATGGCACGAGTCTTGGCACAACTCTCCAATAACACTCATGAAGAGGGAGAGATGCCAAACTCACTGCATTCTGCCATGGTTACAGTGTACTCCTAAAGGGAGGCAAAGATCATTCTATATATGGGGCATTTGGACCCAGATCCCTCTTAAATTAAGATACAAACATTTTTGCTCAAGCAAAAGCTAACAGGCTCCAATGGATTGCAGGGGACCTGGTGCATGAGGATCAGACTGGCTTCATCCCTGGAAGGCACATTCAAGATAATGTTAGAAGACCTTTGAAAGTATTTTGAATACCAAAGGCAGAAAGGACGCTAATATGGTCATTATCATGGACCCTGAAAAGGCATTTGATGGCCTGGACTTGGGGTGGGGGGCTTGAAGTGGTGCTGACCAAAATGGGTATGGCAGATACATTTCTGAAATGGGTACTCACCCTCTATAGTAACTCGAGGACAAGAGTGTGGGTGAATGGAGTTCTGTCCCCAGAGTTTCAGATCCATAGGGGCACCAGACAGGGCTGACTCCTGTCACTCTTTTTATTTGCCCTGAGTGTAAAGCCTCTTGTGGAGGCCCTGAGGTCCAGGCCAGAGCTTCAGTGTGTCAAAGTGGAAGGAGAAGAAATAAAAATCTTGCTTTACGTGGATGATATGCTATTATATATTCATGATCTCAAACCTAATCTACCTACACTGCTGGAACTTTAATAGATTTTTGGGAAGGCATCAGGGTTCAAAATCAATACTGATAAAATAGAGGAGCAGATAGTATGTTCCTTTAAGTGGGTGGGCAGTCAGTTCCGAAACCTAGGGGTACAAAACACTAGGAATTGGACAAATCGCACAGTTTCAGTTATGAACCCCTAGTCCAGGCAATCCAATATGATCTTGAGAGGTGGTCAGAACTTCCCCTCACCTTGGTGGGGAGGGTATAAGTTATTTGAATGTCTTGTTTAGACTGCTCTTTCTGCTCTCCACTCTGCCACCTAAACCACACAAAACTCTCTGGGCTATGCTGCCAAAGAGGGTTTCTAAATTTATCTGGGCTGGCCGCAAACCAAGGCTATGATGCACTTTGATAAACTAAGTTAGGATAAAAGTGGTCTGGGGGTACCAGACTTTAAGTGGTATTACCTCGCATGTCAGGAACTTGCCAAGCTTTGACACAACAGGTTGGGGAGGGGGGTTCACTCCAACTGGGTTGAACTGAAAAAGGGAGGCTCCACTGTATGGAAAGTAGGGACTTTTCCATTCTCCACAATGAGAAGGGGGCTGATTACTCCTACCCCTTACCCGCGGGCCAAGGTTACTATGAGGGCATTGCTACAGGTGGTAAATCTGATTAAAGGGAATAAAGGGATTAGTGAACTTACACCCATTAGAGCACTTTCGGATTTTACCCCAGGGAAGATAGAGCCCACATTCCAGAGATGGGAACGTAGAGGGGTTATCAGGATAGGCTGCATCTTAACTCAAGGAAACATAAAAGACCTTCTTGCAGTTCTCACAAGAATTCAACCTCCCACAGAAAGATTTTTGTTTCCTGCAGCTACAGAGCTTTTTGCAATCCCCCCAGAGGAGGATTCAATGGCAGAAACCCATGGATGGATTGCAGCTGGTTAATGGCATTGCATTAGGGCACCCCTGACCTGGGGCATAGGATGTCACACCTCTACATGGTGATAGGGACAGAAGATGAGACACCAGAACAAAAGGTACAAGTTAATGGGTGGACAAATCAGGGACAGCCCTTATTGAGTGAGAGTGGAAGGAAGTTGTGAAGGGGATGGTTAGGGTATCTGCCTCATGTGTTCAGAGGGAACACAGGTGGAAGATCATAACTTGTTTATGTAGATCCATGGTGCCTACAAAACATTTCAGAACCTCCTTCACTTGAACACTGCTGGTGGAGCTGTGACATGCAGGCCCACCACACTCATATTTTTTGGGAATGTCCCAAGTTGGGACAGTACTGGGAGGTGGTCTCACAGGCCCTCAATGATATCTTTGAAACCTCAGCTCCTAGATCCTTTAAGTATTTTATCTTGGGGGTCACTCCCTCAGGTCTAAAGGGGAAAAATTCAAAATATTTATTCCAAATCTTAATCAGCTGCGCTGCTAAGGCAATAATCCAAAAATGGTTGCAGGAAGGGCCTCTTGATTTGGGGGCTTGTGTGTAGACAGGTTCATGTAATGGAATCCATCACAGCGCACCTCCACTTTAGAATGGACAAACATACTTGAACACTGCTGGTGGGACTGTGATATGCAGGCCCACCACATTCATATGTCATTCAGTGTCAGTGGCTCAGCAGCTAGCACGCTTGCTTCTGAGGCAGGGAGATCAGAAGGCTGTGGGTTCTATCTCCACAGCAGGCACTTGGGTTGAATCCCAGTACCGACACTGTAGTGCAGCATGAGGGGGGTGCTGCACTCCTGAGGTGCCATCTTTTGGATGAGACGTTAATGCCTGTTCTGAGGGGTGATTCAGGTGGATGTTAAAGATCCCATGGCACTGCTCGAAAAAGAGTCGGGGAAGTTTCCCGGTGCCCTGACCAAATTTCCCCCATTCACTAAAAATACCACCAACAGCTTAATCTGGTTCAAAGTAAGTTGGCATTCATCTGTATCCCCCTCCCCCGGGTCGTGCCTGAAAATAGGCAGGATTTGTCTAGTGCACTCACTCAGTCAACAAAAAATAAATAAATACTGCACGGTGGTTGTTCTTTATGTAATATTTAGAGCATCTTACAGGCTACTCAGTACTGGATCAAATGGCTGGCTTAGACCATTCGCATAGGAAGTTGAAGTTTTGGTACCTCTCTGGATGCCACAATCCCAAATGGGCAGACAAAATCCGCTTTCTAAGTATAACATATACAGTTAGCTCACAAATGCAATATATGAGTTGAGTGTGGATAAAGCTATCTTAGTTAAACTATTTTTAATTACTGGTCCTTATTTTTTACATCTGGATAACCAGACTTTTAAATCCCATTACAACCACCTGGTTGATATTTCCCATTACAACTGGGTGGTTGTAATCAGCACCTGTCACTCAAGCAAGTGCTATGCTGCTCACTGGCTGTTAGTCTCTGTGTGGGCGGGCTGAACATCTCTGTGAACATGGTGGCTCCATTGCCTTGGTAACTGAGTTCCCATAGTCATCTTTTTCCTTACTCTTCACGCCAGGCAATTTGTTTAAATATATTTTTCAATATTTATCTGGCTGATCCTGCCTACACAGTACAAAAAAATCTATCTGGTTGATCCTGCCGTTCTTACCTATCGAGTGGGGCTCCACACAGCGGCTCCATCCCCAATGGACTGCAACTGACTAGCTCTGATTCCTACTGCAACTCGGAAAAAAAAAGACTGCCTGCACTGGAAATGGAGATACAGGCAGTGTGTGTGTATGTGTGTGTGTGTGTGTATCTGTAAAAAATGAGGACCAGTAATTAAGTAAAATAATACATGGGTGAAAGTGTGTGTAGAACCATAATTTTACACATACCCTCAGTATGGGATGCTTTAATAAACACCTGAGGGTGTGTCCCACATCTCAAGTGTGTGTAAAATTCTGGTTAAACACGCCCACTCCTGTTTTAATCTGTATTTACTTTTCTTCACTGTATGTTATTTTGTGATACAGTATCTGTAAGTGGTATTTTTTAAAGTTGTTTTAATTTCCTATTTTTGTTATCTGTTAAATGGTTCTCTAAAAATGTGATGTGGAATTGTGTCAGGTACAAATGGAAAGCGTATTGTGTTAAAGAGCTACTGACACCTCAAAGAAAACTTTAAAAAACAAAATAATTAGGTACAATTCTGCTTGCATTCCATTTATACGTTACATATTTCTTCTCCCCATAATTTATTACTAAGGAAATGTGTATGAGTATATGGTTGTTGTCCCTTACAGTTTATTTTGAGTTCATCTGTCTCTGTAGCTTACTCCTTACTCCAAGTCATAATCCTCTGTTGTGACATCACAGTCTGTTGCCATGGGAGTAACTGTGAGGTCACAAGTAGTGCTCTATGACTTCAGGTAGGGAGAAAGCAGCAGTAATAGATGAACTCTTCAGGAACAGAAATCCTGTTTTCATACAAATGACCTCAGAAATAAATAATGGGGAGGAAAAATACAGAACTGAGTAAGCAATAATACCTGACACGATGGGTGATATTGGGCTATTCTGGACCACCAAGAGGTGTAATGAGGCACGACGCCACAGGCGGAGGGCCTTATAGCCACTGGAAGGTCTGGTATTGCCCAATACTACCCACTCTGGAGGGTATTATTGTGCTTAGAAAATGGCCCACTGTATTTTATATGCTTGAAAAATACAGGTTACTCACCTGTAACAGGAGTTCTAGGAATGATAAATGTTGTTCATCCACACTGTTTGGTAGGTTCCTTGCCACTTTAAATCTTGCTGGAAGGTCTTCAAGCTGGCTTCTCCCACCCACCCACCCCGGGTGGTAAAACTCTGACTCAGCCCCATGATGCCAGATCTAGCCCGCTGGAAGCCAGGTTGTGCGTCGAAGCCATGGAGGCCGGTTGGGTTGTGTGGATGAACAACATATACCACTCCTTTAACTCCTATTACAGGTGAGTAACCTGTATTTCTAGGGACATGGATATGTTGTTCATCCACACTGTCTGGCAGACTCCTAGCAGTTTTCCGGGAGGAGGGAGGCAAGGCGCACACCCCCTACTTAGGAAATAAGGACTGGAGAATTGAGGTCCCAAAACCAGCATCCCGGCATGACTCAAGGTCGATGTGGTAGTGGATAATGAAGGTGTGTGCTGACTTCCAGGTAGCAGCCCTGCAGATCTCCTGGATAGGGATGTCCCTGGAAGCAGCCACCGAAGCAGCGGTATAGTGGGTAGAATGAGCTCTTATCCCTCTGGGAAGCTCCATGCCTGCCAACCTATAGCAGAGATCTATGCAGGAGGTGACTCACCTGCCTATCGTCCACTTGGCTGCAGGTCTGCCAGGTGCGGCTTCAGCGTAGGTGAAAAACAGCTGGTGAACCTCTCCCCGAACTTCAGCCATCCTCTCCTTGTAATAAGCGAGCGCTCTTCTAGGGTCCAAAGTATGGAGCCTATATTTGGCCTCCGAGGTGTGATTGGAGAACACCGCAGAGTCAACACCTGGTTAAGGTGAAACCTGACACCACCTTTGAAGGAATTTCCGGTGGGGGCACAGGACAACCTTGTCCCTGTGGAAACCAGATAAGGAGACCTGATGGAGCACCTGAGCTCTCCCATCCTTCTGGCTGACATGATAGCCACCAAGAAGGCGGTCTTCCACAACAGGTGAGAGATGTCACACCTGTGCATCGGTTCGAATGGCTTGCCCATGAGCTTAGCCAACACCAGCAGTAGATCCCACAGAGGTGGAGGTTCTCGCACCGGAGGGGATATGTGATCAAGGCCTTGGAAAAAGCACCCGACCACCTTCTCCTGCACCACTGACTGCTTCCCGGTCCGCACCCAGTAAGCAGAGATGGCTGCCAGGTGCACCTTGAGGGTTGTTGACCGAAGCCCTTGCTGAGAAAGGGACCACAGGTAGTCCAGAATGCTAGCTAAGGAACAGGAGGAAGGGTCCAGGCCCTTGCCCTGACACCAAATGGAGAATCTCTTCCATTTAAAGGTGTAGCATTTCCTGGTCGACTCCTTATGGGATGCCTCAACAACGTTGAGGACCTCGTCGGAAAGACCCAAGGCCTAGAACTCTAGCCGCACAGGAACCAGGCCGTCAGGTGCAGAGATTGAAGGTCCGGATGGAATACCTTCCCCCTGATTGACTGAGATCAGGTCTGGGCTGGCTGGAAGCCGCCTCGGGAGCCTGGAGCTGAGACTGAGGAGATCTGGATACCAGAACTGGCGGGGCCAGTCTGGGGCTACCAGAATCACCTGCGCCTTGTCCCTCCTCACCTTGAGAAGCACCTGGTGGATCAAGGGAAATGGGGGGGAAGGTGTAGAAGAGGCCTGGGGTCCACGGCCTCAAGAAGGCATCCGCCTGCAGTGAGCCCTGCTGAGGGGGGCGGGCATGAAACAGTGTCAGCTTCGCATTCTCCCTGGAGGCAAACAGGTCCACCTGAAGCATGCTCCAGTGGGAGAACAGATCTTGTACTACCTCCGGCAGGAGAGACCATTCATGAGACGCAGTCCCTATCTGGCTTAGGGCATTGGCCAGGGTGTTGGAGGCTCCTGCCACATGGATGGCAAGGAGATCCGCCTCCAGGCTGCGCACGAGGGACCAAATGTGGAGAGCTTCCCCTGCACAGAGGCATGGAGCGCGTCCCGCCCTGGTGGTTTAGGTAGTACATGGTTGTGGTATTGTCCGTCTGGACCTGGACCACTTGACCCCATATAGATGGAGCGAAGGCGGTGAGGGCTAGATGAACCGCTCAAAGCTCCAGCAGGTTGATGTGGCATCGGGACTTCCGAGGGGACCAGAGACCATGCTCTCTGTGCTCCCCCAGATGGGCACCCCAACCCATCAGAGAGGCATCGGTCGATAGAGACCTTCGGCTCAGGGTGGATGAATGGGATGCCCTCCTGCAGATGTTCTGGAATGGTCCACCACTGGAGGGTGTTCCACATCCCCTGGGTCACTGTCACTAGCTGACCCAAGGGATCAGAGTGCTGTGACCATTGGTTGGCCAGCCCCCATTGAAGAGGACGCATGTACCAACGGGCCCAACAGACCACACTGGTGCAGGCTGCCATGAGGCCCAGGAGACACAAGAAGTCCCAGTCAAGGTGCAATTGCCCAACCTGAAATGATTGGGCAAAGGAGGAAAGAACCTCGGCCCTGTCCACTGGGAGCTGTGCTCTGGCTCGTAAAGAGTCGAGCTCTGCCCTGATGAATTGTATCACCTGCTTTGGCACGAGTTCCGACTTGGCCTCATTGATGAGGAGGCCAACCTGAGAGCAAACCTGGAGGGCCAGATCCCTGGACCGCTCCACCTCCATTCTGGAGGAGGCTGCAATCAGCCAGTCATCCAGGTAGGGGTCCACCTGGACCCTTTGGCTCTGCAGGAATGCTGTCAGCACTGCCATGCATTTGGTGAAGACCCTGGGAGCTAGGGAAAGGCTGAAGGGCATGGCCCAGAGCTCGTAGAGGGATCCCTCTGCCCTGAAGCAGTGGAATCTCTGGTGGGATGGACGGACTGGGACATGAAAGAACATGTCCTGGAGGTCCAGAGAACAGAACCACATGCCTCATTTCAGGGATGGAATGATCAGAGCCAGAGTGACCATCCTGAAGGTTCGAGATCTTAGGAACCTGTTCAGGTCATGCAGGTCTAGAATGGGGCGCCAGTCCCCTGTCCATTTCGGGACCAGGAAGTACCTGGACACAAAGCCTGGGTCTGGTAGAGGATCTGCCAACCTTCCTGATCACCTCTTTTTCGAGGAACAGGGCAATGTCTGCTCAGCGAGCTGACAGAGAGGCTGTGGACCCTGCAGCCCCCAGAGGGACAACGGCTCAGAAGGGTGGGGCCTGCATGAACTCCAGAGGCAGGCCCTTTCCTACCACCTCCAACACCCAACGGTCCATGGTGATAGCGGACCAGGGGGAAAGGAAGTGGCGGAGCCGTCCCCCAACTAGGGGAACCCGAGGGGAGTGATGAGGTTGGGGGCAACACCCCTCAACCTGTCACTGGGCAGACTTGGAGGAGGGGCCAGCTGAAGGACCTTCTGGGACTTTTTCTCCCTGCTTCCTATTAGAGGAAGCTGCAGGCTTGGCTTTGGGATGTCAAACGCGAGCCTGCTGGTCCTGATGCTGGTGTTGCTGGGCCGGATGTGCCACAGGCGCAGAAGGGCGAAAGGACTTATGTTGCTGACGACGGCCCTTGTCCTTCTGGGTGGAGGTGACCGAGTCCAGGGTAGCATTGAACTTTTCGATCTGCTGGAGATGGTCTTCCACTCCAGGGCTGAACAGGTCAGTCCCCATGAAGGGGACATCCGCCAATTTATGCTGGGTATCCTCCGTGAACGTGGATATCCTCAGCCATGCTCTGCGGTGCATGGCCACTGTGGCTGCTACTGATCTGGCACAGGAGTCTCCAATGTCCAGAGCCATTTGGAGCTGCTGTTTCGCCACCACCCTTCCCTGATCCCGCACCTGCTTGACCGTGGTCTGATGGTCAGCTGGGAGATGAGGGATCACCTCATCCAGGGAGCCCATGAGAGCGTGGGAGAAGTGTGCCATCAGCACAGCCGAACTGGCCTGGCGGAGGCCTAGGGAAGATGCAGCGTACACCTTGTGCCCGGCATAGTCCAGCTTTTTGGACTCCTTGTTGGGGGTCTTATCCATATCCCTAGCATTCCTAGAATGCCGGAAAACGCTATCAGTGACCAACCCCTCCGCAGAAGGGTGCTCCAAAAAAATGGACAAAGAGCCGGTAGGGACCGCATACTTCCTGGCCATCCTGGCCGAAGGTACAGGGCAGGAAGCCGGCCACTGCCAGAGCTCCAAGGCTGGGCCAACAATGGTGTCAGCCACCAGAAAGGCCTCCGTGGGCGAATCCCCTCGATCCAGTATCTCTGTCAGGGGATACTTGGCCTGCTTGGATACAGGCTTGAGCTGCATCCCAGTGGACTCCAAGATGAGCTGAAGCAGACTCATGAACGACGATGGGCTCTCGTCCAGCAACTGCCCCCCCGGAGGACTCCAGGTCAAGGGGCCTGGAAAACAGGGAGGAGTCGTTGTCAGACTCCGAGGAGTCTGTGAAGAGCTGCAAGGGGCCTGAGCCACCCTCCACCTGCTGAGGACAGTCAGGAGTGAGGGTGACCGACAACCGTTGGGGCAGACCCTGACCCGACCGAGAGTCCTTGGTCGGCACCCCTGATTTTGGTTGTGGAGGCGGAGGTTCCACCACAATCGGTGGGGCAGCTGGTTTTGGCTGAACAACTGGCCCAGGCTTGGGCACCTCGACTATAGCAAGGGGTTGTTTCGGCCTTTCGGGTGACAGCCACTTAATGGCCGGGGAAGGCGATGGTGTCGGCTTGTTCCTGGACAAAAGGAGCTGCTGCCACATTAAGTCCTCGTAGCGTCGATGCAATTTGCGCCAAAGCCTCTCCTCTTCCGAGGAGGAGGAGGATGAGGACGAGCAGCGCCGGCGCTTTCCTCGGTGCTGAGACCGAGACTGCTGATGTTGGTGGGATCGGCTGGACCAAGATGAGGTCTGAGACCGAGACCCTCGGTGTTTCCAAGGGCGTATCTGGGAGGGAGCAGGGGACACCCACTCTTCCCTCGGCTCGGGAGCCTTGACCGGGGACTCCGGCACAGGAGGTGCAGGCAAGTCCTCGGTCTCCACCGGGTGAACCGGTGATGAAGGGTTGTCGGCTTCACCAGTCGACAGCCCGTCCGATGGGTCGAGAAAAATCTCTACTGCATCGACGAGTGTCTCGGTCAGCTGACCTGATGGGAACACTGTGAAGCCAGCAGCCTTAGCCACAATCTTGTCTGAAGTCGAGTGTCGACTGTCCGGGGAAGGGGACCACTCCTGCTCCCATGAACGTCGATGGTGGGACTTACCCTTCGAGTCCTTCTTTTTTGACCAAGAAGAGTGTCCTGATGGCCCCTCTCCCTTCGTGGAAAGGGATTGGCAAAGCTCCTTAAAAGAAGCTGTGTAGGAGGATCCCAGAGAGAACGGGATAAATGCCGCGACCAAGGAAGATAAGGATGCGGCCTGGGACACCTCCTCCTCGAGGGCGATCAACTGCTCGAGTTGCTCAGCCGAGCCAGCCGCCATGGACACCGCCCAATGGGCCTCCTTGGACTTCACTGGCGGGTAGCACTTCTCAGGGTGACCAAGCTGTAACCAGGCATCACGGTCTTCTAGGACATAGACCGAAAACGATTGACATAACTAGCAGGCCTGCAGGTCGTGATCAAGATCGAGGCAGTAGATGCACGTGGAGTGCTGGTGCGTCCTGGACATCTTCTGCCCGCAAGGGCACTGCTGAAATCCGGGAGTCGATTTGTCCATCACAGCCGTGAGAGAGTAATTAGACCGAAGTCTTGAGAACTTTAGAACTATTTTTGGGTGAACCGAAGAATTAGGATCCAGTCTATATGCAGAGTGTTAAGGAGGGAACCTAAGCTTCCAAGCGGTAAGGAAGATCTGGCGTCATGGGGCAGAGCCGAGAGTTTTACCACCCGGGTGGGAGGGAGGAGCCAGCTTGAAGACCTTCTGGCAAGATTTAAAGCGGCAAGGAACCTGCCAGACAGTGTGGATGAACAACATTTCCATGTCCCTAGAAAAGTAATTTTCATGATAAATTGTTAAATATCTTAATTATTTTAATTGTTTTGTTAAAAAAATAGCTCCTCCGCCTGCTTTTTTAAATTTTTGAACTAAGGAGTTTTGTCTTAGTTGTTGGGTGTCATGTCCCCCCTCCGTGCCACACACACACACACACACACACACACACACACACACAACTTGCATTAAAAAAAAAAAAAACTTTCTGTTGTCCCTTTTTTCATTTATGTTTGTAGCCTGTTTCTTTTTCTTGTTGTTTAATAAAGTGGTTGACTTGGGGAGATGAGCCGTTACCTCGAGCATCCGTATTTCATTCCCTTGGTTACCCCCCACTGGCACACAAGGCTTGCATTTGAAAGAAATTTTTTTGTCCAGTTTTTTATTTAGTTTACAGTCTGTGTTCTTTTCCTTTTTTTTTGTTCACTGAAGCGGTGGAGCTGTTACCTTGGGGCTCGGGAAGATGAGCCGTTACGTCGGGTGTCGGTAAAACCAAAAGTATAGTACAAAGTGATGGAATACCTCAACATTCTTTTTTATTTGTCAAAATGCAGGCAAGATTTGCCTTTTTTATTTCATTTGTTTTTCAGGCTGTGGTTGCTGAATGCGAGCAGTGGCAGCGACTGAGGGGAACTTCAGCACTGTGCTGAGCGGGACTTCAGCACCCAGTGGAACTTCAGCAACAGTGGCAAATAGTTTTTTGGTAGGACTCTTTCTGTTATTGAAAGGACTTACCAAAGGAGTCTTATATGACTTTTTATTTGTGCCACATATAGTCGGGTAGGGCCGAGAGGTCTCTCACTTGTTAAGCAAAGGTATAAAATGGCTGCTGTGTTTGAAAATTTGGAGTGCCCAAAAATACATCAGGTAATGGGGCACCCTGAACAGGAATGTCTTTTAAGCAGGCTGTATTGAAAAATACCAGCCCGCTAAGATCATTGTCCAAGTCAATCAGAAAGCTAGGATTATAGATACATAGATACATAGACAGTGTCGGCAGATAAGGGCCTATGGCGCACCCAGTCTGCCCATTTGAGCTTGTAAGTTCAGTTTATGTTTTCCTAGACGTCTGTTGCCCCTTACCCCGACCTCCAGAATTCCTTTATGTCTATCCCATGCATTCTTAAATCCCGTGATTGTTTCAGCCCCCACCACTTCCTCTGGTAGGGTGTTCCACTTGTCCACCACCCGTTCTGTGAAGAAATTCTTCCTCACGTTTCCTCTGAATCATCCTCCCTCCAACTTCATCCCATGCCCTCTAGTCCTGGAACATCTTTTTTGCTTAAAAATAGTGTATTCCTGCACCCTGTTCCTCCCTGTAAGATACTTGTATGTCTCTATCATATATCTTAGCCATTTTCTAATTAAGCAATAATGCCCAACAGGGTGTGTGTTGTGCTGGGATAACGTCACGCCTCAGGTGGTTGGGCACGAGGCCGCAGGCCGAGTGCGTCCAACAACTGAGGCGTGACGTTATCCCAAACGACACACACCCTGGAGGGCATTATTGCTATTATACAATGGCTCGTTGTTATATATAAAATAAAAAAAATAGTTTTAAAGAATGTTTTTATTAGTGTGGAAAAATATTTTTGTTAAGAGGAGATGCAAAAAAAAAGGATCATCATCCATAACATCATCAGCCATAAGATCATCTACATTGGTTCACGGTGAGGCTGAGACTAGACCCGTGATGTGCTGGGATAACATCACAGGTCCAGTCCCAGACTGACCAATCAGAGACCAGGATTTTATTTGCCATTGTATAATTAAGCAATAATGCACGACAGGGTGTGGTATATCGTGGGATATTGTCATGCCTCGGGTGGTTGGGCAAGAGGCCGCAGGCCGAGTGCGTCCAACGACCCGAGAAGTGATTTATATCCCACGATATACCACACCTGGAGTGCATTATTGCTATTATAACTGGATTAATTGATATTTTATGCCTTTAATGCAAAAAGTAAAGTTTTTAAATATTTTAATATTGTTTTATATGAGTGTAGGTAGACATTTAAAAAAAGTTCGTGTATTTCATGTTTTGGCCAGTAGGTGGTGCTGTTGCAGGAGGATTTTGTTACAGGCTTAATTGTTGTGGTATTGATCCCCCGAGTTTGGTTTACTGACTTACGTTAATATTGGGTTTTTGTTGAGGAAGTGAAGATGAGTCGTCCCTACTGAGGAAATCAAGAAGGTAAGGGTCAAGCCTGAGGCGGAGTTGTAGCTTTTTGCTGTTTGGCGCGAGGCAGCGTGGCAGTGAGGCGAGTGGTAGTTGGTGCTCATGAATTAGTTGAAACAAGTGTAATGAAAGGAGATTTTTTTGTGTGTTTGTAGCGCTGCCTGGTTTCGCTTGACCCGTATGGGGGGCAATTGTGAGGATTTTTTTGGCCTGTTAGTTGTAGTGGAGGTCTGACTTGCTCGGCAGTAGGGAAGTGGAGAAGATTGCGCTTGAGTGAGACAGGTCGGAGGTTTTCTGAAGCCGTGATGATGTAGTCTGATATCATCACGGCTTCGAAACCCTCTCGGCCAATCAGGTTGCTCGAATTACGATCGCCGGTTCATAATGGAAAATACAAGCTGGGCTGTGTCTAAATATTATGTTTTATTAAAGTTTACCTGAATGTGTCACCAGCTTTTTCTTGTGTCATTTTTCAAAAATTCTCAATAAACTTTTGTTACAAAAAAACCAAAAAAAAGCATCATGGGTATACACCATTCTGGGTATACTAATCTTGCATGTCCATGATGCTTTGCACAGTGTTGCATCTTTAGAGAGCATGAATGTGGTTTTGAGACATATATAAACCAAACAGTTTATATTTATTACCAAAAATAAATTCAGCTATTTTAGAATACTGACTTCTGAAACTTGGGACATGGGAAGTATTTGGATTTTCAAAAAACCTGGAGTGACTTCCAAAGCTGGGCTCCCACCAAAACAAGCCATCTGAAACCTTGGTTTCGGATACAAATATTACCTCCTCCTTGGCTAGTAGAAGTCAACAATCAGAGGGAGTCTCCCTTGTTTATTTAGCATTCCTTCTTCTGTTCACTACAGAGACAAGGGTGGGATTCTCCTGCAGGGGTATGTTTAGTAGGCAGAATGGACTAATGCTTATAAGTGTCAGGCGTCCCTACCTGTCACCACAGAGAAAAGGGTAGGATACTTATGCAAGGGGATGTTTAGTAGGCAATATGGCTTAATGGTTACAAGTGTCAAGCATCCTTACCTGTCACTACAGAGACACAGGTGGGGTTCTCATGCAGGAGTAAGTTTAGTAGGCAATATGGCCTAATGGTTACAAGTGTCAGGCATCCTTACCTGTCACTACAGAGACACAGGTGGGATTCTCCAGTCAGAGGTATGTTTAGCAGGCAGTATGGCCTAATGCTTACTAGTGTCAGACCTCCTTAACTGTCACCACAGAGAAAAGGGTGGAAGTCTCCTGCAGGGGTATGTTTAGTAGGCACTATGGCATCATGCTTACATGTGTCAGGCCTTACCTGTCACTACAGAGACACAGGTGGGGTTCTCCTGCAATGTATGCTTAGTAGGCACTATGGCATAATGCTTACAAGTATCAGGGCTCCTTACCTGTCACTACAGACACACAGGTGAGGTTCTCCTGCAGGGGTATGTTTAGTAGGCAGTATGGCCTAATGGTTATAAGTGTCAGGCCTCCTTACTTGTCACTACAGAGACAAGGGTGGGATACTCCTGCAGAGGTATATTTAGTAGGCAGAATGGCATAATACTTACATGTGTCAGGCCTCCTTACCTGTCACTACAGAGAAAAGGGTGGAAGTCTCTTGCAGGGGTACATTTAGTAGGCAGTATGGCCTAATGCTTGCAAGTGTCAGGCATCCTTATTTGTCACTACAGAGACACAGCTGGGGTTCTCCTGCAGGGGTATGTTTAGTAGACAGAAAGGCCTAATTATTACAAGCATCAGACATTCTTATCTGTCACTACAGAGACACAGCTGGGGTTCTCCTGCAGGAGTATGTTTTGTAGACAGTATGGCCTAATTATTGCAAGCATCAAATATTCTTATCTCTCACTACAAAGACAAGGGTGGGAGTCTCCTGCAGGGGTATGTAGACATAATGGTGTAATGATTATAAGAGCCAAACATCCCTGCCAGGCACCATAGAGAGAAGGGCAGGATTCTCCTGTGGGGGTATGTTTAGGAGGCAGTGAGGCTTATCTGTTACTATACCAAGGGATATAGACAGGTATGTAGATAGGGTGGGGCGACACTGGGAGGATGCCCACTGTGGTGGCCCAACCTAAGAGTTGTTGATTGCTAGGAGTATTGGCATATGGAGTTATCCGACAGAGAAGGAATGGGAATGAGAATGGGTGGGTGGTAATGCTTGGAGGGAACTCACATGGTGTCCAGACCCAAGGGTTGTTGATTAAATGGAGCACTGGTACAAGGGTGATAGTTGATACACAGCGAATGGGGGCAGTACTGGGTGGGAGCCTGCAGTGGTGACTTAACCCAGTGGTTGTTGGTTGATAGGAGCACTACTATAAGGGTGTTAGTAGATACAGAGATAATGGGAACAGCTCTGGGAGGGAGCTCACAGTGGTGACCCAACATGTTGGTTGATAGGTTCAGGAAGGACGAGAGTTGTATGGGCACATAGACAGTAGGAAAGTAAGTGTAAAAATACATAGTGAGAGGAGACAGTAAGCATACAAAGGAACAGGAGAGGGGACACATAATAAGTCAAGATGGGAGTGGTGCAGTGCAATGGCTCTGGGGCAGCAGTGTTCCGGCAGACATTCTGGAGGCTGCGATGCTGCCCTGTTTGCAGGCACCTCTCTGGTCTGAGGGAGGAGGTTGCCCGTCTCCAGTCTGACCTGGCTAGGATTCGAGAAACCTCTTCCTCCACCCAGGGACCACCAGGGCCACCACCGCTACCTCAGAGGTTGCCCAGAAAGAGGAACAGTTGGACCAAGGTGGGTTCAGGGAGGGAGAGGGTGGTGGAACAGAGGTGCATCCCTCCAGTTGTACCTCTCCACAATTCATATGCTGTTTTGGCAAAGAGTGGTTTCTCTATGGAGGCACCTGTAGTGGAGACCAAAGAGGATGCCGGGAACCTCCACAAAGGAGACCCACAGGAGGGTGGCGTGAGACCCCACAGGGGAAGGAAACAACTCCTGGTGGGGCACTTGATCATTAGGGGGGTAGAAGTGGGGGAGGAAGGGGATAGGGAGGTAAGGTGCCTGCCTGGTGCCATGGCTCGGAGGGACAGGAAGCGGATCCTCAGGATCGCGGGAGCAGCTGCACGAGGGAGGGACCTGGGTGTCATTGTCGACCTAGGGACAAATGACCTTGCTGTGAATGTGATCAGAGCAGTGCAAGAGGAGTTTGTAGAGTTGGGAAGGGACCTTAGACAAGTAGCATGTACGGTAAACCACACAGAACAAAACAGCAATCACAAGACAAAGAAATTAATGAAAAGACCAGTTAAGTGGTTTTCAACAGCCGGAGCCCATGGCTATAACCCAGCGCTTTGAGTCCAAGGTGTGACTCTTCGTCAGGGAGTGTATCCCGAATACTGGCCCAGTGGAATTTATTCAAAAATATTTAAAGTGACAGTATATGAAATGACAATACAGAACTTAATTTCAATTTGCAATAGCATTCATATACAAAACAGTGTAGGCACAGTTTTAAGACATTATTTGTACTCCCAATATATCAAAAATTCATAACCACAAAACACATCTATTTTTAAATAATTAAAAAAGTACATATCGATAAATATATTATATACTAAATAAAATAATATTATTAATTCTATCAATAAGCAGCAGCCCAGGAAAAAGAAGGCCAAGTAGAATATGTAAACATACAGACCAGCAGTAATCCAAGATAGCAAAAGTTTTTTAGAGAAATACTGTAACATCTAGACAATCATTCAGACCAAGAGGAAGTAAGGCTTGCGTAGTATAAATCCATTTTTGTTCAGGTTTTGACAGCTTGGTGGTCTCTTATATTTTCTTTCACATGGTCCACACCCATAAAGCTAAATGCATTAATATCTTTATTATGACATATTTCAAAATGAATGCCTATAGGGGCATTAGGTTCCAGTTTATGTATAGCTCTCACATATTCTTGCATACATTCTCTTAACATCCTTTTTGTCCTACCTACATATATGTGGGGCAGGTACACTGTATAATATATATTACATACACTGTAGGACAATTGATGAAATGTAAAATTTCGATTTTTTTATTATTATTGTCTATATGTGGGTGTAAAAATATTGTTCCTTGTTAACAAAATGTACACACATTACAGTGACCACAACAAAAACAGGCAAAAGGCTGGGGGGGAAGCCAAGTGACTTTAGGTACTTGATGTTTCACATATAGACTATAAGTCAGGGAATCGGCCAAATTAGGACCCCTGCAAAAAGAAATTCTGGGTCTATATCCTATCACATCTTTCAAATCTAAATCAACCTGTAAAACCCCCCAGTGTTTGACAAGAATATCTGCCCCTTTGCCAGAGATCCTATTGTAATCAGTAACAAATGTAATCGGTTGCTGGCTAACAGATGTTTGAGTTGCCTGTTTTGGTACAAGTAATGCATCCCTGTTCATATTTCTTGCTTTATTATAAGCCTTTTCAATGCATTCCTCTGTGTATCCTCAAGAAAGGAATCTAACTTTCATCATTTGGCTTTCTTTTTCAAACTCAAATAAACTAGAACAATTCTGTCTTATGTGTATAAACTGGCCATAAGGTACACCTCTTATGGTATGTACCGGGTGAGCACTATCTGCATGTAAAGCATATTGCCAGATGTAGGTTTTCTAAATGTCTTACTCTGTACTTTTTCTCCTTCTACACCCATCAGAATCAAATCCAAAAAAGAAATCTCCATAACATGTGTGTTTGAAGTGAAATGTAAACCCACATCATTAGTATTAATGTAATCAATAAACTAAGAAGCTGACAATGCATTACCTTTCCACACAACAATGAGATCGTAAAGAAATCTACCCCAAAAGCAAATATTAGCTAAAAAAGGATTTCTAATATCACTGTAAATACAGGTTTCCTTCCACCAAGACATGAATAAATTCACATACAATGGGGCCATTGTGGTTCCCATCGCAGTTCTAGTTGTCTGTAAATAAAATTTACCATCAAATACAAAATTATTATGCAAGATAAATTCCACTGCTTCTAAAATGAAATCCTTAGGAAAATTATGGGCAACTTGACTGTTGTTAAGAAGATATTCTAAGGCCAAAATTCACGATCATGTGTAATGCATGTATAAAGACTTGTGACATTGATAGTATGCCATATATATTCAGAGGACCAGACCAATCCCCCCAAGCTCCCAAGCTGTGACAAAACATCCATGGAATTTCTTAAGTAAGACCTCTGGACAGTTACCAATTGTTTTAAATAAAAATCTACAAAAATAGACAATTTTTCAGTAAGAGAACCGAGTCCTGAAATAATAGGTCGACCAGGGGGGTTGGTCTGGTCCTTATGAATTTTAGGTAAAGTATAAATGGTAGGAATTATAGGGGAAGAAACCAGCATAAATTCCTTTTCTTGTTTATTAATGTAACCCTTGAATTTAGATTCATCCAAAAAATAATCTAATCTTACTTAAGAGATTCCATGGATGTTTTGACACAGCTTGGGGGGGGGGGTTGGTCTGGTCCTCTGAATATATATGGCTTACTATCGATGTCATAAGTCTTTATACATGCATTACACATGATCTTGGACTTTTGGCCTTAAAAATATCATCTTAACAACAGTCAAGTTGCCCATCATTTTCCTAAGGATTTTATTTTAGAAGCAGTGGAATTAATCTTGCATAATAATTATTTTATATTTGATCGTAAATTTTATTTACAGACAACCGGAACTGCGATGGGCACCACAATGGCCCCATCGTATGCAAATTTATTTATGTCTTGGCGGGAGGAAACCTGTATTTACAGTGATATTAGAAATCCTTTTTTGGCTAATATTTGCTTTTGGGGTAGATTTCTTGACGATCTCGTTGTGTGGAAAGGTAATGCATTGTCAGCTTCTCAGTTTATTGATTACATTAATACTAATGATGTGGGTTTACATTTCATTTCAAACACACATGTTATGGAGATTTCTTTTTTGGATTTGATTCTGATGGGTGTAGAAGGAGAAAAAGTACAGAGTAAGACATTTAGAATACCTACATCTGGCAATATGCTTTACATGAGGATAGTGCTCACCCGGTACATACCATAAGAGGTATACCATATGGCCAGTTTAAACACATAAGACAGAATCGTTCCAGTTAGTTTGAGTTTGAAAAAGAAAGCCAAATGATGAATGTTAGATTCCTTTCTCAAGGATACACAGTGGAATGCATTGAAAAGGCTTATAATAAAATAAGAAATATGAACAAGGATGCATTACTTGTGCCAAAAAAGGCAACTCAAACATCTGTTAGCCAGCAACCGATTACATTTGTTACTGAATATAATAGTATCTCTGGCAAAGTAGCAGATATTCTTGTCAAACACTGGGGGTTTTACAGGGTGATTTAGATTTGAAAGATATGATAGGATAAAGACCCAGAATTTATTTTTGCTGGGGTCCTAATTTGGCCGATTCTCTGACTAATAGTCTATATGTGAAACATCAAGTACCTGAAGCCACTTGGCTTCCTCCCAACCCTTTGGCTGTTTTCATTGTGGTCACTGTAATACGTGTAAATCGTGTCAACAAGGACCAATATTTTTACACCCACATATAGAAAATAATAATAATAAAATCTAAATTTTACATTTCATCAATTGTTCTACAGTATATGCAATATATACTGTACAGTGTACATGCCCCCCCACATATATGTAGATAGAACAAAAAGGATGTTAAGAGAACGTATGCAAGAACATGTGAGAGCTATACATAAACTGGAACCTAACACTCCTATAGGCATTCACGTTGAAATATGTCATAATAAAGATATTAATGCATTTAGCTTTATGGGTGTGGACCATGTGAAAGAAAATATAAGAGGAGGTGACAGATTAAATAAGCTGTCAAAACTTGAACAAAAATGGATTAATACTGTGCAAGCCTTACACCCTCTTGGTCTGAATGATTGTCTAGATGTCACAGTATTTCTCTAAAAATTCCTTTTGGCTGGCCTGGTGGTGCTGAGGCTTGAGGCGCTGGATGCCACACCTCGCACCACGTCAGCGACCCGGGTTCGGGAGTGAGCTCGGGCCACTGGGGGTCAGCCAGGAAAGGTTGAGAATGAGTACCCTTGTGGTGCTCTTCTTCCCGGGTAGTAAGGGGTGGGTTGTCCCGGCATGCTGGTGACCCCCTGGTGGAGACCGGAGGCACTACAGCAGCCAAGACAAGCACGTATCTAGCGTGGATGACACTGGCAGGGTTGCCGCGTGCCAGTGCATTGACGTGTTTCACGCAGGGAGGAAGTGGAAGGGCTCACAGAACAAGGAAAACCAATGGCGCCATGGGCAGGCAACAGCACCTGTCCCCAATGCCCACCGCCATGCCATCCCTGACTAACCTTCCGGGTCCTCCATTCACCAGACCTTCCCCGAGCCAGAGTTTGACTAGTAAGCATGCTCAAGAGGAGAGGGTGACCTACTCCGGACGGGTCAAACCCGGAGTACTGGCTACGGGGGGGGGAGGAGAGAGGAGGTTCAGTTCGGGGAGGCTTCAGGCTGGGCAGGAAACAGGACTAGGCTGCCTGAGAGAGGTTCCATGGTGATGCAACTGGAGGGAAAGAGAACTTGAAAAGGAAAAAAAAAAGGAAAAAATAATCCTTTTGCTATCTTGAATTGCCGCTGGTCTATATGTTTACATATTCTACTTGGCCTTCTTTTTCCTGGGCTACTGCTTATTGATAGAATTAATAATATTACTTTATTTAGTATATAATGATGTATTTATCAATATGTAATTTGTTTAATTTTTTAAAAATAGATGTGTTTTGTGGTTATGAATTTTTGATATATTGGGAGTACAAATAATGTCATAAGACTGTGCCTACATTGTTTTGTGTATGAATGTTACTGAAAATTGCAATTAAGTTCTGTATTGTCATTTCATATACTGTTACTTTAAATATTTTGGAATAAATACCACAGGGACAGCATTCAGGACACACCCCCTGACGAAGAGTCATGCTTTGGACTCACAGCGCTGGGTTGTAGCCGTGGGCTCTGACTGTTGAAAACCACTTATCTGGTCTTTTCATTAATTTCTTTGTCTTGATATTGCTGTTTTGTTCTGTGCGGTTTGCTCTATTTTGTTAACAGCACCGACCCTAAAACCAGTGATGCTCCATACACTTGTGTTTTGTTAGCATGTATGGTAACCTTCTCAGAGGTGCTGCCTGTCTATGGCAAGGATGATGCTAGGGTATTCCGCACCATGGGATTCAATAAATGGTTGAAAAACTGGTGTGGAGCTCAGGGTTTTGGCTTTACTGGGGACTGGGGAGCCACCTGGAAAAATGCAGGCCTATACTGGCGTGATGGTCTACATCTGTCCAGGGGAGGAATCAGGATCCTAGGTGATAGGTTTAAATGCTTCATTGGCAAGCATTTAAACTAGCCAAGAGGGGAGGCACTGAAAAGGAGAAGGGAAATCCCAGCCTCCCCCCACAAAACACAGTAGTTAGAGAGGTAAACACCAAGGCAGAGAAGTCAGTAGGGAGCAGGACAGGGGCAAATGCAGAAAATGGCAGTAAGGACAGGGATAGGGCTAAAAGGGGTAAGGCCACAAAAAAAAATGGAAGGTGATGAGTACCAATGCTTGCAGTCTGTGTAACAAGCTCCCTGAACTAGTGGCCTTGATGGAAGAGGGATGCCTGGATATTGGGGCAATCACTGAAACATGGTACACAGAGAACCATGACTGGGATGTCAACATACCAGGATACACAGTCTACAGGAGGGACAGGGTGGGTAAAAGAGGAGGAGGAGGAGTAGCTCTCTATATAAGGGAAGGGATTAAAGCAACAGAACTAAAGAGTAAACAGGAAGTTGACAAGTCACTATGGGTCACCCTGGAGACAGGAAATAGCACCACAATCCGCATGGGCATTGTGTACAGACCCCCATCTCAGGGGGAGGAAATGGACAAGGAAATGATAGAAGGTATCCTTAAAATGGCAGAAAAAGGGGAGATATTGTTGATGGGGGACCTGAATATGCCAGATTTTAACTGGAGTACCTTTGCTGCAGGCACATCCAAGAGCAGGGTCATTCTTGATGACCTATAGGGGGCATGCCTCAGACAGCTAGTGTTGGAACCCACTCGGGAAGGAGCAATATTAGACCTGGTACTCTCAAATGGGGAAGGAGAAAGAATCTCAGATTTAGAAGTGGGTAGCCATCTGGGAACAAGTGACCACCAAACAGTGTGGTTCACAATAAACACAGCCATAGAGTCAAGCTATACAAAAACAAGAGTATTGGACTTTAGGAAGGCTGACTTTGGGAAAATGAGAGAGTACCTCAGAAAAGCACTAGCAAACGGGAAAGAAGGAGGGGTGGAGGAACAATGGGAAATAATCAAAACAGCCATTGCAGAGGTAACAAGCTTTTGTGTGAAGCAAATCAGCAAAACAAAATGAAGGAAAAGACCACTATGGTTCTCAAAAGAGGTGGAAGTGAAGGTTAAGGAGAAAAGGATAGCATTCAGGAAATATAAGGAAACACAGAAGGAGCAGGACAGAGAACTTTATCAGTTAAAGCAGAAGGGAGGCAGGGAAGGTAGTCAGAATAGCAAAGGCACAAACTGAGGAAAAGATAGCCAACTCTGTTAAGAAGGGGGATAAAACCTTTCATAGGTACATTAGGGAGTGAAGAATGACCAAGGGAGGGATACAGGGACTTAATAAAGGGGAGGGAATGTGGGCAGAGGGTGACAGTGAAAAAGCAGGGATACTGAATGAATATTTCTGCTCAGAATTCACAACAGAAGAGGAGGGGGAGGTACCTAAACCAAACAGGAGAGAAACTCTGAATAGTGGGGTCGATACCAGTCCATTCACAGAAGAAATGGTTTTGAAAGAACTCTTGAAACTGAGGGTGGACAAAGTAATGGGGCCTGATGGGATTCACCTACGAATTCTAAAAGAACTAAGGGTAGAACTAGTAACACCACAGACTACTCTCTTTAACAAATAGTGGTAAGATGGGGTGGTACCTGAGGACTGGAGGAGGGCAAATGAGATTCCATGTCACAAAAGTGGGAGCAGGACAGAGGCAGGAAACTACAAACCAGTTAGTTTGACCTCAGTGGTAGGGAAAATGATGGAATCACTTCTGAAGGAAAGAATTGTTGAGTACCTAGAGGCCAGTGGGGCACAGGACCCAAGGCAGCATGGTTTCACAGCAGGAAGGTCATGTCAGATGAACCTAATAGATTTCTTTGACTGGGTGACCAAAGTAGTAGACCAGGGAGGGGCTGTGGATATGGTCTACCTAGATTTTAGCAAGGCATTTGACACAGTCTCACACAAAAGATTAATATACAAGTTAGCCAGCCTTGGAGTGGGTCCCAAGGTGGTAGCCTGGATGAAAAACTGGCTGGACAACATGACACAAAGGGTAATAGTAAACGGAGTGCACAGTGAAGAAAGGAGGGTAACTGGCTGGCTACCGCAGGGTTTGGTACTGGGACCGGTCCTCTTTAATGTCTTCATAAGTGACATTGGAGAGTGCCTGGAAGGAAAAGTATGTCTCTTTGCAGATGACACAAAGATCTGCAACAGGGTTAATACACAAGGTGGGGTGGAAAGGATGAAAAGGGACTTGGCAAGGTTGGAGGAATGGCCAAACATGTGGCAGCTCAGATTCAATGCAAAGAAGTGCAAGGTAATGCATCTAGGAAACAAAATCCCAGGGGAAGAATATACAATGGGGGCTGAGTTAATAACAACAACAAAAATCGAAAGAGACCTTGGAGTAATTATATCAGATGACCTAAAGGTGGGCAAGCAATGTGAGAAGGCAGTAAGGAGGGCTGGGGGATACTGGGATGCATAGGGAGAGGCATCAACAATAGAAAACAGGAAGTTGTCATCCCTCTGTACAGACAGTTGGTGAGACCCCATCTGGAGTACTGCATGCAATTCTGGAGACCTCATCTCTGCAAAGACATAGACAGAGTGGAGGCTGTTTAGAGAGGGCAACCAAAATGGTGCAGGGTCTGCACCAGAAGACATACAAGGAGAGACTAAAGCAGCTTAATATGTATATCCTAGGAACTAAAGATGTATAGCCTCAAGAAAAGGAGGGAGAGGAGGGACATGATAGAAACTTTCAAGTATCTCAATGGAATTAACAAAGTACAAGAGGGTAGCATTTTTCAGAAGAAGAGATGTGCAAGAACAGGGGGGCACAATTTGAAGATAGAGGGGGGACGACTCAGGGGTAATGTTAGAAAGTATTTTTTCACAGAGAGGGTTGTGGATGCATGGAACAACCTTCCTGAGGTGGTTGTAGAGTCAGGAACAGTGGGAGAATTCAAGATTGCATGGGACAGGCATAAAGCAATTCTAGTGGGGGGTAGGAGGAAGTAAGCTGTTGATTAACTAGAATCTGCAGCTTATCCATCAGGTAGGGAAATGGGCAGACTAGGTGGGCCAAGCGGTCCTCATCTGCCATCAAATTCTATGTTTCTGTGAGATACAGGAGTGTGTGGGAATGGGGGAGGGCTTGGGGAAGCCCACTGTGGTGTCCTAACACAATGGTTTTCATTTGATACAGTACCCTGGTACAGGAGGGCTGGGTGATATGGGGGGGATGTAGGGGACAAGGGTGGAAAGGAGCCCACAATGTTGACCCAATGCAATGGTTGTGGAATGGTAGAGAACATGGTTAATCCCAGTCTCCCTAGAAATCCAGAGCTTTTGGCAGCACTGGCTGTGACTAACAAGGGATGTGGTTTTCTGTGTTATTTGAGGGTTGTTTTCACAAAAGGCTTTCTCAATATAGGTGCCTCTAAGGAAATTTCTATGTTTTTATAGAAAGGAATTAGACTGAACTTTAATGGGGAGAGAATCATAATGGTGGGGTCACTGCAGTAAGCCACACTCAAATCACAAAGTGGCAATGCCACTGCTGATAATGGGTAGCACAGCTTCAATATAAGGTAAGAGGCAATATTTTAGTAAAAACATAGCAACAGGGATAAAGACAGCAGAAGAAGATCAGTGGTACATCTAGTTTGGCAGTAACACCCTATCATGATACCCCGAGACCTTTGTCAATACGGGGTCTTTGCCTACACTATCCACCCTCTTGCTCCCCATTTTACTGCTTCCCTCCTGAGTAACTACTTAGCTCTTAATTCTGTCCCAACCGTGTTTGAAATCATTAATGGTTTTGGCGCCCACCACCTTCACTGGCAGAGTGTGCCATGGCTCAACCACTACATACCATAAAACCTTCTTACATCTCTCCTAAACATCCTCCCACCACCTTCACTGGCAGAGTGTGCCATGGCTCAACCACTACATACTGTACCATAAAACCTTCTTACATCCCTCCTGAACATCCTTCCACCACCTTCACTGGAAGAGTGTGACATGGCTCCGCCACTTCATACCATAAAACCTTCTTACATCCCTCCTGAACATCCTCCCACCACCTTCACTGGCAGTGTGTGCCATGGCTCCGCCACTTCATACCATAAAACTTTCTTACATCCTTCCTGAACATCCTCCCACCAGCTTCCACTTGTGACCTTATGTTCTAGATATGCTACTTTTGTTGAACAGTTCCGCACAGTTCACCTTGTTTATTCCTTTCAGGAACTTGAAGGTCTCTATCATATCACCCTTCTCTCATTTAGCCTCAAACAAGTACTGTACATGTTCAGTGCTGTAAGATGATCCTCATAGGATCTGCCCTGCTAGCCCTGAATCTTGGTTACCCTTCGCTGCACCGTCTCCAGCCTGTCCTCGTGTTTCCTTAGATGATGACTCCTGAACTGGGTGCCGCACAGTACTCTAGGTGTGGTCTCACCAGTGATCTACAGAGAAGTAGTAATTCCTCTTTCTTCTTCTTGTCAAAATCCTGGCTAAATTGCTTAAGGGAATCCCTTATGATGACTCCTAGGTCTCTTCCCTCAAAATTGGTGTCCAGTTCACCCATCCCATCCAATACTCATTTCTGGGGTTCTTGTTCCCTTGCACTTTTTGGTGTTAAATTTCAGCTGCCAAATCCTGGGCCACCTCTCTAGACTTTGCAGGTCCCTTTACATCTCCCTTACCAGCTCAAGGCTGTCTACCCTACCACAAAGCTTAATGTCATCTGCAAAGAGACTCATCTTGCCCTGTATTCCTTCTCCTCTGTCACTGTTGAACTGGATATATGACACTGGTGACCTCCCTCTCCTCAGATCTGACTCCATCTACCACTACCCTCTGATGTTTCCCTTCCAACCAACTTCTTACCCATCTACGTCCTTTGCTGCACCCAGATCCTCTAGTTTTTTCAGCAACCTTCTGCTTGACATTGAGTCGGATGCCTTTCTGAAGTCGAAGAAGAGTAAATCCACTGCATGACTCTTATCCACTGTCCTAGTTACCCAGTCAAAAAATACTATCAGGTTGGTCTGACAAGACCTCCCTGCCATTAACCCATGCTGTTTCCTGTCCTTGAGCCCATTTTTCTCCAGGTAGTTCACTAGGTCCTCTTTGATCAGTGTCTCCTTCAGTTTACCCACAATGGAGGTAACACTGACAGGTCTGTAGTTACCCAGCTGCTCTTTGTCCCCACCCGTGTGTAGCAGAACTACATCTGCTACCCTCCAGTCTTTCAGAACCATTCCTGTCTGAATAGAGGTATCAAATAGTGCAACCAGGGGTTCAGCTAATTCTAATGACAGTTCCCTGAGCACCCTTGGATATATCCCATCCAGCCCTGTGACCTTATCTATCTTCAGGGCTGCTAGCCTTTTTCTGAGCCTTTCACTAGTAAATATCTGCTGTCTCATTTCTGGGACTTTATGCAGCGCTCTTTTATGTGACTCTCCAAAAAAGACCCGCTATTTTCCCCAGTGAATACAGAGCAGAAGTAGTCATGCAGAATGGCTGGTTTCTGCACGTCCTCCTCTATTACCCTGCTTCCCTCTGTTATCCTAACAATAACCCCGCCTGTCTTTCTTTTTTTCCCTTATATACTGTAAGTAACAGTTTTGCATACCTGCTGGTCTGTGACGGGTGTTTCTCTCCATCCACTAATAGACTGTTTCGCTTCATATGCATAAACCAGTACCATCAGGAAGGAAACACTGTAAAACACCTGCAAACAGAACACAGTGTCTTAGAGGGTTTATCAACAGAATGAATCCACATACGTCTAACCCTTGCTCAATGAAATGCCTTCTCGTGACTGATTTGCATAAGAGAATTCTCTAACTGGTGGACTGGTGTATATCGCAAGGCAAGGAAACATTGATATACATAGTGTCCTTTCAATGAGTTGCTCACTTAGAGTGCTGAACACAAAAACAACTCAAAAAAGCCATATTTTCAAACAATAATAGGTAGTGGGAAACCAACAGTTACAACCCTGCTTGAATGATTATGTCTTTAAAACATCTATAAAATGGCTTGAATCAAACAAGCAACCTGATTGATCGAAAGTGGCCATATGACCATGCATTAATTTCAATTACTACACAGCTCACACTTTATTTTCTTTTTCTGCTTTCTTAACTATTAAGTTAAGTAAGAACTGGAAGTTCTCTTCGCAGACTGTAGCTAGTGCAAAACGCTGCTGCCCGGCTTTTGTCTGGACAAAGTAAATTTTGTCATATCACTCCAGTATTGCGCGAATTGCACTGGCTGCCTGTCAGGTGGAGATTACTGTTCAAGGTGGGTTTTCTCACCTATAAGACCCTACACGGACAGGGCCCTGGTTACCTGTCTGATCTTCTGGTACTGTCCACCTCTGTCCAAAATCTCCACTCCTCTAGTGGTGGCCTCCTTAAAGTTCCGAGAGCAAGATTAAAATCTGCAGGGGATCGAGCATTTGGAGTTGCTGCTCCCGCTTTCTGGAACTCGTTGCTGGTTGAAGTAAGAGTGGCCCCCACTATAGAGGCCTTTAAGAGTCGTCTAAAGACCTTCTTATTTATGCACGCTTTTGGGGATTAAGTTTTTATGCATATTATATTTTAATGTAATGTATACGGTATGACATACTGTACAGTTTTGTGTGGCACCCAGAGCCTGTGGGATTGGGCGTCTTTTTAAATAAACTTTGACTTGACTTGACTATTAAAACCATTTTATAAGTGCATTAACACATTCCAGGGTGTACAGTAATGCCATAAATTACTGCAGTTCCCAAGTGGTTGAAAACACTCAGCTGCACCTTGTGCATCACAACTCATTTGGGGCATGCCATAAGAAACAGTTACTCACTGAAGTAATATTACTTCTTCCAGGGTATTATTTAGCATTATTGACAGAAGCAGTATGCCAGCTGGGTTCAGCTGCCCCAGAGAGGAGGAGTCAATGCAAATGAGGAAGGCCTCGGCCAATCAGGATACAGTTAGAGTAGAGTGCTGCCTGCAGTCAGCCTGAAGGACCTCAGAACACATTTTGAAGCTGAAAAAGAGCAAAAAACTGTGCCCACTAGGGGCAAAAAAAAACTGTTAGCAATAACCCACTATTATGAAAAAAACTTGTTTTTTGTTTAAATCACCCGAACAAATGACAGTCGTCAGATTTGGCTAAATCCCCTAGCAGAGCCTTTAGACAAGGTTTCCATAGGAGGAAGGGCGGGAGTGTCAATAATGCTAAAGAATACCCTGGAAGAAGTAATATTACTTTGGTGAGTAATCGTTTCTTCTCACCCCAGGAATTCTTTATCATCTATTGGCAGAAGCAGACTTCAAAGCAGTGTAGTTGGGAGGAGGGCACAGAAACCTATTTTAAGACTAGGCTCTTAAGTACCATCCTGCCAGAATTGGCATCCTATCAGACTACACATCCAAGAAAGATCTTATTGAATGTGAAAAGCAAATTTCAAATAAGTGGTCTGCACACTTCTGGTGAGGATATAGCCTTGAACGCTGCCCAGGAGGCAGCTGGTCTCCAGTAAGTAGGCCCTAAGCACGAGAAGGGCTGAATGTCAGCTTTACTTAAGCAGACCTGAAACACTGGGAAAACAGTCCCGTGGGAAAAAACTCTTGGTCACTGGTTTCCCCTTTTCTGCAAAAATGCAGGAAAGGAAAGTATGATAATGACAGAACCTGAACTGCTAGGACTGCTGACGCAGATCGGCAGGACCAATTCATGCCCCTTCCAAGCAGGTTGAGATAGCCTAGACAGGACTTTCCTGAGAGCAATACAGGCAGAGAAAAAGGATTGATGAAGGAAATGGTAGAACACTTGGGAAAAAGATTTTCTATCCGTCCAGAAGAATAAATTGTTCATAAAAGCACTGAGAGGATAAGGCCTAAGAAAATAACCTGAAACTCTGAAAAACATCTGACAGAGGAAAACAAGCAGAAAAGTTGTCTTTGATGTTACTTGCTTCAGGACAGAATTTCCACAGATTCAAAGGGACACCCCATGAAACTGAACTTACAGAGGTTTGTGTTCAATGGGAAAATACTCTGGTCCCTAGAAGGATCTGGAAATGAAGATGGCCCTTTGTGGAATTCTTTGAAATGGTCTGAAAAAAGACAGATTTCTCTTGCCTGATGGAAAAAGAATCCGAGTAACCGTTAGGTGTTCTCCCAAAGAAAAAAGGCCTACTGTCCCACTGTTGGAAGGAAAATAAAAACCTTTATCATTTTACAGGAAACAAATCACAAAGACCAAACTAGTTCAAAGTCCAAGGTTGTAATGCCTGGAAATGAACTAAATAATCCAGTCACGAGAGAACTGAAAAACTCTAGGCTCTTGACCTTGTACCCAGGGGAAAAAACACTTCCCCTAGAAAAACTGAGGTTTTCGTGATACTAAAACCTCTTTTTTTTCATGGATGTTCCAGGCCTTGTTTGGATACAGGGACTCTAAGAGATCTAGCCTCTCAGGAACCAGGCCTTGAGAAGAAAAGACTACTTCTGATTTTTCAGAAAGTACCACAGTTGTCCAGAGCCACCGGGATCATGCTGGCTGATGCCTTAACTAGAGACGTACTAAAGAAACAAGGGATATAAGGGGAGAAAACTTCTCAGGCTAGTCTTGAGATAAGAAAATCCATTGAATGGAACCCTGAGCTGGGGCCTGCAATAGGAAAAAAGGAAAAAAACTGGAGGTTTGGGCTGGAGGTGAAAATTCAGATCTGGACCTGACCTTTCCCCAGAATGATGTGGCTAGGACTTGTGTGCTGAGGCCTTACTTGCGGTGGCCCTGACTATTGCAGCTTAGAGGATCTGCCAAAGGGCCCACTTGTGGTGGCCCTTCCAAAGTTTTGTCCTTGCCTGACAGATAGATGAGTGACTAAGACACCTCCAAAGAAGCCAGCTAGAGATCACAACTCATAGCTATTGTGGAGAGATTGGAAGCCCTGTGTCCCAAATGCTCATTAGTGTGATACAGGGCAGGGATATCGAACTAAATGGGCTCTGGACTGAAAAAAAGCAGGCCTGATAGACATGCTCTGAGATTCCAGGGTCTGAACTGGAAGGAAGCCTCTGTACCAAAGATTTAAAGGTGAGAGGTGTGAAGTTCACTGTTTCCTTACACCAGTCTAGCTTGTAACAGGGTTCAAGCTTCACGAGAAATTATCTTATTTGGAATCTAACCTAGAGGCCTAGCCCCTGGGACTTTAATGACACAATTATGCACCCCACGCAGGGAAAGAGCTTCCCCTGATGAGAGATGAGCATTGCCCCTAAGAGTTGCCGAGATTTAAATAGTATGGGGACTTTTTTCTGTTAGGTACAAAGAACCCTCGAGGCTATAAGAAATAAAATGTCAGACTTAGGGCTTGAAAACCAAAGTCAAGGGGAATTGGCTAAGGTCGGCCAAGCCTCTGATAAGGGAAACCAGAGATTCCCTGTATTCAGGGGAGAACCGCCAGCCTACCCAGATACCTGGAGAACAGCCTGATTTTTACTCCGTATCTGAGAACACTCTGGAGGCAGTCTAAATGGCATGGAATAAAACTACCCATACCTCTCAACTGTCCCTGATTTTCAGGGACGTCCCTGATTTTGACTCCAAATTTTCCTCTGTCCCTTGTAAAATTTGTGTTTTTGTGACAGAACAGTGGGGATTGAAAGTACAAAATAATGCCAAACATTAAAGTTACAGACTTGTTTGTCTTCAGAAAATGCATCTTACACTAATCCCCTTATTCTACCAGCTTTCTGAGTGAATAGTACCAATTTTTTAAGACATGTCCCTGATTTTGGGTCTTTGTCCCTGATTTTTTTAAGTCTTGTCCCTGATTTATGAGCAAAGAGGTTGAGAGGTATGAAACTACCTGAGAAAAAAACCCATATTAAGGAACTGAGAACATAGAATGTTTCGAAGGAGACAAGAAAAATCCCCTACATTTGCAAAAGAAAGACCTGAGTCAAGGAAGCATCCTGACCCCAGGTTGTGAAAATTGATAATGATTTGCTGTTCCCTATTTTTCTTTAAGATTCAGGTAATAGCCTGGGAAAAAGGTCCAACTCCCAAGCAGGAGGGAACCCTTTTACGACTCTGACCCTCACGAGGTTCTGGTGCTCTAGTTACCATTGCTGACATGCTACTGAAGAACAACAGAGATGCAGCATATGGAGGTAAACTTTAGATATTTATTTACTTATCATGCACATATATATACTATATATATATTTAAATGTTAATATCTGCATATATCTATCTCCCTTTATTTATTTATTTATTTATTTATTTTTTAACCAACCAAAGAAGGGGTAAAAACTTGAACCAAGAAGAAAAAATAACTGAAGAAAAAAGGGATTATCAGGAATGAAAGAGCATTCCTGCCTAAACCCCTGGAAAACTTCACATTTGGAAATTTCCTAATGTGTTGGCGTAGGAAAAAAGGGTTAAAGGGAGAATAATTCCAACCCGAAGCCCCCCAGTGAGACTTCTGGGGAAGGAACGCATATATTTAAGTGAGTCCTAGGAGAGTTAAACTCATCCATATGTGCCAGTCAGCTTCAGTTTGACATAAAGACCAACCGAAATCTGCACCAAAGCATGACCCAAAAGGCTGAAACTTTTCAGACAGGCAAGTCTGAGGGGAATGACCTATGCCAAGACTCTAGAAGCTGTAACATTATGACTTACTATGAGAGCATAGTGCTACTAAATGCCACTTGGGTATACCAGCAAACCTCCTTGTGAATAGTGCTCCAGAGATGCTGCACTATGGCAAGGATAGTATACATCAAACACTCTTAATATATAATAACGTATGCTACAAAGGTTAAAGGCATTATGTAAAATTTCTTACACCTGGTATATGATTATCTAGAGTCTATCTCTGGAGGGAAAGCAGGCAGTGGCACGAGGCTAAGAAGCAGGCCGCTGTTTGCACTGTCTCTCTTTAATCTAAAAGTGTACAGATAAAAACAGCAGAACACTTACCAAGCTGGTGATTCATCTGAATGCTTCTGTCAACCCCGAAAGAGAAGGAGGGGTTTCCAGAACCTACCTGTAGGAGTCTTCAGAGAGTTATCAACTTCTTTGGAGGAGAGCAACCACCAGATCTATGAAGTCGTCATCCTCCACTTCTTTATCGGTGTCATCCTGGAAGGGAAAGTCCGGGGAGTCCACCGGATGAATACATACATATATGCTTTATTATACCATAACCTGAATCAACCTCAGGGTGACTGATTGGAATTAGTGGGCTCCGAGAGGAGTTCATGAAGGAAAATCCTCTCCTAAATTACTAATAATAATCATAACAATATTACCCTTGGGCTTAAGGATTAACAAGGAGAGGAATACTCGAACCCAAAGGAGCCGAGAAATGCCCAGAAAAATAAAGTCTGGAATAATTGCCAAGCTCGCAGAAATTCAGTTGCAGAGGGCATCATTTTATCAACCCCTGATGTCTCCCTAAGTCCTTCAGGAGGGAGGGTCAGAGGAGATTAATCTATATCTTTGTGCAGGGAAGAGGACACCCTGCCTATTTTCAAATTACAGGCTTGGACAGAGAAACAACTACTACAGAACCATACTTGTAATAATAGAAGTCCCAAGGAGACTTGACATTTCTTTTGTGTTAACTTGCGGTACCCTCCTCAGTGCTTTTAGAGGAGGTGGAGATAGACTAAAAGCCCAGATAATAATAGTTTGGCCAAAGCTTAAACAAATCAAAATCAACTTTGAGATTTTTTTTTCACAAAGAGGAAAAAACAGAACCAGCTCCACACCTCTTGCTAACAAAGCCCACTGCACAGCAAACAAGAGAGTCTCACCCCAAAAGAGAGGGGATTACCCTTCAAATATTAATCATTTTGAATTTAAACAGAGAAAAAAGGGTTCCAAGAATTCGCGCTGGTGTGCAACGGAAAAAATGCGTGTAACCCCCAGGTGGCGCTATCCCAAGGGCTACTACCCCTGCCTGACTGACTACTGACAGGTTTAGGGGCCTAGGTCCAATGGCGAGTGCCTCCACCTAGAGGTCAGGGTTTGCAGTAGTTAAACTAACTTGCCTAGTGGGCTACCGCAGGGTTCAGTATTAGGACCGGTCCTCTTCAATGTCTTTATAAGTGACATTGCAGAGGGACTGGAAGGAAAAGTATGTCTCTTTGCAGATGACACAAAGATCTGCAACAGAGTTGATGCACAAGGTGGGGTGGAAAGGATGAGAAGGGACTTGGCAAGGTTAGAGGAATGGTCAAATGTATGGCAGCTTAGATTCAATGCTAAGAAGTGCATGGTAATGCACCTGGGAAACAAAAACCCAGGGGAAGAGTACACAATGGGGGGTGAGATACTAACAACAACAAAAATGGAAAGGGACCTGGGGGTAGTCATATCAGATGACCTAAAGGTGGGCAAGCAATGTGAGAGGGCAGCAAGAAGGGCTGGGGGATACTGGGATGCATAGGGAGAGGCATCACCAGTAGAAAACAGGAAGTTATTATCCCTCTGTACAGACAGTTGGTGAGACCCCATCTGGAGTACTGCGTGCAGTTCTGGAGACCCAGTCTTTGCAAAGACATAGACAGGATGGAAGCTGTCCAGAGGAGGGCAACTAAAATGGTGCAGGGTCTGCACTGGAAGACATATGAAGAGAGACGAAAGGAGCTTAATATGTATAGCCTCGAGGAAAGGAGGGAGAGGGGGGACATGATAGAAACTTTCAAGTACCTCAAGGGAATCAACAAAGTCCAAGAGGGTAGCATCTTTCAAAAAAAGAGGTGTGCAAGAACAAGGGGGCACAATTTGAAGATGGGGGCGGCTCAGAGGTAATTTAAGGAAGTATTTTTTCACAGAGAGGGTTGTGGATGCATGGAACGGCCTTCCGGAGGAGGTCGTGGAGTCAAAAACAGTGGTGGAATTCAAGCATGCATGGGACAGTCATAAGGCAATTCTAGGGGTTGGGGGTAGGAAGAAGTAGGCTGCTGGTTAACTAGGATCTGCAGCTTATCCAGTAGGCAGGGAAATGGGCAGACTGGGTGGGCCAAGCGGTCCTTATCTGCCGTCAAATTCTATGTTTCTATGGTCACAGCCCTGTGGGACACTGTAACCCCCCTTTCTTCCCACTAGTGGCCCACACAATGCATTAGGAATATCTTCACAATGTACACTTATCCCCAGGACTGGCTCTGTTGACTGGACGCTGGGGACCCCCTGTAAAACAAGATGATACAATGCAAAAGCCACAGTACAATACTTTAACATAAATGAATACCTCAGACAGTGTAACTTTGCTGAAACAAACAGATCTGATTTATTTAAGGAGCTGTAACAAGGAAGGGGGAAATCAGGTTAATTAGGCTAAACACATTAATAATCACAGTACTGTGCGCATATTCAGAGTTCCAAATTGTCACTTTCACTGGGTACCCAGGATGGGGGCTAGCCAGGATCGGTGCAGCTGGTTGGGGCCCTGTGATGGAAAAACACTGGCACAATACCCAAATTATAATCCGGAGCCTGTAGGCTCAAGCTCAGAAGAAATAAAAAAAAAAAACAACAATTAGATGACACACTTGCAATTGATAAACAGATGGCAGGAGCTACCCTGCTTTGTACTCACAAACTCAATGCTGGGAACTGGATGGAAGGCAGATTGTCCTGGATTGCCAGGAGGAGCAGACCATGGACAAGGTCCTTGTGACTGGACCCCACTGCAGTTTGGAGCAAATGGATGTAGTCTGGATTAAGTTGGGGTTTACTTCCAGCTTCATGCACTCAATTCACTGTACAGGGGATTTGAAACGCGATTCCCCACAAGCACTACACACATTTGTATGTAAAAGGAAAGTACTATACCAGGCAGGCTGCCTCTCTATCCCAATCGCAATTACTGCACAGTACCCGGGAGAACACACAGCAGATTCAGTTCCTGACAGACTGAGTGCGATTCAGCAATTTCTCCAGTCTTCTACAGGGTGAGCCTGGTTTCTACTCTTCAGATCTCCTTGATTCTCCTCACAGGTCGGATTCAGTCCGAACGGGCGTTTGCACAAGCTGCAGACCGAAACTTAAGGCCTTACACATGTTTCCCACACTAAAACTACACACCGAAGAAGCGTACAGCTCCTTGTCTCTTCACTGCCCAAACTGATATGATATTTCCAGTAGACAGAGCTGGGCACTTCCTTTGAGTTCCTCCCAGTTCAGTTGGCTGGTTTGGCTGTCACTCACAATCAGACTCCCCCTGTTGGTGCAAAAAGGTGCCGAAGTCCAAACTACAATTCCCAGAAGCATTGGCCAAACACTACAGAGGTGGCTGGCTCCACAATGAGACTCCAAGTTCTGATTTGCCAGCAGCAGGCTCCATTTCAAAGGTCCCCCCACACTGATTGGTCCAGTTCAGCAGTTCAACCAGAATGGAGGGCTAGGCAAACACAGTTCTGACTGCAAAGAAAAGCAGGTTAGACAAGCTGTATTTTTGTTATTACTCTAAATGATTTCTGGCAAACAGTTACATCTTTGAAAAGCGCTCACTCTGCCCACTTAGTGACGGCAGAAACGGAGCGATTTGGCAGCAGCCCAAGTGGGACTCAAGCAGGGAAACACACAGCCCCCCCATAGAAACTAATTATGTCTGCAAGTAGACAGCTCTTAAAGAGACAGTACCAGAGGCTCTAAAGCACTCACAGATAAACAGCTTAAACGCCAAACACCATTCAGGCTTGGAGCATTCAAGCAAACTCCAGACGACTTTTAGGAACCCCATTTGCAGGGGTTACATGCATATCTTGTGAAAAAAACAAATCAATGATTTTACCAAAAAGCGTTAAAAACACAGATAAATACTAAAAACTAACACATTAAATAAAAATGACACAATTTATTGCGCACGTGGGCAAATTTTACTTCAGAGAAAACTGTAGAAGCGGAAAAATATGAAAAAAATTCAGCAACTGCGCAGAACCCAGCGCAGATGCGGTAAAAATAGATAAAATGAAGAAAATATACAAAATACCTTAAAGCAGCACTCAAAAAGAAAGAAAATGGCTCCGGAAAATCTCTAAAGAGAAAAGCTCCAGGGCAGTGTTGCCAGTTCTGCGGAGAAAAAGTTCTGACATCCTTCAGGCTGACTGCAGGCAGCACTCTACTCTAACTGTATCTTGATTGGCCAATGCCTTCCTCATTTGCATTGACTCCTCCTTTCCGGGGCAGCTGAACCCAGCTGGCATACTGCTTCAGTCAAAAGATGCTAAAGGATTCCTGGGGTGAGAATTTAGCATTATTACACAACCTGTCATGTGTTATTGCTTACATAAGCAACAATATATCCTGCTTTGTGATTGGTGGAATTCAGTCACATGACCATGTAGTTATAGTATAGTTGTATACCGTTCAGTTAAAATGTCTTTTCTTTTATATTTTGGAGGCTTTTTTACCCATTTTATTGGGAATGAACTCACTCCAAGGATATGTAACATGCTGGATTAGCCTGATTGTGCCTTGTGCCTCCCTTGCACCCAGAGGGCACTGCGTGTATTAAGTAGGCAGTAACACATGATAGCACCCATTGCTTGATTAGGATACAGCTACTGGGGAGCTGAAGGGCATGAGGCACAGCTGAGTGAGGGGAATTGTGCTACTTCAGAAAATCTACAAACCATGGAGTGTGCTATTGCGTTTATAAAATGCCTAAATGATCTCCTCCACCACTAAAATAATGAGGTGATGAATGATGCTGTAAGTAAAGACAGGTCTGTCATTTGTTGTTACATTCCTGTTGCTATTGTGACAGACCTCATGGTGCTGTATGCCCAGGCTGATCACTGTGACACTGCCACCACCTTAATAAACCAGTAAGTCTTGCATAAATAGGCACAGGGCGAGTGTTGGAGACACTCCAGTCAGCCAAGCCACAAGGGTCTTGGCTCTTGGTGGGCTCGGTAAGGAACCACTCAAACCACAGAACACAGTGATTGGCATACAAATAACAAACGATTTATTGGGGAGGGGGCGACTGGAGTGGGAACTGGAAGGAAGAGTGTTTAGCAATAATCATAGTGACTTTGTTAAATAGTAGACCTAACTTGCCCACAGGTCCACCCCCCAATCAATACAGTACATGCTGAGGGGGTGCTGTGGAGCCCGTTTTGTGTGTGAGTATTTGGGCAGACTATCTTATCAGCACATTTTCCTGTTCTTACCTTTTCAGCTGTAATGTTTGGGGGTTTGGAGTGTGGTTTTTTTCACCCTGCTTCCTCTTTTAGTTTTCCATTAATGTTACTGTACATATGTTTCCTGCTAGATAGCCTGTTTTAAGTCTCTGTATCATAGAGCAATAATCCTATATGATTACTGGTGATCCTCTTTAATGCACGGAGTTGGTATTTGTTTAAAACGCTGTAATAATCTGTAGAACTGGTTATTACGGCATTTAATGCCATTCATTTAAAGTGCACCATTTCATTGGCCCTAAGTCTGTGTGTGGGTGGGCCGAACACTTGAAAAAACATGGCTCTGTTTTTCCGTTATGGAGCACCCACACTGATCCTTCGCCTCTCACTGCCATGACAGGTAACTTCTTCTGGTTGATCCTGCCTTTACTAATCTGAAACTCTATCTTGTTGATCCTGCAATTTGTACCCTTGCAGCGGGGCTTGAAAGCAGCTGCACCATGAATGGAGCATGTTATTGAGGTTCACTGTACAAAAAGGAAGAAAAAGGCAGTGTGTGTGCATGCATGCGTGTGTGTCTCTGTGTGTGGGTGTCAGTGTCTGTGCAGGTCTGTGTGTGACTTTGGCATTCACTCCCTTGCACCAGTAATTATAAAAAATAATGCCTGTGTGCAAGATAGAAACACATAGAAACACAGACTTTGACGGCAGATAAGGACCGCTAGGCCCATCTAGTCTGCCCATTTCCCTACCTACAGGATAGGCCGCAGATCCTAGTTAACCAACAGCCTATATCTTCCTGCCCCCCCACAAGAATTGCCTTATGTCTGTCCCATGCATTCTTAATTCTCCCACAGTTTTAGACCCCATCAACTGCCTCAGAAAGGCTGTTCCATGCATCCACTACCCTCTCTGTGAAATAATACTTCCTCATTGCCCCTGAACCGCTCTCCTTCTATCTTTAAATTGTGTCCTCTTGTTCTGCAAGTCTCTTTTTCTGAAAGATGCTACCCTCTTGGACTTTGTTGATTCCTTGAGGTACTTGAAAGTTTCTATCATGTCCCCCCTCTCCCTTCTTTCCTCAAGGGTATACATATTAAGCTCATTTAGTCTCTCCTCATACGGCTTCTCTTGCAGACCCTGCACCATTTTAGTTGCCCTCCTCTGGACTGCCTCTATCCTGTCTATGTCCTTGCGGAGATGGGGTCTCCAGAACTGGACACAGTATTCCAGATGGGGTCTCATCAACTGTCTGTACAGAGGGATAACAACTTCCTGTTTTCTGCTGCTGATGCCTCTCCCTATACATCCCAGTATACCCCCAGCCCTCCCTACTGCCTTCTCACATTGCTTGCTAACCTTAAGGTCATCTGATATGATTACCCCCAGGTCCCTTTCCTGTTTTGTTTTGTTACTACCTCCCACCCATTGTGTATTCTTCCCTGGGTTCTTGTTTCCCAGGTGCATTATTTTGCACTTTTTTGCATTGAATCCTAGCTGCCATATGTCTGACCATTCCTCCAACCTTGCCAAGTCCCTTTTCATCCTTTCCACGCCTCCTTGTGTATCAACCCTGTTGCAGATCTTTGTGTCATCTGCAAAAAGGCATACTTTTCCTTCCAGTCCCTCTGCAATGTCACTGATGAAGACATTAAAAAGGACTGGACCCAATACTGAACCCTGCGGTACCCCACTGGTAACCGCCCTTTCTTCAGAGTGGACTCCATTTACAATTACCTTCTGTGTCCTGTTGTCCAGCCAATGTTTTACCCAGGCTACCACCCTGGGACCCACTCCCAGGCTGGTTAATTTGAATAATAATCTTTTGTGTGGGACTGTGTCAAATGCCTTTTACAAAGTCTAGGTAGGCCATGTCCACAGCCCCTCCCTGGTCTACTACTTTGGTCACCCAGTCAAAGAAATCTATTAGATTCGTCTGACATGACCTTCCTGCTGTGAACCCATGCTGCCTTGGATCCTGTGCTCCACTTACCTCTAGGTAGTCAACTATTCTTTCCTTCAGAAGTGACTCCATCACTTTCCCTACCACAGAGGTCAGACTGACAAGTCTGTAGTTTCCTGCCTCTGTCTTGGTCCCACTTTTGTGAAGGGGAATCACATCCACCTTCCTCCAGTCCTCGGGTACCACACCATCCTCCCATGATTTATTAAAAAGAGTAGCCAGTGGTTTCACTAGTTCCTTCCTTAATTCTTTTAGAATTCTGGGTGAATTCCATCAGGACCCATTGCTTTGTCCACCTTCAGTTTTAGGAGTTCTTGCAGAACCTTTTCTTCTATGAAAGGACGGATCGACCCCCTATCAAGAGTGCTTCTGATAATTGGATTAGTAATTTCTCCTCTTTTAGGAATACTGAGCAGAAATATTCATTCAGTATTCCTGCTTTTTCACTGTCCCCCTCTGCCCACCCACTGTTCATTCTATTCAGCCTCACTATCCCTCCCTTTGTCTTTCTACGCTCGCTGATGTACCTATAAAAGGTTTTATCCCCCTTCTTAACTGAGTTGGCTATCTTTTCCTCAGTTTGGGCCTTTGCTATTCTGACTTCCCTCCCTGCTTCTTTCTGCCTTAACTGGTACAGCTCTCTGTCCTGTTCCTTCTGTGTTTCCTTATACTTCCGGAATGCTATCTTTTTCTTCCTGACTTTCACAGCCACCTCTCTTGAGAACCATAGTGGCTTTTTCTTTCATTTTGATTTGTTTATTTGCTTCACACAAAGGCTTGTTGCCTCTGTGAAGATGTGCGTTAGGAGGATTTTTCACACACCCTCTGTGTGTGAAAATCTCATAAACCCCTCAAGCTTCGCTCTCAGGCTTTATGGATTATCACACACCGAGGGTGTGTGAAAATCCTTATAACACACACCTGCACAGCTATTATTCTCTATTTAGTTGTTACATTAGTGGTACTTTGTTTTGGGTTATGCATGACTCTCTCATTTCCTTTATAGGAAGACGAGATTAGTTATTTCTCTAATTCTTTCCTACCTAGTTTGTAATTTTCATGCAGCTCTCAGGCTTTATACTGCAGTATGTCTACGGTTACTGCACTTTGGTATTTTAGTCTGATTTACCTCCAAAGATGTATATTACAGATGTAGTATGGATATTTTGTATGGCATGTATTAAGAGGGGCGGTGCCCTCATCTGTTTTGTATTACCTGTTAAATGTAAATATTGCATTCATACTGTGGATGTATTAGGATGGTGCTGCTACATGTCTCTGATGGTAAACAGTACAGCTCTGTACCAAGGTATTACATTTTTTCATGATGGGCATGGCACGGGAGTGGAAAATGTTAAACACTTCAAAGTCCTGTAGCTTCATTCAGGAATGAAAGAAAACAAAAATAAAAATGGGTGTATTGATGTTTTTAGCAGTAAAATGTGATTATTATTACAGTGCTCTGGACACCCACCACCTGGTCAAATCATGCCTCAGAATCTGCTGCCAGTGCTTTCCTGGATAGTTTTCCCCCTACACTTGAACACTACTATCCCTCCCAGTCTGTTCTAGTTTACCCCCTCTATCTCCCATTGCCAACCCTTCCCCTCTTAGCACTTTCCCCTCGCTCCTCATGTTTTGTCTACCATGGTACCTACCCCTTGTATTTTTTTGCTGTTCTTTGAAATTACTTACCATGTATTATGTTTCTGTACCCAATTATTGTAATTGACTGCTGTTGTATCCTTCTTTAGCATCATTGTGAAACTGGGTGTTTACTCACCTGGTAAAGGTGATTGTGTTGGTTGACATCCGTGGCACTCCAGACATTACCTCATGGGATTTAGCCAACCGGATAACTAGTGATGCACATGACCTCGGATCAAATTTCTAGTCCCCAGGTCCCAGAAGCCCCTGTTCTGCAGTTTGAATCTTCCATAGCTGAAAATAAGGTTATTAATACCACAAAACATGCTTTTAGACGTTACATACGTACACTGAGACGCCTTCTGAAACTGGCCGGAAGGCCTCTTTTTATTTACCTATTGAAACAACACTAATACTCGACCTCCTAAACAGCCGACAACAGCCATCCTGGATGACTTAACAGTGAATTCAAAGAAAATGTACCATGTGAAATCCCTCTGTTCTCCCTTTACACTGAACCCTGATATCCTCCTGGTCACTCTGGTCACTCTGTAGGGAGGGCCATGGAGTGCCATGGATGTCAACCAACACAATCACCTTTACCAGGTGAGTAAACACCCACTGTGATTGGTTAACCATCCATGGCACTCCAGACCTTACCTCATGGGTTGATAATCAGCAGTACTGCACTGAAACGGGTGGGACAGAGTGATCTAAGAGTGAGAGGAAGAGGAGCTGGCTGCTGAGAGAACTCTAGTGGCAAATGGGGTCTGAAGCTTGTATAAGCTATTCAAACCTATAGTGTCTTGTGAAGGTATGGATTGAAGTCCAAGTGGCTGCCCTGCAAATGGCCTCCGTAGACACATTGGCCCTTTCTGCCCAGGAGGTAGCTACTGCCCTGATAGAATGTGCTTTAATACCATCTGGGGGTGTTAGGTTCTTTGCCTTGTAGGCTTCTGAAATGGTTCCCTTGAGCCAGCTCGCTATTGTGGTCTTGGATGCTGCCCTACCCTGTCATTGCCCTTTTGATACGATAAATAATCTTTCTGTTTTACGTATGGACTTGGTCCTAGATATATACGTGGCTAGGGTGCCTCACACATCTAAGTGGTGTGGGATAGTTATGCCCTCTGGCGTTCTATCAGATAATGTAGGCAACTCAATGGGTTGCTCCCTATGGAAAAGGGATGCGACCTTAGGTTGGAAGGCTGGGACTGTCCATAGGTGCACCCCTTGTAGGGTGAATATGGTGTAAGGTTCCCTGCAGGAGAGGGCCCCCAGCTCACTAATCCTGTGAGTGGAGCAAATGGCCAAGAGGAAACAGGCCTTCAGTCCTGACCAGAACAAGTCCACCTGACTCAGGGGCTCAAAAGGCACTGTGCTGAGCGAGTCTAGGATGAGGGTCAGATCTCAAGGGGCGAACAGGGTCTGGACCCTGGGGCACAGTGCCTCTACTGCTCTGAGGAAATGCACAGCATCCGGGTGCACCCCTGGGCTATGTTGGCCTATGGGGCCAATGGCGGTGCAGATGGCAGACAGCTGTACTAGGAGCAATGAGTGAGACAGACCCTTATCTACACCCTGTCGAAAGTAAAGCAGAATGATCAACATGTTGACCTTCTCCGGTTCCATACCCCTGTTCCTGCACCATGCCGTGAATATAGACCACTGCCTGCCATAGGTGGAGGTAGTGGAAGGCCTTCTAGACTGCAGTAGTGTAGATATAACCAATGAGTGGTACCCTGCTTTTAACAGTCTCTGCCTCTCAGGAGCCAGGCCATTAGTTTCAGGGTCCCTGGTGCGGGGTGGCGTATGGGTCGCTGCGTTAGCATGTCCGGTCGGTATGGTAGCCTGCGGCTGTCCAGTGCCATGGCTACCACTGCTGAGAACCAGGCTCATCATGGCCAGTACGGTGCTACTAGTATGATGGTTCTCTGAGATTGTCGGATCTTGGATAGTACCTGTGGGAGTAGGGGAATGGGGGGAAAGACGTATGACCTATCCCACGCCCAAGTTTGAGATAGGGCATCGGTCCCCTGGGAGTGGTGTTCCCTGTACCTGGAGAAGAGCCTCCTCACTTGAGTGTTCTCCACTGTCACCATGAGGTCCATGGAGACGGGACCCCAGGTCTCTTGTATCAGTTGGAACAATTTGGGATGCAGGTGCCACTCTCCCGGGTGCACCTGCTGGTGGCTGAGCTAATCTGCTTGTATGTTGAGTTTCCCTGCCAGATGGATCACGTCAATGTGTCTGAGATTGGCCTGAGCCCAGTTCAGGACCTTCGTCACCTCTCTCTGCATGGATCTGCTCCTGGTGCCCCTTGTTTGGCAATATAAGCCACTGTAACCTGATTGTTGGAGTGAATTAGGACTGACTGCCAATTGAATTGAATTGAAAGGATCTGATGGCATGGTATACTGCCCTCATTTCCAGTACGTTGATGGATAGTCTGGCTTCTGTCGTGGTCCAACGGCCCTGGGCCGACCGAGAGCCCAAGCATGTACCCCATCCCAGAAGACTTGCATCTGTTTCGATGGAAACATCGTAGCTGGCCTCTAATGGAACCCCTCATGTGAGGGACCGGCTTGAGGTCCACCAGACCAGAGAGTGATGTATTGGATCTGGTAGGGGTATTCTGACCTTCAGATTGCGCTCGTTCGGGGATCCCTGGGTCAGTATATAGTTCAGCAGTGGTCTCATGTGCCACCGGGCCCATGGGACCAGATCGATACATGACACCATGCAGCCTAACATCTGGGCTATTTGCTCTATGGTCGGAAGGTTGTTGGCCTTCAGCTGATGGGCTAAGGCCCTCACAGTTTTGACCCTCTTCTGGGATGGCCTGGCCCACCCCTGAGACATGTTTATCTCTGCCCCCAGGTGCTCTAGTTGCTGTGTGGGTGTCAGGTAACTTTTGGCCTGGTTTGCCACCCAGCCATGTTCTTCGAGAGTTCGTAGTGCCATTTGGGTGGCCTCTTGTGAGTCTTCTTTGGAACACGCTCGGATCAGCTAGTCATCCAGGTAAGGGATTATATCCACCCCCTGTTCTCTTAGTCTGGAAACAAGAACAATGGATACCTTGGTGAACACCTTTGGAGCTGAGATAAGACCAAAGGGCAGTGCCTGGTATTGGAAGTGCTGCCCTAGAATATGGAAATGAAGGTATTGACTGTGACTTGGCCAGATAGGGACATACAAACACTCGCCCTTCAGATCTATCGAAGTCAGGCAGTCGCCTACCCGAATGTTGCAGAGAGTCGACCTTAGTGTCTCCATCCTGAACCTCTGGGTAACCACGTAACGGTTGAGGTGCTTGAGATCTAGGATGGGACAGAGTTCCCCCATCTTTTTGTGCACGAGGAAGAAAATGGAGTACACTCCCTGTTCTTTTTCATGTGGAGGCACCTGTTGGATCACCTTGTTCTACATCAGGTCCAGCAAGATTTGTTGGACCTGATGGGTGGACGCTTTTCTCTTTGAAATGGGGGAGCTTATGAATTTGTGTGGTATATGAGAGTGGGACAGTTCTATAGCATACCCCTGAGACACCACCTCTAGTACCCATCTGTCTGAGGTAGTACCCTGCCACTTGTGATGAAACAGCACTAATCTTTTGCCCACTGGTGGACATGGTGGTGACCTGCAGTCATTGTTTATTGCTGTTCCCTCTTCCTCTGCCTCCGAACTTGGAACCTCGGCCTCGGAAGGTGGAATTGTGGTAGCTGGAGTTGAAGGAGTTACGTGCTCCTCCTTGAGCTCCTCTTCCATGAAAGGAATTGTTCTGGTAGTAGTTGTCTCTATGTGGCTGTTGTGACCTGTTTCCCCCTTGAAATCTCTGTTTCTTTGATGGGAGGTAGGTGGGTCTGCCCTTATTCTTGAGAAGATCTTTCCCTTCTTCCTTCAGCTTTAGGTACTCTTGTAGGCCTTCCCCAAAAACATGCTTGCCCTTCATATGTAAGTTCTGTAGCAATGTCTTGGACGCATTGTCTGCTTCTCATAATTTGAGCCACAGGGCTCTCCTGGCACGGTTTGTAATGGCCGTGGCCCTGATGTTCAACTTTAGAGTGTCTACTGCCATGTCCGCCAAATATTTTGCAGCATTGAGCATGCATTTCAGCAATTCTGACTCCCTGGTCTTGAGTTCTGCCTTGTCCAGGAGCTCCTCGAGCCATTGAATTTATGCACGAGCGGTGTAGATTGCGGTTGTGGAGGCCTCAGCCGCTGTGCCCTCTATCTCAAATAACTTTTTGAGCATGTTCTCCACATTCTTATCTGTGGGATCTTTTAGTGAAATGGTACCACAGGGGAGTACAGTCTTTTTGCTGAGTGCCACCACTTGGGGGTCAATAGTGGGGGCAGTGCACCAGGCGGTAACTTTGTCCTCTTGAATGGGATACATGTGGTCTAGATTTCTCTTGTCCAACATCCTACATGGCTCTGTGGACTCCCATTCCCTAATGAAGATGTCGTCGATTGCTGGACAAACCAGAAATATCTCCTTGGTGGTCTTTCTCTGCTGGATCATGGGGTCAAGTTTTGATTCAGGCTGACCCTCCTCAAGCTCGAACCCCATAGTGGACTTGATTATCCTCATGAGGCCTGGTATCAAATTGAAAGAGCACAACTTGGATGTGAGGGACGGTACAGACTGTGTCTCCATCTCCTCCTCATCTGATAGGACACCCTCCCCATCATCGGGGAGGTCTTTATCATCCGATTCATCTCCTATGTCCAGAACTGGGGTGCTTGGGGTGGCTTGATTGGGTCCAGAAGGGGCCCCGTTGTTCCCCCTGGTGTTTTTGTTTCTGGTTGTGGCTGGGGGGGGGGTTGGTGGTATCTTGGGCTGGGTCATGGCCTCCAACCTCTCCACGATTTTTAACATGAAGTTCTGCTGACTCTCCATCATGGCTACTGCTGCTTGCTGATTCTGTAAGAGAATGGCCCCCGAGTCCATCCAATTAGCCCCACTGGGTCCTGGCAAGTCCGATCCCGTCCCTGTAGATTGCTCTAGAGATAGCTCGTCCTCATCATGGAGGCATGCGGGGCATTGAGGTCCCATGTTATTGGGCATCAGGTTGGTGTTACATGTGGAGCATTTTCTTGCCTTCACCATCTGCAGAGAGAGAAGACAAAAAAAAGGAAGGATCATTAGGACCGTAGCCATGGCGGGCCTCCAGGGAAAACTGGGTGCCACAAACAACAAAATGGCAGGTACTGTCTCTGCCGACCACACTTGAAAATTAGGCTATGATGAAGGCCAGACCCTTAAAGGTGAAATTACAGTCCTGTATTTGTCCCCCCCAAGCATGTGACTACATTGCCCCTAACCCGAGCAAAGGACTCGTGATGGGCTGAGGGGGAGGACCTGAATCGTACCTCCCCACGCCCCCTCCCCCTGTGCAACCAGAGTTGAGCAGGTGAAGCTAGTAGCCAAAAAAATGGTGGCCCTGTGACACTCTCCCTCTTCAAAATGGTGGCCGGGAGGTCTGATCTTAGGACTGACTGGGTGATCCATTCTTGTACCTGCGGGGCCGCTGTAGAGAGGTGCCCCGAAGTGCAGGAGGAGAAAACAGGAGATGGGGAAGCAAAGAATATTGGCCAGGCCAGCCATTAGGATAGGGGCCTGGGCCTGAAGGATTGAGGGCCTGACTAGGCTGGCTGCTGAGAGAGGAGCCTAGGCCTAATCTGATATACCCCTGGGCCAAAAAACAGCATCTGTCCCCTGTGGCCCTCGTGCCTCGTGGTCTCCGCTTGGGAGGGGATCCTACTGAGACCCATGAGAGAAGAAGGTTTTTGTCCCCAGCTGTAGCGATTGACGAGATCAGAGCAGATGTAAAGATCCCCCCCCACCTGCCCACTTGAGTCTGTGGCGAGCTGAAGCGTTGGAACAGTTCTGGCACACTAAACATTATTCTCCCTCTCCCTCTCTCTCTCTCCAAGCTTAATCCTAATTTTTGTACCTGAGAGGCACTCCCAATGCCTGGGGCACAAGGCAGTCATCGGGAATAGCGACGGAGAGAGAGAGGAGGCGAGAGGAAACGTCGCAATGCCAGGCCGCTCCAGGAGACACAATGCATCAGAGGTCTGGTCGAATGCTGCAGCCCTGCACAGCTCACATGGAGCTGAGATCCGTTGTGCTGCCATACAATGCGGCGGTTAGCAGAGGCATCCATGGAAGGCAGGATGGAGTGGGGGGGAGAAGCTTGATTGAGCCATGCTATGCTCCCCAGCCATGCCAAATTCGCTCGGGGGGAAGGAGGGCTCCCTCTATGAAACCAAGAAAGATTTACAATGCAAGGGAGGAGGAAGCTTTTGGATGACTGATATGTGGTCATTCTGATAGGCAGATTAAACTGTGCCAGAAATGTCTCCCTTACAAAACCAAGCCAGTATTAAGCTGAAAAATGGCAGAATAGATACAGGAAAATGCTCGTGTCCCAACAAAGCAGACCAAACTGATCCACAGATGTCTAGTCACAAAATCAAGTCAGTGTAAGCCACAGTAGCGATTAAAAACAATAATAATAGCCAGTAGCAACACAACCACCAAAAAATATAGAAGGAACCCTCCAAACAACAAAGGACAACAAATCTAAGTTGGCATTGAGCAATCCAGCCCCAGGCTGTTGCAAGCTAACAAGATTAAATATTTTGATCCTATGCAGCATATACTGTTTTTCTGTGATTTAGGCGGGCTCAGATGCAATGTAAAACAAAAGATACTTTTTACTGTGGAATCCACATGCCTACCTTTTCCTGGCACAGTACAGGGACTTCTGGAGTGCTTGTAGCCTTATCAGATGCACGATTTGAACTGGAGAACAGGGGCTTCTGGGACCTGGGGTCTAGAAATTTGATCCTAGGTCATGTGCATCACTAGCCTATCAGGTAGGCTAAAACCCATGAGGTAAGGTCTGGAGTGTCATGGATGGTCAACCAATCACAATGGCCTACATGATTTTACGTTTCTTGCTTTGCTCCTGTGCCATTGTCTTGGCCTGGGCATGCCTGAAAACAGTCTCTGGGATCAGTGTACTTACCCAGTTATCAAAGTCATAAAAAAAATAAAAAAATAAAAATAATAATAAATTGCTGGAAAAAAAACTACATAGGGACCAACAAATACTGCGGCTTTAAGTAACAGCCCAACTGTGGCTCTTGAGCAACTAAAGAGTGGAATATAGTTATGAAGCCTTGGATGGTGGAGACATCACTGGAGCTGTATTTATAGACCTAACAAAGGCCTTTGATCATATTAATCATTACTTATTATTGGAGAAATTGGTTAAATTAGGACTGTCTTGGGATACAGTCTCTTGGTGTGATAACCATTTATCCTCTTCTTTCCAAAAAGGTTAACATGGAATTCAATGAAAACTTGGTTTGTTAGTGAATTCATGCTGCCCAAAAGTCGTGTTTACAAAGTGTAAGGCTTACTAGTCTGCTTTTCTTATAAAATAATTTTAGTCTTCACTGTATAAAGCTTTTGGAAACTTTTTCTTCTTAGACCTTTTCAGTGTAACATGTTGTTTTATGTTACAAATTATGTAATCCCTGTTGCCTAACTTATATCATTTTAATAATGACTGTGTATATAGTTTTGAAACTATATGTACTGTATGCTTGTATGTATGATGGACCCCATTATAAATGAGCTTCAGCTCAGCTGTGTTATCCTTCTTCTTGATTTCAAGAATAAACAGTGACTACTACTATTAAAATGGAAGGTTCAGTTTCCAAACTGAAGACTTTCCCTGTTGGCATACCTCAAGGCTCAGGACATGGTCCACTACTGTTTAATGTATGTACCAGCTGTTTTCCTGTAGCTTGTCAGCCTCAGAAATTTTACTTTATGCAGTGTGCGAGGTGGTCTACTTGAGGCACTCAAACATTAACAGTCTCCCAACACTTTTGCAGCAGGATTTAAAAGGTTAAAGGAGTGGTTTGGGGTAATTAACTGGTGATTAATTGTAAGAATACAAAAGTATGGTTGTTTGCCAGTAAACCTCGATTAGAGCATTTCCAAACTAGGATAATGCTGATAAACGGGAACAAAAACTTGAAAAAGTGAATATTTTCAAATACCAGTGTGTGTAACCCGGAATCACACTTTATCATTTGCACCACATGTGGAGAATATGTTCATACTGGGCTGGCAGTATGGCCTAGAGGTTAGAGTAACACGCTGTGAATGAGCTTGGTACACCCAGCAGACCTGGATTTGCGTTGCACAACCTCCACTTGCACACTGTGTGACTGAGCAAGTCACTTAACCACCACAGTGCTCCTGGGTCACCCTGAAAACAGGCATTTGTGCCAAGTGGGCCTTACCTAGTTGCCAAAAGAATAAAATAAATAAAAAAATTATGTGGCTGGTGCAGGGATATTGCAGGGAGCTGGGGATGGGCCTCAAGTGGGGCAAAAATGGTGGTGGAATTTAAGAATGCATGGGATAAACATAACGGAACCCTAGCAATAGGGAAGAGAGGGTAAGCCTCAGATCAACTAGAGTCTACAATATATGCAGCACGAAGGGAAAATGGGCAGACTAGGTGGGCCAAGTGGTCCTTATCTGCCAGCAAATTCCATGTTTCTATGTTTCAGGTGGCATGCATGGTAGCTTTTGTAGAGGTGTTACCTGTCTACGACCAGGGAGAGGAAAGAACACTCCGCACCAGGGCTTTTAACACTTGGTTGAAGGCATGGTGCATGGAGGAGGGCTTCAGCTACATTGGTGATTGCAGGTCAACCTGGGAGGGTATGGATCTCTATAGGGGAGATGGCCTGCATATTTCCAAGAAGGAGACCACAGCCCTTAGTGGGAGGTTTAAATACTACTTGGATGACCATTTAAACTAACCAGGGAGGAAGGCTGTAGAATTAAGGGAGACAACAAATGCCCCCCCCAAATAAAACAGCAGGGAGGGCCTGAGGAGAGTTAACTTCTCAAGGGCAGGGGCACAAGAAGACAAGAGTGGGGCAAGACAGAGGACAAGGGGAGGGTCTCAAATCAGGGAAGCAAGAAGAAAGGAGAAAGGAGTAAAGGAGACAGGTAACAGAGAAGGTAACAAGTGAAGAGGTGGAAGAGGGAGCATTAGAGAATAGCACAGGCAGAAGGGGGGAGCATGGGAGCAGGCAGGCAGAGAGTAAGGTATGTTCACCAATGCACATGGTCTGGGAAATAAAATTCTGGTCCTGGAGGCCATAATGGCAGAGACTAGCCAGGCTTTAATGGCCATAATGTAGTCATGGTGCACAGACAGCTATGCTCGAGACATGGTCATACTGGACTATTTCCCTGTTCAGGAGAAACAGGGAGGGGAGAAGGGGTTGTACTATATGTGGGGAAGGGAATCAAGGCCATGGAAGTACAAGGACACGTGGAGGAAAAGAAGACTGTCGGTGTTGTGGGCCATCCTGGTGACAGGTACTGGGGCTGCTATCTATACAGGGGTGGAATACAGACCTCCAGCACAGGGAGAGGAGTTGGATAAGACAATTGGGGAAGACATCATCAGGATGGCAAGTAAGGGGGAGTTGCTGCTAGTTGGTGACTTCACTCTGCCAGATGCAGATTGGAGCCTTCCAACTGCAGCTTCAGCAAGGAGCAGAGCCATCCTTGACTCTCTACTAGTGGCTTTTCTCAGGAAGTTAGTCAATGAACCCACTAGGGATGGGGCAGTGCTGGACCTGGTGCTTAAAAACAGGGACGGCACTGCAAACACCACAGTGGGCAGTCCCCTAGGTGTCAGTGCTCACTGTATAAGGTGGTTTAACATTAAGACAGGAACAGAGACAAACCATACAAGGACAAGGGTCCTGGACTTTAGGAGAGTGGATTTTAAAGAAATGGTAAACTGCCTCAGAAATTGCCTTATTGAGGGGGAGGGATTGCCAAGGAGGGGTAGAGGTACAGTGAAGAAAAATAAGGGAGGGCTGTGACAGGGGTGAATACGGCCCTGTCCCAGTTGTTATGGAGAAGAGAGTTTAAATGCAAGGATCTGTTATATTCTCTCCTTTTCTGTCTCTTCTCTGCCTGGTTGTGGAACCAAATTTTCTCGTGAGACCTAGGACTTGATCACCCCGATGGTCTTGCAATTCTCTGCCTCTCACTATCTCTCTACTCTCACTTGCTGTTTCTGTCTTATCTTCCCCCTTGCATATCTGCAGGTATAAAAATATACGTGAATCTTTTTGTGGAAATGTAATTAATACTGGGATCCCTTTGTTTAAAACTGTATATAGTTATACTGTTGAAATGATTGCAAAGCTATTTGGAAATCAAAGGGTTAACCTGAGATGCAATTTTTAAGCCTTTTGCAGAAGATGTAAATGAGGTCATTTTGGGGTCACAATGTTCTTTTTGCTATACCTGCTGAAACGGACAAGAACATTGAAAGCTTACAAGATGAGCTCCTGCACAGACTTATAAAAAGGAGCTGCAATGTTTTGCAAAAGAGAGAGACAGAGACTGAGAGACTAAGATTGGAAATTGAGAAGAAAAACTCAGAAGGACTCTCTTTTCTATGTTTCTTCTGCCATTGTAAATAGTTATTCTGAACAATTTTATTTTTTTTAATTTACTGTTATTAATAATAAAACTCTTGTTGTGAATTTTACAACTGCTCCTGGTTTTCCTATGCTTCCTGACCTGTGCCTCGACGACAAGGGCATAATAAAGGTATCCAGCCTCCGCATGAAGGAAGTGAGTAAAACAGAAGGAAAAAGAGACCATTATGGTTCTCTAGGGAGGTGGCCAAGGTGGTGAAGGAAAAAAGGGTGAAATTCAGGAGGCATAAGGAAATGCAGAGGGAGGAAGACAGGGAGGTGTACTAAATAAAACACAGGGAAGCAGGGAAGGCAGTGAGGGGAGTAAAGGCATAGACAGAGGAAAGGATAGCTAAGGGGGAGCTAAAGGGGACTTTCTTCAGCTACAGAAGTGAGAAGAGAAAAGCAAGGGAAGGGATAGTGAGGCTAAGGAGGGTGGCAGTGGGGGACTGTGCAGAAAAGGACCAAGAAAAAGCAAGCATCTTGAACAAGTACTTCTGCTCAGTCTTCACATTGGTGGGAGGCAGGAATGGACCACCAGGGAACAGCAGGATCAAAGTTGGGGGAGATGGACACAAGTCTATTTTCAGAGCAAAGAGTCCTGAAGGGACTTGCATCTTTGAAAATGGAAAAGGCTATGGGACCGGACAGGATGCACCTAAGGGTACTAAAGGAACTCAGGGAGGTGCCAGCTGCCCCACTGATGGCCCTTTTCAACAGCTGTCTGGAAACAGGCATGGTTCCAGTGGACTGGAGTAGAGCAGATGTGGTCCCTCTACATAACAATGGCAGCAGGGTGGAGGCTGGCAACTATAGGCCAGCAAGTCTCATCTCAGTGGTGGGGAAATTAATGGAAACCCTGTTAAAGGAAAGGTTGGTAGAGTATCTTGAATCCAGTGGGCTACAAGGCCACAGGCAGCATGGATTCACCAATGTGTGTGTGTGTGTGTGTGAGGTCACGCCAGATTAATTTGATTGATTTCTTCAACTGGGTGACCAAAGAAATAATTCAAGGGAGGACAGGAGACGTGTCTTATCTGGTCTTCAACAAGGCCTTTGAACTGTACCACACACGAGACTGATAAAGAAACTGAGCAGCCTGGGGGCTGGATCCAAAGTGATGAACTGGATTAGAAACTGGTTAATGGATAGGAGACAGAGGGTGGTGGTTAACGGTACTCACTCAACTGATGGAAGTGGGACCAAGGGGGTGCTGCAGGGGTCAGAACACAAGTCTTCTTCAATCTCATAATTAGTGACACTGCAGAACAATGGGAAGGGAAGGTATACCTTTTTGCAGATCACACCAAAATCTGTAATAGGGTGGACACTCAGGAGGGGATGGAGAGAATGCGTATTGATCTTGGGGAAACCTGAAGTGTAGTGAAGAGCATGGCAGTTGGGGTTCAATGTCAAAAAGTGCAGCAAAATCATGCACCTAGGGCATAGGAACCTAGGAGCTGAGTACAGGATGAGGGGAGGTACTGACAATTACTAAACAGGAAAGGGATCTTGGGGTTATCATATCTGAGGCACTCAAAGTGGCAGGGCAGTGGGTAGGATCAGTGGGATGCTGGAATGTAAAGGGACAGGAATCTCCAGTAGGAGGAGGGAGGTGGTGTTGCCACTATATCACTCGCTGGTAAGACCACACCTGTAGTACTATGTCCCATTCTGGAGGCTGCACCTCAGAAAAGGTATAAATAGGATTGAGGCAGTCCAGAGGAGGGCAACTAAAATGACGCAGGTGTTGCACCAAAATCCCTACGAATAGAGACTGAGGGATCTCAACATGTACACCCTGGAAGAGAGGAGAGTGAGAGGGGACATCATAGAGAACCATAGGTACCTCACAGTGGTGAACAGGGTGCAGAAGTGGAGTCTCTCAAATGAGAAAGAAGACAAGGACCAGAGGGCATATGATGAAGCTGGGGGGGGGTGGTTAAGAGGGATGTGAGTAAGTACTACTTTACTGAAAGAGTGGTAGATGCCTGGAACACACTGCCAGTGGAAGTGGTAGAGGTGAAAACAGTAAGGACTTTAAGCATGTGTTGGATAAACATTGCGAATATTAGTATATAGGTAGGGAGGAGGGAGGGTCACCAGAAACCAGTTAGGATCTACAGAGACAGAATAGAGATCATCTGGCCAGACTTTGTTGGCCAAGTCGTCCTTTTCTGCCAACAAATTCTATGTTTCTCTGTTTCTGTGTTTTTATGATCAACAGTAGGATATGTGCCTCACGCAGGAACCCAAATAACTTTACTGCTGAAGCTAGACATCCTATTGCATGCAATTCTGTTCTATCCATTATTGACCATGGGCTTATTATTTACTCAGCAGCATATGATAGTGTTCTTGACAGAGTTAGAATAATATTTAATAAAACCTGTAAATTTGTTGTGGGAGTGGGAAAGGTACAGGTAGTTGGAATTTGTATCAGTTAACTAATTGCCTTCTTTTACACCTGAGAATAAAATACTACACTTGTTTACTGAGTAAGAAGGCTCCGTTGGTAATGCCATCTACCATTATAACATATTTATTTATATTGGTTCTTAATACAAGACAGATGGTTAGATATAATTTGGTCAGACCTTTCCATAGAACTACTTTGGGTCAATGTTCCTTCTAAATCAGGGCTACTGAATATTTAAATGATTTACCTAGTGGTATCTTTCACTTGACTAGATTTACTCTGAGAGTAAATACAAGAAGTACTACACAAGTTAAACAAGTGTAATCGTACACAGTATTTTTATTGTATGCTCTATATTTTGTTGATTTTAATTTGTCTGTATAATGACGTGGAACCTTTCAAAATTGGGATTTTATCTCAAAGGTGTTTCCTAATTAATAAATACGAATAGAAGCACAAAATAAGATTCGAGTTGCAGGACCCATGGGCCCTTTTAGATTACTCTTGGTACCCTCAAGAAGGAAGGGCTTTCTCTCATGCTGCAGTTCTTGCTGGATGTACCTGCTCTTCTCCTGTAGTCGTCTACACCCTGCCAACAGCTCTCTCAGCTCTCCTCTGCCAGTCACTCTCCCTGGCAGTTCGACAGATCAGTTGGGCTCTCCCTCTGTCGGTCTCTTGGGGGTGGTCAGACAAATTCTGGTTTGGTAAGCTCACCTTCTACAGTGTATTCCCAAGGCAACTCCTATTGTAGTCAGTCATGCTGCTGTTCGGACTGAGCCATGGCTTCCCAGTCTCCCTGCTCCTTTTCAGCTGCAGACCCTTCTGCATGGTTCTGGATCAAGTCTTTCACAACTGCACACTGAGGCTCAGCTACAGGTGGCTAACCCAAACTATTGAAAAGAAAACAAAGAAACCAGCACACACACACACACAGCTTATGGTGCAGCATTTATTTTATTGAGTAAACACTAGTGGTCATTAATAGCTTTCCCCCAGCGCTGTGAGGTGCATTGCCTCTTTGTCAGGGGAGGGTGGCTAACTAGTACAATATCCAGCAACTCATTTAAATGGTTATTTATGCATATTAATTACTTAATTAGCATAATGGTTGTGCCCTAATAGTGATCAACGTTGTTCCTTTAAATTGTTGTTTGAATTTTAAAAAGGAGAAGCTGTGCAGGTGCGCGTAGCTCTACCTAAGAACATCACATTCTAATTATATACACATATTTTATAATATATCATTCTAATTATACACACGTATTTTATACTATATCACAAGCAACATTACAAACCTACTCACATCTAATTGCAAAAACAGAGAATGCTCAATTATTCTTTTAACTGCAGACTCCATTTGTGGACATAATTCAATGCTGTAAAGGTTTCTAACCCAATTCATTACTAGCTCAAGCCAGTCCCATGCTCAGACAGTTTGAAACTGGTTTGAAAGTCACTATCTCCTATTGTCCAGTTCATAGTACAAAGTCCTAACTCATGATCAAATGTATGTTTTGTCACGTTTCCCCAATGAAAGTTTACCGTAAACTATAATAATGTAAGCCAATATTTCATATTTTGAAAGAAAATTGTATGCACAATTCTTCATAATAAAATCAAAACTTCAAAAGGCACAAATCACAATATTATTCCTTTTGATAATTATATTACTGTATCATCATTCACATAATTGATCAAAATGTAAACAGGGAACAAAACGTAGGTCTAGGCCCCAAACCCCAAATTATATTACAAAAAGAACACTGTATAGTCCATGTTTTCATTCAAGCCAGTTGGGCATAATGCTTTCAGATTAAATATCCATCTGGATTCCTTTTGTCAGGGTATCAAAGTTCTGTCTCCCCCTTCGTATCTCACCGGTACATGTTTTATTGCACAAAACCTGACCAGCTCTGCTCTGCTGTCATGTTTCTCATGAAAATACCTTTCCACAGGAGTTTCGCAGTTTCCTGCATGAATATCCCTTAGGTGTTCCATTACTCTCCCTCTCTGTTGCCTGTCTTATTGTCCTTCCCACATATAAATGTGGCCATGGACACACAAAAACATAAATCACAGCAGTAGTATAACATGATATAAACTGTCTAATGGTAACATGGATTTCTAATTCAGGGACATTTAAATCACTGCCATTTAATCCAATACCACACTTCCCACAACTATAAAACTTTTTGAAAAGAAACAGAGTGCACATGTACAGAAAAAAGTTGAACAACCACAGCAACATAAGAAGAGAAAGACAAGAAGGGGGAGCACGGAGGAAAAAAGCACAGAAAGCAGAGTTTTGATCTGCAAAGCCCAGAAAGAGAGAAACAGCTGGGGAAGTGATCAATTTATCATATGTCGTTTTGACTGTGGACTAAAGGTCAGTTCTGAGCAAGGGGCTTGACTTCATACTTACTCCAAGTATTAATACATTTGAAATTGTTGTAGAATTGTTTAAGGTATATCAGAAGCATGCCCCATAGACTATAAAGAGGCCAGTTTTCACAGGCATTTTTTATACTGTTAACTGCCGACATTGAGAAAGGAAGGGCACAGCTCAACTAACAAAGTCCTTGTTAGTTGAACGGTGGCCTTCCTTACTCAATGTCGGTACTTAAAAGTATTAAAAAACGCTTGTGAAGACCAGTCCCATTACAGTCTCTGGAGCACGCCTCCACCCCGTTCTTGTACTGACATCACAAAATGTGATATCATGGAGGCGTGGCCGCACATAAGGAAGTAGGAGCGTTTTGTCTACCAACTCCACAGAGGTTTTTTACAAGTGTAATTTCAATAAATGAAGAACTCAAGAATGCACTCTTATAACCATAACAACAGACACAGTAACTGTACATGCAAGCATATACCAAATCATATTCTACTCTATTATCCTAAACTAAACCTGAAAATGCTTGCAGCATTTCCGCCTGAGTGGCTCAGTGTCTTGAAAACTACTTCACTCCAAGGGTGTTCTTGTTGTCATTAAAGCAGCAGAGGACCACACTCCAGGAGTAGTACCAATTTGTAGAGGTAACAAAAAAACAGATTGGATGAGCACTTTTAATGGTGGGAACATTTAATTATGTCATAGCCACACAGAGAGCACTTATAGCCACTCAGAGAGCACTGCACTAACCTGCTGCTTCAGACTTAAACTCACATCTTCATCAGGGGAGCCCCCAATGAAGAACATAACCGAGTTTATGTCTAAAGTGCTAGGTAAATACAGCACTCTCTGTGTGGCTATAACTTAAAAATGTTCCTGCAGTTGGAGGTACTGATCCAGTATGGATTTTTTTACCTCTACAAATTGGTATTACTTCAGGACTGCAGCCTCATGCCTGTTATTCTTCTTGATTTGTTGAACTGATGCAAGTACACTGTCAGCTGTGGCAGGACCTTTGAGTAGTTTTCACTCAGACTCACCGCTTTGAAGCAGCCATGTTGGCTCTGACCAGAGTTTGTTTCTCTTAGCCACAGCTAGCTGATTGTTTCTGGAACCCGGATGCTATCTCTCGCCCACCCTCCATCCCTCATCCCACCCACCCTGGGTTCATCCACCTTTATAGGCATCCAATAGATTATGACTTCCCTGGTGCCCTGGCCAAATTTCCCCCCATGCACTAAAATACCACCAACAGCTTAATCTGGTTCAAAGTCAGCTGGCATTCATCTGTATCCCCCTCCCCTGGGTCGTGCCTGAAAATAGGCAGAATTTGTCTAGTGTGCTTACCCAGTCAACAAAAACTAAATAAATAAATAAATACATGCACAGAGGAATAGGCTAAGCATAAATAGATAACACAGCCTCTCTGATATACTTTAGCAGAGCATTTCAAGGGTGATCTATTTCAATAGTACAGTACTAACGTAGAAGACAGAAAGAAAGAAGGAGAGAGAGGAAAGAGGAAAGGAAGAAGGAGAAAAAAAGATATATAGCAATAAAACCAGGAGTCTAACTATAGCAGTTGGAGGGTTTAGATAGGATAAAAGGAGATGACATTGACAGAATAGAAGGGGAAATGCAGGGAGTGGTGCAGTGCAGTGGGCACAGAGCAGCAGTCTTCAGGAGGATGTTCTGGGTACTGCGGTACTACCCCATATGCAGGCACCTCTCTGGGCTGAGGGCACAGGTTGCTAATCTCTGTGGCAAGCTGGCGGAAGTACTGGGGACCTTCTCTCCCACCCAGAGACCACCATGTCTGCAGCTACTACCACAACGGTTGTCCGGGCAGAGGGCTGGATGGACTACTGTGCACTCAGGAAGGTTGAGGGAGGTGGATCAGAAACACATCCCCCATCCGGTCCAAATTAGAAACTCCTATGCTATCCTGGAGGAGTGGGAGAGTCCCACAAGGGAACCCAAGGCTACAGCTAGGGAGGATGAGTGGGTCCTCCAGGAGGGAGACCCAGGGGTGGGAGGCAGAGGATCCCAGAGGAAGAAGTGGAGGAAGCTACTCCTGGTGGGGGACTCAGTTGTCTGGGGAATTGATTTGGGCACAGGTAGCAGGGTGGAGAGGGAGGTTAAGTGCCTTCCAGGAGGCAAAGCTCGGAGGGAAAGGGAGTAGATCCAGAAGATCGCTAAAGTAGTAGCAAGGGGGTGCTGGAGGTCATTGTCCATCTAGGGACAAATGACCTAGTCAGGGATGAAGGAAGCATAGAGCAGGTGCAGGAGGACTTCAGGGAGTTGGGAAGGTACCTTGGGGAGGTAGTGAGCTCTGTGACATTCTCGGAGGTGCTTCTGGTCTATGGCAGGGAGGAGACTAGGAATCTCCACATCAGAAATGTCAACACTTGGTTAGCAGGCTGGTGGAGAGAAAATAGTTTTGGCTTTATTGGGGACTGGGGACCCACCTGGAATGATGTGGGCCTGTACGGGGTGACGGCCTTCATCCATCCAGGGAGGGGATGACAATGAATAGTTTAAATGCTTCCTTGGCAAGCATTTAAACTAGCCAGTGGGGGGGGTGGGGGCAGATGGGAGCAGGGAGACTCAAGCAGCCCACCCTCACAGGTTAAAGCAGCCAGCAGGGAAGAAAAAATTACTCACCTTAGTAATTGTGCTTCTTCTAATGGAGTCTTGCTGTATTATGACATATGCAGTTAGCCTCAGCACTTGAACTGCCCCGGAGAGGAAAGAGTTAACTCTATGCAGAAAGCACAGAACATTGAGCTCGAGCTTGGTTTCAAACCTCTGTCTGCAGTGCTTCAAAGTGTAACCGTCAGATTCTTATGAGCTACTACTAACTAACTATACTTCTAAAGTGGAAATTGTAAAGGAACATAAGCCAACAGGCAACAGATTGGGTCCCCCAAAAGACTCAAGTCGAGAACCCAAGATAAATAACCAGGTAGTGAACCAACATATAACTATAAAAGACAACATAACAATAACCCACCCCCTTCTAGAAAGGAAGGGTGCCAAGTACACCCCTGAGGTGCAACACTGTACCTACCAGCCCACTTCCCAAAATAGATTCTGAGAGGGGAGGCAGGGAGGGTGGTCAGAATACAGCAAGACTCCATTAGAAGAAATACAACTACTAAGGCAATTTTTTCTTTAAAACAACATGAAGTCTTGCTGTATTCTGACATATGCAGACTACCAAGCAGTACCGCCATAGAGGGGTTAACGAACCTATTTTGGGAATAGGCTCTACAGTACTGCTGTTCCAAACCGAGCATCACTCCTAACCTGGATATCCAGAGAGTAATGCTTGGTGAAAGTATGGACAGTTTTCCAGGTGGCTGCTTTGCATATCTCTAGTAAAGGTATATCCCTGGCAGCAGCCAAGGAAGCAGCTGTACCCCTAGTCGAATGAGCCCTCAGGCCTGAGGGAAGTGTTTTGCCTAGCTTGTCATAGCAGAACTGTATACAAGAGACAATCCACCTGGCAATAGTTCTCTTAGTAGCAGGCCTACCTTTCCCCACTTCACCATAAGTGAGAAACAATTGGAGACATTCATTCCTATGTGCCTTAGTATGCTCAATGTAGTAACTAAGTGCCCTCTTAACTTCCAAACTATGTAATCTTCTTTCTCCTGAAAAAGAATGATCAGTGAAAAACACAGGAAGAGACATGGACTGGTTCAGATGAAAATCTGAGACCACTTTGGGTAAGAACCTCCTATTTGTTCTGAGGACCACCTTATCTCTATGGAATGAGATCAAATCTGGCTCCACTGACAGGGCTTGCAATTCACTAATATGCCTGGCAGAAGTGATAGCTACCAGGAACACAGTTTTCCAGGTCAAATACTTGAGTTCGGCTGAAGCCAGAGGCTCGAAAGGGGGTTGCATGAGCTGAGCAATGCAAACATTAAGATCCCAAGCAGGGGTACGGTCCCTAAAAGGAGGGTTGGTATGAACCAAACCTTTAAAGAACTTACAGAAGACAGGGTGAGATGCCAGAGAAGAAGCCTTCCCTGCTGACAGAAATGCAGATACAGCTGCTAAATGAACTTTTAAAAGGGCTGGTCTGAGGCCTAGGCCATTAAGATGAACCATGTAATCCAGAACTGTAGCCAGATTAGCAGTATCCAGTAAAATATCCTTATGGAAGCACCAAATGCTGAATCTCTTCCATTTGGAATTATAAGTTTTTTCTGGTGGCAGGTTTTCGAGAGGCTTTGAGAATATCCAACACCCCCTGAGACAGGTGCAGACCTGCATACTCTAACTCTTCAAGATCCAGGCCTTGAGGTTGAGAGACTGACGGTTGAGGTACCAGATTCTTCCCTGAGAGGAGGTTAGCAGATTGTGCCTCTTGGGGAGAGATAGGGGAAGATGGACTACTAAGGACAACAACAGAGGATACCAAGGCTGTCTGGCCCAGTCTGGAGCAATCAGGATCACCCTGCACGGTTGTGACCTGATCTTGACCAGGACCCTGAATAACAGGGGAAAAGGAGGGAAGGCGTAAAAGAATTTGCCCCCCCCCCAATCCAGAACCAGAGCATCCGGGGGAATTGTGCCCAGGACTGGAGGTCTGCAACAGAAGAGAAGAAGTTGATGATTGTCTGGGGCTGCAAAGAGATCTATCTCTGGAGTGCTCCACCTGGAGATTACTTTCAGTATGAAGGGGTCTAGGGCCCATTCGTGGTGGCCCTGAGATATTCTGCTCAGGGCATCTGCTAGCACATTGTCCTTCCCTGGTAGATGGACTGCAACCAGTGATGCTTGTAGGGCATAAGCCAGAGACCATATCTCCATGGCTTCCATGCACAAGGCCGTAGACTGAGTGCCTCCCTACTTGTTGATGTACCACATGATGGTGGTGTTGTCTGTCCTGACCTGAACCACTTTGTTCCTCACTGAGTCCGAGAAAGCTTGGAGGGCCAGGAATACTGCCCTGAGTTCCAGAAGGTTGATATGAATTAGAGACTCCTGAGAAGACCAAACGCCTTGTGCTGTAAGGGCTCCCAGGTGGGCTTCTCAACCCAGCAGGGAGGCATCTGTGGTTAGTACCACTGAATGAGTCTGACTGATGAATGGGACTCCTTGTCTGAGAATGTCCTGATCCAACCATCATTGGAAAGCTTGGACCAGAGTCTGAGTCATTGGAATCAATTTGGTTAAAGGATCTTTTTTCTGGGACCAAAAGGACCTCAGGTGAAACTGAATGTTCCTCATTTGAAATTTGGCTCCCTGTACCACCACAGTGGAAGCTGCCATGTGGCCCAGGAGCTGAAGAAAATGTCTTGCTGGTTGAGACACCAGAAGGTGGAAAGAAGAAGCAAGATCTGTAAGGGCCTTCACCTTTATTAAGGGGTGAAAAGCCTTTGCCTGCACAGTATCCAACTCTACCTCTATGAAGGTGAGGAGCTGCACTGGTTCGAGAACTGACTTTTGCAGATTGAAAAGAAAACCTACAGAAGGGAGCAGCTGTTGAGTAACTTGTAGGTCTGACTTGACTTGGTCTGGAGACTGCCCCACAATGAGACAGTCATCCAGGTATGGGAATATGGAGATCCCCTGCCTCCTGAGGAAGGCCACTACTAGTGCTAGGCACTTTGTGAACACCCTTGGAGCTGATGTTAGGCCGAAGGGCATTGCTCTGAACTGATAACGGCCTGAAGGCAACTCAAACCTGAGGTAATTTCTGTGGGAGCACCTGATTGGGATGTGAAAGTAGGCATCCTTGAGTTCCAGGGAAGCTAGCCAATCCCCTGGCCTTAGAGAGGGAAGAATTACTCCCAGAGTCACCATTTTGAATTTTGGTTTTAAGATGTGCTTGTTTAGATATCTTAGGTCTAGGATGGGCCGCTACTCCCCTGTCTTTTTTGGGGAAAGGAAATATCTGGAATACAGACCTTTGCCCCTGTGCTGAGTAGGAACTCTCTTTACAGCCCTGAGGATTAGCAGAGAGGAAACCTCTGCTTCTAAAGCAGTAGTCTTGGAAAGGTTTGCAGGTGGAAGCATTTGGCCCTCAATTTTGGGAACTTTGCAAAACTGAGGGCCAACCCCTGGCTTACTACCTCTGGGACCCACTTGTCTGAGGTAACAGACTTCCAGGCCTGGAAGTAGTAAGCCAGCCTGCCTCCTACTGGGATTAGGGAGTCGGCCCGGGCTGACACATCAGGGTGTCTGCTTGGCAGGAACCTTAGACTGAGAGGAGGATGCAGCCCTGCTCATCCCCCCCTCCTACCTCTCCCTCTGAAGAACCGCCTCTGTGGAAAGGAAGAGGAGGCCTGCACTTGGTAGAAGGGCCTGTGAAAAGGCCTGTCCCTGTCCCTAGACTGCTGCTTCTGAGGAGTTTCCTGCCTTTCCATGGCCTGTGCACCCCTGTAGGTGGTCCGATACTCATGCATTTTCTTCATGTAATTCTCTGTCTGCTCCCCAAACAGAGAATGTCCCATCACAGGGAAATCCATGGCCTTAGCCTGGGTGTCCTGTGAGAGGCTAGTACATCTGAGCTAAGCAAGCCTACTAAGAGACACAGATGTAGCCATGACTCGTGATGCCACATCATTCGAGTCCAAAGCAGCATGGAATTGCATTTTGGATGCCTCAATCCCATCAGCAGCCACCTCCTCCAGCTCCTTGGCTAGCTGGGGGGAAACCTGTTTAGCTAGCTCCAGAACAGTATCCCATCTAGATGTCTGGTACCTTGCTGAGTAGGCCATATAATTAGCCTGCTTGAGTCCCACGAATGATGCCAAGTACTGTTTTTTGGCCATAGCATCAACCTTCCTAGAGTATTTATCTGGGGGGGTGAAGCCAGGGGTATGTTAGCCCTGTTAATTCTGCAAACTCCAAATTCTTTACCACCTGTGGATAAAAGAATGGACAGGAGGTATGTCTTTCAGGCTCAGGTACAGAGTTTTGTTCCACCAATGCAGCCTGCACTCCCCAACATGGCTGCATGGTGGAACAAAACTCTGTACCTGAGCCTGAAAGCATATACCTCTGTCCATTCTTTATCCACAGGTGGAAAAAGTTTGGAGTTTGCAGAATTTTTTGTGTCTGTTTCCCCAAGGATTTATGGATGGGAAGAGACAACATCTTGGACTCTGGGATGTCCATCATCTCCACAAAGTCAGGCTCCTCTTGTTCCTCGACAGCTTTAGGGTATCAGCCACCTTCTTGTAGAACAAATAGTGGGATGGCGACTCAGAAAGCCTGGGAGGGGAAACGTTCAAGGGTCTGTCTGGGGAGATGTCCGGTTCAATGGGCTCATCCAGACCTTCATCATCATCATCATCATCATTATCATCACCACCACCACCACCACAATCTTGTTCTTCCTCCCCCTCCCACTCCGGTTCATAAAATTAATCCGGAATGTATTCCAGAACTGGTGGGACCGACCAAACCGAGCATCTACTGAGAGGAACCGGATCGGATGGAACCGAACAGAGCGATTCCGCAATACTTATCACCCTGGCTATTTCTTCAGCGGTTGGATTATGAGGTTCTGGATCTGAACTGGCCCACTTCCTTTTGCATTTCGATGGAACCGACCCCTCAGGGTCGGATCTCCTCTTGCCTTAGGGAGTATCACCCTGGTCATTGGGCACTCCCTCAGGTTCGGTAGGAACCGAACTGGGCTGGCCATCCAGATTAGCGGACTTCTCGGCCTCCTTTTCCCTGAGCCTACCCAACACCTTTTCAAGGGTGGCCTTTGGGAAATGTTTACAAATTTGGCAGTCTGAATCGAGGTGATCAAACCCCAGACAATAAACACAAATGGTGTGAGGGTCTGCCTTAGCAAAGGCATCCCCACACTCACCACAGTGTTGAAACCCAGTGGGCCCGTTTTATTTTTTTCTTGGGTTTCTCAGACATAGCCAGACTATAAAACTTACCCTTTACAGCTTAATTGCCAGGTAAGACACTCCTATTGATTACCAACCGTGTTATGGGTCGTGGAAAAAAACATGTAAAATGACAGTTTAAAACCGATAGGAACCGGTACCTCACACTACACAGAAGAAATAGAAGAAACCCTTCAAACAATCAGTTCTGAACTGGACCGATCCACAGGTTTTATAATTTCCACAGAATATTTTATTTCAACAATATAGTCCACTACCTACTACCACTTACTGCACCTCAGACAGGGATCTGAAGCCAAAAAAAAAAAACAAATCGGTTGAATAAACCGACGGATTCTTAACCAAACCGACCATAGCGAAGGAGCAATCTTTGGAGCGACTGAACAGTTAGGTGGAGTAAAGAATCTGACAGATGGCAGAGGCTGACTTGGACATAGTGGCAATAATCAAGACATGGTACACTGGAAACCTTGCCTGGGAGGTACAGTAAGTGTACCAGGTTATGCTCTATTCATAATGGATAAGGAGGGTAAAAAAAGGTGGGGGGGCCCTTTACGTCAGGGAAGGTATAAAAGCAACTACAGTACAGGGCAGGCAGGGGAGGCCAAGGCATTGTGGGTCACCCTTGAGTCAGGTAATGGCACAGTGATTTGCACAGGAGTGATCTACAGGCTTCCAGCACAGGGAGAGGAGTTGGATAGGGAGCTAGTGGGGAGGTACTACTGCTGGATGATTTTAATATGCCAGATGTGGATTGGACCATCCCGGTGGCTGTCTCAGCCAGGAGCTGAGAGAACATGGAATCCTTGCAGGGGGCAGGCCTCAGGCAGTTAGTGCTAGAGCCCACCAGGGATAAGAAGATTCTAGGCTTAGTACTGACCAATGGAGACAGAATCACAGAAGTCCGGGTGGATGGTCACTTAGGGTCCAGTGACCACCACCCAGTGTGGTTTAATATGGGTACAGTGTCGCAGATGAGCCACACAAAGGTGAGGGTCTTGGATTTCAAGAGGGCAGACTTTGCTAGGATGGGGATATGTATCAAAGAAACCCTGGCAAGGGGGGATGCAGGGGGGTGAGGAACAGTGGGCACACCTAAAAGGAGCCATAGTGGAGGTAACAAATCAGTGCATTAGGCAAGAGAAGGAAGAAGCCACTATGGTTCTCAAAGGATGTGACTGAGAAAGTAAGGGCCAAAAAGTTGGCTTTCAGAAAATACAAGGAGACACAAAAGGATGAGGATAGGGTGGTGTACCTGAATAGACAGAGGGAAGCAGGGAAAGCAGTTAGTGCAAAGTCACAAACACAGGAAAGAGTAGCACAGATGGCAAAGAAAGGGGACAAGATATTCTATAGGTATATTAGTGAAACAAGGAAGGCGGGGGATTGTAAGGCTCAGAGGGAATGAAGGCAAGTGTGTGGAGGGAGACCAAGAAAAAGTATCAGTACTAAATAAATATTTCTGTTCAGTATTCACGGAAGAAGTGGAGGGACAGGGACCACAACTAGGCATCAGAAACAAAGGGGGGAGGGAGGTGAACACCAGTCCATTTATAGAAGAAAGAGTACTAGAGAAGATCACAAAACTGAGGGTGGACAAAGCAATGGGACCACATGGCATACACCCTTGGATATTAAAGGAACTATGGATGGTGTTAGCAGCACCTCTGGCAGCCCTGTTTAGTGAGTCGTTCAATACAGGAGTGGCTCCAGAGGAGTGAAGGAGGGCGCATGTAGTCCTTCTTCACAAAAGTAGAAGCAGGAAACTACAGGCTGTTCAGCCTCACCTCAGTAGTGAGCAAGATTATGGAGACGCTGCTTAAGGAAAGGATTGTGGACCACTTGGAATACAATGTAGCACAGGATCTGAGGCAGCATGGATTCGCAGCAGGAAGGTCTTGTTAAAAAAATCTGATAGATTTTTTTGACTGGGTGACGGAGGTGAATCGGTAGATGTTGCCTACCTCGAGTTCAGCAAGGCCTTCGACACTGTTCCACATAAAAGACTGGTAAACAAGTTGGGTAGCCTGGGTGTGGGCCACAAGGTGGTGCACTGGGTTAAAAACTGGCTGAGGGACAAAAAGCAAAGGGTGGTGGTAAATGGGGTCCAATCAGAGGAAAGGAGGTTGATCAGTGGGGTACCTCAAGGCTCAGTCCTGGGGCCAGTCCTTTTTAATGTCTTCATTAGTGACTGGAACAGATCCAGAAACAAATAATTTCATACCTTTTATTGGACCAACATAGATGTAACAAAGGAAAACAGTTTCCATTGTTACATCTATGTTGGTCCAATAAAAGGTATCAAACTATTTGTTTCTGGATCTGTTCTTACAAGGACCAATACGGCAACTAACTAATTCTTAGGGCCTGGAAGGGAAGGGTTGCCTATTTGCAGATTACACCAAGATCTGCAACAGGGTAGACACTCCAGATGGGGGTGGAGAAAATGAGGAGGGACCTAGGAAAGCTGGAAAAATGGTCCAAAGTGTGGCAACTAAGATTCAATGAAAAGAAGTGCAAAATCATGCACCTGTGGCACAGAAACCCTACGGAGAGTTACAGGATTGGGGGGGGGGGTTGGTGACAATCACCAGAGAAGAAAAGGATTTGAGGATAATCATATCAGATGACCTAAAGGTGACTAAACAGTGTATAAAGGCTGTGGGGAGGGTCAGTGGCAAGTTGGGATACATAGTAAGGGGTATCACTAGCAGAAGAAGGGAGGTGATGGTACACTGTACAAAACACTGGTGAGGCCTCATCTGGAATACGATGTACAGTTCTGGAGGCCGCAGCTTCATAAGGACATAGACAGGGTGGAGACAGTTCAGAGAAGGGCAACTAAAATGGTGCAGGGCTTACACCAGAAGACATATGAGGAGAGATTAAAAGACCTCAATATGTATACACTAGAAGAGGGGTGGGAGTGGAGAGATATGATAGAAACCTTCAAGTATCTTAAGAACATAAACAAAGTACAAGGGAGTGACATCTTTCAGTATAGGAGATGTACAAGAACAAGGGGGCAGGATATGAGATCGGAGGGGAGCAGGATAAGGGGGAATGTGAGGAAGTTTTTCTTCACAGAAAGGGTGGTGGATGCATGGAATAGCCTACCCCAGGAGGTGGTCAGAGCAAGCACAGTGGGGGGTTTCAAACATGCATGGGATAGGTGTAAGGGAACCCTAGAGGAGGGAAGGAGAAGTTAAAGTCAATGACCAACAGGGTCAGTGGCTGCTGATGCAGGTAAGGAATAATGGCAGACTGTGGGTCTAGCGGTCCTTATCTGCCATCACTCTCTATGTTTCTATGTTTCTCTGGGTTGGTAATGTGGACCAAATTTCCATTGAATCAGATGAGATGTTAGATCAGGCTGAGAACTTTAATAATGTCCAGGAGGATAATAGGTCCTCAGATAAAGCAAATTAAAAACTAAAACAACATTCAGCCCTGGGACAATTGACCCAGCAATTACTTTGTTCCAGAGAAAGGTTATACATGAAATTGAAGAACTGTTCAAAAAGTGTTGGAACTTGGATAGAGGGAACCTTAATAAGAGTGAAACAAATGCATTAGATCAATTAAGGGAAATGCAAGATATTATTCGACAGGTAGACAGGGGGGGAGTAGTTTTGAATACATTACATTATGTGTTGGAGGCCAAAAGGTTGCTAAGTGACAGTATAACATGTGAAAAGTTAAAGAAGAGTCCTATGAAGAAGTTTAAATTTGAGTTCTTCACATTGGCTGATGAAGCCCTAGAGGAGGGAATAATAATGCAACAGGAATCTGAATTTTTAAAGACTGAAAATTCTATTTTGGCCACATTCTACTATCTACCAAAAAATCCCCCCAGTAGGCCAATAGTCTCGGGTGTAGGATCCTTGACAGAAAATTTGAATAGATTTGTTAATTAACCAAAACTCTACCCACCTGATGCTGAAATTAAAAAATGTGACCTGACAACTGGAATACTTGTGGATTGGAATGGATGTTAGTTCATTGTATGCAAACATGCCACATGACCTAGGTTTGTGATCTTTGGATTATTTTTCTTACATAGAAACATAGATGCCAGTGCGCCACCAGCTCATATTTGGATTAAAGTTGCAGAATTTATATTGTCTCTTAATTTCTTCACATCTGAGGGTGATATTGCTTTGCAAAAAAAGGGAGGTAGTATAGCGCAGTGGTTTAAGGCTCTGAGCTGCAAATCTGGAGACCTGGGTTTGAATTCCACAGCCCCCACTTGCATATACTGTGTGACCCTGAGCAAGTCGCTGAACTTCCCTGTGCTCCCAGGTTGCACCCGTAAAAAAGATTTCAGCTTAGTGTGTCTCACCTGGTTAAACAATTGAAAAACCAAAAACAAAAAATAAACAAGGTACAGCAATGAGGGCCACAATGGCCCAGTCATATACAAAACCTCTACTTGGGTTGATAGGAACAATTAGTAGTGTTTAATGATGCTGCTAATATGTTCCTAGGGCAGGTGGTGCACTGGCACCATTTTGTAGACGATGTACTTATCATCTGGAGTCAGTCAAGGGAGCCGGCTGAAGAATTTGTGAGTTTCCTGACGGATAACTCTCTAAACCTTTCTTTCACTACTAAAATGTCTGAAAAAAACACTGAGTTTTGGTGCAGAACCTGGGTTAAAAATAATCACAGTGGGGTATAGAAAACCAACTGCGGGAAATACTATCTTACACACCCGGAGTGCTCATCAACCCCAGTTAATATCATCCATACCCTACTGTGGACATCAGATTTTCCCTTTTGGTATTTTCCCCATTTACAGGTAAGAAGCTTAGAGTTGAAAACGAGCTTAACAAGCACATCAAATAGCCCCAGTCTAGGATCTTTAGTTTTGATGTTGTGGAGCATCTTAAATCCAGCAGAGCACAGGATCAGAGACAGGATTTTTTAACAGCAGGAAGGCCATGTCAAACAAATCTAATTGATTTCTTTGACTGGGTGACTAAGGTCGTGGATCGGGGGGAGTGGAGGATGTGGCCTACCTGGATTTCAGTACGGCCTTAGATACCATTCCACATAGAAGACGTTTGGACAAGCTGGGCAGCCTGGGAGTGGGTCACATGGTGGTAAACTGGGTTAGGAACTGGTTGAGTGTTAGAAGACAGAGAGTAGTGATAAATGATGCTCAGTCTGAGGAAAGGAGGGTGACCAGCGGGGTTTCACAGGGATCCGTCCTCAGATCAGTTCTGTTTAATGTCTTCATATGTAAAATTGCAGAGGGGCTGGAGGGGAAGGTGTGTCTCTTTGCGGATGACACTAAGATCTGCAACAGGGTGGACACTCCAGCAGGAGTGGAAAAAATGAGGAGGGACCTAGGTAAACTAGAGTGCGGCAGCTTGAGATTCAATGGGAATAAGTGCAAAATCATGCATTTGGGGCACAAGAACACAGGGGAGGATTACATGATGGGGGAGAAACTGATGGTCACTAAATAAGACAGGGGTTTGGTGGTAATCATATCTGATGACCTAAAGGTGGCCAAACAATGTGCCAAGGCTGTGGGAAGAGCCAGTGGGATGCTGGGGTGCCAAGGGAGAGATATCACCAGCAGAAGAAAAGAGGTGGTGATGTCGCAGTACAGATAATTGGTGAGGCCTCATTTGGAATACTGTCTCCAGTTCTGGGGGCCGCATCTTCGTAAGGGTGTAGACATGGTGGAGGCAGTTCAAAGAAGGGCAACAAAGATGGTGCAAGGCCTGCACCAAAAGTCATACGAGGGGAGACTGGGAGACCTCAATATATATATATACCCTGGAGGACAGGAGAGACAGGGCCGATATGATAGAAACCTACAAATATCTAAAAGGCATAAACAGGGTACAGGAGGGTAACATCTTTCAGAAAAGGAGATGTCCAGGAACGAGGGGACATGAAATGAGGTTGGAAGGGGGTCGACTAAGGGCTAGCATGAGGAAGTATTTCTTTACAGAAAGGGTGGTGGATGCATGGAATAGACTCCCAGCAGAGGTGGTGGGGACAAACACAATGGGGGAATTCAAGCATGCATGGGACATGCATAGGGGAATCTTAGCAATAGAAATGAGGAGGTAAAGCTGGAGATCAAGTAGGGTCTGTGGCTTTTATAACAAAAGGGAAAATGGGCAGACTAGATGGACCTTGTGGTCCTTATCTGCCATCAATTTCTATGTTTCTGTGTTTTTATAAATCCATAATCAAATGTATTCTTTAGCAAAGATAACTGTTTTAAAATAAACGTATTTCCCGGACTGTTTAGCATAAAGTAAATAACATTCAAAGCTATCTTCAAAACTACGAAGAGCCTTAGAATCAGGAATTGTTTTATAAAGTCTCTGGCCACATCCCCTAAGCCAGCCAAGAGAGGGAGGTGACACTGAAGTCCAAGTCAGACAAAACACTGCAAAATGCAGATGTTTCTGCCATGAAATGAGACCTTCATTGCGGGTAGGCAGCAAGTAGAGGATGGAGCTGGCTGACTGCTCCAAGGTAGCATAGGCTTTTGTATGGTGTGGCCCTATCCCCAAATGACATGCATGGCACTTGGTTCGCTGCCGAACCCCCTAAACCAGCAAAGATAGTGGCAACACTGAAGTCCAAGTGCAGACAAAACTTTATAAAACGCTGATTTTTCTGCCATGAAATGAGAGCTACATTGCAGATAGGCTGCAGGTGGAGGATGGAGCTGGCTGACTGCTCCAAGGCAGCACAGGCTTTTGCATAGTGCGGCCCCGCCCCCAAATGATGTTCACAGCTGCTTGGTTTGCTGCTGAAACCCTTAAGCCAGCCGAGAAAGAGGCGTCACTGAAGTCCAAGAGCAGACAACACTCTGCAAAATGCAGATGTATGTGCCGTGATATGAGAGGTCCATTGCAGGTAAGTAGCAGGTGGAGGATGGAGCTGCCTGACTGCTCCGAGGTGACACAGGCTTTTGTATGGTGCAGCACTGCTCCCAAATGATGTGTACGGCTGCTTGGTTTGCCACTGAACCCTCTAAGCCAAGCAAGAGAGAGGAGACACTGAAGTCCAAGTGCAAACAAAACTTTGCAAAATGCTGATGTTTCTGCCATGAAACGTAAGGTCTGTTGCAGGTGCAGGATGGAGCTGGCCGACTGCTCCGAGGCAATCACACCACACCCTCATGATAAATTACATTAAAATACAGTAAAATGGACTATGGCTCTGAAATTACTGTAGTGGGAATTGAACCTGAGATAGCTTACAAGATTTTTAGTAGAAATTAAATCAGATTTTTAAAGCCTTACATAAACCATTCCCATCATTATCCCAGAGTAACAGGTAACAATTACTGTACCACAGCCAGCATCCCATGAGGGTTAACAGGGAACACATACTGTACCACAGTCTGCATCACACTGAGGTTATAGGGAATGCAATAACAACACAGCCAGCATCACACTTGGGTAACAGGGAACATTTACCACAACCAGTGTCACAAAAGGGTTTCAGGGAACACTCAGCACAGCCAGAGTATTACATGAGGGATAACAAAGAACATGAAACACTGCCAGCATTACATGAGGGTAACAGGTAATACTGACCACAACAAGCATCCCACTGGGGTAACAGAACACTTTCTGTATCACAGCCAGCATCATATATGGGTAACAGGGAACACTTACTGTATACCACAGACAACATCACATCAATGATAACAGGGAACACTTACTGTATTACAGTCAGCATCACATCAGGAGTAACAGGGAACAATTGCTATACAACAGTCAGCATCACATCAGCGGTAACACAGAACACTTACTGTACTACAGTCAGTATCACATGAGAGGTAACGGACCATTTACTGTACCACAGCCAACATCACCTCAGGGATAACAGTGAACATTTACTGTACTACAGTTAGCATCACATTAGAGGTAACAGGGAATGATTACTGTACCACAGCCAACACATCAGGGGTAACAGGGAACACTTACTGTACTACAGTTAGCATCACATTAGAGGTAACAGAAAACTTTCACTGTACCACAGTCAGCATCACATCAGGTGTAATAGGGAATACGTACTATGCAACAGTGAGCATCACATCAGAGGTAACATGGAACACCACTTACTATACCACAGTCAGCATCACATTAGAGATAACAGGGAACACTTACTGTACCACAGCCAGCATCACATTGGGGCAACAGGAAACACTTACTGTACATCAGTCAGCATCACACCAGGGGTAACAGGAAACCCTTCTGTACAACAGTCAGCATCACATCAGGGGTAATAGGGAACACTTACTGTACCCCAGCTAACATTACATCACTGGTTAACAGGGAACACTAACTGTATAACAGTCAGCATTACATCAGGGTTAACAGGGAACACTTACTGTTCCACAGCCAACATCACATCATTGGTAACAGGGAACACTTACTGTATCACAGTCAGTATTACATCAGGGGTAACAGAGAACACGTACTACAGCTAGCATCACACCTGGGTAACAGGGAACACCTACCACAACCAATGTCACACTGGGCTTTCAGAGAACACTCTCCATAGCCAGTATTACCCTGGGGACAATGGAGAACATGAAACACTGCCAGCATTTCACCAGGGTAACAGGTAATACTTACTGTACATCAGCTGGCATCACATCAGGTGTAACAGGTAACACTTATTGTGCCATAGCCAGCATCATACTGAGGTGACGGGTAACACTTACTGTACCACAGCCAGAATCCCACCAACGTAACAGGAAACACTCACTGTACCACAGTCAGTATCACACCTGGGTAACAGGTGACACTTACTATACAACAACCAGCAACAAATCAGGGGTAACAGGGAATACTTACTGTGTCATAGTCAGCATCACATCAGGGGTAACAGGGAACACTTACTGTACCACAGCCAACATCACATCAGAGGGAACACTTACTGTATAACATTCAGCATCATATCAGGGGTAACAGGGAACACTGACTGTACCACAGTCAGCATCATATCAAGGGTAATAGGGAACACTTACTATGCAACAGTCAGCATCACATCTGAGGTAACACAGAACACTTACTATACCACAGTCAGCATCACATTAGAGGTAACAGGGAAAACTTACTGTACCACAGCCAACATCATATCAGGGGTAACAAGGCATACGTACTGTACAACAGTCAGCATCATACCAGGGGTAACGGGGAACACTTACTGTACAGTAGCCAGCATCACATCAGGGGTAACAAGAAACACTTACTGTACAACAGTCAGTATCACATCAAGGGTAATAGGAAACACTTACTGTACCCCTGCCAACATCACATCATTGGTAACATGGAACAATTATTGCATAACAGTCAGCATCACATCAGGGGTAACAGGTAACACTTACTGTATAACAGCCAGCATCACATGAGTGGTATCAGGGAATACTTACTGTACAACAGTCAGCATCACATCAGGGTTAACAGGGAACACTTACTGTGCCACAGCCAACATCACATCATTGGTAACAGGGAAACACGGTATCACAGTCAGCATTACATCAGGGGTAACAGAGAACATGTACTATAGCTAGCATCACACCTGGGTAGCAGGGAACACTTACCATGACCAATGTCACACTGGGGTTTCAGGGAACACTCTTCATAGCCAGTATTACCCTGGGGGCAATGGAGAACATGAAACACTGCCAGTATTTCACCAGGGTGACAGGTAACACTTACTGTACAACAGTCAGCATCACATCAACGTTAAAAGGTAACACTTTCTGTACCACAGCCAGCATCATACTGAGGTGACAGGGAACACTTACGCTACCACAGACAGCATCCCACCAGGGTAACAGAAAACAGTTACTGTACCACAGTCAGCATCACATCAGGGTTAATAGGGAACACTTACTGTACCACAGCCAGCATCATATCGGGGCAACAGGAAACACTTACTGTCCAATATTCAGCATCACATCAGGGGTACCAGGGAACACTTACTGTACTACAGTCAGCATCACAACTGGGTAACAGGAAACACTTACTGTATAACAGGCAGCAACACAACAAAGAACACTTACTGTGTAGCAGTCAGCATCACATAAGGGGTAACAGGGAACACTTACTATAGCTAGCATCACACATGGGTAACGTGGAACACTTACTGTAACACTGCCAGCATCCCACCACGGTAAGAGGGAACACTTACTGTACCACATCCAGCATCACACCTGGGTAACAGGTGACACTTACTGTACAACAGCACAACAGTCAGCATCAAATCAGTGGTAACAGGTAACACTTACTGTACCACATCCAGCATCACACCTGGGTGACACTTACTGTACAACAGCACAACAGACAGCATCACATCAGTGGTAAAAGGCAACATTTACTGTACAACAGTCAGCATCACATCAGGGGTAACAGGGAACACTTGCTACAGCTAGCATCACAGCTGGATAATGGGGAACACTTACTGTCCCACAGCCAGCATCATACTGGGGTGACAGGGAACACTTACTGTACAACTGTCAGCATCACATCGGGGGTAACAGGGAACACTTGCTACAGCTAGCATCACACATGGGTAACGGGGAATACTTACTGCACCACAGCCAGCATCCCACCACGGTCACAGGGAACACTTACTGTATCTTAGTCAGCATTACATCAAGGGCAACAGAGAACATGTATTGCAGCTAGCATCACACCTGGGTAACAGGGAACACTTACCATACCAGTGTCACACTGGGGTTTCAGAGAACACTCTTCACAGCCAGTATTACCCTGTGGGCAATGGAGAACATGAAACACTGCTGCCTGACCAGCCTAGAAGCTCCATTGGGAGCACGAATGTCCAGTGAGCGCCTTAAGAGGTAAAGGCTACCTCCTCCCTCAGATATCTTTGTGTGGGGTGTTAGCCCGTCGATGCGCATTGACTGCCCCAGCCACCCAAGCCCGACCCTGAATATATTCCCTTTTCCTGTCATGTGACTTCCTGTACCTCCTGAAACTAAGTCCCCTCTTTCCCATTTGCAGCTAATACTGGTCAACCACAGAGGGAACTCCCTCCCTGCCTTTTTCAACCTCTCTATATCTCCCGTCTCTACTACTTGCAGGCACTCTGTCCTCCCAGCCACTCCACTGCCCAGTCTCCTGCCTAGTACCTCACTGCTCCCCTTGACCCCTCCTCACCTCACCCTTCTCTGCCCCCTTGTCTCCTCCACCTCTCCACTGCCCACCCCTCTCTGTTCCCCCCAGCCTTTTTAAGTACGTAGAGTGGTCACTAGGAGTCGCTATTTCACCCCCGAGCACCTTTTCCAGCCTCTCATTTCCACTAGCCAGTCCCACCAGCCTCTATGCCAAGGTCCAGCAACCACCCCCCCAACTCAGGTTTCGAACCTGGTACCCTTGGCCCCAAAGGCAGCAGCTCTACCACTACTCCACTGTGGCCGTCACCCTCACTGAAGGTCAATTATCCCCCTTATACCTCCAATAGGAAGTGGGAATGGGCACCATGACTATTATTCTCAGCCTACTTTTGGTTTCCTTTGCCGCTCAGCCCATGTCCCATCCTGCTCCCCTGCCCCCACCCTAAGCCCCCCTCCCACTACCACCCCACAACAGTAAGCCCCCCACATTGGCCACCCTATTGCTCCTCAGCACCCACCACCTACCAATACCCCTTCCCCTCTGGGCCACCTGGGCTCACCCTTTCCTTGCTTTACCTACCCTCCGCACCCTACCCATCCCCTGCACCCCCACTGGCATGACCTTGCATCGGTACCTGGCAAAGGGTCCGAGTCACCACAGTCTGCTCATCAGAATAATTGCTCTTCTCCTTCTGCTCTCTGGGAATATACACCCCAACCCAGGGCCACTGTCAACTAGCCACCCTGCACTGCACACTGGAACTGGCCTCCACATTGCTTCTATGAATATTTGCAGCCTCCTAAACAAATCCACCACTCTCCAGTGCTGGGTTGTACAGCACCAATCAGATATTTTAGCGTTAGTCAAGTCATGGCTCTCCAAAAAAAACTCCCGACACTTATCTCCCTCCCTGGCTACATTCTGTTCAGGGAAGATCGTATAGGCAAACGTGGTGGTAGGTGTGCAGTCTTTATGCGTGACACACTTTTAGGCCATGCACTCCCAGCCCCCAAGCTCGGCTTTAGTGCTTAAGCCCTCACCCTTAAGGTTACCCCAGACCCAGCCAGGGCCCCCCTTTTCCTCGCAGTCTCTTACATACCCCCGAGGGACCAGGGGCAAGCGTCCAATCCCTCATTGATTACCTCACCACACTCCTGCACAAGGCGGAGCAGCTCACCCAAGGTGACCTTAATGTGAATTGGCTGGGAACCTCTGCCTCCTATATCAGGGACTCCTTCACTGATCTAGATATGACCCAACTAGTTACCGCGCCTATTAGATTTAACCAGTCAAGTGGCTCTGGCTCCCTCCTAGATGTAATTCTGTCAAACCACCCTCATAAAATCAGGGATATTAATGTACTACCAGACTATGTTAGTGACCACTCTCCTGTCCTCTGTCACTGGTCATCCCCACGCCGAAACCAGTGTCCCAGGTCACCCCGTGTCGACACTTTCACCCCGGGGGTCTCAGAAAGCTAAAAATACACCTAGCCCAGCTTGACTGGTCCCCAATCCTTCTCCCAGCAGATATCGATTCTGCCCTAGCCTACTTCTCCAGTGCATTCAGCAAGGCCTCTGACATTTTCACCCCCCCAGTCCAGAATCTGTACCAAAAAGCGGAACACCCCATGGATCTCCCCGTCCCTTATCCAAAAACTGAAACAAAGAGATAATCTCTGGCATATTGCTGTTGCGACAGGCAAACTGGCTGACAGACAAGCCTATAATGCTGCCCGTAATAGGTTCACTTGGGCTATAAGGCAGGCTAAGGCCAAATATTATCAAACCTCCCTTACATCCACCTGGGGCTCATCCCGTGCCTTCTGAGACAATATGAAGGAGCTTAATAGAAAGACCCACTCCCCTCCACCATCACAACTTTCCATTGACGGTACCATCTCCACGGATCCACCCCACATAGCTGAGTCCCTCAATATGGCTTTCTCAGATCTCAGCTCGGTCCTGCCCAACTACAGTACTTTTTCGACCCTATCCCTGTCTCCCCCCCACCCTGGATCACCCCCCTTTCTACCTGCATGCCATATCCCCCTTTGAAGCCAGGCCTCTTCTGCAAAACAATCCCAGCTGTGATCCCCTGGACTCCAGGATCCTCCAATTAGTCTTGGATACTGTACTAGCCCCTCTCACTGACCTCTTAAATCAGTCACTATGTCTGGGCCAGTTCCCAAGTGCTTGGAAAATCACAGAAATCATCCCAATCCATAAGAGTGGGGATAGAACCTCCCCTAACAATTTCAGGCCCATTTCCATTCTCTCCCCAATCTCCAAAGCACTAGAAAAAATAGTGGCCTTACAGCTCTCCGAGTAACTAGCTAAATATGACCTGTTGTGTCTGGAACAAAATAGATTCCATCCTGGACACAGCACCACTATAGCCCTCCTGGAGTTCTCTCATCTCCTCCACTCTGTTCTCGACTCTGGTCACGTCACGGGAGCAGTGTTCATTGACCTCTTCAAGGCCTTTGACACAGTCTGTCACCCCCTCCTACTTGACTCCCTCCACCAACTTGGTTTCTCCTCTGGCCCCCTTGCGTGGTTTACCAGTTACCTCTCTGCCAGATCCCAGTGCATGAAGATAGACGGCACCCTGTCCACCACCCTGCCCATTCGCTCTGGGGTCCCCCAGGGTTCCATCCTGGGCCCCATCCTGTTCAGCCTTTTTCTCAACACTCTCCCCAGCTCCTGCTCAGGCAATATGCTCCTCTTTGCCTCCCATCCTGACCCCACATCTCTACAGGAATCCCTGCAGCATACTTTTAACCAAGCCGAAAAGTGGTTCCTTGACCACCGGCTGGTCATTAATCTCAAGAAAACCAAATCCTTGCTCTTCTCTCACCACCAGAATAAGGCCAAAAATGCCCCCCTCTGCATTCTTCCCAGTAATCCACACCCTCTCGAGCAGGTGTCATCCTACAAATACCTGGGCGTCATCTTCGACTCGGCTCTTACCTTCCACACCCACATCAATACCCTGTCCTCAGCTATAAACTCTTGGATTGGCCTTCTCTATCGTCATGGAGACTGCCTCCCCCAAACTGCCCTCTAACTGGCCATTAACTCCTCAATCCTGTCCTTAGGAGAGTATGGTCTACCCATCTATGCCACAGTCAACACTTCTGCCCTCTCCAAAATTCAGACCTCGATAAACAAGGCCTGCAGGCTCTTGATGGGCACATCAAACTGCATTCATACTTGCCTGCTCTGTTCCACCGCCAACCTGCTCACCTTTGATGAGAGCCTGATCTACCAAACCTGCCTACTTGCCAAAATCTCCCTGCTAGGTCTCTCCCCTTCAGAGGTCACTGCGTCACTGCAGCATGCATTCCCATCTGTTGCCACCCATAGCGCAGCTGTCCACCTTCCAGGTGCCCTGCACCAAGACCTCGTTAGCCCAAAGGTCCTTCCACTACCGTGCCCCCACATGGTTCAACTCCCTCCCGCCCTCTGTCACTAATCTTACCAAAATTGGCCCTTCCAAAGTTGCTCTCCATAACCTCCTCTTTGATGCCCGAAGCTGTAATTGCCCTTAATAATTGTGATGTTGGAGTCTCTCCAGCCTAACCATTAACCTGACAATGTCTGTTTGGACTGCACCACTATTTTTTGTAATATTTTTGTAATATTTTATATGAGGGTAACTAACTGCATGCAACTTTATCTGTAAACCTCTGCTGTAAATGTGTTCTTATTGTTTTATGTATTGTACCTGTATGTTACCACTGTTGTACCTCATACTATTTTTACGTCTCTCCTCCCTGTGACGAGGTGCCTTTGTAAATGAGTCCACGACTCAAAGGTTGTAAATCCGACTTTCAAAATATATAAATAAATATTTCACCAGGGTAACAGATAACACGTACTGTACAACATTCAGCATCACATCAGGGTTAACAGGGAACACTTACTTTACCATGGTCAGCATCACATCAGGGGTAATGGGGAACACTTACTATGCAATAGTCAGCATCACATCAGTGGTAGCACAGAACATTTACTATACCACAGTCAGCATCACATTAGAGGTAACAAGGAACACTTACTGTACCACAGCCAACATCATATCAGGGGTAACAGGGAACACTTACTGTACAACAGTCAGCATCACACAAGGGGTAAAAGGGAACACTTATTGTACAGCAGCCAGCATCACATCAGGGGTAATAGGGAACACTTACTGTACCCCAGTCAATATCACATCATTGGTAACAGGGAACACTTACTGTATAACAGTCAGCATCACACCAGGGGTAACAAGTAACAGTTACTATATAACAGCCAGCATCACATCATGGGTAAGAGGGGACACTTATTGTACAACAGTCAGCGTCACATCAGGGTTAACAGGGAACACTTATTGTGCCACAGCCAACATCACATCATTGATAACAGGGAACACTTACTGTAAAACAGTTGGCATCACATTAGGGGCAACAGGTAACACTTACTATACAACAGTCAGCATCACATCAGGGATAACAGAGAACACTTACTGTACCACAGTCAGTATCACACCTGGGTAACAGGAAACACTTATTGGATAACAGCCAGCAACACATGAGGGGTTACAGTGAACACTTACTATACAACAGTCAGCATCACATCAGTGGTAACAGAGAACACTTACTGTACAACAGTTAGCATCACATAAGAGCTAACAGGGAACACTTACTACAGTTAGCATCACACATGGGTAACGGGGAATACTTACTGCACCACAGCCAGCATCCCACCACGGTAACAGGGAACACTTACTGTACCACATCCAGCATCACACCTAGATAATAGGTGACACTTACAGAACAACAGCTAACATCACATCAGTGGTAACAAGGAACACTTACTGTACAACAGTCAACATTACATCAGGGGTAACAGGGAACACTTACTGTACAACAGTCAGCATCACATCAGGGGTAACAGGGAACACTTACTGTACAACAGTCAGCATCACAACAGGGGTAACAGTGAACACTTACAACAGTCAGCATCACTCCAGGGGTAAAAAGGAACACTTACTGTACAGCAGCCAGCATCACATCAAGGATAACAGGAAACACTTACTGTCCTACAGCCAGCATTATACTGGGGTGACAGGGAATACTTACTGTATCACAGTCAGCATCACATCAGGGGTAACAGGTAACACTTGCTGTACCACAGCCAACATCATATCATTGGTAACAGGGAACACTTACTGTACAACAGCCAACGTCACATTAGGGGTAACAGAGAACACTTACTGTACAACAGTCAGCATCACATCAGAGGTAACAGGGAACAATAACTGTATCACAGTCAGCATCACACTAAAGGTAACGGAACTCTTACTGTATCTTAGCATTACATCGGGGTAACAGAGAACACGTACTACAGCAAGCATCACACCTGGGTAACAGGGAACACTTACCATGACCAATGTCACACTGGGGTTTCAGGGAACACTCTTCATAGCCAGTATTACCCTAGGGGCAATGGAGAACATGAAACACTGCCAGTATTCCACCAGGGTAACAGGTAACACTTACTGTAAAACAGTCGGCATCACATCAGGGATAACAGTGAACACTTACTGTACCACAGTCAGCATCACACTTGGGTTTCAGGTGACACTTACTGTACAACAGCCAGCAACACATCAGAAGTAACAGAGAACACTTACTGTATTACAGCTAGCATAACACATGGGTAACAGGGAACACTTACTGTACCACAGCCTGCATCCCACCAGGGTAACAGGGAACACTTACTGTACAACAGCCAGCATCACATCCGTGGTAACAGGGAACACTTACTGTACAACAGTCAGCATCACATCAGGGGTAACAGGGAACACTTATTGTACAACAGTCAGCATCATATCAGGGGTAACAGGGAACACTTACTACAGCTAGCATCACACCTGGATAATGGGGAACACTTACTGTCCCACAGCCAGCACCATACTGAGGTGACAGGGAACTCTTATTGTATCACAGTCAGCATCACATCAGGGGTATCAGGTAACACTTACTGTACCACAACCAATGTCATATCAGGTGTAACAGGGAACACTTACTGTACAACAGTCAGCATCACATCAGGGGTAACAGGGAACAATTACTGTATCACAGTCAGCATCACACCAAAGGAAACAGGGAACACTTACTGTGCCACAGCCAACATCACATCATTGGTAAAGGGGAACACTTATTTACCGCAGCCAACATCACATCAGGGGTAACAGGAAACACTTACTGTACAACAGTCAGCATCACATCAGGGGTATCAGGTATTACTTACTGTTCAACAATCAGCAGCCCAGCAGGGGTAACAGGGAACACTTACTGTATCACAGTCAGCATCACATCAAGGGTATCAGGTATTACTTACTGTACCACAGCCAACATCATATCAGGGGTAACAGGGAACACTTAATGTACAACAGTCAGCATCACATCAAGGGTAACAGGGAACGATTACTGTATCACAGTCAGCATCACACCAAAGGTAACAAGGAAAACTTACTGTGCCACAGCCAACATCACATCATTGGTAACAGGGAACACTCACTTTACCGCAACCAGCATCATACTGGGGTGACAGGGAACACTTACTGTATCACAGTCAGCATCACATCAGGGGTAACAGGTAGGACTCAGTGTACCACAGCCAACATCATATCATTGGTAACAGGGAACACTTACTGTACAACAGCCAACATCACGGGTAACAGGGAACACGTACTGTACAGCAGTCAGCATCACATCAGAGGTAACAGGGAACAATTACTGTATCACAGTCAGCATCACGCTAAAGGTAACAGGGAACACTTACTGTATCTCAGCATTACATCAAGGGCAACAGAGAACATGTACTATAGCTAGCATCACATCTGGGTAAAAGGGAACACTTACTGTATCACAGTCAGCATTACATCAGGGGTAACAGAGAACTCGTACTATAGCTAGCATCACACCTGGGTAACAGGGAACACTTACCACAACCAATGTCACACTGGGGTTTCAGGGAACACTCTTCACAGCCAGTATTACCCTGGGGTCAATGGAGAACATGAAACACTGCCAGTATTTCACCAGGGTAACAGGTAACACTGTAAAACAGTCTGCATCACATCAGGGGTAACAGCTAACACTTACTATACAACAGTCAGCATCACATCAGGGATAGCAGTGAACACTTACTATACAACAGTTAGCATCACATCAGAGATAACAGAGAACACTTACTGTACAACAGTCAGCATCACATCAGGGGTAACAGGAAACACTTACAGTAGTTGCCACAGACATTGCCAGCTATTTCCAGATATTTCGTGAAATTTCTAAAGAGTTTCTCTCTGCTGCCCCTACTGTGGAAATGCAGAAACCAGGAGATTTCTCCAGAAATATCACAGAAATTTCGAGAAATAGCTTACAATGTCTGTGGCTGCTACTGTATTACAGCTAGCATCACACATGAGTAACGGGGAACACTTACTGTACCACAGCCAGCATCCCACCAGTGTAACAGGGAAAACTTACTGTACAACAGCACAACAGCCAGCATCACATCAGTGGTAACAGGGAGCACTTACTGTACAACAGTCAGCATCACATCAGGGGTAACAGGTAACACTTACTGTACCACAACCAATGTCATATCAGGTGTAACAGGGAACACTTACTGTACAACAGTCAGCATCACATCAGGGGTAACAGGGAACAATTACTGTATCACAGTCAGCATCACACCAAAGGAAACAGGGAACACTTACTGTGCCACAGCCAACATCACATCATTGGTAACAGGGAACACTTATTTACTGCAGCCAACATCACATCAGGGGTAACAGGAAACACTTACTGTACAACAGTCAACATCACATCAGGGGTAATAGGGAACACTTACTGTTCAACAATCAGCATCCCAGCAGGGGTAAGAGGGAACACTTACTGTATCACAGTCAGCATCACATCAAGGGTATCAGGTATTACTTACTGTACCACAGCCAACATCATATCATGGGTAACAGGGAACACTTAATGTACAACAGTCAGCATCACATCAAGGGTAACAGGGAATGATTACTGTATCACAGTCAGCATCACACCAAAGGTAACAAGGAAAACTTACTGTGCCACAGCCAACATCACATCATTGGTAACAGGGAACACTCACTTTACCGCAGTCAGCATCATACTGAGGTGACAGAGAACACTTACTGTACCACAGCCAGCATCCCACCAGGGTAACAGGGGACACTTACTGTACCCAGTCAGTAGCACACCTGGGTAACAGGTAACACTTACTGTACAACAGCCAGCATCGCATCAGGGGTAGCAGGGAACACTTACTGTACAACAGTCAGCATCACATCAGGGGTAACAGGGAACACTTACTACAGGTACCATTACACCTGGGTAACTGGAAACACTTACTGTACCACAGCCAGCATCATACTGGGGTGACAGGGAACACTTACTGTATGACAGTCAGCATCACATCAGGGGTAACAGGTAACACTTACTCTTCCCACCCACTGTCTATTCTATTCAGCCTCACTATCCCTCCCTTTGTCTTTCTACGCTCCCTGATATACCTATAAAAGGTTTTTTCCCCCCTTCTTAACTGAGTTGGCTATCTTTTCCTCAGTTTGGGCCTTTGCTATTCTGACTACCCTCCCTGCTTCCTTCTGCCTTAACTAGTACAGTTCTCTGTCCTGCTCCTTCTGTGTTTCCTTATACTTCATAAATGCTATATTTTTCTCCCTAACCTTCACCTCCACCGCTTTTGAGAACCATAGTGGCTTTTTCTTTCATTTTGATTTGTTTATTTGCTTTACACAAAGGCTTGTTGCCTCTGTGATGGCAGTTTTGATATTTCCCCATTGTTGCTCCACCCCTCCTTCTAGCCTGTTTGCTATTGCTTTTCTAAGGCACTCTCCTATCTTGCCAAACTCAGCCCTCCTGAAGTCCAGAACCCTCACTTTTGTATGGCTTGACTGTGTAGCTGAGTTTATCATGAACCACACTGTTTGGTGGTCACTTGTTCCCAAATGGCGACCCACTTCTAGATCTGAGATCCTCTCACTGTCCCCATTTGAGAGTATGAGGTCTAAGATGGCTCTCTCATGAGTAGGTTCCAAAACTAGCTGTCTGAGGCATGCCACCAGAAGGGCATCGAGAATGGCCCTGCTTATGGATGTGGCTGCAGCAATGGTGCTCCAGTTGACATCCGGCATATTAAGGTCCCTCATCAACAGTATCTCCCCTTTCTCTGCCATCCTAAGTATGCCTTCTATCATATCCTTGTCCATTTCCTCCCCCTGACATGGGGGTCTGTATACAATCCCTGTGTGGATTGTGGTACCATTTCCAGTCTCTAAGGTGACCCACAGTGCCTCCTCTCCTCCCTGTTTACTCTTTTGTTCAGTTGCTTTTATCCCTTCCCTTACATAGAGAGCTACTCTGCCCCCTCTTCTCCCCTCCCTGTCTCTCCTGTAGGTTGTATACCCTGGTATGTTAACATCCCAGGCATGGTTCTCTGTGTATCATGTTTCTGTGACTGTTACGATATCCAGGTATCCCTCTTCCATCAAGACCACCACTTCAGGGAGCTTGTTGCCCAGACGATGGGCATTGGTGCTCATTACCCTCCATTTCTTGATGGCCTTACCCCTTTTTGCCCCATCCCTGTCCTTATTGTGTTTGTCACTTTCTCCATTTACCCCTGCGCTTCTGCCTGTTACAACTTTCTTTCTTCTCCCTGGATTCTTTTCTTGCTTCTGACCCCGAGTAATAGTACCGATGACCCTCATCACCCTCTCTCCCTCCCCTGCCCTGACTCCCTCCCCTTCCCCCTCCCGGTGTGTGTCCTGTCCTTGGCTGTCAGTCAGAAGTCCCGCCTGCCTCCACCCCCTTCCGGAGTCTCAGACTCAGTCAGTCCACCACAGCTGGCCACTTGGCCACCACCACCATGAGAGTCTCTCTGTGACTGTCTCTGTGTGACCGACTCACTCACTACTAGTCAGGGTGCCTGCTGCCCTACCCCTGCCCCAGCTGGCAGCTACCCATGATACAGTCCCGTCCCAGCAGACTGGAGCAATGAGTGAAGTGGCTGATTGCCGCCGCCCCCCCCAGCCCAGCCAGGCCAATGTGTCTGTGACTGAGCTGAGGACAGCCCAGTGATCTGATCCCACCCAATTCCCCATTGGTCATCAGTCAGACTGGAGGTGGTCTCATGACTAGAGCTGCTGCCTGGGTCAGGAGTTAGTCGGGAGATTGCTAGTTGGGACTGGGGAGAAGACAAGAGTCAGAGCAGCAGATGACAGACCGACCAGTCCAGATGGGGGGAGGAGGAGGACAGGGATGCAGCAACGAGCCGAGTGATGCTGCTTTGAGCATGCACACAGCAGCAGCATTGCAGCAAGAGCAGGTTGCGGTAGAAGGGTCGGCACTGGCAGGACAGAGGAGTGGACAGGAGGACACAGACAGCTGGGTCTGGTCAGTGGCAGAGAGTCATCAGGTTCAGCTGCCAAATTACTTTTTTAATGATATGTGTCTGTGTACAGTGTGTGGGCGTGTAATGATGTTGGTCTCCACTCTCTCTGCTGCCACCTGCTGGGCCGTCCGCTGGCACTGCACCCCACCGCATACTCTGAGTCAGTCAGTCCACGCATGCCAGAAGCTCAGAAAATGGAATTTCTTTATTTTTTTTAAATATTTGCCAAAAAAGTGAGGGGGCCAGTCCCCCTCAGTTTTAAAAGTAAGCCATGGTCCCCAGCCCCCGGGTCTGGTGCCTATGTTTAGTTTCAGGTATTATTTGGGTTTGTTTGCTACAGATTTGAGACATTCTCAAATAACATCTTACAAGCAAGATACACACATATTGTTGTTGTTCATACAGCACTTTGATCTTGTTCTTCTTGTGGTGCAGAAAACGTGGCCCATGTTCTTCATGTTTGTCCACGGTATAACAAAATGAGACAGACCTGGATTAATTCAATCCGGGCAGCACTGTCTTGTATTCCAGAGAACCCTGTTACTTTTTTAGTCATGGTAAATGATGCCTATATACTGATTCAGCTTGCTAATTACTTCTATATTATTAAACGTGTTAGCAAAAGTAAACCTTTTTTTGTATATTGAGAAGTAATTGATTAGTGCCACTGACTGGGACCTGCCTTTTATCTCTTTCCCTGGTATCTAATAAAATGTTTTGAACTATTTAATGTTCTGATTTGAGTCAAATAAGACTTCTGCTATTTTGGGATTTCTGGCTTGTCCAGATCGCATGCAGTTTTCTGCAGGATTAGATCTATCGTCATTTTTTGTCTCTATTGACTCCTCACTCACTAGGATTTTTGACAACAGGAGTGGAGTTCTCCAGGTTCCATACTCTTAGCACAGCATTTTTCCAGGGCATTGTATAGTCATGGTAAATCACTTGACATTATATCAAATGTGTTGACACATTCATTCATTTGCTCTGAATGACTTGTGCTGTTATTAATATGGATTATGAACTTGCTAAAATGTAATTTTCTACATATTTTCCTAGATATGCATTTGTTAATGAAATGATGTTTAATGTATGTACATTGAATAGAGTTTTAAAAGCTTGTTTTTGTGACTAATTGTATTATGGTGATTTGCTGTCGAGCTGATGGTTGTAGGTCTCTTGTAATGGCTTGTAGCTAAAGAATATTTAACTTTTCAACAACAACATTGTCAGGGGTAACAGTGAACATTTACCACAGCCAGCATCACATCTGGGGTAGTTCAGTTCTTTGTCGGATTGACCGTAGGTCACTTCAGAGTGAGTATAAACATGTTACAGTGCAATTAAAACAATTCCATTTATATATACATAAATACAAAATGTGTCCCTCAGGTTTTGCCAGCATGCTGTACATACATAAATGAATTTCTACAGTAGGGGACTTGAATTTGTAGCATATTTTTTCCGTTGTCTCAAAGCAGTGTTAAGGAAATCAGTTAATTTCCTAGCATCACATAAATTCAATGGATTTAATAAGACTTTATATGTAAATGGAAAATTTTTACTTGTACTGTAAATTTAATATTTTTTTTTTACTTGCCCAGGCTCTCAGTTTCTTCGGCCTCATAACCTCCTGACTCCTCCGCCGGGTCACGATGTACCTGGATCCCTGCTTCATAGTGCTCAGTGTCTGGGGTGTTTGTACTTTTTACCCTGTATTTGTCCCCATCTCTTGAGCGCGCTGGTGCAAAGGACATACATCCAGACGTTTGGTGTGCAGACGCACGACACAGTCAAGTTCCCAGCAGCACCCTCCCCTCCCCTCCTCAACGCCATACAGCGATGCACCATACCACCCATGCTTCCACCGGCAGAAGTGCTATGGGTGCATTCAGTACCTGGTAACCTGCTCCACCCTGGAGGAGGAGAACATCCACTGAGACACTCAATCCTCCTCCCTCCAGCCGACCCCCAATGAGCCGGGCCCATTCTCAAACCCAGGTTGCCGGAGTAGCGCAAGGTGTGGCGTCCAGTTCCTCAACCCTCTGTGCCACCGGGCTGGCTTACTGTAAACCATTTTTATACTCACTTTGGAATGATAAACAGTCAATCAAAAAAAAAACTGAACATCAGGATAATGGTGAACACAAACTACAGCCAGGATCACATCACAGGTAAGGGAACACTTACCATAATCAGCACCACATCAGGGGTAACAGTGAACACAAACAACAGCCAGGATCACATCACAGGTAACAGGGAACACTTAACATAATCAGCACCACATCAGGGGTAACAGTGAACACAAACAACAGCCAGCATCACATCAGGGGTAACAGTGAACACAAACCACAGCCAGCATCACATCAGGGGTAACAGTGAACACAAACCACAGCTAGCATCACATCAGGGGTAACAGTGAACACAAACCACAGCCAGGAACACATCACAGGTAACAGGGAACACTTACCATAGTCAGCATCACAGCAGGGTAACAGTGAACACTTACCATAGTCAGCATAACATTAGGGGTAACAGTGAACACATATCATCATCAGCATCACATGAGAGGTAACAGTGAACACAAACCACAGCCAGCATCACATTGGGGTAACAATGAACACAAACCACAGCCAGCATCACATCAGGGGTAACAGTGAACACAAACCACAGCCAGGAACACATCACAGGTAACAGTGAACACTTACCATAGTCAGCTTCACATTAGGGGAAACAGTGAACACATACCATCATCAGCATCACATGAGAGGTAACAGTGAACACAAACTACAACCAGGATCACATCAGGGGTAACAGCGAACACTTACTATAGTCAGCATCACATCAGGGATAACAGTGAACACAAACCACAGCCAGCATCACATCAGGGGTAACAGTGAACACAAACCACAGCTAGCATCACATCAGGGGTAACAGTGAACACAAACCACAGCCAGCATCACATCAGGGGTAACAGTGGACACAAACCACTGCCAGTATCACATCAGGGGTAACAGTGAACACTTACCATAGTCAGCATCACATCAGGGGTAACAGTGAACACAAACCACAGCCAGCATCACATCGGGGTAACAGTGAACACAAACCACAGCCAGCATCACATCAGGGGTAACAGTGAACACAAACCACAGCCAGGAACACATCACAGGTAACAGTGAACACTTACCATAGTCAGCATCACATTAGGGGTAACAGTGAACACATACCATCATCAGCATCACATGAGAGGTAACAGTGAACACAAACTACAACCAGCATCACATCAGGGGTAACAGTGAACACTTACTATAGTCAGCATCACATCAGGGGTAACAGTGAACACAAACCACAGCCAGCATCACATCAGGGGTAACAGCAAACACTTACCATAGTCAGCATCACATCAGGGGTAACAATGAACACAAACCACAGCCAGCATCACATCGGGGTAACAGTGAACACAAACCACAGCTAGCATCACATCAGGGGTAACAGTGAACACAAACCACAGCCAGCATCACATCAGGGGTAACAGTGAACACAAACCACTGCCAGCATCACATCAGGGGTAACAGCGAACACTTACCATAGTCAGCATCACATCAGGGATAACAGTGAACACAAACCACAGCCAGCATCACATCGGGGTAACAGTGAACACAAACCACAGCCAGCATCACATCAGGGGTAACAGTGAACACAAACCACAGCCAGCATCACATCAGGGGTAACAGTGAACACAAACCACAGTCAGCATCACATCAGGGGTAACAGTGAACACAAACCACAGCCAGCATCACATCAGGGTAACAGTGAACACAAACCACAGCCAGCATCACATCGGGGCAACAGTGAACACAAATCACAGCCAGCATCACATCAGGGGTAACAGTGAACACAAACCACAGCCAGCATCACATCAGGGGTAACAGTGAACACAAACCACAGCCAGCATCACATCAGGGATAACAGTGAACACAAACCACAACTAGCATCACATCAGGGGTAACAGTGAACACAAACCACAGCCAGCATCACATCAGGGGTAACAGTGAACACAAACCACAACTAGCATCACATCAGGGGTAACAGTGAACACAAACCACAACCAGCATCACATCAGGGGTAACAGTGAACACAAACCAGTGCCAGCATCACATCAGGGGTAACAGCGAACACTTATCATAGTCAGCATCACATCAGGGGTAACAGTGAACACAAACCACAGCCAGCATCACATTGGGGTAACAGTGAACACAAACCACAGCCAGCATCACATCAGGGGTAACAGTGAACACAAACCACAGCCAGGAACACATCACAGGTAACAGTGAACACTTACCATAGTCAGCATCACATGAGAGGTAACAGTGAACACAAACTACAACCAGCATCACATCAGGGGTAACAGTGAACACTTACTATAGTCAGCATCACATCAGGGGTAACAGTGAACACAAACCACAGCCAGCATCACATCAGGGGTAACAGCAAACACTTATCATAGTAAGCATCACATCAGGGGTAACAGTGAACACAAACCACAACCAGCATCACATCAGTGGTAACAGTGAACACAAACCACAGCTAGCATCACATCAGGGGTAACAGTGAACACAAACCACAGCCAGCATCACATCAGGGGTAACAGTGAACACAAACCACAGCCAGCATCACATCAGGGGTAACAGCGAACACTTACCATAGTCAGCATCACATCAGGGGTAACAGTGAACACAAACCACAGCCAGCATCACATCGGGGTAACAGTGAACACAAACCACAGCCAGCATCACATCAGGGTAACAGTGAACACAAACCACAGCCAGCATCACATCAGGGGTAACAGTGAACACAAACCACAGCTAGCATCACATCAGGGGTAACAGTGAACACAAACCACAGCCAGCATCACATCAGGGGTAACAGTGAACACAAACCACTGCCAGCATCACATCAGGGGTAACAGCGAACACTTACCACAGCCAGCATCACATCAGGGGTAACAGTGAACACAAACCACAGCCAGCATCACATCAGGGGTAACAGTGAACACTTACCATAGTCAGCATCACATCAGGGGTAACAGTGAACACAAACCACAGCCAGCATCACATCGGGGTAACAGTGAACACAAATCACAGCCAGCATCACATCAGGGGTAACAGTGAACACAAACCACAGGCAGCATCACATCAGGGGTAACAGTGAACACAAACCACAACTAGCATCACATCAGGGGTAACAGTGAACACAAACCACAGCCAGCATCACATCAGGGGTAACAGTGAACACAAACCACTGCCAGCATCACATCAGGGGAACAGTGAACACAAACCACAGGCAGCATCACATCAGGGGTAACAGTGAACACAAACGCAGCCAGGAACACATCACAGGTAACAGTGAACACTTACCATAGTCAGCATCACATTAGGGGTAACAGTGAACACATACCATCATCAGCATCACATGAGAGGTAACAGTGAACACAAACTACAACCAGCATCACATCAGGGGTAACAGCGAACACTTACTATAGTCAGCATCACATCAGTGGTAACAGTGAACACAAACCACAGCCAGCATCACATCAGGGGTAACAGTAAACACAAACCACAGCTAGCATCACATCAGGGGTAACAGTGTACACAAACCACAGCCAGGAACACATCACAGGTAACAGTGAACACTTACCATAGCCAGCATCACATCAGGGGTAACAGTGAACACATACCATCATCAGCATCACATGAGAGGTAACAGTGAACACAAACTACAACCAGCATCACATCAGGGGTAACAGCGAACACTTACTATAGTCAGCATCACATCAGGGGTAACAGTGAACACAAACCACAGCCAGCATCACATCAGGGGTAACAGCAAACACTTACCATAGTCAGCATCACATCAGGGGTAACAGTGAACACAAACCACAGCCAGCATCACATCAGGGGTAACAGTGAACACAAACCACAGCTAGCATCACATCAGGGGTAACAGTGAACACAAACCACAGCCAGCATCAGATCAGGGGTAACAGTGAACACAAACCACAGCCAGCATCACATCAGGGTAACAGCAAACACTACCATAGATCATAACAGTGAACACAAACCACAGCCAGCATCACATCAGGGTAACAGTGAACACAAACCACAGCCAGCATCACATCAGGGGTAACAGTGAACACAAACCACAGCCAGCATCACATCAGGGGCAACAGCGAACACTTACCATAGTCAGCATCACATCAGGGGTAACAGTGAACACAAACCACAGCCAGCATCACATCGGGGCAACAGTGAACACAAATCACAGCCAGCATCACATCAGGGGTAACAGTGAACACAAACCACAGCCAGCATCACATCAGGGGTAACAGTGAACACAAACCACAACTAGCATCACATCAGGGGTAACAGTGAACACAAACCACAGCCAGCATCACATCAGGGGTAACAGTGAATACAAACCACTGCCAGCATCACATCAGGGGTAACAGCGAACACTTACCATAGTCAGCATCACATCGGGGTAACAGTGAACACAAATCACAGCCAGCATCACATCAGGGGTAACAGTGAACACAAACCACAGCCAGCATCACATCAGGGGTAACAGTGAACACAAACCACAACTAGCATCACATCAGGGGTAACAGTGAACACAAACCACAGCCAGCATCACATCAGGGGTAACAGTGAACACAAACCACAACTAGCATCACATCAGGGGTAACAGTGAACACAAACCACAGCCAGCATCACATCAGGGGTAACAGTGAACACAAACCAGTGACAGCATCACATCAGGGGTAACAGCGAACACTTACTATAGTAAGCATCACATCAGGGGTAACAGTGAACACAAACCACAGCCAGCATCACATCAGGGTTAACAGTGAACACAAACCACAGCTAGCATCACATCAGGGGTAACAGTGTACACAAACCACAGCCAGGAACACATCACAGGTAACAGTGAACACTTACCATAGTCAGCATCACATTAGGGGTAACAGTGAACACATACCATCATCAGCATCACATGAGAGGTAACAGTGAACACAAACTACAACCAGCATCACATCAGGGGGAACAGTGAACACTTACTATAGTCAGCATCACATCAGGGGTAACAGTGAACACAAACCACAGTCAGAATCACATCAGGGGTAACAGCAAACACTTATCATAGTCAGCATCACATCAGGGGTAACAGTGAACACAAACCACAACCAGCATCACATCAGGGGTAACAGTGAACACAAACCACAGCCAGCATCACATCAGGGGTAACAGTGAACACAAACCACAGCCAGCATCACATCAGGGGTAACAGCGAACACTTACCATTGTCAGCATCACATCAGGGGTAACAGTGAACACAAACCACAGCCAGCATCACATCGGGGTAACAGTGAACACAAACCACAGCCAGCATCACATCAGGGGTAACAGTGAACACAAACCACAGCCAGCATCACATCAGGGGTAACAGTGAACACAAACCACAGCTAGCATCACATCAGGGGTAACAGTGAACACAAACCACAGCCAGCATCACATCAGGGGTAACAGTGAACACAAACCACAGCCAGGAACACATCACAGGTAACAGTGAACACTTACCATAGTCAGCATCACATTAGGGGTAACAGTGAACACATACCATCATCAGCATCACATGAGAGTTAACAGTGAACACAAACTACAACCAGCATCACATCAGGGGTAACAGCGAACACTTACTATAGTCAGCATCACATCAGGGGTAACGGTGAACACAAACCACAGCCAGCATCACATGAGGGGTAACAGTGAACACAAACCACAGCCAGCATCACATCAGGGGTAACAGTGTACACAAACCACAGCCAGGAACACATCACAGGTAACAGTGAACACTTACCATAGTCAGCATCACATTAGGGGTAACAGTGAACACATACCATCATCAGCATCACATGAGAGTTAACAGTGAACACAAACTACAACCAGCATCACATCAGGGGTAACAGCGAACACTTACTATAGTCAGCATCACATCAGGGGTAACAGTGAACACAAACCACAGCCAGCATCACATGAGGGGTAACAGTGAACACAAACCACAGCCAGCATCACATCAGGGGTAACTGTGTACACAAACCACAGCCAGGAACACATCACAGGTAACAGTGAACACTTACCATAGTCAGCATCACATTAGGGGTAACAGTGAACACATACCATCATCAGCATCACATAAGAGGTAACAGTGAACACAAACTACAACCAGCATCACATCAGGGGTAACAGCGAACACTTACTATAGTCAGCATCACATCAGGGTTAAGAGTGAACACAAACCACAGCCATCATCACGTCAGGGGTAACAGTGAACACAAACCACAGCTAGCATCACATCAGGGGTAACAGTGAACACAAACCGCAGCCAGCATCACATCAGGGGTAACAGTGAACACAAACCACTGCCAGCATCACATCAGGGGTAACAGCGAACACTTACCATAGTCAGCATCACATCAGGGATAACACTGAACACAAACCACAGCCAGCATCACACCGGGGTAACAGTGAACACAAACCACAGCCAGCATCCCATCAGGGTGAGAGTGAACACAAACCACAGCCAGCATCACATCAGGGGTAACAGTGAACACAAACCACAGCCAGCATCACATCAGGGGTAACAGCGAACACTTACCATAGTCAGCATCACATCAGGGGTAACAGTGAACACAAACCACAGCCAGCATCACATCGGGGTAACGGTGAACACAAATCACAGCCAGCATCACATCAGGGGTAACAGTGAACACAAACCACAGGCAGCATCACATCAGGGGTAACAGTGAACACAAACCACAACTAGCATCACATCAGGGGTAACAGTGAACACAAACCACAGCCAGCATCACATCAGGGGTAACAGTGAACACAAACCACTGCCAGCATCACATCAGGGGTAACAGCGAACACTTACCATAGTCAGCATCACATCAGAGGTAACAGTGAACACAAACCACAGCCAGCATCACATCAGGGTAACAGTGAACACAAACCATAGCCAGCATCACATCAGGGGTAACAGTGAACACAAACCACAGCCAGCATCACATCAGGGGTAACAGTGAACACAAACCACAGCCAGCATCACATCAGGGGTAACAGCGAACACTTACCATAGTCAGCATCACATCAGGGGTAACAGCGAACACAAACCACAGCCAGCATCACATCGGGGTAACAGTGAACACAAATCACAGCCAACATCACATCAAGGGTAACAGTGAACACAAACCACAGCCAGCATCACATCAGGGGTAACAGTGAACACAAACCACAGCCAGGAACACATCACAGGTAACAGTGAACACTTACCATAGTCAGCATCACATTAGGGGTAACAGTGAACACATACCATCATCAGCATCACGAGAGGTAACAGTGAATGCAGACTACAACCAGCATCACATCAGGGGTAACAGCGAACACTTACTATAGTCAGCATCACATCAGGGGTAACAGTGAACACAAACCACAGCCAGCATCACATCAGGGGTAACAGTGAACACAAACCACAGCTAGCATCACATCAGGGGTAACAGTGTACACAAACCACAGCCAGGAACTCATCACAGGTAACAGTGAACACTTACCATAGTCAGCATCACATTAGGGGTAACAGTGAACACATACCATCATCAGCATCACATGAGAGGTAACAGTGAACACAAACTACAACCAGCATCACATCAGGGGTAACAGTGAACACTTACTATAGTCAGAATCACATCAGGGGTAACAGTGAACACAAACCACAGCCAGCATCACATCAGGGGTAACAGCAAACACTTAGCATAGTCAGCATCACATCAGGGGTAACAGTGAACACAAACCACAGCCAGCATCACATCAGGGGTAACAGTGAACACAAACCACAGCTAGCATCACATCAGGGGTAACAGTGAACACAAACCACAGCCAGCATCACATCAGGGGTAACAGTGAACACAAACCGCAGCCAGGAACACATCACAGGTAACAGTGAACACTTACCATAGTCAGCATCACATTAGGGGTAATAGTGAACACATACCATCATCAGCATCACATGAGAGGTAACAGTGAACACAAGCTACAACCAGCATCACATCAAGGGTAACAGCGAACACTTACCATAGTCAGCATCAAATCGGGGTAACAGTGAACACAAACCACAGCCAGCATCACATCAGGGGTAACAGTGAACAAAAACCACAGCTAGCATCACATCAGGAGTAACAGTGTACACAAACCACAGCCAGGAACACATCACAGTTAACAGTGAACACTTACCATAGTCAGCATCACATTAGGGGTAACAGTGAACACATACCATCATCAGCATCACATGAGAGGTAACAGTGAACACAAACTACAACCAGCATCACATCAGGGGTAACAGCGAACACTTACTATAGTCAGCATCACATCAGGGGTAACAGTGAACACAAACCACAGCCAGCATCACATCTGGGGTAGTTCAGTTCTTTGTTGGATTGACCGTAGGTCACTTCAGAGTGAGTATAAACATGTTACAGTGCAATTAAAACAATTCCATTTATATATACATAAATACAAAATGTGTCCCTCAGGTTTTGCCAGCATGCTGTACATACATAAATGAATTTCTACTGTAGGGGACTTGAATTTGTAGCATATTTTTTCCGTTGTCTCAAAGCAGTGATAAGGAAATCAGTTAATTTCCTAGCATCACATAAATTCAATGGATTTAATAAGACTTTATATGTAAATGGAAAATTTTTACTTGTACTGTAAATTTAACATTTTTTTTTTTACTTGCTCAGGCTCTCAGTTTCTTCGGCCTCATAACCTCCTGACTCCTCCGCTGGGTCACGATGTACCTGGATCCCTGCTTCATAGTGCTCAGTGTCTGGGGTGTTTGTACTTTTTACCCTGTATTTGTCCCCATCTCTTGAGCACGCTGGTGCAAAGGACATACATCCAGACGTTTGGTGTGCAGACGCACGACACAGTCAAGTTCCCAGCAGCACCCTCCCCTCCCCTCCTCAATGCCATACAGCGATGCGCCATACCACCCATGCTTCCACCGGCAGTAGTGCTATGGGTGCATTCACTACCTGGTAACCTGCTCCACCCTGGAGGAGGAGAACATCCACTGAGACACTCAATCCTCCTCCATCCAGCCAACCCCCAATGAGCCGGGCCCATTCTCAAACCCAGGTTGCAGGAGTAGCGCAAGGTGTGGCGTCCTGTTCCTCAACCCTCTGTGACACCGGGCTGGCTTACTGTAAACCATTTTTATACTCACTTTGGAATGATAAACAGTCAATCAAAAAAAAAACTGAACATCAGGATAATGGTGAACACAAACTACAGCCAGGATCACATCACAGGTAAGGGAACACTTACCATAATTAGCACCACATCAGGGGTAACAGTGAACACAAACAACAGCCAGGATCACATCACAGGTAACAGGGAACACTTACCATAATCAGCACCACATCAGGGGTAACAGTGAACACAAACAACAGCCAGCATCACATCGGGGGTAACAGTGAACACAAACCACAGCCAGCATCACATCAGGGGTAACAGTGAACACAAACCACAGCTAGCATCACATCAGGGGTAACAGTGAACACAAACCACAGCCAGGAACACATCACAGGTAACAGGGAACACTTACCATAGTCAGCATCACAGCAGGGTAACAGTGAACACTTACCATAGTCAGCATCACATTAGGGGTAACAGTGAACACATACCATCATCAGCATCACATGAGAGGTAACAGTGAACACAAACTACAACCAGCATCACATCAGGGGTAACAGCGAACACTTACTATAGTCAGCATCACATCAGGGGTAACAGTGAACACAAACCACAGCCAGCATCACATCAGGGGTAACAGCAAACACTTACCATAGCCAGCATCACATCAGGGGTAACAGTGAACACAAACCACAGCCAGCATCACATCAGGGGTAACAGTGAACACAAACCACAGCCAGCATCACATCAGGGGTAACAGCGAACACTTACCATAGTCAGCATCACATCAGGGGTAACAGCGAACACAAACCACAGCCAGCATCACATCAGGGTAACAGTGAACACAAATCACAGCCAACATCACATCAAGGGTAACAGTGAACACAAACCACAGCCAGCATCACATCAGGGGTAACAGTGAACACAAACCACAGCCAGGAACACATCACAGGTAACAGTGAACACTTACCATAGTCAGCATCACATTAGGGGTAACAGTGAACACATACCATCATCAGCATCACATGAGAGGTAACAGTGAATGCAGACTACAACCAGCATCACATCAGGGGTAACAGCGAACACTTACTATAGTCAGCATCACTTCAGGGGTAACAGTGAACACAAACCACAGCCAGCATCACATCAGGGGTAACAGTGAACACAAACCACAGCTAGCATCACATCAGGGGTAACAGTGTACACAAACCACAGCCATCATCATATCAGGGTACCAGTGAACACTTACCATAGTCAGCATCACATTAGGGGTAACAGTGAACACATACCATCATCAGCATCACATGAGAGGTAACAGTGAACACAAACTACAACCAGCATCACATCAGGGGTAACAGCGAACACTTACTATAGTCAGCATCACATCAGGGGTAACAGTGAACAGAAACCACAGCCAGCATCACATCAGGGGTAACAGTGAACACAAACCACAGCTAGCATCACATTAGGGGTAACAGTGTACCCAAACCACAGCCAGCAACACATCACTGGTAACAGTGAACACTTACCATAGTCAGCATAACATTAGGGGTAACAGTGAACACATACCATCATCAGCATCACATGAGAGGTAACAGTGAACACAAACCACAACCATCATCACATCAGGGGTAACAGTGAACACAAACCACAGCTGGCATCACATCAGGGTAACAGTGAAAACTTACCATAGTCAGCATCACATCAGGGGTAACAGTGAACAAAAATCACAGCCAGCATTGCATCAGGGTAACAGTGAACACAAACCACAGCCAGCATCACATCAGGGGTAACAGTGAACACAAACCACAGCCAGCATCACATCAGGGGTAACAGTGAACACAAACCACAGCTAGCATCACATCAGGGGTAACAGTGAACACAAACCACAGCCAGGAATACATCACAGGTAACAGTGAACACTTACCATAGTCAGCATCACATTAGGGGTAACAGTGAACTCTTACCATAGTCAGCATCACATCAGGGGTAACAGTGAACACAAACCACAACCATCATCACATCAGGGGTAACAGTGAACAAAAACCACAGCCAGCATCACATCAGGGTAACAGTGAAGAAAACTTACCATAGTCAGCATCACATCAGGGGTAAGAGTGAACACAAACCACAGCCAGCATCATCAGGGTAACAGTGAACACTTACTATAGTCAGCATCACATCATTGGTAACAGCGAACAAAAATCACAGCCAGCATTGCATCAGGGTAACAGTGAACACAAACCACAGCCAGCATCACATCAGGGGTAACAGTGAACACAAACCACAGCCAGCATCATATCAGGGTACCAGTGAACACTTACCATAGTCAGCATAACAGTGAACACAGACCACAGCCAGCATCACATCAGGGGTAACAGTGAACACTTACCATAGTCAGCATCACATCAGGGGTAACAGTGAACACAAACCACAGCCAGCATCACATCGGGGTAACAGTGAACACAAACCACAGCCAGGAACACATCACAGGTAACAGTGAACACTTACCATAGTCATCATCACAATAGGTGTAACAGTGAACACATACCATCATCAGCATCACATGAGAGGTAACAGTGAACACAAACTACAACCAGCATCACATCAGGGGTAACAGCGAACACTTACTATAGTCTGCATCACATCGGGGTAACAGTGAACACAAACCACAGCCAGCATCACATCAGGGGTAACAGTGAACACAAACCACAGCTAGCATCACATCAGGGGTAACAGTGTACACAAACCACAGCCAGGAACACATCACAGGTAACAGTGAACACTTACCATAGAGAGCATCACATTAGGGGTAACAGTGAACACATACCATCATCAGCATCACATGAGAGGTAACAGTGAACACAAACTACAACCAGCATCACATCATGGGTAACAGCGAACACTTACTATAGTCAGCATCACATCAGGGGTAACAGTGAACACAAACCACAGCCAGCATCACATCAGGGGTAACAGCAAACACTTACCATAGTCAGCATCACATCAGGGGTAACAGTGAACACAAACCACAGCCAGCATCACATCAGGGGTAACAGTGAACACAAACCACAGCTAGCATCTCATCAGGGTAACAGTGAACACAAACCACAGCCAGCATCACATCAGGGGTAACAGTGAGCACAAACCACAGCCAGCATCATATCAGGGTACCAGTGAACACTTACCATAGTCAGCATCACATTAGGGGTAACAGTGAACACATACCATCATCAGCATCACATGAGAGGTAACAGTGAACACAAACTACAACCAGCATCACATCAGGGGTAACAGCGAACACTTACTATAGTCAGCATCACATCAGGGGTAACAGTGAACAGAAACCACAGCCAGCATCACATCAGGGGTAACAGTGAACACAAACCACAGCTAGCATCACATTAGGGTAACAGTGTACCCAAACCACAGCCAGCAACACATCACTGGTAACAGTGAACACTTACCATAGTCAGCATAACATTAGGGGTAACAGTGAACACATACCATCATCAGCATCACATGAGAGGTAACAGTGAACACAAACCACAACCATCATCACATCAGGGGTAACAGTGAACACAAACCACAGCTGGCATCACATCAGGGTAACAGTGAAAACTTACCATAGTCAGCATCACATCAGGGGTAACAGTGAACAAAAATCACAGCCAGCATTGCATCAGGGTAACAGTGAACACAAACCACAGCCAGCATCACATCAGGGGTAACAGTGAACACAATCCACAGCCAGCATCACATCAGGGGTAACAGTGAACACAAACCACAGCTAGCATCACATCAGGGGTAACAGTGAACACAAACCACAGCCAGGAATACATCACAGGTAACAGTGAACACTTACCATAGTCAGCATCACATTAGGGGTAACAGTGAACACTTACCATAGTCAGCATCACATCAGGGGTAACAGTGAACACAAACCACAACCATCATCACATCAGGGGTAACAGTGAACACAAACCACAGCCGGCATCACATCAGGGTAACAGTGAAGAAAACTTACCATAGTCAGCATCACATCAGGGTTAAGAGTGAACACAAACCACAGCCAGCATCACATCAGGGTAACAGTGAACACTTACTATAGTCAGCATCACATCATTGGTAACAGCGAACAAAAATCACAGCCAGCATTGCATCAGGGTAACAGTGAACACAAACCACAGCCAGCATCACATCAGGGGTAACAGTGAACACAAACCACAGCCAGCATCATATCAGGGTACCAGTGAACACTTACCATAGTCAGCATAACAGTGAACACAGACCACAGCCAGCATCACATCAGGGGTAACAGTGAACACTTACCATAGTCAGCATCACATCAGGGGTAACAGTGAACACAAACCACAGCCAGCATCACATCGGGTAACAGTGAACACAAACCACAGCCAGGAACACATCACAGGTAACAGTGAACACTTACCATAGTCATCATCACATTAGGTGTAACAGTGAACACATACCATCATCAGCATCACATGAGAGGTAACAGTGAACACAAACTACAACCAACATCCATCAGGGGTAACAGCGAACACTTACTATAGTCTGCATCACATCGGGGTAACAGTGAACACAAACCACAGCCAGCATCACATCAGGGGTAACAGTGAACACAAACCACAGCTAGCATCACATCAGGGGTAACAGTGTACACAAACCACAGCCAGGAACACATCACAGGTAACAGTGAACACTTACCATAGAGAGCATCACATTAGGGGTAACAGTGAACACATACCATCATCAGCATCACATGAGAGGTAACAGTGAACACAGACTACAACCAGCATCACATCATGGGTAACAGCGAACACTTACTATAGTCAGCATCACATCAGGGGTAACAGTGAACACAAACCACAGCCAGCATCACATCAGGGGTAACAGCAAACACTTACCATAGTCAGCATCACATCAGGGGTAACAGTGAACACAAACCACAGCCAGCATCACATCAGGGGTAACAGTGAACACAAACCACAGCTAGCATCTCATCAGGGGTAACAGTGAACACAAACCGCAGCCAGCATCACATCAGGGGTAACAGTGAACACAAACCACTGCCAGCATCACATCAGGGGTAACAGTGAACACATACCACAGCTAGCATCACATCAGGGGCAACAGTGAACACAAACTACAGCCAGCATCACATCAAGGGTAACAGTGAACAGAAACCACAGCCAGGAACACATCACAGGTAACAGGGAACACTTACCATAGTCAGCATCACATCAGGGTGACAGTGAACACTTACCATAGTCAGCATCACTTCAGGGGTAACAGTGAACACAAACAACAGCCAGCATCACATCAGGGGTAACAGCGAACAGTTACCATAGTCAGCATCACATCAGGGGTAACAGTGAACACAAACCACAGCCAGCATCACATCAGGGTAACAGTGAGCACAAACCATAGCCAGCATCACATCAGGGGTAACAGTGAACACAAACCACAGCCAGGAACACATCACAGGTAGCAGTGAACACTTACCATAGTCAGCATCACATTAGGGGTAACAGTGAACACTTACCATAGTCAGCATCACATCAGGGGTAACAGTGAACAGAAACCACAACCATCATCACATCAGGGGTAACAGTGAACACAAACCACAGCCGGCATCACATCAGGATAACAGTGAAGAAAACTTTCCATAGTCAGCATCACATCAGGGGTAAGAGTGAACACAAACCACAGCCAGCATCACATCAGGGTAACAGTGAACACTTACCATAGTCAGCATCACATCAGGGGTAACAGTGAACAAAAATCACAGCCAGCATTGCATCAGGGTAACAGTGAACACAAACCACAACCAGCATCACATCAGGGGTAACAGTGAACTCAAACCACAGCCAACATCATATCAGGGTACCAGTGAACACTTACCATAGTCAGCATCACATCAGGGGTAACAGTGAACACAGACCACAGCCAGCATCACATCAGGGGTAACAGTGAACACTTACCATAGTCAGCATCACATCGGGGTAACAGTTAACACAAACCACAGCCAGCATCACATCAGGGGTAACCATGAACACAAACCACAGCTAGCATCACATCAGGGGTAACAGTGAACACAAACCACAGCCAGGAACACATCATGGGTAACAGGGAACACTTACCATACTCAGCATCACATCAGGAGTAACGGTGAACACAAACCACAGCCAGGGGCACATCACAGGTAACAGGGAACACTTACCATAGTCAGCATCATATCAGGGGTAACAGTGAACACAAACCACAGCCAGCATCACATCAGGGGTAACAGTGAACACTTACAGTACCATAGTCAGCATCACATCAGGAGTAACAGTGAACACTTACCATAGTCAGCATCACATCAGAGGTAACAGTGAACAAAAATCTACAGCCAGCATCACTTCAGGGGTAACTGAACACTTACCAGAGCCAGTGTCACGGCAGGGTAACAGAAGCTGTAGACATGGTAGAATTCCAGGTATGGAAGTAACTGTATAACAGCCGTACTGAGCAAGATTATGGTTGCCAAGAAATCAGACAGTGAGAGCAGGAACAGCGGTCTGACCTACAAAGTAAAACAAGAGAAAGTAATTTACTTATAATGTATGGTAGAACGCTGTTAACCTTAGGAAATTATCATTTCCTAAGGTTGTTATACCATCGATGCGATGTGGTAATGTTGTTAACCTATCGATGCTCGTCACATCAATAGGTTAACAGCAGGCGCTACCTTTTTCGCAGGGAACCGATGGATGCGCAGTGGTAAGGAAGGACTGAACGGCTGTGGCAGTGACTCCGTTTCGAAAGGTAAGGAGCTGTTTTCCCTTTTTCTTGGGACCATACACTATAAAAAACAATGTAGGTCCTTCTATCAGCAACTGGTTACTGTTAACCGTCTCGAGGTTGCCATAGCGAGGTAAACCTCTCGAGCTTCATTCTCGAGGTTTACACGGTCGCCCTGGCAACCTCTCAATGGTTAACAGACCGGTTACCAATAGAGGACCATACATTATGCTCTATGTTTTAAAATTTGGTGACTAGGCACACTGAGCCAAGACTTGCTTCCTGGTGCAAACTGGGGGATGGGGAGTAAAAGGGAGTGAAATACAAAATATGGTATATAACAAGCACACTAACATGTAGCAACAGAAAACTTACAATATATATAATTACATAGCTAAATGCATGTTAATGTATGGTGGAACGTTGTTACCTGAAAAAATTCATCATTTTTCAGGTTTGTTGTACCATCACTGTGATGTAACAATGTTGTTAATCCATCCTGGGTCTATCACAACAATGGTAGAACAACATTGAATGTCTTTGCGCATGCCACTTGACAAAAGCCCTGCACATCAGAAAATGGCCACAACGGTTAGAAGAGAATAAGAAAGACAGGAGCAATGGCAAAAGCAATGATAGTAAGGGGTACCAGCTGGTTTAACAGCAGGTATCAGTACATGTATTTAAAAAAATCAAATATAATTGATTTTGTGAGATCGGGGGACCGAGATGGAGCAGCACTTGTACTTGTGTTTGATTGGGCGTGGCAGCAGAGTCAAATTCAGTAGTGGAGTTTGCTGTCTCAGCAAATAGTCAGGTATTGATTTACTGATGCCCATACACTGTACAAGATAATGGATGGGAATCAGTAAACAACAATGATGTGTACACTTCTTGAGGTTGTCTCTGCCAACCATAAACCTCTCGAGCTCTGCTTGCGGGGTTTGCTTGGTTGCCATGGCAACCTCTCGAAGTATACACAGTGTTGTTCACTGTTGCTCATTCATTATCCTCTATATACACAGTGCATGGCAGTTATGAAGTCCAGGGACTCTATAAGAAAATTGGCAATTGAAAGGGAGTACAAAATGTAAATTTTAGAACTGTCTGTAGCAGCAAGTGCTGATGGGACATGCTAAGAGTAATGAAAAAAAAAATAAAAAAAATAATCCCTTGAAATTATGGGATGATGACACTGGCAGTTAGAGGTGGATAAAATATGGTGGCAAAAGGACGGAGGCCTGGATAAGGTGTTGTGAGTAAGAGAGCAAAACAGGGAAAATAAAACCCCAAAACCAACAGTGGAGGGGTGAGGTGAGAAAGCACAGGGAGTGCAGAGGTAGGAAACGGGGGGGGGGGGTAGCAGGAACTAGAGGAAGCTAGCTGCAAGAGCGGGAGGGGCTGAAATGAGCATTAGGAAGTGGCCTGAGGGAAAGGATTGTCATAACTTTAGACTGGAACCTTCAATTAAAATACCTTGCTTTTGATTGGTAATGAACTCTAACAAAATTACTTAAAATTATTTTAATGTTATAGCTCTTTTATTTGTTCACATCTAAAGTTTGTAAAAGGTTTTGATATAAAGGATGTGTTGCACTTATCACCAAAAAGTAGTATACAAATAAGATTTATTTAAAAGGTAAAAATATTGTATAAGCTACTCATTACAGGACAACTCAAGTTGCACAGTGTGTGATGCTTGGCCAGCTGGTTATGATTATTGTATGCTATTTGTAATATAAAAATATAGTATGTGATCGTCTCATATTAGACAGCCTGCGCTCCATAGGTGCCCCCCCCCCGGTTTCAGTGAAAAGTACAGGATATATAATTGATGAGGAGATCTCTGTAATGTAATTAACTTCCTTGAGACATTGAATTGTATGGATGTTTTATTACCTGTTGCTGCTCTAAAGCTGGGAAACCAAAATATACATTTTTTGACTTCAGAAACAGGACATCATTAAGCCGATTCCTGCCAGATATCTTGCAGCCAGGCGAGGGATTGCAGGGTTGTAAATCTTCAAAGGAACTGGCTGATCAAAAACTCATAATTTGGCAAATGAGTTTTTGCTGATGTCACATTATTTAATATTGATTGACTGATTGATAAAAATGTATTTGTATACAGGAAAACATCTTTAGATGAAAACCCTCTATTTTCAAAGAAGGTCCTGTGTTTATGTAAATTGTGGATTACTAATCCCCAAAAAACATCCTGTTTTCAAAATTTCAGAATGCCACTACAGGCAGAATTCCACATAATTAGTTGGACTTTTCTATAATACTGCGGAATTCCATTCTGTTGGAATTTTAAAATTCTGCACAGCACTATTTTGTATCAAGAACTGTTAGTCCTCAAGAGGAACTGATCAAACTTGAGTTTCAGAGATTTCTCCCACCTGATTCTATTGCTTAAGATAAACATGACACCCATGGAAAGGAGACATCAAGCAAGAGTATCTCCTTCCCGGAACAGATAATTTCCCTAAAGTAACATGAGCAGCACGAGTTAGGGAATTGTATCCTGACTTGTGACATGGACCACCTTCTCACACAAGCTTACCGCAGGTTGACACTTTTTCTGAGCTGGTGTGTCTGGAAACAATGTGAAAAAATTGGGGTGGGGGCCATTTTAAACCTTTGAAGGAAAGACAGATGACTTCCAGTCACTTGAATGTGTATTTTATTTCATCCCCAACGTTTCACCCACATCTTGGGCTCATTCACGGGGTACAATTTTCAATATTTGACAATTCTTTTTTAAATGGCAATCTAAAAAAAATATAAAATGAATCAATATTTAGTACTAATACAAATGAGCTAAAGTCTGTATTTCCAAAAAATGATTACTATTTCACATACCTTTCTAGCTAAGTTGTCAATTTTAAATAGCTTATATTACCAGAATATTATCTGGTTATGAACTCCTCATAAAGTCTTTTTAAATCTAAAATCTGCAAACAAAATACATAGGGCATTTTTAGAGAAAGAAAAATGTGGCAATGATAAATATATCACAGTATTAAACTTGTGCTCCTTTCTTGCTAGAGCATTCTCATACCCTGTATCTCAATGGCTGTGACTCTTGTAGATAAATGTAGTCTGTAAAATACATAGAAAATAGGTTCTTTTAGTCAGTTACCACTAAAGTCTATTCTAAAATGTGACCATTTTAAGAAATTCTGTTGTTTTTAAGTGAAAAGGTACTCACTTTAGTTAGTTTCACCAGCTAGATTCCCAGGAAGATTGCACTGCGCCATACAAAATGGCTTCTACTTCCAAACAACATCAGTGTTGCTGAAAGAATGCTCCCAGATCCTCTTGTGCCCGTTTTGCTGTAAAATCGCGAGAAAACGTCATAACACGATGACATCATGCTCCCACGATCGCGCATGCTAAACTGACTGACTGATTTGTTGTCAGATGTTGTCTCAATGGAGACAAGCAATATGCAACAAAACGGGCACTATATCAATGCCACATAGTTCTTATTAGGTGTAAGAGAGGTTAAGACTGTGTTTTTTACTATTATGAGTATTGCAGTTATACATTATTGTTGATGAGGCAGTTCATAAATATACTTTACAAGGAAAAAAAACTAAATGAAAAGGGAAGAAGTATTCTTTATAAATGTAGATGCATTTTACTCATATTTATCATAACAAACATAGTGAAATGATGTAAATAAGGGGTGTCTACATAAATGGAAAGCAATTATTTATTGAACAACATCTAGTGAATATAGGAATTCCTAAGTTGTTACACTGTTAATGTACATACTATTTATAATATAGCCACAATGGTTATATTGCTGCTTTCCTGACAAGAGCATATTAGGGCCAATACCACTAAGCAATATAAATTCTTTTACATGAAAATGTTTTATAGTTGTTAACAATAAATACCTAAAAAATAAAAGATAGTAATCAATTTGAGGTGTTGAACCTAAATATGTAAAGATATATTAACCAAAGGTCAAAGGTCATATTTTGACTAAAAAACTATTTTATTTAAAATGAAAATGCAAAAAACATATAGACAAATATATGTCTTAAAAATAGATATAAAAAAGGGCTGTGTGTGTGTTAATGAATCAGATTTGAAATAAACTCCATGTCATGATATAGGAAGGTCAGTCAAAATATAGGGAGGTCAAAAGGTCACATAAAAATTTGGTTCATTGTAGTAATTTAAGGTTATAAATAATTATGATGTTAAGCTGTTTATAGAATAATGTTAAGATGGTCTTTCATGCCCAGTAGTAAGGTCCTAGTGGCATTATTTTCAAAGGTCAAAGGTCATATTTTGACTAAAAACCTTTTTTATTCAACCATTCCATAGTGTGGTATTCTTCTACCATACAGTTAATTTCTGTTTTAATAGTTTGGGTGAGGGTCAGTATGTAATATTTCATAATTTGTGGTGTTATGAAGAAGTTTAAGACACATCTCTTTATGTTGTTGTCTGTTCTGTATGACTGTACCACCACCTTTGTCAGCATTCTTAATAACAATCTGGGTATCCTGTCTCAGATTCTGGAGTGCTTGGTTCTGTGCATAAGTTAAATTTCTATTGGGCGGTTGTAAATCTTTACTCTGTGAAAATAATGCAATAATTTATTTTTCAACATTAATGCAAAATGCCTCAATCCCATGACTTCTGCCAATTGGTGTGTTATATTTGGATTTATTTTGAAGTTTCCTTTTTAGATCTTGTTGATATGCATCTCCTACTTCTTCAGTATTCTGTCCAAAAAGGCTTCTTAATCTAAGGTTTCTAAAAAAATTTTGTAAATCCACTTCTAACTCAAATAAATTAACAGACTGTGTGGGTGCAAATGAGAGGCCCAAGCTTAACACTTTAGTTTCTACGTCGGTAAGTGTTCTTTTGCTAATATTGAATATGGGGATAGTGTCTATCTCTACGTTGTCCTGCCCCTGCCTGCTGCATAACGCCTTGCGTTCCTTCCACCTTGTCCTCCTCCCCTGTTTCCCCTTCCCCCCTGCCATCCTTCCCCCGATGGAGAGACCCCTTGCTACTCGTTTGATTTCTTAATTCATATCTTTGACCTTTAGCCATGTCAGTAGAGGTGCAAGGTTGTTCTGTGTCTGGGTGTTGTGAAGTCTCAAAATGAGTAGGTCTTTGAGCATCCCTTGTGTAGCTACTGTTGCTATCAGTGCTATCTTGGCCATATATATTATAAGAATATTGTTTTCTAAATTTTGTATAAGTGTATACTCTACCATCCCTATAATCATTGGTGTCACGGATACATATTTTTTATTTTCTGTTCTTTTAACCTGTTTTCATAATCCAATAATTTCTGTTTGATGTCTTCAATGGTTTTTTGAAATTCCTCTGCTTGTAGCTTAAGTTTGAGGAATTCTTCTGTTTCCTGTATATCTTTTTCTATTGTCTGTCTTTCATCAATAATGACCTCAATTAGGGCATACATAAAGTCAAATGATGCTCTATTTCATATTCCATCCCATTTATTGTCTAATTTTTGTGAATTAATTCCCAAATTTGGTTCAACACTAATCCTAAGAACCCTGGGAATTCTATTATACTGTAAATATTGTGTCAAAGTTAATCCATGCCACTCTAAGCAGCAATTTTTATGTTTTAAATTTTCAATTTTATGAGACGATTGCTTAGGAGCTTCCCCCATCTGGGTGGATAGGTCTCTATTGCCCCTCATAGTAGTAAAAAGTTTCTTTTTTTCTTCATCTGTAAAGGTAGTAAAGTGAATAGTGTTGATTACACTTGACCCTATATCAGAGAATATATCAGAAACTGGTGTTTCCGTGATGTTTAAAAAAAGTTTATATTTGTTGCAGAAATCTTTAAATAATTTACCTTAATGAATAACAAAGTAACCTACTGTGGGTGAAATAGATTAATAGTAAACTATTATACCTTGAAAGGTAATATGGTATACCAAACTCTTAAAACATTTTTAACATAAACAGTTAAATACTGTAGCACCAACTTCCACCACAAATCTGTTTGTCCTCCAAAAACAGATCAAAAATCAAGTAAATGCACAAGTTCTAGCAAGAACCTTACTCCATTTCCCACCATTACTTGTGCATTTACTGGTGTATCTGGAGTAGCTTAGAAACATAGAAATTGCTGGCAGATAAGGACCGCCAGGCACATCCAGTCTGCTCATGTTCTGCTCTTAGCTGCCTCTGACTCAACTTGGTCATCGGCTGTTTCCTCTTCTTCCCCATCTATGATCCCCTTATGTCTATTTCATGCATTTTTAAATCCCCCACTGTACTTGCTCCCACCACCCCCTGAGGCAGGCCATTCCAAGCATCCACCACCCTTTCTGTGAAGAAATACTTCCTCACATTATCCCTTAGTCTATCCCCTTTCAGTCTCATGTCATGCCCTCTTGTTGTTTTAGAGCAGCTTCTCCTCTGAGAGATGCAGCCCTCCTGTACCTTATTAATCCCCTTGAGATACTTGAAGGTCTCTATCATGCCCCCCCCCTCTCCTCCAGGGTATACATATTGAGTTCCTCCAATCTCTCTTCATATGTCTTAGTCTTAGTAGGCTAGCATATACTCAAAGTGCTGTATTCATCCTGGATCATGCACTGTACCCATTTGAATTAATTTAGGAGTGAAGATGCATCAGTTCAGTCTGGGCAATGTAGTGTTGCACTTTATGTGTAAAAATTCAGTAAATATGGGATGTGCAATGGGCTCACTCAGAATATGCCACTTATCTTAAAGCTGTGAAATTGTTAAATTATTTTAGTTTTTATGAAGATTGAACTGCTTCTGTTTGATTCCCTGCTCTGTTTTGAGTGCAGCAGAAGCCATTGTGATGTTATCAGGCATCGTTAAAGCTGCTCTATTATTGTTTTAGGGTTCCTTTGTGACCTGTCTAAAATGAAGATAAATGGCCAAAGCGAGAATAAATTATTTATCTTCATTTAAAATGCTTTAGTGACTAAAATAAAATCATGTATCTGTAAGGTTTAACTTTCTCACTCGTTTGATAAAATATATTTTAAAAAAGATGGGACCCGATGGACTACACCCTAGGTTAAAGAAGGAGCTAAGAGACATGTTGGCAGAACCTCTGACTATCCTGTTCAACCTGTCACTGGAAACGGGACGTACCCAGGGACTGGAGGAGGGCCAATGTAGTCTCTCTATACAAAAGTGGGAACAAGGAGGAAGTAGGAAACTATACAGCCATTCTATCAGTCTTAAGTAAAATTTTAGAAAAACAGGTTGCAATTTAAACCATTGACTACCTAACAAAGTATAGCCTTCTCTCAGGCACTCAGCATGGTTTCTGGAAAGGTCATAGTACCTCCACAGCACTTCTCAGATTCACTACTGATACTCTTACCAACATGGACACTGGTTTACTGATGGGGCAGTTTTTATAGACCTTACAAAGGCTTTTGAACTCGTTGATCTCCCTCTGCCTCTCTCCACTCTTTGCAATTTGAACTTTTCAACCTCAGTTGTTGACTTGTACAGAAGCTATCTATCAAACAGGACTCAAATCATGAAATTTAACTCCTCCTTATCCGATAGATCTATTATCAACATTGGGGTCCCCTAGGGCTCCATCCTGGGACCCCTTCTTTTCTCACTTTTTATCAACAATGTAGCTGAGGTTCTTCATTCGTGCTCATCTATTCTCCATGCGGATGATCTTGTACATAGAGACATAGAATTTGATGGCAGATAAGGACCTCTTGGCCCACCTAGTTGGCTCAGTTTCCTAACTAACAGATAAGCTGCAGATCCTAGTTAACCAACAGCTTACTTCCTCCTACCCCCCCACTAGGATTGCCTTATGTCTGTCCCATGCATTCTTGAATTCCTCCACTGTTCTTGACTCCACGACCTCCTCAGGGAGGCTGTTCCACGCATCCACAACCCTCTCTGTGAAAAAATACTTCCTCACATTACCTCTGATCCGTCCCCCCTCTATCTTCAAATTGTGCCCTCTTGTTCTTGCACATCTCTTTTTCTGAAAGATGCTACTCTCTTGGACTTTGTTGATTCCCTTGAGGTACTTGAAAGTTTCTATCATGTCCCCTCTCTCCCTTCTTTCCTCAAGGGTATACATATTAAGCTCCTTTAGTCTTTTTTCGTATATCTTCTGGTGCAGACCCTGCACCATTTTGGTTGCCCTCCTCTGGACAGTCTCCACTATGTCTATGTCTTTACGGAGATGGGGTCTCCAGAACTGCACACAGTACTCCAGGTGGGGTCTCACCAACTGTCTGTACAGAGGGATAACAACTTCCTGTTTTCTACTATTGATGCCTCTCCCTATGCATCCCAGTATCTCCCTACCCTTCCTTACTGCCTTCTCACATTGCTTGCCCACCTTTAGGTCATCTGATATAATTACCCCCAGGTCCCTTTCCATTTTTACTGTTGTCAGTATCTCACCCCCCATTGTGTACTCTTCCTTTGGGTTTTTGTTTCCCAGGTGCATTACCTTGCACTTCTTTGCATTGAATCTGAGCTGCCATACATTTGACCATTCCTCCAACCTTGCCAAGTCCCTTCTCATCCTTTCCACTTCATCTTGTGTATCAACCCTGTTGCAGATCTTTGTGTCATCTGCAGAGAGACATACTTTTCCTTCCAGTTCCTCTGCAATGTCACTTATAAAGACATTAAAAAGGACCAGTCCCAGTACTGAACCCTGCGGTACCCTGCTAGTAACCCTCCTTTCTTCACTGTGGACTCCATTTACTACTACCCTTTGTGTCCTGTTGTCTAGCCAATTTTTTATCCAGGCTACCACCTTGGGAGCTACTCCAAGGCTGGCTAACTTGTGTATTAATCTTTTGTGTGGGACTGTATCAAATGCCTTGCTAAAATCTATGTAGACCATGTCCAGAGCCCCTCTCTGGTCCACTACTTTGGTCACCCAGTCAAAGAAATCTATTAGATTCATCTGACATGACCTTCCCATCATGAATCCATGTTGTCTTGGGTCCTGTGCCCCACTGGCCTCTAGGTACTCAACAATTCTTTCCTTCAAGTGATTCCATTATTTTCCCTACCACTGAGGTCAAACTAACTGGTCTGTAGTTCCCTGCCTCTGTCCTGCTCCCACTTTTGTGAAGAGGAATCACATCCGCCCTCCTCCAGTCCTCAGGTACCACCCCATCCTCCCATGATTTGTTAAAGAGAGTAATCAGCGGTGTCACTAGTTCTACCCTTAGTTCTTTTAGAATTCTTGGGTGAATCCCATCAGGCCCCATTGCTTTGTCCACCTTCAATTTTATTAGTTCTTTCAGAACCCTTTCTTCTGTAAATGGACTGATATCGACCACTGTCTTCAGAGTGTTTCTCTTGTTTGGTTTAGGTACCACTCCCTCCTCTTCCTTTGTGAACACTGAGCAGAAATATTTGTTCAATATCCCTGCTTTTTCACTGTCACCCTCTACCCACATTCCCTCCCCTTTATTAAGCCTCAGTATCCCTCCTTTGGTCTTTCTTTGCTCCCTAATGTACCTTTAAAAGGTCTTATCCCCCTTCTTAACAGAGTTGGCTATCCTTTCCTTGGTTTGGGCCTTTGCTATTCTGACTGCCTTTCCAGCCTCTTTCTGCTTTAACTGATAAAGTTCTCTGTCCTGCTCCTTCTGTGTTTCCTTATATTTCCTGAATGCTATCCTTTTCTTCTTAACCTTCCCTGCCACCTCTTTTGAGAACCATAGTGTTTTTTTCCTTCGTTGTGTTTTGTTGATTTGCTTTACACAAAGGCTTGTTGCCTTTGTGATGGCTGTTTTGATCACTCCCCATTGCTCCTCCACCCCTCCTTCGTGTCTGTTTGCTAGTGCTTTTCTGAGGCACTCTCTCATTTTCAAAGTCAGCCCTCCTAAAGTCCAATACTCTTGCTTTTGTATGGCTTGATTGTATGGCTGTGTTTATCATGAACCACACTGTTTGGTGGTCGCTTGTTCCCAGATGGCAACCCACTTCTAAATCTGAGATTCTTTCTCTGTCCCCATTTGAGAGTACCAGGTCTAAGATTGCTCTCTCCTGAGTGGGTTCCAATACTAGCTGTCTGAGGCATGCCCCTTGTAGGGCATCAAGAATGACCCTGCTCTTGGATGTGCGTGCAGCAAAGGTGCTCCAGTTAACATCTAGCATATTCAGGTCCCCCATCAACAATATCTCCCCTTTTTCTGCCATTCTAAGGATGCCTTCTATCATTTTCTTGTCCATTCCTTCCCTCTGAGATGGGGGTCTGTATACAACCCCCATGCGGATTGTGATGCCATTTCCTGTCTCCAGGATGACCCAGAGTGCCTCATCTGCTCCCTGTTTACTCTTTAGTTCTGTACTCTGTTCAAGCTCTGACAATATCACCAGCATAAACACATCCCTTTCCTATGATGTCACTAACATGCCGAACTGTCTGTCAGCCCATAAGCTTGTACTCAGTGCTAAGAAAACACAAGCTATGCTATTTGGATCTGCCCCTAAGTGCAGGGCATGTCAAACTTCCCTGCTAGTACAAGACTCAGGTGGCACACAAATAGAGTGTGTGACATCTTTTAAGTACTTGGGTTTTCTTTTGGACCAATCCCTGGATTTCAATCTATGTATACAGTCCACTTGCAAAGCAGTGAATGCAAAACTGGGAGCCGTTTATAAGACTAGCTTTATGCTAACTCTTTCTGCTAAGCTGGCCATTGCCAGAGGCATCCTTCTCCCTGCCCTCACATATGGTGCTCCCACCATTGCTGCTACACATAAAACCATCTTCCATAAATGGGATGCAACATATAATAATATCTATTGGTACACCTCTTCATCACCTTGCCTTAAGCACCACTGCTAACTTTATAGAGACCTGGGCTGGCTCTCCCTTTCTGTCTGCTGACAATACTCTCTTGGCTCCCTAACTGACTCAGTAATCAGAAATCAAACTCGTTCAGCGCTCGCTGTGATGCTTGTACCTCAAACCTCCTCCTATGGACTGAGATCGGTAGATAAGTCCCTACTTAATGTGCCTAGATGTTATACTTCCAAAGGCTCTGGTGTTTTTTGTCACTCTGCCCCCAAGCTCTGGAACTCCTTTCCCCCAACTCTTCGACAGGCAGGATTCTATGACAGTTTTAAAAGGGGTCTGTGCCATCATTTATCTCTTGCAGACTCCTGCACTTGTTTTGGTCCTACTTAAATCCCCTCAACCTCCTACTTCTTGCCATACTATCCACTACCCCACTCCCCTAGCAGTCACTCAACCTTCCTAACTCCTTAGTGGGCTAATGTTGCCTCCCCTCTTAATACGAAGTCTTGCCTTGTAGGTCATGATGGTGCATCCTGCCCAGCCAGGAACTTGCCTTTGCCTTGATGTGCTGACTCATGAATGTCTTCATTGTTGTGATCAGTTTTAATCAATATTCCTTATTATCTTGTTGGGTTATTTCTCCTTTACTGTGCAAACTATTTACCCTGACTCCATGTAAATTTTTATGTCTTGTGTTATTTGGCTGAATGTATCATTTTTACTGACTGTTTGACCTGTGCTATATATAATTTTCTTGTACTCAAGCTATATATTTGTTAACGATTGTTGTACTCTCCCAGGTTGTGCCTGAAAATAGTAATTTCATGGCTAGTGCACTTACCCAGTAGACAAAAACTAAATAAATAAATAGACCAGTCAGCTTGACCTCAGTAGTAGGAAAGGTTATGGAAACACTGCTAAAGGAAAGAATAGTGGAACACCTGGTTGTCAACGGACTACAGAGCCCAAGGCAACAAGGTTTTATGGGAGAAAGGTCATGCCAGATGAACCTCATTGAGTTCTTTGACTGGGTAACCAGGGCGGTTGATTGGAGGGGGCAGTGGATGTGGCCTATCTGGATTTTAGCAAGGCCTCTGACACCGTGCCATGCAGAAGGCTATTAAGCAAGCTGGAGAACATGGGGGTGGGAAATAAGGTAGTGAAGTGGGTGAACTGGCTAAGTAATAGATGCAGAGGGTGGTGGTAAATGGCATCCACTCTGCAGAGGGTAAAGTGATCAGTGGGGTGCCACAGGGTTCAGTTTTGGGTCCGGTCCTCTTCAATGTCTTCATCAGTGACATTGCACATGGTCTAGTAGGAACAATATGTCTCTTCATTGATAACAACAAACTCTGCAACAGGGTGGACATGCCAGGGAGAGTGGACAGAATGAGGGGAGATCTAAAGAAGCTGGAGGATTAGTCAAGAGATTGGCAACTGGGGTTCAATGCAAAAAAGTGCAAGGTAATGCACATGAGGCACAAAAACCAAAGGGTGATATATCATCTAGAGGGTAAGCAAATTCAATGCTCCAAACAAGAAAGAGACCTGGGGGTGATCATCTCCGATGACCTCAAGGTCGGTAGGCAATGTGACAAGGTGGCAGGCAAGGCTAGCAGGATGCTGGGATGCATAGGCAGAGGTATCACCAGCAGAAAAAAGGGAGGTGATGATTCCAATATATAGATATTGGTGAGGCCACACCTTGAGTGCTGTGACCAGTTCTGAAGGCCTCATCTACAAAAGGACATTAATAGGCTAGGGGCAGTTCAGAGGAGGGAACCCAAATGGTGCTGGGACTGCATCATAAACCCTACAGGGATAGGCTGCGGGAAGTAAATATGTTTTCTCTGGAGGAAGGGAGGGAGAGGGTGATATGAATGAAATATTTAAATACCTCACAGGGATAAGTAAAGTGCAGGAGAATACAATTTTTCAAAGAAAAAGATGCTCAAGGACAAGGGGGCACAAGATGAAACTGGATGGAGAGAAGTTCAAGGGGAATGTGAGGAAGTACTTCTTCACTGAGAGGGTGGTGGACAAATGAAACAGCCTGCCAGAAGAGGTCATGGAGGCAGAAATGATTACAGGTTAAAATAATCTTAGGATAGGCATAGCAGGCTGCAGGTAGCTGGGGAAGGGGGACAAACTATTACCAGCAGAATTTGAAAAAGCACATTTCTTAGGGATGATAGGGCAGACTCAGTGGGCCAAAAGCCCTTATCTGCTGACAACTTCTATGTTTCTATGAATCATTCCACCTGTTCTTACACAACTTTCTTAGGGAGTTTGTTCCATAGGTTTACCACTCTCTGGGAGAAAAAAATCTTCCTCACATTGCCCCCCAACTCTGCCCCCCCTTCAACATATGACATAAGTTCTACTGCCATGAACAAGTTCAAAAGTTTCCCCTTACTTACCTTATCCAATACCTTTAAAATTTAAAAAGTTTAAATAATATCCTCTTTGCCGCCTTTTTCCAGGGAAAACATATTTTATTTTTATTTATTTATTTAAAATTTGGTGACTGAGTAGGCCCACTGAGCCCCGAAGGTCCCGTTTTCAGGGGCGACCCGGGATAACAATACATATTTTCATACAGAGAAAGACTTGGGTTACAGAGTAGTTTCAGGTGTGTGAGCAGGTTACAGCCACGGTTATCATTACGCAGCAGTCCTTACAAATATGTTGACAGTAGAATTAACAAAAGGTGCATTTTAACCTGTGTATATGTTCCCCATAGCTTAACCACTCCATTCCCTTAGTCATTTTAGTTGCTCTCTACTGCCCCCTCTTGACTGCTGCAGTATCCTTTTCGTACTATGATAACAGGATTTTAAATAACTGATTAACAGTTTTTTTCTTGGGACAATACTAACTGTACAGAAAGCACTTATATAGGTTTTCTAGAAGTGTTATGTTTGTTAAACACAGTGAGGCAAGTGCTATGCATTTTCACACTGTTTTAGAACTTTTATGAGCAAAACGCTAATCAATTTTTAGAGTTAAATAAAATCCTGGCTAACCAGAATTGTGCAGCATACTCCAAGTGCTGCCTTACTAGTGCCCTATATGCTGATGATATGGTTATTTTCACTAATGACCATCACCTGCCTGCTCTGTCCGATTGCCTTCTCGCTGATTTTAATAGAATACAAACATGATTCTTGGAACGCAAGCTAAGCTAATATTTAATGCAAAGAAGACAAAAATGATGACCTTTTGAAAACAGGAAGGGCTGGAGATAATCTATCCCAGGAATTGTTATACTCGGGGTTGACCAGAGAGAGCAGGTTGGAGGGTTCAGTTATCTGAGACTGTACCTTAATAGTGCTCTGTCATTCACAAAACGTGTAGACACCTCATCAAAACAGTAAATACATGGATTGGCTTGTTGTATTGTAACAAAAGGGATGTTACATCTGAAACTCGGAAACTGGCAATTAGCAGCTTCATCATACCAGTAACCAGGATTGTAGCCAGAAATTTCCATTTTGTACACAGTCTCCAACAGTTACACCCTCCCTCATTAAAAATGTACACATCCTTTCCAAATGGCACCCCCTTCCAAACAAGTCAGATTGTTGTCAGATGATTCCTCTAATCTCTAAAGAGGTTATACATGTATCTGTCTTCTAAACAACAGAAGTTTAAACAGAGGCACACCTCAGTGGCCTACACTAACCCAAATGCTGCAGATTAGAATGAAAATGTTAACAGAAAGGCTTATGGTTTGTGACAGGCACTCAACAAAATTGTACACAAATGTGTACAGTGAGTATGCCTGTCTACACCCTTGCCAGTAACAGACAATGGAGTAACAATCTTCACACTTCCCAGTTGAATAAACAAATTCTGGGACCCATATCTTTTATACTCCACAACAGCACTGGTTTGAATAAATTCAGGCATTTTGGCAACTCATATACAGAATTCGAGAGCCATGTCACTCACCCCTCATTCCCATCACAAAAATGACTGCTACCTTTACGCATATATAAAAAACCATCAACTAGGCCCTAAAAATAAAAGTCCATTAAATTAAACAAAATAAATAAATAATTGATGTTCTTAACACTCATGAGCCCCCCACACACACATACATACTGTACACAAATAAAAAAAATAGCTGCTATTCAGATTTTCCATTGCTGGTGTTTCTTTGATGACCATGAAAATCCCTTTGCTATCCTTACCAGTTTGTCAGAGAATGTCCTGCTCCTTACACTGTGACAAATGAAACTGAGGTTCCGGCTCCACCTGAGACCTCTGTATGTTTGTCTGTGTGTGTGCTTGCTAATAACATCCTGCAGAATTTTGACTTCACGTATTCCATGTTACACTGCCATTGCACGTGTCTGGGGTGGGGAGCATTCTACTACTGGAATAATGTAGAGTTTTGAATTCTTGTATTCCATGGTAAACAATCACACAGTGTATTGAATGTATAGAAAGAGGGATAACTATCAGGTGAAAAACATCTGTGGAGGGACTATTTAACATTTTTTTAGAAAAATTTGATTGTGTTTTTGTTGTTTTTAAAACTTTTAGAGTGCTGATTTTTTTAAAAGCTGACTCATTTTTATAAGCACAATAAGCATACCTCTCAACCTTCAAAGCAGCAAATGTGTAGCAGGGACCTTCAAAAATCATAGCAAGGGGCCCAAAATCATAGCACCTAATTTTCAGCAATGCATAGCAACACGACATCATACCACCCATATGCTAACTCCACAAATACAATTATTTGTGCAGTTTGTTGAAGGTAATTGCTCCTAAAATGCATCCCATAGTACTGGATAAACGTTACTGCCATCTAAATAGTAAATAAAGACAGAAAATGCAATGATGTTTGTATTTAGTGAGTACTTCTTTATTTACACCATCAACAGACAAGAAACTTCCCCATGACATTAAATTCAAAAAGGTATGACACTGACAACTAGACATCTACATCTACATCACATATACATTAATATAAAGAGTAAACGAGACTGCAAGTTACAGGACCCACTCAGTGTTTTGAATGTTCTTTGTTGTATGTGACAACAGCTTTTTTGACTGCCTCCAAGACCTCTTTTGGCTGTGAAGTCATAAAACAGTCACGCTCCTCATTGATTTTTATTGCAAGGAGGCCATTCAGTGGAGCTAAACTCATCAAATGGCATAATTCTGACCTGACCTTCGTAACCATGCTAAAGACCCGCTCTGATTTTGCATTAGAATGTGGCCAACACAATAACATAAGCGTTAACTTTCTGAACAAAGATTGCTCTTGCTCTTCACATTTAGACAGAGCCAATACTTTGCCCCAATACTTTAACATATCTGCATTTGTTTCACAGTTTGGCGCATCTACTTCAGATATCTGATATGCTGAAAATTCATCTCTCAGCTTGCTACTATCCGCACTGCTTGCACACACACCTAGCTGGCAAGCTAGATCCACCACCGATTTTCCGGACAGTTTTAATTTACAGCTGGGGTTAAGTAGTGTGGAAGCATTTTTTAGCAGATTGTTTTGCAAGGGGAACTTCTGTATCATTTTTGTCAGAACAGCTTTATAGAATTTTACTGCTTTCCCATATATATTACGCTCGATGACTGTGCCCAAGAGCATGTCCTCGTGCTTGCTAAAATAGTCTTCCACTTCCGGCTCCATTTGTATTTCATCTGCTGGGAGAATATTTTCAGTGCTCTCCAACAGACGGACGTCATTAGTTTTAATAAGGGCTACTGCAGCCTCAGCTTGCAGCAGTCTGCCAGCATAACGTTGAACCACCTTACTGGTATCTTCATGCAAGGCCATAAGCTGGCTCTGCCTGCTTTGCAACTTTGTGTTGAACTGGCATAGAGGCTCCAAGCCATACTTTATAAAGAGAAAAGCAAGTCTGACTTCATGGCTTTGAAGTCTGTCACAAATTAGTTGTACCTTGGTGGTACTAGTCTCATAAGATAAAAAGTAGGAAAGTAAAGCAGGCCACATGTCTAGCAGGCACTTTACAACTTTGCAGAGACTTAACCAACAAGTGAGGGCATGTTTTATAATTTTCAGTGGTTCAACATCAGTAAATAAAGCAAGCTCTTTTAATGTTTGCTGTCTTTGAGCACTTGTGGAAAAGTGGCAGTAGATATCAGATACAAGTTCCTCTATGGGTGACGCTAGAGCTTTTACACCAGACTTGCTGGCCAAGTCTGCCATGTGGCACAGGCAACCCATGTTAACAATATTTGGGTTATCTTTCTTTAACCTAGATGCCACAGAATTGTTCTTCCCGATCATTGAGGCTGCATTGTCCGAAGAAAATGCAACCAGATTGTCTGGTGGAAAGTCAAATCATTTTAAAGCTTCCATCAGAAAATTATACATTGCCTCTCCAGTGCCTGAAGTGCATTCAGGCATATCAGGGAATTTTTACAACATTCCTTCCCATGGACTCATCAAAGTAGCCCAGTAACATAACTAATAGTTTTTCTGAGCCCATATCTGTGCTTTGGTCCATATAAACACAAAATGGGACTGTCCGACACATGGAAGCAACATCTTGCTGATATTTTTTCCCAAGCACATCCCTTGCAATGCAAGATGACATTTTCCTGACCACTTCTCGCTCTAAGCAGTTCTTTTTAATATGTTTCAAAATGTGGTCTGCTGCAGCAAATGACAAGTTATGTTCTGCCACCATCTGAACAAAGGCAGCTTCAGCTTCAGTGACTTTATTGCTGGTCTGTGCTATGAAGAATTCTGTCACCTTTCTCCCACTGACATGTGTTGCATTCTGAATATGTTTAGTTGTGCTGTGGTGTTTCAGGAGATCAGAACGCCCTCCATGATGAACTGTGAAGTCACATACACAAGTTTTGCAGAATGCATAGGTTGGTCCCAGTTCGTTCTCTGGAATCCAATCAAAAGACAATTTCCAACTGCTCTGGAATGAGCCATATTGTCTTTTGTTTTTCTCTGGTGTTTGAGCCCCGGTACTTTCATTGTCAGTGTCATCAATATGACCAGGTTGCATTCTCAGACTAAGTAGGTAAATGACAAAAAATAATTATGTCACGGCAATAATCACAGGCTGTGCTAGGCCAGCCAAGGTAAATAAATAAACTCAAACTGGACAAATAAAACTCAAAACAAAAATGGAAAAAATTATCTCCTCTCTGACTCCAAGACAAAAACAAAATGGCAAAATAAGTCATGTTTACTTTAAAGTTCAAGAGTTAGGTTTTAACATTGTTTTACTTGCCCAAAACCTTGCAGATTGTCCAGGGCTAGTGCAACTAATCCTCTGCTTGTCAGTCTTGAGTAGTGCAGATTTTCCAAGGCTGTTAATGAAGTTAAAAATTGCCCCATTTTAGCAGGCTCTAGTCCTTGTGCTAATCTCTGTGCTCCAGATGGCCTGGTGTGATAACACCTCCTTAAGAGTTGCAGTTATCTGGCACTTCAAGAGCAGTATCCCACAAAAGGCTAAATGTGAGGCATTATTTCATTTATATTCATTCAGTTAGTGTTAATCATTTCACTGTTAGAAATTTCAGCCAGCGTCCAGTGTGTGATCAAGAGTAGATAGAAACTAGCTTCCAGTTTGCTAAAAGTTACAAATTGTCTCATGCTGTTAAGACCTGTCCCTCTTATTCTCCTACACTGACAAACTATTAAGTGTACAGGGTCTGCTTTGCAGCTAATGTGTGTTAGAAGACAAAGAACCTCTGTGTGCAAACACTGAGGCAAGGGTTACCCCAAAGGGCATTTGGCTGGGAAGCCAAGTTTCAAGAAAATACAAAAATGCTTTGCGTTGTGGGAGCATGTGTGATTTTGTATTTCTTGAAACAACTTCAACAATACTCGCTAAACCCTCGAATCATTTACCTAAAAAGATCTTTTCATTAAATAGTTTTATTTTAATGGGTTCACCACAATATATCCAAGGCACACTGCCTCTAGGGTAGCTGGTCCATTCCACTGGGGTGTCAAACAGATGAGGCATACTGATGAGTCCTGGTAGGATGAAACACGTGTCTATGTCTTTTGTTAGCACCCTTTGCAAACTGTGTGAGAGGCCTTTTGGCACCATGCAACTCTGCTTAAAGTTGGACCAGCATAACATTCTGTGGTGATTTGCATATGCAGCCCATGATGCTTTGCATTGTGGGAGCATGTGTGATTTTGTATTTTCTTGAAACTTGGCTTCCCAGCCAAATGCCCTTTGGGGTAACCCTTGCCTCAGTGTTTGCGCACAGAGGTTCTTTGTCTTTTAAATAGTTTTTTATTTTAATGGGTTCACCACAATATATCCAAGGCACACTGCCTCTAGGGTAGCTGGTCCATTCCACTGGGGTGTCAAGCAGACGAGGCATACTGATGAGTCCTGGTAGGACCCTTTGCAAACTGTGTGAGAGACCTTTTGGCACCATGCAACTCTGCTTAAAGTTGGACCAGCATAACATTCTGTGGTGATTTGCATATGCAGCCCATGATGCTTTGCATTGTGGGAGCATGTGTGATTTTGTATGTTCTTGAAACTTGGCTTCCCAGCCAAATGCCCTTTGGGGTAACCCTTGCCTCAGTGTTTGCGCACAGAGGTTCTTTGTCTTTTAAATAGTTTTTTATCTTAATGGGTTCACCACAATATATCCAAGGCACACTGCCTCTAGGGTAGCTGGTCCATTCCACTGGGGTGTCAAACAGACGAGGCATACTGATGAGTCCTGGTAGGACGAAACACGTGTCTATGTCTTCTGTTAGCACCCTTTGCAAACTGTGTGAGAGGCCTTTTGGCACCATGCAACTCTGCTTAAAGTTGGACCAGCATAACATTCTGTGGTGATTTGCATATGCAGCCCATGATGCTTTGCATTGTGGGAGCATGTGTGATTTTGTATTTTCTTGAAACTTGGCTTCCCAGCCAAATGCCCTTTGGGGTAACCCTTGCCTCAGTGTTTGCGCACAGAGGTTCTTTGTCTTTTAAATAGTTTTTTATCTTAATGGGTTCACCACAATATATCCAAGGCACACTGCCTCTAGGGTAGCTGGTCCATTCCACTGGGGTGTCAAACAGACGAGGCATACTGATGAGTCCTGGTAGACTGCACGTGTCTATGTCTTCTGTTAGCACCCTTGCAAACTGTGTGAGAGGCCTTTTGGCACCATGCAACTCTGCTTAAAGTTGGACCAGCATAATATTCTGTGTGATTTGCATATGCAGCCCATGATGCTTTGCATTGTGGGAGCATGTGTGATTTTGTATTTTCTTGAAACTTGGCTTCCCAGCCAAATGCCCTTTGGGGTAACCCTTGCCTCAGTGTTTGCGCACAGAGGTTCTTTGTCTTTTAAATAGTTTTTTATTTTAATGGGTTCACCACAATATATCCAAGGCACACTGCCTCTAGGGTAGCTGGTCCATTCCACTGGGGTGTCAAACAGACGAGGCATACTGATGAGTCCTGGTAGGATGAAACACGTGTCTATGTTTTCTGTTAGCACCCTTTGCAAACTGTGTGAGAGGCCTTTTGGCACCATGCAACTCTGCTTAAAGTTGGACCAGCATAACATTCTGTGGTGATTTGCATATGCAGCCCATGATGCTTTGCATTGTGGGAGCATGTGTGATTTTGTATTTTCTTGAAACTTGGCTTCCCAGCCAAATGCCCTTTGGGGTAACCCTTGCCTCAGTGTTTGCGCACAGAGGTTCTTTGTCTTTTAAATAGTTTTTTATCTTAATGGGTTCACCACAATATATCCAAGGCACACTGCCTCTAGGGTAGCTGGTCCATTCCACTGGGTGTCAAACAGACGAGGCATACTGATGAGTCCTGGTAGGATGAAACTCGTGTCTATGTCTTCTGTTAGCACCCTTTGCAAACTGTGTGAGAGGCCTTTTGGCACCATGCAACTCTGCTTAAAGTTGGAACAGCATAACATTCTGTGGTGATTTGCATATGCAGCCCATGATGCTTTGCATTGTGGGAGCATGTGTGATTTTGTATTTTAATGTGTGTTATCCCAGTCTCAAGCCACCATAGCTGCTCCCTCTTCCCTCTCTCAACTCTGTACTTTCTCTGGGCACCACTGCAGACCACACTCTGAAATGACTATCTGTAGACCCACAGCTGCCATTACTTACTGGCAAGTGTAGGGTTCCCCCAGTTCTTTGAAATGGACCATGCCAGCAGCCAATGCCATCCACAGTCTGATCTGCAGTTCTAAATGAACCATGCTGGCCAATGCCAATGCCATCCATACAGTCCCACAGTTTCACCCTTATCCTACCCAGCAGGTCCTTTCATAAAGTTTTGGGTTTCCCAAACCAGTTATTTTAGCATATACAGAGGGCCATAGTTTAAGGTTGGTGGGAGGTAGGTTCAAAAGCAACCTCAGGAAGTACTTCTTCATGAAGAGAGTGATGGAACCATGGAACTGCCTGCCTCAGGAGCTAGTAACATCAATGATGATTAGAGATTTCAAACTTGCATGGGATAGGCATTGTAGACAGGTTAGGTAGCATGCAATGGGGAGGGGAGCCGGGAGTCTTTTGGGTCATTGCTCATGGAGGAATGTTCTTTCACCAAGATTGAAAATAGGAAAAAACAGCAGTTCTCATATTTAAAGTTACTCATCTGCATAACTAGAGAAAGCCTTAAAACTTCCACACTTCAATTGGAACATGAGATAATGTGCATTTTAAACATTTTGCACAACTGTTCAATTTCCAACACAGTTAAAATTAGCACAGTGAGGTGTGGCAATTGTCCGGCTTTCTCCAAGTATGCAGATATGACTGTTCAAATATGAAAACTGCTCTTTCAACTTCCACCTTCTGCACAGCACAATTTGACAACAAGTGACCTGCACATTAACACTAGAAATGCGTGCAGCTGTAGTCAGACACACAGACAATATTATTGCCTCAACCCTGCTGTTAGAGCAATCTACTGATATGGTAACATAACAGCAACAGTCATAATACCATAATCTACACATTATAAGTAGATAATATATTAAATATACATGCATAACAATATGTGGACAGATGAACAGGGAGATGCAGTCAGAGGACACTCGCAATACCCAAGTAATCCATAAGCAGCTTTTAGCTTGAGAGAGTTCAACTTATTTTTCTTTGAACCATATATTTCTGGCCTTGAAGTTACAGCATTCATAGGTATACATAACTCTTAATATCAGTGCTCAATATATACTTGCAAAGAAATAAACAGTGTCTCTGTCCCTTTTGCCAATGCCCCTTACTTTTTAGGGTCCCAATGATTGCGTTGTTCCTTCTATTTACATACTCCTATCTGCCTGTCATAGGGGCGTGTAAATAAAAATGCACAAATCAATCACTGGGCTAAAAAAAGCAAAAGTCTTGGCTATGGGGGACACAAGAATTATTGCATAACACTAATAATAATTATAAATTATGAGTGATACTGCAGCTGCAAGCACCACGGAAACCCAGGACATGAATAACAAACACATGGCCCCTATGTCTGTCATTCATGCCTTGGGGTTGCACAGTGCAGCTATAGTACCAGTAGTGAATATTTTTATTATTATAATTTTCTTGCGTCCCCCTATGGTAGCATCACCCTATATACTGTATATAAATATCAGCCTTGCTTTAGTAGAATGTTACTGCCAGTAAGCCCCCTCCTGATTTAGCTCGTTGTGCTGATTTTGATCTGCAGTAGACAGATTAGAAACTGTCTGCTCTGAGTCTGAAAACCCCTAGCTGTTAAAGCCCCAGACACAACAAGCAGCTGCATCCTGCGTGTTTGTCTTTTTTATTTATTTATTTACGAGATTCACCAGGAAGGCATACTGAGCAACAATGCTCGATTCCAGATGCGACCTGGGGGCCAAGGCCCGGTACATAGCAAAAACATTTGTGCAATACAGTACAGTACATTACAGTAATTAGTTACAGGCAGAATTATACCTGGCAGCCATGGTCAGGAGTTACAGACAGAAACAAGTAAACAATGAGACAGTAGGTTGTACACCCATAAAAGTGGCGATTGAGTTAGCTAGCAGGAGCAGTTGGAGGAGAAATGAGCCTTGAGTAATTGAGTACGATGGCAGGGGTTGTTCTCGTGTCATATGGGGCCGGGTAGGGCGTTCCATAGCTGTGGGATTTGGTATTTAAAAGCTGCCTGACCCTTGGTGGAGCACATGACTGGAACATGGAATAGTCTGGGGTCTGTGCCTCTTAAAGAGTACGCAGGAGGAGGTTGTTGGGAAAGGGTGGATTCCAGGTAGGGAGGGAGGGAGACGGACCAGTATTTGGCAGCGAACCTTGCGCAGTTAATTAATCTGCGATCTTGGAGGGATGGCAGATTGAGGGAGCTATATAACGTGCAGTGGTGAGTGGTTTGCAGGCAGTCTAGGATGAAGTGGCAGAAGGAGTGGAATAGGGTGTCTAGACTTGCCAGAGTGGTAGCTGGTGTGGTAGTGTATACTATGTCCCCATAGTTGAGAACAGGCAGTATCATTTTTTGTACAATGGCTAGTCTCGTTTGCGTGGAGAGGCAGTTCTTGTGATGGTAAAGTGCACCCAGTTTAGGTAGCAGCCTCTTGTGTAGGGAGTTAATGTGAGACGCAAAGTCTAAGTATTGATAGAGCCAGATGCCTAGGTACCTATATCTAGTGCATTGCTCCAGTGGAGACCCTTCCAATGTTTTGAACGGGGGATAGGGGGGTTGTCGGGAGAGTCTTTGATGGGAGCCAAATGTGACCGACACAGTTTTTATTGGATTTAGGAATAGCTGGTTAGTTCTGAACCATAGCTGGATGGCAGAGAAATCCTCCTGAAGGAGAGATGCCACGCTGCAAGCGGAGGGTCCAGCTGCATACAGGACTGTGTCGTCCACATACATTTGAATGGATGAATGGGAGCATACCAATGGGAGGTCATTTAGAAAGATGGAGAAGAGTATGGGTTCTAATACTGAACCTTGGGGGACACCAGATGTTACAGGAAGGGGGTTCGATGTGGGGGAGGCAATTCTGACCGCTTGTTTCCTCTCGGCTAGGTAATCTTGGAACCACTCTGTGGCAGGCGGTGCAAGCCCTGCGTTGATAAGTTTAGAGATGAGTAGGGGATGGGAGATGGTATCGAATGCCTTTGCAAGGTCTATAAAGATGGCTGTGGTTGTATGTCCCTTGTCGATGCTGGCGAGAATGTCTCCTGTGACGCGTAGTAGGGAGGTGACGGTTGAGTGGGCTTTGCGGAATCTGGATTGGTAAGGCGTGAAGAATGAGAAGGCATCCAAGTAATGAGTCAGTTGTGACAAGACTAGTTGTTCCTGTAGTTTGGCCAGTATAGGGAGTAGGGAGATAGGTCGGTAGTTGTCTGGTGAGAAGGGGTCTCCTCCATTGGGGAGGGGAATGACGGTGGCCAATTTCCAGTCCGTGGGCACCTTGCCCAGTGAGAAAGAGAGGTCGAGGAGGGTGGCCATGGGGAAGGCTGTAGCTGGGGCTGACAAGAATAGCATCTTGGTGTCCAAGGATAATGGACATTTGCCTTTGTTGGGGTTCAGAGCATGCAGGAAGCGAAGGACTTCTGCTGGGGAAACTGGTTGGAATGTGAACGGCAGGACTGGGGTGAATATATGGGGGGTCTGGGGGCGGTGGGAGTAGTCCGGGTGTGCTTATCTTGGAAGGAGGCTAGAAGGTTGTCTGCACAGCTGGAGAAGTGGGTGTTAAAGGCTTCAGCTACGCAGATGGGGTCGGAGATGAAGGTGCCCTGTGTTAGTAGTGTTGGCGGAGGGGGTTGGGTGGGGGGCAGAGCAGTGATTTGAGGGATTTCCAAAACTTTGTGGGGTGATTAGAGTTGTTTCTGAATATTGATAGGAAGTACCATTTTTTGGCTTAGCGGATGATTTTTCTGCAGGCATTACGACAGGATTGGTAGATATTAAGGGAGGCCTGGGTGCCCTGCTTCTTATGTGCTTTCCAGGCGTGGTCACTGGCATGGCATAATCTGATTATGTCCGCCGAGATCCAAGGTACATAAGCCCCTCTGACTCTTTCAGTACGCAGGGGAGTGTGCTTGTCCCAAACTTTTAGGAATCTGGTTTTAAATGCCTCAAAGGCTTTGTCAGTGGAAGATGCTTCGGTGATGCAGGACCAATTAATCCTGCCTAGGTCTGCCAGGGGAGCTTCAAGGTCTAAGGAGTTATAGGACCGTGTGTGCAGTGTCTTGGGGGGGGGCAGCGGGACTGTGTACCTTCCTGGTCATGTAGATCATGTGATGATCGCTTAATGAATCAGGAAGCAGGCCTGCGGCCAGAATTCTGTGTGGATGTGAGGTGAGAGCCCAGTCCAGTAGGGAGTGGTTGTTTGTCTTATGATTGAGTCTGGTGGGCTCCCTTATGAGTTGCGTGAGGTTCAGGGCCTTAATCTTGGTCTTCAGGGGGGCTTTTTCATTGCCTAACCAGTTGGCATTATAATCATCTGTGGCATAGAGTTCACCCCCAGTGGCTAGGGATTGCAATGTAATGAGGTGGGAGAGAATATCATCAGTGGGAGTGCCGGGGGGCAGTATGAGCCTGCCACATATGTAGGGGTGGTATACGGAAGTACTAGTTTGATGAGTAGGGAGTCGATGTTTGCTTGGGGAGAGGGGATGTCCACAGTGGTGAACTGCCGTGTGCTGGATACATACATTGCCGTCCCTCCCCCTCTCTTTCTCCCACATCTGTCCTGCCTGATGATTGTGTATCCCGGAATGGACACTTTGGCATCCGTGTGATGTGGTTTCAGCCATGTTTCTGAGATTACCAGGATGTCCGGGTGCAGGGTTAGGGCGATAGGTTGTAAAAACGAGATTTTAGATAGCAGACTGTGGGTATTTAGGTGCAGTATGCGTAGGCCTTTTGGGAGATCGAATAGGGTGGGGGTATGAGATGAGTTAGGGCCTGGGTTCACCTCTATGTCTCCTGATAGGAGCAGGAGAAGGGCAAAGAGATACATTGCTTTAGACTTTAAGGTGGTTCTACTTGTGGTGGGGTTGCAGTGAGCAGTGGTGGCAGATGTACTGCAGAGGGATGATGTGTGCAGGACCGAGAGCCCTGGGTGGAAGGTGCTGAATAGCCCGTAGTGGTTGAAATCCAGGTGTAGCTCTGGCAGGTGATATGATGTAGTATAGTGAGGCTAAGGGGCTATTTGAGGGGGCAGGGCTGGTGAGGGTTCCCTATCTGGTTGGCTTGAGGGTGGAAAGGAGGTTAAGGAGGCCAAGGAGACGAGAGCGATGGTTGTAAAAAGCAGCATCCTGTCCAGTTCTAGTGTCAGCTTGGAGGAAATAGGTATGAAATAGGTATGATCCCTCTGGTGGTGGCAGCTGATAAGCTGCAAATGAGAAAGTGGGCTGATAGGTTTTCGACTGTCACGTGACAACAGCCTATACGTGACAACAGCCTATCCAGCCTATAAAAGGTGGAGCTCACCAAGGCCGGTGGTGGGGGTGGTGGGGTAGAAGCTATGAGAGACAACAGAGGCACTGGGTTCGCTTAGCTAAAACCAACTGCTGTTTGAAATTGAAAATGGCGCTACAGAGCGTCTCCATCTGGTCCCGTACCTGGTGCTTGGGGGGGGGGGTTCCGACGAGCAGGGGAGGGCTGGGCGTCTTCGTAAGCCCTCGCGACCTGGTTCCCAGTTCTGTGGAAGAGACAGTGGTTTTTAAATACTGCGAGGGAGGAGACAATAGAGAACCTTGCAGGTAAGAGAGCTGCTGTAATAGGTATAAAAAAAAAATCAGTGCAGATTACAGACAGTGCAATTGGAGCAGGGACTGCTTTGAAAGGGAGATGGGTGTTAGCCAGGGATGTGTTTGACCACGAGGTAATGGCTTCTGTGCTGGGGAAATGGTGTGGTCGCGCTGAATTGCCGCTTATCGTTCACCGATTCAAGCGACCTGCAAAGTTATGGTGGGCTGTAGTTTAGAGGCTTCCGAGAGCAGCACTCAGTATCCAGGTACTTTCCTGGCGTTAACTTGTAAGCACTCCAACCCCCTTAGCTCCTGCCTTACCTTAACAGCACTCTTTAAAAATTAAAATTAAATTAAAGCTAAAGCTCCTTGCAAACTCAGTTAGTTCCTTGCAAGCTCAGTTTATTTAGCTTGACCCCTAGCCCAGTGCTTGGCGCAGTGCAGCGAGCAGGAGCAGGCGACCCTGACCCCAGTACTTAGCATTAACAGCACTCTTTAAAATTAAAAATTAAAGCTAAAGCTCCTTGCAAACTCAGTTAGTTCCTTGCAAGCTCAGTTTGTTTAGCTTGACCCCGAGCCCAGTACTTGGCAAAGTGCAGAGCAGGAGCAGCAAGCTGAAAAGTAATTACAAGTACCAGCACCCCTGCCCCTTAAAGCTCCAGAGAGGACTGGGGAATTGCAGTGGGGAACAGTTTAAAATTTAAAGTACCTAATAAGCACAGTTAATAACAGGGTAACAACAGGCAGAAATCATCAGGCAAAAAAACAATCAGCACTCCTACGCCGACTCCACACACTCCAGCTATGAGAGACAACAGAGGCGCTGGGTTCGCTTTGCTTTGCTAAAACCAACTGCTGTTTGAAATTGAAAATGGCACTACAGAGCGTCTCCGTCTGGTCCCGTACCTGGTGCTTGGGGGGGGTCCGATGAGCAGGGGAGGGCTGGGTGTTTTCGTAAGCCCTCGCAACCCGGTTCCCAGTTCTAGTGCTTGGGGGGGGTCCGATGAGCAGGGGAGGGCTGGGCGTCTTCATAAGCCCTCGCGACCTGGTTCCCAGTTCTGGTGCTTGGGGGGGGGGGTTGGTGAGCAGGGGAGGGCTGGGCGTCTTTGTAACCCCACCCAACCTCCCTAAAGTAGATTTGGCAGCCTCAGACAGCTAAACAGTTCATTGTAGTTATTTTTGTGTGGATTTACCGAACTTGCTTGCAGGTTCAGAACTTCAGGTCAGGATAGATTTTAGAATAATGACTGGTCACGGTCAGGTCTCTCCTCCATACAGGCAGTCTGTTCGCTGCTTGCTGCTGACTGTGGTTACTGCTGCTTAGCTTTCTTTTAGCTTTTTGTTCATTAAAAAATGAATGACAGTTTAGCTAGCAGCAGTAACAGTGGAAGGGAATCAGCAGACTATCGGTGGCGATGGACAGGTCTTCTAGCTCGCTGCTGGCTGCCAGGAATGATCGCTTGCCTTACTCTCCTCTCCTCTCTAAGCAGGATACGGTGGCCACAGCTGCAATTTCTCACTGGGGCTGTGGAACTCGTCCTCAGCTCTTTCTCTCTCCGGCGCAGGCTAGTTCTCAGAACAAGAATCGGTTTGGCGCTGCAGTGAATTTCAACTCCTCTGACACTCTGGAATTGGTCCTTGGCTGGGCTAAGTGATTTTTAGAGCACCCCAGAGGGCTGTTTTTTATCCCAGCTACGGACCTGAGGGGGGACCAAACATTTCAGGTACCAGGGTGGAGGTGCAAAAAAAACAAGGGACTGAGTGGAGCCTTGCGATTGGCTCCAACGGCAAATCCTGTGATGTCAGGATGTATTACAGTGCACAGCACAGGGGGGATGATGTGGAAACAAAGGGATGGCATCTTGGTGTGGACAGTGGACTGCGTGATTTGGGGAAATCTTGGGCATCGGATGGTGGGGGACAAAAAATAAGAGCAAAGCAGACCATAGCAGAGCAGTGGAGAGGAGCTCAAAATGAAGCCCGAATGCGGAGCGCTCCGCCGAAAGCAGAGCAGTTGAGGAGTATGACAATAAGACACTTTGGGGCATTGGTTTTGCAGTTTTTATGACACTTTCAGGGGCTGAAGACACTCAATTTGTGGCCTTGTGCCTTACAGCACCCATGGGGGTGTGTTAAAACCAGCACAATCAATGCCCCATCATGTCTTATTGCTTACACACAGCTTTTTAGGGTGGTTTGGGATTCTCTTTTGCTCTGTGACAGTCATATTGCACAGGATTAATGAGATGCACAAAACAGGTGATTTGCTACCTTTTATTGGAACAACAGAGGTCCAATAAAAAGTATCAAATCAACTGTTTTGTGCATCTTGTTGTAGAGGGACCAATATGGCAAGAAAAAATGTTGACATCAGAATTAATGAGTAAGATTACTCCACTAAGACAAGCTCCACTTAACATGCTTAACCTGCTAAAGGTGAACCAAAATGTATGTAACATAACACAAGAGCCGTAACCAATCAGAATTTGCTAGCACCAGAAAGGAGGTCTCTCATGGGACATACAGTATATCCTGTGCCTATAGAGTAACAGAGTTCTAGAATTACTTGCCAGAAGTAGCAGTACAGTACTTACAGGACCACTCACCACCACTAGCAGTGTATGATAGCCATGGCAATTCTGACCTACTGGTATTCTTTTTTAGTCTATTAGATTGCCCCTTATCTCCTGACTCGTATGATGCCTTTCATTCCCCAGTCTGACTTTGCTTTAGTTCTTTTTTCCATTACATTTAAAATAATGAAAGGAGCACTCTTTTTAATGTGGCTTGAGCCAGGCTTTCATCACTATCCTCAGCTGTTTTTGTATACCTGTTGTCCTATAGGGTCAGGGAGTTGTAGCTACTGGATATAGGATCGCACCCTCTCTGTGTGGGACAGCTGAGAGGTATGAATCTCACTGTGTAATGTGGGACAGCCTCCTCCCCATGTGACAGAGAAGAGGTATGAACCCCACTCTGTAATGTGGGACAGCCTCCTCTCTATGTAGGTACTGTTCGATGCCTTCCAGGACAGCTTCCTGCTGCAAATGGTCAGTGAACCAACCAGGTTAGGGAATACCCTTGATCTTGTGCTGGCAAATGGGGACTTTGTGAGAGAACTTATAGTGGAGGAACCGCTGTCAGGGAGTGACCACCACTCAGTATGGCTCACATTGGATAGGGGCAAGGAAGGAGTGGAATCTGGCACAATAGTGCTGGACTTCAGGAGGGCCGACTTTGGGAGGATGGGGGAAGTGGTAAAAGGGTACCTGGCCAGAATTCAATCTAGTATGGACACTAACCAGAGGTGGGAGCTCATAAAGCTGGGGATAGTGGAGCAACAAAACCTGCTGCAAAGCCCAGAGCAAGAGGCTGGGCTAAGAAACCGAGCTGGTTGAGCAGGAGGTCATGGAAAGGTATGGAGGAAAGAGCTGCCTTTAGGAAGTACAAGAAAACAGGGAGGGGGAGGACAGGGAGGAGTACTTGACAGAATCGAAGGAGGTGACAAGGGCAGTAAGGGGAGCCAAAGCATCTACGGAACTCAGGCTGGCACAAGGCATTAAGAAGGGGGAGAAGGACTTCTTTAAGTACATCAGGGAGAAAAGGAGCTGTAAGGACCACATAGTAAGGATTAGGAAGGAGGGGGGTTGGGTGGAAGCAGGGTGCGATAAGGCGGAAGCACTAAATGAGTACTTCTGCTCAGTATTTACTAAAGAGAAGAGGGGGGTGACGCCCAAGGTGGGAGAAATGGCAGAAGCAGGGTGGGAAGTGGTGACAGATGGGGAAATCATAGAGAGCAGAGTTCGAGAGGGTTTGAAGGCACTGAGGGTGGACAAGGCGCCAGGCCCAGATGGCATCCACCCCAGGGCTATTGAAGGAGGCTGCAGAGGTCCTTGCAGGACCTTTGGCAGACTCACTTAATGCCTCAATACATTCGGGGTGTGTACCCCAGGACTGAGGACGGCTCATGTGGTGCCTCCACAAGAGTGGCCCCAAGGATGAACTGGGAAACTACAGACCAGTGAGCCTCACATCTGTCGTGGTAAGCTAATGGAGACCATCCTGAAGGAGAGGCTGGGGCCCTCCTAGAGGCAGAAGGACTACAGGACAGCAGACAGCATGGCTTCATATGTGGCAGATCCTGCCAAACCAACCTGGTCGAGTTCTATGACTGAGTAACTAGGCAACTGGACAGGGGCCATGCAGTGGATGTCATGTATCTGGACTTCAGTAAGGCATTCGACTCAGTGCCACATGGAAGGCTGGGAAGGAAGTTAGTAGGCACAGGGGCGGGTGCAAAGCTGGTGAGATGGGAAGGAAACTGGCTGCAGGGAAGGCAACAGAGGGTGGTGGGTGGGGAGCTCTCACACCCAAGAGCAGTGACGAGTGGTGTTCCACAGGGCTCGGTGCTGGGACCAGTGTTGTTTGGGATATTCATTGCAGACATATCATGGGACATCAAGAGCAAGATCAGTCTGTTTGCTGATGATACCAAGGTAGGCGCAGTGGTGGATGACCTAGGGGATGGCAGGGGTTGCAGGATGATCTGGCAAAGCTTGAAACCTGGTCAGACACCTGGCAACCTGAGCTTTAATGCCAAAAAGTGCAAGGTGCTGCATTTTGGGATGAAGAACCCAAGGAGGAGTTACCAGCTAGGGGAGTGCAGCTAGCCCAGACAGAGGAGAAGAAGGATCTGGGTGTGCTCATTACAGGGTCAATGAACAACTTCGGCACAATGTAGGAAGGCAGCTGCAAAGGCCAACAAAATGCTGGGTTGTATTGCAAGAGTATATCCTCGAGGAGGAGGAGTGATTCTGCCACTGTATAGGTCATTAGTTAGACCACACCTGGAGTACTGCGTGCAGTACTGGCGTCCGTATCTGAAGAGGGACATTAAGTTACTGGAGGGGGTGCAGCGCAGAGCGACAAAGATGATCAAGGGGCTGAGGGACTTATCAAATGAGAGGAGGTTGAAGGAGTTGAACATGTACTCACTGGAGGAGAGGAGAGACAGGGGTGACATGATTGAAACCTTTAAATACATGAAAGGAATAAACAAGACAAGTACAGAGAGGCTGTTCAAAGTAAGGAAGGGGAGGACACCAGGGGCCATGATATGAGACTGGAGCGAGGAAGGTTCAGGAGGGAGATGAGGAGACACTTTTTTACAGAGAGGGTGGTGGCTGGGTGGAATGCGTTACCTGCTGAAGTGGTATGCAGTAGAACAGTGGACTGCTTCAAATGAGGATGGGACAGGACAAGGGGGAGGGTTAATGAAAAGGAAGGGTGGAAGGGAGGGGCAGCTGCAGAATAAGGGGTGCTAGCTGCACATTCGAGCAGACTTGATAGACCTCTAGGCCTTTATCTGCCAGCAAATTTCGTATGTTCGTAGGACAGCGGAGAGGTATGAATCCCACTGTGTAATGTGGGACAGCACCCTCTCCATGTGGATCAGCTGAGAGGTATGAATCCCACTGTGTAATGTGGGACAGCCTCCTCCCCATGTGACAGCGAAGAGGTATGAAGCCCACTCTGTAATGTGGGACAGCCTCCTCTCTATGTGGGACAGCTGAGAGGTATGAATCCCACTGTGTAATGTGGGACAGCACCCTCTCCGTGTGGGACAGCTGAGAGGTATGAATCCCACTGTGTAATATGGGACAGCACCCCCTCCATGTGGGACAGCTGAGAGGTGTGAATCCCACTGTGTAATATGGGACAGCACCCCCTCCATGTGGGACAGCTGAGAGGTATGAATCCCACTGTGTAATGTGGGACAGCACCCTCTCCATGTGGGGCAGCTGAGAGGTATGAATCCCACTGTGTAATGTGGGACAGCACCCTCTCCATGTGGGACAGCTGAGAGGTATGAACCCCACTGTGCAATGTGGGACAGCAGCCTCTCTGTGTGGGACAGCTGAGAGGTAGGAATCACTCTGTGTAATGTGGGACAGCACCCTCTCCATGTGTGACAGCTGAGAGGTATGAATCCCACTGTGTAATGTGGGACAGCACCCTCTCCATGTGGGACAGCTGAGAGGTATGAATCCCACTGTGTAATGTGGGACAGCACCCCCTCCATGTGGGACAGCACCCTCTCCATGTGGGACAGCTGAGAGGTATGAATCCCACTGTGTAATGTGGTACAGCGCCCTCTCCATGTGGGACAGCTGAGCGGTATGAATCCCACTGTGTAATGTGGGACAGCACCCTCTCCATATGTGACAGCTGAGAGGTATGAATCCCACTGTGTAATGTGGGACAGCACCCTCTCCATGTGGGACAGCTGAGAGGTATGAATCCCACTGTGTAATGTGGGACAGCACTCCCTCCATGTGGGACAGCACCCTCTCCGTGTGGGACAGCTGAGAGGTGTGAATCCCACTGTGTAATGTGGGACAGCGCCCTCTCCGTGTGGGACAGCGGAGAGGTGTGAATCCCACTGCGTAATGTGGGACAGCGCCCTCTCCGTGTGGGACAGCGGAGAGGTGTGAATCCCACTGCGTAATGTGGGACAGCGCCCTCTCCGTGTGGGACAGCGGAGAGGTGTGAATCCCACTGCGTAATGTGGGACAGCGCCCTCTCCGTGTGGGACAGCGGAGAGGTGTGAATCCCACTGTGTAGTGTGGGACAGCACCCTCTCCGTGTGGGACAGCGGAGAGGTGTGAATCCCACTGTGTAGTGTGGGACAGCACCCTCTCCCTGTGGGACAGCTGAGAGGTATGAACCCCACTGTGTAATGTGGAACAGCAGCCTCTCCCTGTGGGACAGCTGAGAGGTAGAACCCCACTGTGCAATGTGGGACAGCAGCCTCTCCCTATGGGACAGCTGAGAGGTATGAATCCCACTGTGTAATGTGGGACAGCAGCCTCTCCCTGTGGGACAGCTGAGAGGTATGAATCCCACTGTGTAATGTGGGACAGCAGCCTCTCCCTGTGAAACAGCTGAGAGGTATGAACCCCACTGTGTAATGTGGGACAGCAGCCTCTCCCTGTGGGACAGCTGAGAGGTATGAACCCCACTGTGTAATGTGGGACAGCACCCTCTCTGTGTGAAACAGCTGAGAGGTGTGAACCCCACTGTGCAATGTGGGACAGCACCCCCTCCACGTGGGACAGCTGAGAGGTATGAATCTCACTGTGTAATGTGGGACAGCACCCTCTTCATGTGGAACAGTTAAGAGGTATGAATCCCACTGTGTAACGTGGGACAGCAGCCTTTCCGTGTGGGAGAGCTGAGAGGTATGAATCCCACTGTGTAATGTGGGACAGCACCCCCTCCATCTGGGACAGCTGAGAGGTATGAATCCCACTGTGTAATGTGGGACTGCACCCCCTCCGTGTGGGACAGCTGAGAGGTATGAATCCCACTGTGTAATATGGGACAGCACCCCCTCCATGTGGGACAGCTGAGAGGTGTGAATCCCACTGTGTAATATGGGACAGCACCCCCTCCATGTGGGACAGCTGAGAGGGTATGAATCACTGTGTAATGTGGGACAGCACCCTCTCCATGTGGGGCAGCTGAGAGGTTTGAATCCCACTGTGTAATGTGGGACAGCACCCTCTCCATGTGGGACAGCTGAGAGGTATGAACCCCACTGTGCAATGTGGGACAGCAGCCTCTCCGTGTGGGACAGTTGAGAGGTATGAATCCCCTTGTGTAATGTGGGACAGCAGCCTTTCCATGTGGGAGAGCTGAGAGGTATGAATCCCACTGCGTAACGTGGGACAGCACCCTCTACATGTGCAACAGCTGAGAGGTATGAATATCACTGTGTAATGTGGGACAGCAGCCTCTCCGTGTGGGACAGCTGAGAGGTGTGAATCCTACTGTGCAATGAATGCTCTTGCAGGATTGCCCCTGACTCGGGCAAAAATGGCTCCCGCTGAGTGAGTGGCTTGGCTGGATAAGCCAGCTGGCCATGCTTCTTCTCCTGCCTTAGCTGAAGCGCTGAAGCCAGGATTGCCCCTGACTCGGGCAAAAGCAGCTCCCGCTGACCAAGCAGCTTGGCTGGAGAAGCCAGTCAGCCACGCTTTTTCCCCTGCCCGGGCCTAAAGTGCTCCAGCCAGGATTGCTCCTGACTCGAGCAAAAGCAGCTCCCATTGACCGAGTGACCTGGCTGGAGAAGCCAGTCGGCTGTGCTTCTTATCCTGCCCGCGCCAAAGTGCTCAAGCCGGGATTGCCCCCGACTCAGGCAAAAGCGTCTCTTACTGATCGAGCGGCTTGGCTGGAGAAGCCAGCTGGCTGTGCATCTTCTCCTGCCCACATCGAAGTGCTCAGGCCAGGATTGCCCCTGACTTGGGCAAAAGCGGCTCCTGCTGACAGAGCGGTTTGGCTGGAGAAGCCAGCCGGCCGTGCTTTTTCTCCTGCCCACGCCCAAGCGCTCAAGTCATGTATGACCTCAGACTTTGCCAGGCCAAAACCTGAACCTCTGATTGACTGCCGCCAGTGTTGCCAGCATGTAATTGGCTGACACAGCTGCGGCTTGCTCATGGATTGGTCCAGCTTTCCTCTCCATATTTTCAATGGCAGCGGCTCTTTCTATGAGCCCTGTGCTCCTCCTATTCACTATTATTTCACTGTTTATTTGACTGTGGGAATTGTGTACATTTTTGTGCAATAGAGCTAGTTCTACCATGGGAATTGTGTGATAAGTTTGTGGGACTACTGTTAAAAGCACAGTAAATGTAACTTTAAGGCTCAGTATTGAATAGTGAAGTAACTCAGCTCTTACATAGATACATAGATACATAGACAGTGTCGGCAGATAAGGGCCTATGGCCCACCCAGTCTGCCCATTTGAGCTTGTAAGTTCAGTTTATGTTTTCCTAGAAGTCTGTTGCCCCTTACCCCTGACCTCCAGAATTCCTTCATGTCTATCCCATGCATTCTTAAATCCTGTGATTGTTTCAGCCCCCACCACTTCCTCTGGCAGGGTGTTCCACTTATCCACCACCCGTTCTGTGAAGAAATTCTTCCTCATGTTTCCTCTGAATCGTCCTCCCTCCAACTTCATCCCATGCCCTCTAGTCCTGGTACATCTTTTTCGCTTAACAATAGTGTATTCTTGCACCCTGTTCCTCCCTGTGAGATACTTGTATATCTCTATCATATCCCCTCTCTCCCTCCTCTCCTCCAGGGAGTACATGTTCAGTTCCTTCAACCTGTCTTTATAGGACTTGTGATGCAATCCATGCACCATCATTGTTGCCCTCCTCTGAGCCTTCTCTACCCTGTCTATGTCCTTACGTAGGTATGGTCTTCAGAACTGCACACTGTACTCCAGGTGAGGCCTCACTAGTGTCTTGTATAGCGGAATTATGACCTTCCTTTTCCTGCTGGTGATGCCCCTGCCTATACATCCCAGCATCCTATTTGTTTTACCTGCTGCCTTGTCACACTGTTTCCCTACCTTGAGGTCATCAGAGATGATAACCCCAAGATCCCTTTCCTGCTTGGTGCATGCTATATCCTCACCCCTCAACTGATATATTGTGCCAGGGTTTTTGTGCTCCATATGCATTATCTTGCACTTCTTTGCATTGAATTTAACTGCCAAACCCCTGACCATTCTTCAAGTTTCTGCAGGTCCCTTCTCATTCTGTCTACACCCTCTGGTGTGTCTACTCTGTTACAGAGCTTTGTGTCATCAACGAACAGTGAAATTCTGCTTCTAGGTCCTCGCCTAATGTCACTGATGAAGATGTTGAATAGGACTGGTCCCAGCACTGATCCCTGTGGTACCCCACTGGTCACTCTTCCTCTGTGGAGTGACAGCCATTTACCACCACCCTCTGTGTCCTGCCACCCAGCCAGTTACCTACCCACCACACTACTGTCCTGCCCACACCCATATTCCCCAGTTTGTGTAGTAGTCTTCTGTGGCACAGTGTCAAAGGCCTTGCTAAGTCCAGATAGGCCATGTCCACTGCCCTACCCTGATCCACCTCCTAGTCACCCAGTCAAAAAATTCAATGAGGTTGGTCTAACATGACCTCCCCTGGTGAAACCATGCTGCCTTGGGTCCTGTAGTCCATTGACAACCAGATGTTCCACTAATCTCTTCTTCAGTAGTGCTTCCATGATCTTCCCACTACTGAGGTGAGGGCTGACTGGTCTGTAGTTCCCTGCTTCCTCTTTGTTCCCGCTTTTGTATAAAGGGACTACATCTGCTGTCCTCCAGTCTTTGGGTACCTCCCTGTTTCCAGTGATCGACTAAACAGGATAGCCAGAGTTTCAGCCACCACCTCTCTTAGTTCTTTAAGGAACTAGGGACACCCCATCTGGCCCCATTGCTTTATCAACTCTTATTACTTCCAGTTCCTTCAGGACCCTTTCTCGTGTAAAGGGACTTGTGTCCATTTCTGCACCATTCTCACCCCTTGTACTCCCTTCAGACCCATTACCCTCCTCTTCCTCAGTAAAGACTGAGCAGAAATACCTGTTCAATATGTCAGCTTTACTGTTGTCATCCTCCACGCAGCCCCCATCCTCCCCTTCAGTCTCACTATCCCTCCCTTTGTCTTTCTTTTTTCACTTATGTACCTGTAAAAGGTTTTGTCCCCTCTACCCACTGATTTTGCAATGTGTTCTTCTGTGTGAGCTTTGGCTTCCCTTACTGACCTCCCTGCCTCCCTTTGCTTCTCCCTGGTACTTCTCCCTATCCTTCTGCCTGTGTCTTTTTGTATTGCCTGAATGCAATCTTTGGCTTTCACTTTCTTTTGCTACCTCTTTGGAAAACCATAATGGTCTCCTCTTCCTTTCCTCTTGCTAACCTGCTTAATGCATAATTTTGTTGTTCTTGTAATCCCCATTTAAATACCTTACCTGTTCCTCAACCCTTGATCCTGTCCCATTCCCTTAATGCCTCTTTCAAGTATCTCCCCATTTTCCCAAAGTCTGCCCCCCTAAAATCCAGGATACGTGTTTTTGTGTGGTTTGGTGCTGCTCTTTCTGTGATTTCAAACCACAATAACTGGTGGTCACTGTTCCCCAGGTGCTCCCCCACTGTTACCCCCATCACACTGTCCCTGTTTGTGAGCACAAGGTCCAGTATTGCCTTCTGCTGAGTTGGTTCCATAACCAGTTGCTTGAGGAAGGCACCTTGAAGGGAGTCCAGGATAAATCTGCTCCTAGTTGATGCTGCTGCTGGGATGCTCCAGTCCACGTCTGGAATATTGAAGTCTCCAACCAGTACTACCTCACCCTTGTCTGCCATCCTTTGGAAGGCTAGCATCAGCTCCCTATCTGTTTCTTCCTCCTGGGCTGGTGGTCTATAGACCACACCTGTGCGGATGGCTGTCCCCATTTTCCTTTCCAGCTTAACCCACAGTATCTCTCCCCCATTTTGTTCCTCCTGGATCTCTGTGGCCCTTATGTCATTTTCACATACAGTGCCACTCCTCCTCCCTTCCTGCCTGCTCTGTCTCTTCTGAATATGTTGTAGCCAGGTATGGCTATCTCCCGTCATGGTTATCATTACACCAGGTTTCAGTGATGCCACAATGTCCAGGTCTGACTGCAACATGACAGCCTCCAGATCTTCCATCTTGTTGCTAAGGCTCCTGGCATTTGCACACATGGCTTCCATGATTTGACCTCCCTAGACTGTTTGCTGTTCTACTCCAGCCCTTCCTTGGTTGTCCTTTATCCTGGTTCTCCTTGCTGTCTGCTCTTCTGCTGAATTTTGCCTCTTTTCTGCCTATCCACCTCTTGGGCACTAATCTCCATGTTTTGCACACTGCTTTTGAAGAGATAGCCACTCCTCTGGTTCCTGGTTCCACTGCTAGCTGTGGGGGTGAACAATGAGTACACCCTCCTTGCTGGCCTGCCCCCTTTGCTAGTTTAAATGCTGTCATATGGCATTTAAACTTATCTTGAGTGCTTGGATTCACCTCCAGGATGGATGCAGGCCATCAGGCTTGAACAAACCTCCATCCCTCAAGGTGGGTCCCCAGTCACCAATGAATTCAAACCCTTCCTCACAGCACCAGTTCTTCAACCATGAGTTAAAGTTCCTGGTGCATGCACTCCTATGCTCTCCCTTGCCTCTCGCAGGTAGTACCTCTGAGAAAGTGACAGAATTAGCTACTTGCTTGGGCCCCTCCCCAATTTCCTAAACTCTTCCTGAACTTCCTTTGGCTCCCCATTTGCCAGGTCATTAGTACCTAGGTGGATAATGACATCAGCTCACCCTCCCGTCTTGCCTTCCCAGTGATCCCCAGGATCTTCCTTCCATCCCTCCATGCTGTGGCACCTGGTGGCACCTCACCTTCCTGTCCTCCCCCTCCTGTGTTCCTAGCTGGATCCCTCTTATGATGGAGTCCCCCACCAGGATTCGCTTCCTCCTCCTCTGGGGTCCACTGCTTTCCCCGCTGAGGTGACCTACTTGTCTAACCTCCACATCCTTTCCTTCCACTTCTCTGGGTACCTCTATTTGGTTGACCTCGTTTGCCAGAGTGGCATATGAGTTCTTGAGTGGAATAGGATCTGGGATGTGCCTCTGCCTGACCGCTCTAACCCTCCCTGAGCCCACTGTCATCCAAGTGCTCCTGGTTCTACCGGCATCCTTTGAGAGGCAGTTGCATTGGACTGGGTGGTCTCTGGTTGGGGTGATGGTACTCTGACCCGGTTACTTCGCTCTAGGTCTGGCTACACTCATCCATGATCCAGAAGATGCATGCAGATAGGGCAGCACCTCAGTGTCCAGGAGTCTGCTCTTGAATATGGCTGCCCCACAGCCACTGCATTGCACTACTCCCCCACATTATTATACTGCAATTACTGCTATTCCACTACTTGTCTGCTACTGAAGTTCTCTAGCTCCTTTTTATTAATTTACTGTCCTAAAAATCCTGCTACTGATCCTTAGATAATTTTCTTTAAAAAAAAAACAATAAATAAATAAATGGTCAAACACTTGTGCTGAGGAGGGCTTCTTCCCTTTATGCCCCTCCTACTTCACACCCTTACTATACCCTGTGTTTAGCTCCTGTCAATCAGATTTAACAGGGCATATAATTAAGAGTTGGGGAAGAGTGAAATTTGCAGCAATTAAAGACAGCACAGAATTACACCACCACTACGTTTTAAATTTTCAACAGCCCCAAAACAATTCTAAGTAAAGACAATAAAGAAAGTACAGTGTCACTAAAAGCCCACAATCTAAGTTTAAAAGAAAAATAGCAATTACCAGTTACTCTAAAGCACTGAATTGAATATGTTTCCTTCTTTCCCCTTCTGGCTTCTTCTGGGGGATTGTGCTTGTTTTAATTTTCCTTTTTACACAGTAACTATTTTGGGGGTAAAATAAAATAGTGTTTTCCTACCTCCTTCTGATGCTCCCACTGTTTCTGTTCTAAGCCTCAGCCCCTAGGCTGCCTTTGAACCTTTCTCTTTGGTCCATTGACTCGTACTATGACAAATCCATTTTGGAGCTGGTGCCAGTCTAACGACACCCCCCCACCTGTCCTAGCTGCTAATTACTCTGTCTCTCTTTGTCCCAGTACTCCTAGCCCTCCGATTTAACCTGCTACCTCCCCCTTCTCCTGCCCCCATCTAAACTGCTTTAACCCACCCCCCCTGTCTGCGGCCTTTATCTGACGTCCTCCCTCTTGTTCTTCCCTTACAGGATTGCCTCTGACTCAGGCAAAAGTGGTTCCCGTTGACCGAGTGGCTTGGCTGAAGAAGCCAGCTGGCCGCGCTTCTTCTCCTGCCTGCGCTGAAGTGCTCACACAAGGTACAACTTCAGACTTTGCTGGGGCCAAAGCCTGGACCTCTGATTGGCTGCCACCTGTGTTGCCAGCGCGTGATTGGCTGACACAACTGTGGCTTGCTCATGGATTGGTCTGGTTTTCCTCTCCATATTTTCAATGCTGGCTGCGCATTCTACAAGCCCTCTGCGTCTCCTATTCATTATTATATCACGGTTTATTTAGTCCCACCCACCCACCGGGCCCTGACCTTTATTAAATGCTTTAACTTTTGGAGCACATCCCACCTCCTTTACTCCATTGATCCTTCCTGCTGATCACCTCCACCTTTGTAGGGCAGTTTTTCATATCCTCTTCTTATCGCCCCGTCCACCAATCCAACTTTCTTCAAGCAACTCACTTGCTACCAGTTTGCCACGCTATCGGCGATATCACTGCTCCCAAAGGAAGACTGGCAGCAAATCTATAGCTGCCAATCCCACCCTCCCTGCAATTTCATTGCAGCCCAAAACTCGTCGAGCTGCACAAAACCTTCACACCACACCACTATCCAGACGTACAAGCCCCACAGTATTAGGGCTCTAACTTGCAACTCTTATTAGAGGTGTTCTTACAATTTAAGCCAACCCAGTAAGTCCCTCATGGTAATCGCCTGTTTTGCTACCATCATGTCCCCAGAGAGGGCACTTGTATTAAGTGACGCACTACCAGTCACCATCCTAACCTTCTTGGGCCCACTAACACAAACTACCCGCTCATCAGCCAAGTCAGTGCCGCAGTGCAATGCCTGGTATGCCTATAGCACAGTAACCCTTTCCTATAGAAACAGCTTCCATGTCACTCCATGGTTATGGGTGGCTTGCACATATAAGGGGCGGGTGGTGCAACAATCTGACTGGCTGCCCTCCCTGGCCCTCTCACCTGGGATTTTCAGCTTGCAGGATAAATACCCTACCTACAGCAACCAGACAAGGTGAACTAAACACTACAACAAACAACTAAAAGAATACGTATGCCGCCTAGCATTACTGCTATTACTGCTCTCAGGTAGTATTCACCTCAACCCAGGCTGAGGACAGCTGAGAGGTATGAATCACTCTGTGTAATGTGGAACAGGACCCTCTCCATGTGGGACAGCTGAGAAGTATGAATCCCACTGTGTAGTGTGGGACAGCACCCTCTCCATGTGGGACAGCTGAGAGGTATGAATCCCACTGTGTAATGTGGGATAGCACCCTCTCCATGTGTAACAGCTGAAAGGTATGAATCCCACTGTGTAATGTGGGACAGCACCCTCTCCATGTGGGACAGTAGAGAGGTATGAATCCCACTGTGTAATGTGGGACAGCACCCTCTCCATGTGGGACAGTTGAGAGGTATGAATCCCACTGTGTAATGTGGGACAGTACCCTCTCTGTGTCAGACAGCTGAGAGGTATGAATCCCACTCTGTAATGTGGGATAGCACCCTCTCCATGTGGGACAGCTGAGAGGTATGAATCCCACTGTGTAATGTGGACAGCACTCTCTCCATGTGGGACAGATGAGAAAATATGAATCCCACTGTGTAGTGTGGGACAGCACCCTCTCCATGTGGGACAGTTGAGAGGTATGAATCCCACTGTGTAGTGTGGGACAGCACCCTCTCCATGTGGGACAGTTGAGAGGTATGAATCCCACTGTGTAATGTGGGACAGCACCCTCTCCGTGTGGTACAGTTGAGAGGTATGAATCCCACTGTGTAATGTGGGACAGCACCCTCTCCGTGTGGGACAGCTGAGAGGTATGAATCCCACTGTGTAATGTGAGATAGCACCCTCTCCATGTGTAACAGCTGAAAGGTATGAATCCCACTGTGTAATGTGGGACAGCACCCTCTCCATGTGGGACAGATGAGAGGTATGAATCCTACTGTGTAATGTGGGACAGCACCCTCTCCAAGTGTAACAGCTAAGAGGTATGAATCCCACTGTGTAATGTGGGACAGCACCCTCTCCATGTGGGACAGCTGAGAGGTATGAATCTCACTGTGTAGTGTGGGACAGCACCCTCTCCATGTGGGACAGCTGAGAGGCATGAATCCCACTGTGTAATGTGGGACAGCACCCTCTCTGCGTGGGACAGCTGAGAGGTATGAATCACTCTGTGTAATGTGGGACAGCTATGAGGTATAAATCCCACTGTGTAATGTGGGACAGCACCCTCTCCATGTGGGACAGCTGAGAGGCATGAATCCCGCTGTGTAATGTGGGACAGCACACCCACCATGTGGGACAGCTGAGAGGTTTGAATCCCACTGTGTAATGTGGGACAGCACCCTCTCCATGTGGGACAGCTAAGAGGTATGAATCCCACTGTGTAATGTGGGACAACACCCTCTCCATGTGGGACAGTTGAAGGGTATGAATCCCATTGTGTACTGTGGGACAGCACCCTCTCTGTGTGGGACAGCTGAGAGATATGAATCACTCTGTGTAATGTGGGATAGCACCCTCTCCGTGTGGGACAGCTGAAAGGTATGGGATACACTTTCTTCGTGTGGGGAAGCGAGAGGTATGAATCCACCGTGTAATGTGGGACTGCACTCCTTCATGTGATTAGTTAAGAGTAATATCAGGGTGGGATGTTTCTTTTCATGGGATAAGAGAGGCATATCTCGCCAGGGGATACACCTCTCCATGTGGGATAGCTGGAGAGAAAACTGTATGTGGGACAGCACCCTCCATACCGCCCAGCTGTCCCACATGGAGGGGGTGCTGTCCCACATTACAAGTGGATTCATACCTCTCAGCTGTCCCACATGGAGGGGGTGCTGTCCCACATCACACAGTGAGATTCATACCTCTCAGCTGTCTCACATGGAGAGGGTGCTGTCCCACATTACACAGTGGGAATCATACCCCTTAGCTGTCCCACATGGAGAGGGTGCTGTCCCACATTACACAGTGGAATTCATACCTCTCAGCTGTCCTACATGGAGAGGGTGCTGTCTCACTTTACACAGAAAGATTCATACCTCTCAGCTGTCCCCCAAGGAGAGGGTGCTGTCCCACATTACACAGTGGGATTCCTACCCCTTAGCTGTCCCACATGGAGAGGGTGCTGTCCCACATTACACAGTGGGATTCATACCCCTTAGCTGTCCCACATGGAGAGGGTGCTGTCCCACATTACACAGTGATTCCACCCCAGCTGTCCCACATGGAGACGGTTCTGTCCCACATCACACAGTGAGATTCATACCTCTCAGCTGTCCCACATGGAGAGGGCGCTGTCCCACATTACACAGTGGGAATCATACCTCTCAGCTGTCCCACACAGAGAGGGTGCTGTCCCACATTACACAGTGGGATTCCTACCTCTCAGCTGTCACACATGGAGAGGGTGCTATCCCACATTACACAGTGGGATTCCTACCTCTCAGCTGTCCCACATGGAGAGGGTGCTGTCCCAAATTACACGCTGGGATTCCTACCTCTCAGCTGTCCCACATGGAGAGGGTGCTGTCCCAAATTACACGCTGGGATTCATACCTCTCAGCTGTCCCACACGGAGAGGGTGCTGTCCCACATTACACAGTGGGATTCATACCTCTCAGCTCTCCTACATTGTGAGGGTGCCATCCCACACTACACAGTGGGATTTATACCTCTCAGCTATCCCACATGGAAAGGGTGCTGTCCCATCCTGAACAGTGTAACTCATACCTTTCACTTATTTCATACTGCATGGTTGGATTTAAACTGGTCATGTGTCCTGCATAGTACAGAGAGATTAACAGTTTTCCACTTACCTCTTTAGAAAACATCTCCATTTGATCAGAGGCACAGTTATAACGGAGCAGCTTCCAATCAAACTGGAAAGAAGCACAAACAATTTTTTTATTTTAGATTTTACAATATGCTGAACAGGTACATTTGACATCAAATAGAAAACAACATGTCCAGTTCATTTAAAACACTAATCTAGCATGAAATATGAGAGCCTCGAAAAGGACATACATTATAGCTGGTTAAAGAAGTACTACAATTAAAATTTGCAAAAACATATATTGTGCGGAGTGCTGTGATTTGTGTGCGTAGTCCTAGTGTGTCCTTCCCTTTCTTTGGTATTAGGATTTTTTTTTTAATTTGCCTACTAGTTTTATGGCCCCAGGGGATCTCCAAGTTATCATATTTTATTGCACTTCTTTTTTCTACAATGCCTCCTGTCCCATGTGACAGTGATGCCAGGACCATGGATTCAGCAAGTAGTGATTTAAAGTCAATTTTACAGCATTAGAGCTATGATTTTAAGTACCTTCCTGGATCTGATGAAATAAAGCTACATTTACAGTATAGCAAACACCAGATGGATAATTAAGTGGGTTACTCTGTAAGGAAACAGCTAGAGGCTTCACTAATTGTAGCATTGATGACCTGGGGAGATTTGTGTGCTATTTATGGCTGTGTGCAGGTTGATGAACTGAAAAGCTTTAAAAACAAAACATTTACTCCTGCTAGCAAGACCTAGTTGCATACCTAGAAAACAAAAAGGTTTAATTAGAAAAAGTTATTTAAGTGAGGCCATTCAATCAGGCTCCTAACAACAGACTGATGCTGCAGCAGCTTTCACTGACTGATTCAGTGGTCCCGGATTCATCACTGTCACATGGGACAGGAGATATTACAGGAAAAAGAAGAGCAATAAAAAATTCAAACATGGAGATCCCCAGGGTTCATAAAACTAGTAGGCAAATTTGGAAAAAAAATCCTAATGGCAAGCAAAGGGATGGACGCACTAGGAATACACACACACATCTGCACCTATATGAGAAAGGTCTGAGGTGCCCGGGGAGAGGCTAATGAGATACATTGATGTGTCCCTTCATTTTAACTGTTAAGTGGGGGGATATGTGGCTAGGGAAGAGAGGGTAGATAAAGGTATGGACAGGTCCCTAGGAAACACTCCCCTGAAAACGGAAGATAGGCTCAGGAGGGGGGATGCCTGGGGGGGCGGGGAATAGGTGGAATGCCATCTGCGTCAAGGCCCAAAGCCTATGCAAACAAATTGTCAATTTAGAGACTCTAATAGCATGTGAGGACTTAGACATCCTCCTTGCCAATCAAACTTATCTCAGGAGATAATGTTTACACAAATAAACAAGGCATTTTAGAAGCACTCAGTAAACACTTGCCACTGCTGGCCTAGCCTTTGATATCTCTCCCAGTAGGAAATTGCTCCATTAGCAAATTAACAACGACACACAATAACCTCCTACCAATACCCCTACCCACTCAACCAACTTTAGCTTCAGTCCAGTCACACTCAAACAGGTAGAAGACTTTCTAACCTTCTTAGATACCACAAAAAGTGCAGGAACTGACCAAATTGACCCCTACTTTTTTAAAAGTAGGCTATTACCTACTGGCCCTGCCTATCACTTACCTCTTCAACATGTCCCTCGCTGAAGGGACCCTCCCAACTGTGTGAAAACAAACCATGTTATCCCACTACTCAAATCTAGTGATCTGAGTGACTTAAACAACTGCAGACCAGTTTTGTTATGACCCATTTTGTCAATCTCATCGAAAAACTGGCCAATTCTCAATTACAAATACACGGGCTCTCATAATCTTTTAAATCCATTGCACTTTGGTTTTAGGCTTATTCATAGCACTGTCTCTGCATTAGCCAGGGTCACTAACACTGTGAAACTGCACTTGATGCTAAAAATCATGTAGGTACACTTTTCCCTAGACCTAAGCAAAGCTTTTGATACTGTGGACCACGATGTGTTATTGACCATGTTGTGAAACCTTTAGGTTAGATGACTCTGCATTAAAATGGTTTTCCTGTTACCTTATTTATTTTTTTTTTATCTATTGTAGTCTAGGATTACAATACCTTTGAGCCAAGGCCCTTTTACAAAGGTTCCATGTCAAGAGAGTACAAACATATTAGGCTAAGCTACGTTGGCCTCAATATAGCACAAAACCCCAACATTAATAAAGAGTTTAGAAACAACATCCATTAGTTCAAGTGATACATCACAGTAATAAAGTAGTGAATCACATAGGTTGGGATAGGTTCAGAGATCTATAAGGAGTTGGGGGGAAGGGTTGGAGAAAGGAAGGGGTGGGCAGCAGCCAAAAGAAACTAGAATAGGTTCACAGCATTGTCATAGAACAAAGGAGAGGGGTGGTGGACCACAAGGGGAAGAATGGAAGTTAGGAGAGGCAATCACAGGAACTGGAGGCAGTGAGATGAAGATGTAGACTTGATTTGAAAATGCCCAATGAAGAGGTGGAGGTGATATGAGTGCTGAGGGCATTCATCCAGGTGGGAGCACGGTGTGCAAAGGATCTTTGACCCAGAGATGTGCGGCACCGAGGAATTTGTAGGAGCTGTTGTTCAAACACTCTGGTATGATGTGGATTAGAAACAGGGTGCAGGGGGGCTTGGACACTAGGTGGGGTAAGGCCCAAGGTAGTTTTTTTCGCCATCAGACAGGTTAGGTACTTAATTCAGTTAGCGAGTTGAAACCATCCTGATTGGGGTTAGAATTCACATGTATGTGAGTTGGTGGGCTCCAGTGAGCAGTCGGCAGGTCTTATTTAGGGAGGTCATTATACGCCTGAGGGCGGTAGTAGTGGCAGAGCCACAGACTATGAGGCCATAGTCTATGACGGAGACCACCGAGCTCTGAATGGCCATCTTTAATGCTCCTTGGGTGATGTGTTGCTTGTTGCGGTAGAGAATTCCAATGCGTGCGTTTACAACTCTGGCAACGTTATTGATGTGGATCCCATATGACAGACAATGGTCGAGAGTGATACCAAGCTATTTAAAGGATGTCACTTGTTTGAGGATATGACCAGCACTTGTTTTGATGTCAAAAGAGTATCGCCTGTATTTGTTTTGTGAGCTGCAGAAGAGCATAGATTTAGTCTTTTTGTGATTTAAAACCAGTTTATGTAAAGCGAACGTTTTCAACAGAGGAGAAAGCGAGTTGAAGGTTGTGAATTAATGGTTTTGGGTCTTTATGTGGGGTGAGTAGCACAGCATCGTCAGCATAAAGGATAATTATTTCTGGGCAGGATTTTGGGAGAGAGTTTAGGAAAAGACTGAAAAGTAGAGGGCCCAGTATTGAGCCCTGGGGACGCCAGAGCGGACTGGCTTGGAGTCAGAGACTAGACCTGAGATTCTGACTCTTTGTGAGCGCTGGTCAAAGTAACTATTGAACCATGTAGTAGAGTTCTGGGAGAGACCGGCATTCAGTAGCTGTATGGAGAGTAGGCCATGGTGGATAGTGTCAAAAGCCTTGGTCAAGTCAGTGTATATGGCTCCAGTTAGATGGCCTTTGTCCATTGAGTCATGAAGGGCTCCAGTGAACTCAAGGAGGACTGTTGAGGTGCTGTGCCCTTGCCTGAAACCGTGCTGTTGTGGGCATAGGATGTTATATTTGTCCAAGTAGTCTGAAAGCTGGTCAGCTACAATGCGCTCAAGGGCCTTGGAGAGGGGGGGCCGTATAGAGATTGACCGGTAGTTTCCCAGGATTGACGTATCACCCCTTTTGAAGACTGGAGTGACAGTAACAGATTTCCATTTGTTTGGGAACTGACTGAGGTTGAGCGAGAGGTTGAAGAGTCTAATAAGCGGGCGCAGGATCTCTTCTAGGGTGAGGGATAGCAGTTTAAGGTCCAGCGAGTCTCCACTGGCTCTGGACTTGGAGACAGCCCTTTTTACATATTTGCAGACATCATCTGCCTTGACTCTTTTGAAGTGGAAAGGTGGATGACCTGAGGGGGTAGGGAGAGTGGTTGTTGCAGGGGAGTCAGTTTCCGAGGAAAAATCTGGGGGGAGGACACCAGTGAGGTCAGTGAAGGCTGCATTGAAGTTGTTTGCTATGTCCAGAGGGTCAAGGGTGGTAGTACCATCAATAGTCAGTAAGGTAGGAGAGGATTTGGACTGTTTCCCTGTAATCTCCTTTATATTGTCCCAAAAGGCTCTCCCATTTCCCCAAGTGTTGGTGAGGGCTTCTTTGTAGTAGGATCTCTTTGCCATTCGTGATTTGCTTTGTGCAGCTGTTGTAGGATTGTTTGTAAGCTTGAATGTCCGGTTAGGCACCTGTAGCTCTGGCATTACCCAGAGGTGGTCCCTTTCTTTAGTTGGGTCAGTAACCCAGAAGTGAGCCAGGGACTGGAGAGTGCCTTGACTTTGCACTTTTTTACTGGGGCGTGGGAGTCACAGGCAGCATTGAACGTGGTGATGAAATGATCAAGAGCCGAGTCTACATCCTGCGCATTGTATATGGGAGACCAATCTTGTCACCTAAGACAGGATTTTAAGGGGGTCAGTTTGCCACAGTGGAGGACTCTACTGGAAACAGTTAAAGGAGGAGGCTTACAAAATTTATTTGACCAGTTGCAGATGACAGGAGAGTGGTCACTGAGGGAGTCAGGGAGGACAGTGTTGTTGTTGATGTGGGTTGGGTGACTGGTAAGGACCCAGTCCAGGAGAGTGCTGGTACCTGACTTGCAGTTCCTCCTAGTTGGGAGTCGACCATCTGCGTAAGGTTGGCTGAAGAGATAGCATCCTTGTGGGTTCCTATGTCTGGAGCAAGCCGGTTAATGTTGAAATCACCAAGAAGGAGGAGGATCTCGGAGCCAGTAGGTTGGGAACTAGCAAAGTCCAGGACAGCTCTGAGACCTAACCCTTGGTTTTTAGGTGGGATGTAGACAGGGACCACAGTGAGCATTTTATTTTGTGCACCAAGGAGTAATTTGATGGGCAGGAATTGCACCGGAGAGTCGGAGGGGGTAGTGGTGACAGGGTGTGTAGTGATGTTGTCTTTGACATAAAGTGCACATCCCCCTCCTCTTTTGGTCATCTTATCAAGCCTGTGAATATTATAGCCTTGTAGAGAAATAGCATGGTCAGGGGTATTGGGTGTTAGCCAGGTTTCAAACAACGGATATGAGGTCAGGGTTATGCAGGTCGGCAAACGCTTGAAGGGCAGTGAGCTTAGGTAGTAGGCTGCAGATGTTGATGGTGGAGATGATGAAACCCCTGCTGATTTCTTGGTGCTGGCTGGGTTGGAAGTTGCAGGGCCAGGGTTTGGGTGAACACTCCCAGACATCAATAGGAGGAGGAGCAGGAGTTTAAGAGCAGTCTGCTGTTGATTGCAGAATGTGAGGTTTCGCCTCCTTATTTTGCATGGTCGGATCCCGCGCAAGTGCCATAGATCCCAGTGTAGTGTAATCGATAGCAGCAAGTTGCCCCAGTTCCAAATTTATGTTTGTCAATGAGAGGCCAGTCCTCGATGGGGGGAGCCCCGAGAGGGGCAAGGTAAATGGGCCAGAGTGCCAAGTTGGTGGTAGGAGGTGATAAGGCAGTAGGTATAAAGAGGAGAAGGGTGGCAGGCACCAGAAAGATAGCTGAGGGGTGGAAGAAAGAAGAGAGAGAAGAGAGGCAGGAGCAGATTATTGTGGAAAGGCATGGTCGGGGGATTAATTAGGAAGGGAGGCAGGGTGTTGGCGCGAGATAATGGGGGTGTGAGTGCAAAGAGGCTAGTGTGGGTGGGACAGGTAGGCGTAGCAAACAACTGAACACTAGGCAAAAACGTATTGCCTAAAAGGAACCCAAGAGTATAAGTGGAGCAAGTGAGTGATAGTAGAGGATAGGAGGTGAAAATAGGCAGGGGAGTGACAATAGGGCAGGTGGGCGGAGCAGGGTCTATTTAATTACTGGAGGTAGGGGAGGGGTGGTGTAACATTTCAGCAGTTTGGAGTGCTATTGGAATGGTGCAGAGCCCAGATAGCAGCAACTGGGAGTAGTCCAATCAGGAGGCAGTGGCCTTAGCTGGAGACCAATTGGGTGAAGGAGCGGAGGCAGTCGGCCAGTGCAGCTGATCACTGCTTTCCCAGCTGAGCTGTTTCCTTACCTGGCTTGCTGGGCACTGAGGCAGTGTGCGGGATGCTGTGGGGTGAGGCTAGAGGAGCCACAGCCGTGCCTCGGTGGACACGGGCTGGCGCTTGCAGGCATGAAAAAGTCTAGAGGGGGAAACAGAAACAGGCAGGGATTAATTAAGCAGCTGGAGACAAAGGACAGTGACGTGGTAGACAGCAATAGGTGAAAGCGCAGGACGACCTCTCCCCTCTTAAAATACTGCTGGGAGGGGTTCCTCAAGGATCAATATTGGGCCCTTTATTATTCGCAATTTATGTCAACAACATTGATCAGAATATTAATTCTGCCAGTGTTCACTTTTTTGCAGATAATATGGTGCTTTATGTTGCTCGGCCTGCCTTTGAATACGTATGCTTGGGATTACAATGGGAATTTAATATCCTACAGCAAAATCTGCTTCGCCTGAAACTCCTTCTCAACGCCAAAAAGACTAAAATTATGTTTCTCTCTCCACTAACTAAAGCAGCTACCACAATCGTCCAACCCACCAACCTACGTATTATAATCATATTGGGAGAATCTCTGGAAAAAGTGGACAAATTTAAGTATCTAGATTTTTGGCTGGACTGCAGAGTCTCTTTCTCCCCCCATGTTGAAGCACTCTCAAAACAGTTAAAACAAAGGCTGGGACTATTTTTCTGTATCAAGCGATTACTCACTTACGAAACAAAACTAAGATTACTCCAAACAACATTCCTTCCCCTATCGATTACACAGACTTTCTTTATAGTCACTGCTGCAAAACTGTATGCTGTATCACAGGACCTTAAAATTTGTGACAGACTCTCCATTCAAAACACAACACTGCTCTCTGTATGCACAACTAGGGCTATACTTCATTAGCTACCAGAAGGTGGGTGAATGCCTCCATCTGGGCCTTTAAAGCCATCACCAATAAACTTCCTCTATACATTTCCAGCCTCTTCAAGTTTGCCCCCTGTGCGTACTCTCTTAGGAAATATTCATACATTCTGCTGAACACACCCAGGATCAGATCTCGATTTGGCTCTCATCACTTAGTTCTGCTCTACCAGCACTGTGGAACTCCTTCAAAGCACCCTAAAGCTGACTGAACTTTCTAGTTTATCCTCTTTCAAATCGCCTCAAACCTCTATTGAAGGAAAACTGCCAGTGCTACTCCTAGTTTGATTCTCCCCTCAACATATATTTTGGCTTGCACTTGTTCCTTTGCACTTGACTACCTGCTCTCCCTGTCTCCCTCCTATTCATCTTCATCTGCCCCTGCTCTTGTTACTCCCTTCCTGCCTCTTCATCAGCCCTTGCTTTCCCTTCTCCCCCTCTATTTACTCCTCCACTATGTCTAATCATTCCCTCTCGTTGCCCTACCCTCCTCCCTCCCTATACACTATGCCCTTACTTTTCCTCCTTCCTACCCTTATCTGTAATTAATTATACCTTAAGTGATTTGGTTCCATGTAAAAATCGTGATTCAAAAATCGCTAAAATCAACAGCGTGAATGCAAAACGGTGACCTGCAAAATATCGTCTGTAAATAATGGTGCTTACCTATTTCGCCGACTGCAATAAAAGCGCACCATCTTAATACAGTCTTGCATATGGTCAGAGGATCCAAATAATCGGTAACCCATACTCTGTTTACTTTGTGTACAAGGATCATGTATTTCATGTTACCCACAATGCAACAGCATACATTTTAAAGGGGTACTGCTATATTAGACTACATGTCATGGAGTTAGGTGGTGAGAGATCGAGATGGATACGTTTAAAACGGTCGTGAGCCAGAAAGGTAAGCCACTGGCTATACATGCAGGCTTCTTGTACAGAAAAGACAAGGAAAGGGGTGAAAAGATTTATTGGCGCTGTGCAGTTGGTCCCACTTTCTCCTGTCTGGCTCATATGCACACAGTAGGGAACTCTTATTTCCATACTGAAAGAGCATACTCACACACCTGATGATGCTGAAGTTGGGGCTTGCAAAATCATGGCCAGTGTCCGCGAACGAGCACGGTCCAGCATGGAGACCACTTCACAGGTGGTCGTGCAATGCACAACCACAGCCCCTGAGTCTGAAACTGGGCATTTGCCGGGAGTGCCACTGATGAAAAGAACTATACAGCAGATCAGACAGGTTGAGCGCGGCTGTCCTGTCACTCCTGCTGCTGTTCAGGAACTGGAGATCCCCCTAGAACTTCAAACTACTTGTTCAGGAGAAAAATTTCTCCTATATGACAGTGGCAAGGAAAAGGATCGATTCCTTGTATTTGTCATGGAAGATAATGTTAAAATGCTACATGGACGAAAGAGTTGTTTCTATTGTGAAATAATATTCACATCGAAGCAGAAATGAATATCTGCAGGGCTGGCATACAATTTTCAGTTCCAGGTCTAAGTGAAAGCAAGTACTGAAAAAGGAGACTGTTTTACAATTAGTGCACTATTGGTGGAGGATTCAGTAAAGGTACCAAGTCATTGAGACTTGTTTTTTTAAACACTAGATGTTGCTGTTTTGACACATTACTGTGTTGTTGCCACGGAACACTTACACTGGTGTGGGGAATAAAGCACTTCTTCTACCAGTCCTGCCCTTCGTTGTCCTGCCCCATCATTCTAATAAGGCTAGCATTAGTGCTGCTGCTGTTTATGGCTTTGTGTTGTTGTTGATGTGTGCGCTTATTTGCATTAGGCTTGCTTTGAGTCGCTTATGTTGTTAACTGGTAGGCGAAGTGGTGGCGCTTATTTATGCATGTTCGCTATAATTACTGTAGCTGTATTAGAGAGTCACTGATTTGCCTTCGCTTTATAGTGCGGTCATGTTTTTGATTCGCTATTATCACGGGTTACCAAGTGATTTCAGAAGTCTGTAGAGACAACTCGCGTGTAATTGTTTTGCCTACTCTGAAATGTTATAACTTGTTGTGGTCTTAAAACCTTGTGGTGTCCTTCTAGGACCACCTTGTAAATCAGACTCTCAATAGCATATCCCTGGTAAAAAAAAATTGACACTGAAACAGAAAATGATAAGCCTTGCTCTCTCAATGTACCCGACATTAATGTCCCCTCAGTACAGAGATTGTGTCTAGCACCAGTCTCTTGTTATGTACTTATATCAAATATTGTACTGTAATTACCTGTCTCTTGCTTTGCATTACTATTTAGTTGTACTGCACTTATGTATTGAATTGTCCTACCAGGACCTCCTTGTAAACGAGCATGCTCAATGGAGATCTCCTGCAAGTAAACTTGAAACTTGAAACATTGCCGTCATAACTGAGGCCTGGTTCACAGAACACCAGACATGGAAGATTTCCATTCTAGGGTTCGACATGTTCAGAAGCGACAGGATGGGTAGGAAGGGGGAAGGGTTGCACTTTATGTACGTAAGGATATAAGGGCAACAAAGATTAAGAGGGAACAGGACAGAGTTGCTGTGGGTGATACTTGAAAGGAAAAAGGAGATGTCATTGGGGTGGGTGTTGTTTATAGGCCTTCAGCACCAGGGGAGGAAGAGGAGAGGGCACTCATGGAAGAAATCCAAATTATGGCCCAAAAAACAGAGGTGTTGCTGATGGGATATGCCAGTCTCCCCAACGCAAATTGGAGTCTTCCAGCGGCTACTACTGTTTGTAGTAGGAAGTCTGTTGATGCCCTGCAGGGGATGGAGCTCAGGCAGATGGTCAGGAATCCCACACGAGGAGAGGCAATATTGGATCTTGTCCTTAGAAATGGGGATTGCGCATCTAATCTCACAGTAATGGGTCACCTGGGAAACAGTGACCATAGGGTTATTCATTTTGATATATCTATTATGGGGGCAGGGCCACACAAGGGCAAGGGATTTGACTTTAGGGGGCAAACCTTGGGAAATGGCCATATACCTGAGGGAGGTCTTGGACAGTGTGCAGAAACTACAAGGGTAGAGGAGAAGTGGAGAAAATTTTTTGGGGAATCAAGACAGGCCAAACCTATATAAAGGCAGATTAGTAAAGGGAAGAGAAGACGTAGACCTCTGTGGTTTGGTAAGGAGAGGTGAGCAAGGTTAGGGCCAAGACAAGGACCTTCAGGCAGTATAAAGCAAAGCAGACTGAGACAACGCGGGATACTTACTAGAGACTTCAGAGGGAGGGAGGTAGGTAGGGCAGTTAGGAGGGCAAAGACCTCAACAGAGGGGAGGATCACCACTACACCCAGGAGGGGTGACAAATCTTTCTTTAGACACATTGAGGAAAAAGGAAGGTCAGAGGGGGTATTCTCAAGCTAGTGGTGGAAGGTGGAGTTCTGGTCCAGGAGGACAGTCAGAAGGCTGAAATCTTGCAGGATTACTTTAGCTCAGTTTTCACAGTCAAGGAACAGAGTGATGAATCCAAAATTCTGGAAGGCGAACAAATGAGATGAGGAGAGAACACTAGTCCATTCACTGTGGACAGAGTCCATAGGGAAGTGGCCAGCCTCAAGGTGGACAGGGTCATGGGGCCTGATGCAGTGTATCCCAGGCTGCTGCACTGTTCAGGGAGGTTCTGGCTGGGCCCTGGCCACTCTATATAACAGATCAATGGAGATGAGGAAGATGCTCGAGGGACTGTAAAATGGCAGATGTAGTTCGATTCACAAGGGAGGAAATAGGGAGGATACAGGGAATTACAGGCTGGTAGCCTTACTCAGTGGCTGAAAAGGTAATAGAGACACTCATCAAGGAAAGGACTGGGGATTTCCTTGAGGCGAGGGGGCTCCAGAGCCAGAGACAACATGGGTTCATTATGAGTAAGTCCCGTCAGTCAAACCTGATTGAATTCTTTGATGAGGTAACTAAGGTGACTGACCAGGGTGGGTTGGTGGATGTGGCCTATCTGGGCTTTGGAAAGGCCTTTGACACTGTCCCCCATGGGAGGTTGATAATGAAGCTGAAGGGTCTAGGGGTAGGGACAAAGGTAGTGAAATGGGTGGCAAATTGGCTTAGGGATAGAAGCCAAAGGGTGGTGGTAAATGGAGCATGCTTGGAGGAGGGGAGGGTGACCAGTGGGTTACCACAGGGGTCGGTATTGGGGCTAGTGCTTTTTAACATATGGGAGGATTTCAGAGCTGTCTAGCTTAGTGTTTATTTACTGTTTCGTCCACTCAGGACTACAGGTCCCTTTGAGCTATCTTCTTCAACTTCCTACTTTCCAGCTTGTTCACCTCGCCTTCCATAACTTGGCTCCGTCTCTCATCTTGAAACTTGGACCTTCACTTCAATGTGTCCATGCATTCACCTGGATTCGGATGCCTGTCTATCGCCTTGCCTCCTGGACATTGACTTTGGTCTGACACCTTGCTCAGGATCTGCTATCATCTTCACTGGATCTGCTACATCGCTACTGGATACCTTGCTTCACTTCTCATCGACTTTCATCAAGATGGGACGCATCACCATGATTCTTGCCTTCACTTACAATTCTAGAGTCTGATATTGAGTCCTCACATTGCCCGCATGCACCTACCTTATCTGTCAAGGTGGATCCTCCATAGTCATGTGGACTACCATCTAGATTACAACTCCAGACAGTGGCTCAATTCCTTGGGTACTTCTTACCATGCTGCGGCAGTTCGCATGGATATCCTATAACCTCTTTGCCACATTCTCAGCCAAACTCAATCCATAAGTGTAATTCCATCTTATACTGAGGCCTAAGACATTAACTAACTCCAGCGAGACAAGACTTATTCCAGCTGTTTAAGGCATCAACGTGTACAATTCAGTTCTCTCACTGCATTATACTGCCATACTTTGACCATCAAGAGCATAACGGTATTTCGACTTGTTCGCTAGCCGTCTCGTTATGGCTCCTTCCTAACCTACGTACATACCACTCATACAGGGTTATCTGCTTAGCTAACAGGAAGCTGTTCTACTTACTTGTCTTTCAAACACCCTCAATGGTCTTCTCAGTACCTTATACCATCCGTCCAGTTATTCCCTTGCCACTACTTCTGCACTGCACACAGGTTCATCAATTACTACTACTACTATGGACCTATGTGCAGGTCTACTCTTGTTTATACAATAATTGCTCATACCTACTACTATCCTCGGCTTTGGCCTCTGAGATAACTGCTGCACTCTACTACTGCTCTACAACCTGCCTTGCCCATGGGGTTGGAGGCATCACTACATCACACTTCGAATGACTTGTGCCCCTTCGGGGCCCAGAGGTCTATTAAACTTCTATTACTAATGTGTACCTGCTTCGCCCTCAAAGCCTGGAGGCTCATCAAGAGTATCGCCTGCTTACAAGACCTGCTTTGCCCGTCTGGGCCTGGAGGTCTTTTAGCTCTCCATCTATCCGTATCTCAAGTTCTATTGCTCAATCTACTCCTATCTGCCTTGCCCCATTCAGGACTGGTGATTCCAACCACTCTTCCCCAGCCTTATAGCCTGCATCTAGCTTCCTTGTTTCATCAAGGACCTTATCCTTGCATAGCATGCCATCGAATTCAGGACCACAAATCCTCCTATTATGGATCATAAGTCATTTGTTCAAGCTCAAGTCCTTCTCAAAGAATTCCTCACTTGCTGGATTGCTTTGACCAGTACAACTTGACCATTTCAGATTATTTATGCTCGCCGTGGAATTGAACTTACTTGTATCAGGTTCTTGCCCTGAACATGGATATCTATTGGACTCGGAATTCGCTAGAAGGATGTACTGCCATCTCTCGACGGATTCTCATTATCAGGACTCTGATTCCAGCTTCCCTGTTATTGGATTCAGGAGTACAATGTATCGAACTTTGAATTAGCTGACTACTTAATATGTTTAATCTAGGATTACTCTCCTCTAGTATGCCCAGAAGGACAGGCAGGTCAATAGCCATGGGTCTTCAGAGGGCCCCCCCCCCCAGGGGGTTTTTCCTCTCCTGCGTGCTACTGGCCACACTCTCTGGAGTTGGAGGAGATAATCATATGATGTCATTATTTCTTTTGGGGGGGGTCTCATCCTATTCAACTAAGCATCCTTCCTACGGTGGGATACAGAGAAAGGCCAAAACAATCAAGCTATAACAAGTTACTCATCAGTCCCTGCATCTAAGCACTATATATATATATATATATATATATATATATATATATATGTATATGTATATACACTATTCAGTTACCATGTACTATAATCACTGACTTACTCCTGCCTATGCTGCAGAATCTAAGTATTAACCATGTCATACAACTAACACCTTGGCAGCATCTTTCTACTTACTGGTCTGGCCTCTGTATCCAAGCACAGACCTACATTATTCAGTTACGGTATGTAGCACAAGCATTGAGATATGAACCACACATAACTGATAATACAGTGAATTCTGTTTCCAGCTGCACACTCGCATGTACTGGGATCAACCTTTGTACATAGCAAACAAGGAGATATTATGTTCCTATAATATATGTGGCATATGGACAGAATTCCACATTTAACATAATGATGTCTGCCAACTGAAAACAGGACTGCTGAAGGCAGTTTGGGACATCCAGAGGACAAAAGTTATGGGACTGTTTTGGCAAACTTAAAGCAGATGAGACATACCCAGGAGGGTGTGTAAGTAAGGTGGCATAAGTACAGTTACCCGGCCATACAAACATAGCTAAATGCTGGCAGAAATAGGCCTTGTGGTCTGTCGAGTCCACTTGATTGTGCAACTAGTCCCTCATCTCACAGCCAGAGCCATCTCGCAGGCCAGAGTGGAAAGGCTGCAACCCGCCCCTCTAGGTAGGTCCCATAAGGATGGCCATGGACCACGAGCCAATCATACCCTTTACAGCACTATGTGATGTCACAAATGGGTGTTGAGAATGTCCTCCGATAAGCTGATGCAAACTTTGAAAAAGGTATCAGGACCTCGACGCTGACTTATCCTCTTCTGCAGACCATTCCTAAGTCTTGTTTGTGTACTTCTCGCCAGACTGCTCAAATGGCAGTGAGCTCCGAAGCCTAGCTCTAAAATTCCCCTTTTTTTTTTGTATGGTGTAGATTATGGGGGGAGAGGCAGGCTGCCCCCCTGTGCAATCAGAGTGGGACATCTGGGAATTTTGTAGCTCTGATTTATTTATTTTTATTTCTATAATGGTCCCACTGTTGTGGAAGCGGCAGTTTTTTTTTTCCTGTAATAGTCTCAGGAGCACGGGTTCCTTTTTGAATCTTTTCTCATTGTTGGTTGCAATGTAACAGCTCAAGTTATTAGCCACTAGTGGCCAGGCAGTGGTGGTGGTGGGTTAGGGGTTACCATGATGAGCACTGTTGCAGCGTGCCATCAGGAAAAAAAGTCAGCTCCATTTTGTTTGCTCCTCTCCTCCAACTTCCACACACGCCATGGGTCAGGTCAGGAGGAGTGTATGTGCTGGACTGCACCATGGCCGGGGGTTGAGACTCAGGAAAAGTGTACTGCTACTGCGCCGTGGGTCATGAGAAGTGTACTGCGCTGAGCACTGCAGCACCGTCCGATAACTCAGCCACCAGCACAGAGTAGACCAGGTCAGAATCAAATCATTATTTTGCATATAATTTGTAAGGTAAAGGGCTCAAGATGAAGATATGTGTTCAGCACTTGGAGTGCTACAGGAAATCATTTTCAAAGCAGGGGGACGGGGACTTCCTTTGACACTAATTCTTTATTGGAAGGTCAGATGACTCAGATCAGACACAACATTTATATACACAGCTTTCAAATACACTTTTACATGCCCATTTCAGGAGAAAAAACATTTCTGCCCTGACTGAGTTCATTATGTCATGTTAACTTTTTCTGCAAACTTGTCTCTTCCATCTCTTTGTACTGTAGTGCCTTAGATGTCTTATGTACTGAAATCTGTGCCTCTCAACCTTTTGTCACTGAACTATCATGCGACATTGACAATCAAAATGTGGGAAAATATGTGTCACAGGCCCTTCAAAATGTGGGCTACAGCATCCGACATGGAGGTACAAGTTCATAAAACTCTGTGAATTCCGAACCAGTGTCACTGTCTTTTGTGCAAAGTCTGTTTTTGCTTTAGCAACATTATACAGTGTTATGAATTACTACTTGAAAGCTGGAGTCTGCAGCACCTTCTCAGTGTAGGCAGTATCTTTTCTATGTGGGCTGAATATGGTATAGAGGAATTCTGAGTGGGTAAAATGAGGACATTCCCCATAAAGTGAGATAGTAAAGAGGTTTCTTGAAAATAAAAATTCTTGCTAGCATCAGCATGGCTCAGATCTCATACAGAACAGAGAAGAACAAACTCTGGTCAGAGCCAATATGGCTCTGGAGAGCTTTTAGGAGCGGCAAGAGCAGTGAACAGAATATTCTGTGCTCTCGCTGCACAGGAGTCAGCTGCCAACTTACGGCTGCATGATTGGTGCCAAGACATAGGGAACTGGCACAACGTTTGGGAAACAGCTTTTTTAAATATGATGGATTGCACCTAAACAGTGAAGGTATGCAAGCACTCTGACAAAAATCCGATGTCTATACAGGTAGTTTAAACTAAATAAAGGGTAGTATGATGCAGCTCACACTCCTGCCATCGGTGGGTTGGTCATCACGCCCCAAAACACCAAATGCATGCATACATCAATTAAGAAAACAAATCGGAGCCAACATCTGCACAAACCATCAACCTCCATTATCATTTGGCTGGAAAGAGCAATCTGGAGCAGTCCAGGAAGAGGATACAACATCTCTCCAAAGAGGATGTACATTCCTGGAAGGCTATGGTTGCTAATACTAGGAGCCTAACCAACAAACTTCCAACTCACAACCATCTTGGAAACAGAAAGATTGGATTGGGTGGCTGTAACAGAAACATGGTTCATGGAAAACCACAGATGGGATACAGCCATTCCTGGTTATAATCTGTTCAGGAAAGATAGACAGGGCAAAAAAAAGAGGGGGAGCATAGCCATTTACATTCGGGAGGAAATAAAAGCCACAGAAGTAAAAGGGAACTTTGAATCACTGTAGCTAACAGTAGACACAGGCAAGGGAAAACCCTTCAGAATCTGCATTGTGTACAGGCCCCCAAATGAAGGAGATAAAGGAGAGAATAGGGAAAAATGTCTGATAAAGGCGAAGTAATACTGGTGGAGGACTTCAAGTACACCAGATATTAACTGGAGCACACTAACGGCAGCAACAACAAGAAGTAGGGACTTCTTATTATCACTACAAGGCACAGGACTGTGCCAGCCTGTTAAAATCCCAACAAGAGGAGATGCCATTCTCGATCTTGTTCTCACAAACTTGAGAAGGATCAAGGACATCAAGTGGGATGCCATATGGGCAACAGTGACCATCGCATGGTAAGCTTTTACTTAAACATAACACAGGACACCAGCCACACTAAAGATAAAAGTGCTGGATTTCAGAAAGGCTGACTTCCAGAAAATGAGGAATAACATAAGTAGCCAAGTTAATGGAAAGAGAGGTTGAGGATGTGGAAATCATGTTGGGGAGACTCAAGAGAGCAATAAAGACTGCCACAGATCAATGTGCCAGATGGGTCAGCAAAGCAAAAAAAAAAAAAAGAAATCCTCTATGGTTTTCCAAGGAAGTGGCTACCACAGTCAAAGAAAAAAAGAAGGTGTACAGCATATACCAGGAAACCAAAATGGAGAAAGACCGTTAGTCGTACAAAGAAAAAATGAGAGTCTTTCATACTTAACACATATATATTTTATATTTATAAGACTTTTAACAGTATTTACTATGTATTGCTTAAAAGTTGCTGACACCTCAAGAAAACTTTGAAAAACATAATAATTAGGTAAAATTCTGCTCGATTCCATATATATTTCATATATAGTCTAAATTTCTCCTCCTCATTATTTATTACTGAGGAAATGTGCATGAATACATGATTTTTATCCTTTGCAGTTACTTTAAAGTTAATCTGCCTCTATAGTTTACTCCCTACTTCAAGTCATAATGTCTTTGTGACATCACAATCTGATGTCTTGAGAGTAACTGTGATGTCCAAGCAGTGCATTATGACCTCAGGTAGGTAGACAGCAACAGAAATATATGAACTCTTCAGGAGCAAAAAGCCTGTTTTCATGCAAATGACCTCAGCAATAATCAATGGGGAGGAGGAATAAAGAACTAATGTGAAATACAAACTGAACTTTATCTAAATATTATGTTATGTTAAAGTTCTCTTGAAGGGGTCAGCTGCTTTTTAAGCTTATTTTTCCTTGTTTTTTTAATCATTGTCATTTACTAATGCTATTGCAGACACACACGGAGGGTTTCAAAATGAAACTTCAGTTGGTTTATAACTTGTGTCAGGGAGTGAATGTTCAAAGTCCGTAAAATTTGACCTTGAGATAGCTTTCTTTTGATGGAACTAATCCTGTCTTGGTGAAGTAATTTGCAAAACTGAGTCTGTTTAGAAGTACAGTCCCACCACATTTATCCGAACCTGCTGGGGACATCCTATCTATTTGGATATGTGGGAGGTCGGATAAATGGGTGCTTTGTAAAATCAGTCAAGCGGTAGTGCCCATAACAAATGGCTATGCTATCAGTACTGCACAGTACAGAATAGTAATTGCAAACAGAAACAAGTGCTTTCATTTCAAGTTACAGTTGTAACAATTTTATTAACAACATGATTTTAAAATAACATCTTTATTAAATGCAGAATTAAAGAAACAAAATGTAACCAGGAACAAGCACTAAGTGCTAAGTGTTAAGCACAGTAATGTATGGCAGGTTTACTTAGAAAAAATATTTTACAGATGTTTGTTTAAAGGAGTCATACTTTTCTTAACAACACACTGCCTAAGTTGACGAGCAGCATTACCTGTACTTGGTCAAGTCCCTTGTTTTCAGCATATAGAATGCTTTTATTGAAGCATTCAACTGCTTCTGCATGTGTTGGTTCAGTGGAAGGTTGCTCTTCCAGTTCTGAGTCATTTTCTGCCTCTGACTCAGAATTCAATGTATCTTGTAATAAGCTCTAAGATCCCCTCATCTGAGAGCTCCTCATGTCCCTGCTCATCTTTGTCTGAGTCTAGCCATAGCAGGATGTCATCTTCGGAGGGAGGGTCAGAGAGTGTGGCTGCCAGCTTTGTGATCTCGGCTGTTGACAAGCTGTCAGGATCATCTGTGGTGCCTGGAGGTTATGGGGGTCAGTTTCAGCATTCTCTGACTGAGAGGTTTTCATTCCAGATTTGAGCCAGGATTTTGAATTGATTCCAGTCGCAAGGCATCTCATGACTCGGCTGACATGTAAACAATGTCTTTTAGGTTAATTCCCCTCATGATATCACCCAGTGATGACTGGGCATTGTCTTCAGGCAAAACGGTTGCAGCAATTCCTTGTGGTAGGCCCGGTTGAAGTTCTCAAGAATGCCCTGACCACAGAGCTGCAGTTTGGAAGTAGTATTATCTGGCAAGAAGGCACATTTAATGAAAGCATCCCATGTTCTTACATTGGGAATCTCTGGGTGTATGGGGGAATTGACAAGAAGAAGCAGGGCTTTTAGAGGCAGCCCCTTAGACCACAGATAAACTCTGACTTAGGGAACGAGGCTGGTGGTGAACCAGTGCTGGTAAATGTTGCCCATCATCCAGGCACTGTGCTGTGCCTCATATTGCACAGGCAAAGTCTGCATATTCAAGTGCTTAAAACACCTCAGCACCTGCGATTTGCCAACAATAACCAATCTTGATTTGTGCCCAGCTGCTTTCACACACCCAAACACTATGACCCAGTATTTTTGTTTTTTATAGCTGGGTGCATCTCTTTCAAGACCATGAGCAAATGTTCTTTCATGTAGCCCACGCCAATACAGATCTGTCTCGTCTGCATTGAATAGCTGCTCTAGCACCAATCCTTTGGTTTCAATTTTCTCGAGCTGCTGCAGGATGAAGGGCTCTATAGACTCATCAGCCGCACTAAGTCTTTCACCTCACAATTTCAGCTGCCTTATTCCATGTCGGCGCTTGAAGCAAGTAAGCCAACCCTCGCTAGCTCAAAACTGATCACTGCTGCAAAGGTGCTGATGATATTATAGTGCCTTCTCCTTTAAAATCAGACCAGAAATCGGCATACCTTTTTCTCTCTCCTGTCTGAATCAAAGGTACAGAGCAGCAACTCGCTGCTCATCGCTCCAAGACCACATGTTTTTTCCTTTTTCTGAGCCCACAACTGAGTCCATGCTACCAGTGAAATCATGCAGCTTATCTTTGGCAGATTTTATATCACTTATCATGGATTTCCCCACTCCATACTCTTCTGCCAAGACAACTGCTTGCTTACCATGCTCCAGGCACTCCACAATGCAGATTTTCTGTGCAGCTGTTAACACAACCCACTTTCATTTACCAGAAGGGGACTCCATTGTAGCAAGTGATTTGGACACCAGACAGCAGCCCTTTGAAGCCCACATTAGCACCTGCATCTAATTAAGAGCTGTTAGTGCTCCAGTTAGTGATCTCCATACATCGGGTATAAACAGCGATTTCATTAATGAGCTTTTAATGACTTGACACTTGTGAAAGTAGGGGACATGATCGCGGTTCGTTAAACAGGGAGGATTGAATTAAGGGGGGGTCGGATAATCAAGAGGGGACTGTACAATAGGAGTTATGCTAAACAAATGAAAATATCTCTAAAAGCATACAACTTACAGATAATAAACCTTATGAAAGTTGTTTAGGACAACAAGACCTTTCAAATGAGCCTATTCGTTAAGCTGCACTAAATATATTTTTTAAACTATAGGCATCTGATTACCTGAATTTTCATTTTTCATCACAATTTTCACTTTTCGAGTGGCTATATTTAACAAAATCTAATGAATTCAGATTAGTGACTACCCTCATTTGAAAGGTCATTTTGTCCTGAACAACCTTCATTTTGGTTTTATATGTGTAACTTGCATATTTTCTGAGATATTTACATTTGTTTGGCATGACTCCTACTGTGTTCACAGAAAGAGAGAGAAAAAAAATGAGGCTGCTTGGAAGACCATATTTTACAAACTATAAAGAATTCAGATTAGTGACCACCCTCATGAGAAAGGTCTTTTTGCACTGACCAACTTTCACACTGGTTGTTTTTGTGCACCTTGAACAGTTTTAAAAATATTTAAGTTTGTTTGGAAAGTGTGCACATTTGCTCTCAGAGAAAAGCAGCTTGGAGTTCTGTGACCAACATTCTAATTAAACAGAAGGAAAGGAGTATTTATTTAACTGCCATGGAGATTTGCAGAGTGGAAGGATATGCAGAAAACTCCTAAAAGATTTGTTCCATGGAAACACCTTTTTTCAAGGGAAAGCAGGATGGCTGTAGCTTAGCCTACAGCCATAATAAGTGGGCACACACCAAGCACAGATCCTCAAGCTGAAGAGTTATTTGTTTAAATTAATGGCAAAATAACGTATTGAAGGAAACCCTTAGAATATCTTAAAATGGACACCGAGCCACATGTTACCGAACTAAAATCATCAGTGCAAAAATTACAACTTTTCATTGTACTGCTGCTTTAATAAATCTTCAGTCTGAGTGTCTGTGCTTGGCATGTTCCCAGTTTTTCTCCTCTTTTGGGTAGTCTCACCGTTTACTAGAGCACCTTTGGACAGTGTGGTGTGCACTCCTCCATAGCTGTCCTGTTATTTAAATCTCATAACCTTCCAAATTGTTTGGAATGTCAGGAATTCCATTCTTTCTTGCTAAAAGAATTTGCACGAAACAAGGATCTTTGCCTCTTAGATGTCATCTGTTCTGGCTGCTTCTTCTGCCCTGAAATCATAAGTCTCTGCTTGTAATGTCAGAACAATTACTGTTGCAACAGGTTGTGATGTTATAGGCAGAGGATTCTGACTCCATGGCAGAAATAAGCAGTGTGAACAGATGAACTCTAAGAGGATATGGATCCTGTTTTAATAAAAGTGTCTTAATAAAGAATAGAAGGTACTAAAATATTATTTTCGGGAGACTCTTGAGGTACTGAGGGCTGCTGCTGATGATTGTGAAGACTGTTTATGGAAATAGGTACATTTATTTAAAGATGGAAAAAAAAAACATTCAGTGGCAGCCACTTGAACCATGCAACCAGTGGTGAAGCACGTGGGATACCACTTAGCCTGCCTGGAAGCAATATTCAGAAGCCCAGGTCACCACCACCACGTATGGCTCTGCTACCACTGTACAGGCAGATTTGCAAGACTTCAAAATGATGCATGTTTGGGGGTAACTGTAATCAGGTTGGTAATAAAAACAATACATTCTTGTTTCTGTCATCAGCATGCACCTTGTGCAGTCACTGCACAAATTAGCCACTATCTGTGTGTGAGGACTGAGGAGGGGACAACACTAGTCATAACATCCTGTTCACCAAGTCCCAGCCACTAATTACCAGTCATGGAGGACAGGAGTGTTCCTGCTAAATTTGTATTTTTTAATGCAAATGTTCCAGTCATGTCTCACCGGTTTGCCCTATTGGGAAACATTTTGTGAGGTGAGAAACTTGCTGCCTGACAGGAAACAAACCTGCTGTCTTATCAGTTGGATGGAATCCATGCTTTGCTGCAAATTCCTGTTAGTTCTTTGTCACACACACACACACACACACACACACACACACACACACACACACACACACACACACTTGTTTTAAACAGGTAATTTTTACTTTTTGCACTGTAAGCAGTTTGTAAGGGAAAAAGATTCTAAAACAGAGCATTTGCAGAGGAATTAATGAGCTGCTGATGTAAGTTTTGCTTGCCCCTCACCTGCTCAAAAGGGGCAACAAAGGTGATGACCCTGGCTAAAGTGAAGTTAGTCATTTTGGTACGGATATCTGTGGCTTTGCAACAAGTCAAAGAAAGCTTTAAAAGCAGCCCAGAAAGTTTACATAGCAACATTTTATTTATTTAGTGATTTGAAAAGACCTTGAGCACAAGCTCTTTTACAAAGGTTCCACGTCATAGATTGCAAAACCAAGTACAGTAGGAGAAAGCAAAGGTACATTACAATGAATGATACAGCTTGGATTCAGAACTTACAGAATAACTCAAAATATAGGTACAAGTTAAATAACAAGAAAAACACTTTATGGGGGGGGGATAATTGTCATTATTTCAGAGGGATGGGGATAGCTGGCAGAGGGGTGAAGAAAGGAGGTATGAGAGAGAGGTATGTACTGTGAGAAAGCACCAAGGGAGGTCGACAGTAAAAATGCTGACTTCCCACACAGTGACAGCAAAATACCAATGCAAGTATTGTGCCGCCCAATCCCCCCAGTGTTTTCTCTGAGGAGGCTGCACCCCAACAACAACCATGTGCTCTGCCCCTCTCACCCCCCGGACTTTAGATTCTCAGCTCCAGGTTGGAGCTGGTCAGGAGGGGAAGAACAATGGGGAAGTGAGACATGAAACAGACCATTATAGCGACTGTCGTTGTAGTGGTCTTTTTCCGTTTTGTTGGAGTGTCGAGACAAGGGGACCACCCATACTGCGGTGGGGGGAAGAAGGGCAACAAGGTATAGGGAGAAATGGTGGGGTGAGGGAGGCTAAGCGAGAGGACATGCTAGAGTAAAATGGTGGGTTGTGAGGGGCATGGTCAGGCAGCCTACATTAGTAGTGACTGTTAGGGAAACTCACTGGACTCTGAGTTGGGGAGGGGTGGCAGGTGCCAAAGGAGCATGATGCAAACTGATTACTGGAGCAAGTCATGAGAAGAACCAGAGGGAGGGGTATCTGAGGCCTGCCTGAGTGTTTGCTGTAGGGCAGAGGCTGCAGGTGTGGCTGGACTCAGGGCAGGGGCACTTAAAGAGTGTTATTAGTGCTGTTTGAGGTAAGTTTTGAATTGTGCCAGACAATTGGTGGCCAAGAGGTGACCAGGGAGTTCATTCATCCATGGGGGCCCAGTAGGCAAATGCATGTTGCCCAGGTGAGGTGCTACAGAAGGGACAGCCAAGGCCCTCTAGTCCTCCCTCTGGTGACCTGCAGTGAGTTGGCCACCTTGATCAAATTGCCTGCACAAAGTAGTGTTTTACCCAATAGAGCCCTCTTTCCTAGGATGCAAGTCTGGAATTTGACCCTGTTTCTTAATGACAGCCAGTTTGCACGTTCATACAGAGTACAGGTGTGAGTGCCATGCTCAGCTTTCAAGGTGAGTCTGCAGGCTTTGCTGAGTGCAGTCTGAACCCTCTTGAGTGCTGTATCCTTTGCCGCCCCATAGACCACTAGTCCATAGTCAATAGTAGATATGATTGAACTGTGGATGGAGAGGTGGAGGGCTCCCAAAGAGAGATATTGCCTATGCCTGTACAGGACACCAATCTTGGTATTGACTGTTTTGACCACAGAGTCAATATGGTGCGCAAACATGAGGGTATCATCTATTATGACCCCCAGATACTTGAACAAGTGAACTTGTTCCAGTGGCTCACTGCATGAGTTGGAGATGATGAGGGGGAGGTGCTTAGTTATGTTGTTGGGGCTGGACATAAGCATGGCCTTGGTCTTCTTGTAGTTTAGTAGCAACTTATGAATACAGAACCAGTCCTCGAGTTTGGAGAAGGAGTTGAGGGGCGCGGTCTGGGGGTTTAGATGTACTGTGGTGGATTTTGGTGGTTAATCTGAACATAAAAGCACACTTGGAGGCAGTTCAGAGGCAGTCCAGAGGAGGGCAACTAAAATCATGCAGGGTCTGCAACAAGAGCCATACAGAGAGAGAAAGGAGGGTGGGAGCATGATAAGAAACTTTCAAGCACCTCAAGGGAATCAAAGCACAAGACGGTAGCATCTTTTCAGAAAAGGGACAAGGTGACAACTTGGGGGCAGCTCAGGGGCAATGTGAAGTAGTTTTCTTCTACAGGGGTGGTGGACACATGGAACAGCCTTCCTAAGGAGGTCATGGGGTCAAAACAGTGGTGGAATTCAAGAATGCATGGTACAGACATAAGACAATACATGGGGGTAGGAAGAAGTAGGCTCATGGTTAACTAGGAGCAGCTTTAACCAATAGGTAGGAAATGGGCAGACTAGGTTGGCCAAGCAGTCCTTAACTGCTGTCAAAGTCTATGTTTCAATGTTTGCTATACTGAGCTGGAGGTTAAGTGGGTGGGGGTACTTAATCCAAACATAAAAGCACACTTCTGGTAAGTACCCACACCACGCCTGACCTCCAGCTCAGTATGCCATTGTTCATTATGCTAGTGGGGGCATCTGAGTGATCAGTGATGCAGTAAAATACTGTAGAAAATTGGGAGACTTAGAGCTACTACTGATTAGTGTGGTCTGAGTTGAGGGCGAAAGCGGCTGGGGGTTTAGATGCACTGTGGTGGATTTTGATGGTTAATTTGAACAAAAGCACACTTCTGTTAAGCATCAAAATCAACCACAGAACTGTCAGAACATCTAAACCCCAGACCTCTCCCACCCAAACTCCTAGGCATTATGATCAGTGGTGGCTCCAAGTTGCCCCCAAAAATCACCCAGTCCACAGTGCAGACCATCTAAAACCCCAGATCGATTACCCCCAAACTCACAGGGTACATAATCAGTGGCGGCTACAAGTCTGAGTCTCCCACATGTTATTGCATCACTGATCACTCAGCCCCCCAACTAACAGCACCAAAAAAAAAAAAAACAAGCACCGAGCATCAAAACCCCAGTCCCCATGTTATATAATCAGTTAACGAACATAAATAATAAATAAACGCCCAGCCCACCGGAGACACAATCACCATAATTTAAATAACCAAAAAAAAACAGCAAATGAATCCATGAATCAGCAAAGGCTGCAAGCATATACTGACACTGTAGGAATATGAATATGCTGTCATGGTCCCTTCCAGACCAGATCTTAAATCTTACTTACTCAGACAAGAAGTAACATTATTACAAAAATTACAAGTCTGAGTCTCCCACATGTTATTGCATCACTGATCACTCAGCCCCCAGCATGACTAACAGCACCAAAAAAAAAACAATCAAGCACTGAGCATCAAAACCCCCAGTCCCCATTGGCTCCAGGACTGTTGATGGCATGCATGCATCTGTTGGTGCTGTGTATTTCCGCATCTCAGACTTGTACAGTTGGTGACGGCTGGACTGGTCGCTCTGCTTGCTAATCCCTCCCATCCAGCCTGCTGCAGGCTGCCTGCGCCTTACTGCTGTCCTTTGTTTCCTGGGCCTTATAGGAGCATTTTTCAGCAAGTGGTTTTCTGTGCTAGACCTTCGGAGTGGACACTACCAAATTCTGATGGCCCCAGAAGACAGGGAAAAAACAGCCTTCATCTGTCCCTTGGGCTTCTATGAATTTTTGCGTATGCCCCAGGGGATATCCAGAGCACCAGCCATCTTTCAGAGGTTCATGGAGCAGGCTGTAGGTGATAGGAACTTCCTTGAATGCCTGGTCTACTTAGATGATATAATAGTTTTTAGTAAGACCCTGGAAGAACATGCGGTTCACCTGTTCAAAGTCCTTGACCATCTGGAAGAATTCTGTCTCAAGTTGTCCATTGATAAATGTCAATTTTTCCAGGAATCAGTAAAGTACGTGGGGAACATTGTATCTTCAGAGGGCATACAAACCGACCACAGTAAAGCTGAAGCACTCACCACCTGGCCGAGGCCCACTAACCTTAAAGAACTCCAAAGATTCCTAGGATTCTGTGGTTATTACAGGCATTTTGTTTAGGACTATACCAAAGTGATCAGGCCTTTGTTAAATTTAATCCAAGGTTACCATCCAACCAAACACAAGTATAGGAAAAAAACTGTCAAGGAGGGAGACAAAGTTTACTTTAAGCCAAGCGAATCATTTGGGAGTAGATGGACCACTAAATGTGACACAGCTTTTTATGACATCATCCACCTGCTCACCCATGCCCGGTCTTGGCCTATGCTGATCCTGCCAAACCTTACATATTACATACTGATGCCAGCCTGAGCGGCCTTGGTGCTGTGCTCACCAAGATTATGAGGAGGGACTGCGCCTGTGGCCTTTGCAAACAGAAGCCTAACACCTTCAGTGAAAATTACCACTTGCACAAGCTTGAGTTCCTAGCTTTAAAGTGGGCTGTAGTCGACCAGTTTCATGAGTATTTGTATGGGTCAAAATCCTGGTAAAGGCCGATCAACCCCCTCACTTACTGCTCAGACATCAGTCAAATTGGATTCCACAGGCCACAGGTGGCTCTCAGTGCTATCCACTTATGACTACTTGTTGAATACCATCCTGGATGAACCAAACAGATGCAGATGCTTTATCTCAGAGACCAGCTGCTGAACCTGAATGGGTAAAGATGTCTCAACAATCAATCCAGGCTATTTGGCAAAAGTTTGATCATGGGGAACAGCCTTCTTCTAATACAGTGAACTGCATGGCTGACTGTCTGGGACCCCCAACACTAGTATTCCCCTGCCTACTGTAACTTTGTAGCTCTGGACCTCAGCACTTTGCTGCAGCTCACCAAAGAGGATGTTATGAGAGAACAATATAATGATTCCATGATTGGGCCTGTATTGAAAGCCATAAGCAAAGGGCAAGATGTATCCAGAATGAGATCTGATGACCAAAGGACTGCATTGCTACACTGTGAGTGGTCCAGGCTTAAAGTAAAAGATAGCCTACTACACAGAGAAGTCACAGTGGGACAGGGTAAAGTTATATGAACACAACTGGTCCTTCCTAGTAAGTTCAAGCAAATAGCACTGAAGGCCTTACATGATCAAATGGGGGTAGTTAGGCAGTGAAAGGGCTATAGAGCTGGCAAAAGCATGTTTTTACTGGTCAAAGCTGACAGCAGATATGGAACAGTACATTAAGACTACAGTAGATGCTTACAGAGAAAAGCTCTTCCTTGCAAAGCTGCCCTGCTAGTAAACATTTCAACTAGTGCACCAATGGAACTTGTCTGCATAGACTTTTTGTGCTTGGAGCCTGACTCAAAAAACATAAGCAATATTCTGGCAGTGACTGACCACTTTACGCTCGCTCAGGCCTATCCTACTTAGGACCAAAAGCATCCATGGTAGCAAAGGTGCTCGTAGAAAAGTTCTTTGCGCACAATGGTGCCCCCAGCGCACCCACTCCAAGCAAGGGAGAGACTTTGAAAGCAAGTCGATCAGAGATATGTTATCTTTGTGGGTAGTGAGAAAGTCTAGAACCACCTCTTACCACCCGCAAGGAGACCCACAGCCTGACCGCTTTAACCGCATACTGCTAGATATGCTAGGCACTGTCCATCCCAAAGATAAACCTAAATGGAGTCAGCAAGTGAGTGCATTGGTACATGCTTATAACTGTACACGCAATGATGCTACTGGGTTCTCACCTTATAAGTTAATGTTTGGCAGGGAAGCTAGATTGCCCGTGGATATATGCTCTGGAGTCTCACGGGATGGAACAAAAGCTGGCAACTACCTCCAGTATGTACATAAGCTCAAAGATCAGTTACATCGTGCTTATCACTTGACCCAGTCCATAGCTGCTAAAAGAAATCTTGCAAACAAAACCCGGTATGACCAAAAAGTGAAAGTGCAGGAGTTACAGCCAGGAAATCAAGTGCTTGTCAGGAACTTGGGCCTGCAAGGAAAGCACAAAATAGCTGACCGTTGGAACCACACCCCTTGTGTAGTGATTAGTAAACTGAATGATCTGCCAGTCTACAAGATCAGGCCAGAAGGGAATCCTGCCTCAGTGAAGACAATGCACCATGACCACTTGCTACCAATCGTTCAAGTCACAGTGAGCATAGTTCCCTGAAGTGATAAGCCAGATGGGCCTCCTCTGCTTTGACTGACAGCCAAATCAGCCAGCCAAATCTTTTGGATCTTGGGAAGTCCCAGGCTGCTTGCAGTTTTCAGTTAGTTCTGAGCTGGGAAGTGAAATGAGGAGCTGAAGTAATTTTGGGCAGCAATCCTGAGTGGATTCGCATGGGAAAACTGTGAAAAGGCAAAGTTTTTGGCCTGCATGTCGGTGTGCTGCTCCTGAGAGGGAGAGAAGAGAATTATTTTGGACTAAATCCAAGTTTGTATGACTAAAGTAAGCTACTGAAGTAGGCCAGGCTCAACCTGAAGAAGACCGAAGATTTTACTGAATGCGATCAGCCTGTCAGGAGTTCCAGCTACCCCTAAGCTCCCGGTGTGTGCAGAGACTTTACGATTGTGACCGGGGAGCGCTTTGCCTGGTACAGTAGAATTCCCTTACATGTAAATGTGCTATGAGCTGCTAGTGGGTCGTGAGTTAGTCCCCCACTGTGTGAACTGTGTTCTGCTTGCTGGAAGCTGTATCCAGCCCAAAAGGGACTGCATCCGAATTTGCCTCCATGCGGTCTGGGCCTTGGCAGACTGGCCCAGCCAGACTACCCACTGCACAGAGAAGCCATCAACAAGAGACCTGCCTGGGGATCAGCCCCCTGCTCCACGCTTGAACAGAAATGATGCCTCTATGACTCATGTGGGCCCTGCTTCTCCTGGCATTCCAGATCAACCACCTGCCATCTCGATTTTCGTCCAGCCTGTGTCCAGTCTTGGGTATCGTGAGTAAATACCAGGGTAGCTCTCTGCAACAACAGATTAATCTGAGTGTGTCATCTAATTGTCTTGTTTTGCTTCCTTTACGAACTGAGCCCTCTGGCTCCAGATTACAAATATTGTGTACAGGGCCCCAATCAGCTGCAACCGCGGGCATCGGTCCTGGCTAGCCCATCTCTTCTCCACCTGGGTACCCAGAGGTGGACTGTGTGGGACTCAAGTGCATGCATAACTGCTTGACTGATATAACCTTTAAGCAAATTAACCTGATTTTGCCCCTCTCTTGTTCAAGTCCCTGAATAAATCAGATCTAACTTTTTCTGCATGTAATCTGACTGTGGTTCCAGTCTATGCTCAAAATACTGTACTGTTGCTATTTGCTGTACATAACCTTGTTTTACAGGGGTCCCCAGGGTCGAGCCAGAGGAATCAGCCCTGGTGGTAGGGTCTAAGCAGTGTGGGTACTGTGTGGTGTACCAGATGTATTGTGAAAGTGATTATTGTACAGTGCTCAGGCCACTAGAGGGGAAAGAGGGGGTTATAGTATCCCGGAGGGTTGTGCCCAGGTTAGCTTAACCACTACCAACCCTGACCTCCGGGTGGAGGCACCTGTTTCAGAACCAAGGCCCCTTAACCTGCTACTAGCCAAGCAGGCAGGGGTAGTAGCCCTTGGGATAGCACCACCATGGGTTAGCATGAGGATCAGCCTACATTAGGGAGTGGGTTGAGAAATAGCCAGTTGGATTTAATGTGGGACAGTGTAAGGGACTACACTAAAGAACAGGGGTGTACAAACACAAATTGTGTATTCTGCGAATATTCGACAAATACACCTGTGATATTCGGGTATTCAGCTACGTTGGTATTCAACCATAATGTACGACCATAATGTAGTACCTATCAAAAATGCTGTAGACATGAAAAATAAAAACACACTCCAAAGTAGACACGCAAGATGTTTTCTGCTCAGCATGGGTAGAGAGTAATACTAGGTTGGGAAAATATACTATATTGATAGAGTCAGACAGCGCAAGCATAGTTTAAAGGGAAGCAACAGCCACCTTTATGTACTGTCCTGCCAGTGCATATTTATGCCTCCAATTAGCATTTCTGTATAAAAAAACATATTTTCAAATTACATTTTAGTATTAAAACTTCAGTTTAAGATAAGTACTCAGAAACTTCCGTTTAGCTAGGCTGCCACCTGCAAGCAGCCATCTTGTGGGAGCCACTTACTCTCTTGCTCAGGATATGACAATGTACATCCACCAGCCAATGCGCTGATCAGCAGGGGCACATTAACATGTCCTGGGTATGGAAGCAAGTGACTCCCACAAGATGGCTGTCAGTAAATGGCTTCCAGTAAATGGAAGTTTCCAAGCACTTTTTTAAATGCAAGTTTTAATGCCAAAATGGTGAAAATAAAGTTAGAAAAAATATATTGTTATACAGAAATGTTAACTGGGGCCAAAGGCACCAAACGGAGAGTGCAAAAAGGTAACCAGTGTTTTCCTTTAACAGATTGTGCATTTTCTTTACATGTTCTGTTCTGATAAGTGTAATGAAAAAAATGAAGAGACCATCTGTTTTGGAGACCAGGAGGGAATCACTGATTTATTTTAGATTGCTGTTTGCAACTTTTACTAAACAGTTTGTAGCTTTTTACTCAACAGTCAGAAAGCTAATACTGGCAGCAAGGCCCCCAGCCCTGCCACCCTAAGGGTACAGATAAAGTCTGTGGTGTCCAGAGACAAAAATACTTCTACAATGTATTTTAGATGGTTGTTCATAACTTTTTATTTAACAGTGAAAAAGCTAATACTGGGCAGCAAGGGCCCTCCCAGCCCCTGCCTACCCTTGGGAACAGATAAAGCCTGCAGTGTCTGATCCAGAGACAAAAAGACTATGTATTTCAAATGGTTGTTCATAACCTTTTATTTAACAGTCAGAAAACTAATACTGGGCAGCTAGGGTGTCCTTCATGCCCCTGCCTCCCTGGGGCGCACGTAAGGTATGTGGTATCTGTAGACAAAAAGACTTCAACAATTTATTTTATATTGTTTTTTGTAACTTTTCATAGTTTTAACAACAGTTAGAAACTCAGACTGCTAATACTGCACTGAAGGGTGCCCTCCTGGCCCCTACCTACCTTAGAGCACAGACAAAGTCTGTAGTAGACAAAAGAACTAAAATTATTTTTTATACAGGTGTTTTAAGAAATAATAGCTCAGCTAACTACAGGTACAAGAACAAGCATAAGTTTGAAGCTGCAACACAAAGCAAGAAGCTGATGCTCCTCCCCTTGCTTTCAGTACACCGACTGCAGTGCTGGCAGGCAGGCAGTGTGCCAAGTGCACTGCCAAAACAAAGACTGCAGTGTCACGAGGAAAAACATACATTTTTTTTTTACTAGCAATTTAAATGATTAAACTACAGAAAGGAAATAACAATAAGCAAAGCTGCCCTTGCAAACTGGCAGCAGCTTTAGGACATGACATAGTGAGCTAAGCACACACTAAAGTTTTGGTTTACCCCACGCAAACAGATACAGTAGTAAATTATTTATTGCAAAATGGGGGAAAAAAATAACATTTTTTTCATCACTGTAAAGAAGTTACAGGAACAGGCCCTTTTTCAGCCAGACAACAAACAAGAGCTAGCTAGCTAGCCTAGCCTGCAACCGCAGACAGCCCCCCACCCTGTCCTGAAGACTACAACACAGTGATTTGTTCTGTTGTAAAAATAAATACCTTAAGCAATCAATGAGTCAGTCAAATGGAGCACCACAGTCTCTACACTGAAGAACAAAACAGAAAACTAACAAGCATTTGTCAATGTCGAATGTTGTCTTGCTGGCATTGGCATTGGTAGTGCAGGAGTTAGAAAGAGATGCATAATAGGAATGGCAGTGAAGTGCTGAATTGACGCCAACCCCACCCCCACACTGGAGAGACTGACAGGCATTGGGGGTGTGCCTTTGGGTCATCAGCCATAATGCTCACGCCATTTCACCTCACCCTACCCTTCAGACACTGACAGGTGTCGTGGTGTGCCTTGGGGTCTTCGACCTACGCCACCCCATTCCAAATAGGAAATATGCTGAGACAGGCAGTAGAAGAATGGGGTGAACTTTGAGTCAAGACTCCAAGGCACACCTTGATACCTGTCACTGGCTGCAGGGTGGGGTGGGGGTGGAATGGCGTGAGCATTACAGCCAACGATCCCAAGTCATACCCATGACGCCTGTCAGTCTCTACTGGGTGGGGCATTACAGTTGGAAACCCTAATGCCCCGGCACTTGCTGGTATTTTCACTCCAAATTTTCAACATGGACTTTTTATGACCCCACCTCATGAATAGTGGCACTATCTGTTTGTTACCTGAAAGGTGATTTTGCACAGCAACTGTGCCACTTAGTGCCACAGGTGTGAAAACACATTTTGGACAGGATGTGAAAAATGACAGCTGTACTGCTCATGAGGTGGTGTGAAAATATAGCGCATGCCTGCGTGGTCCCCGCCATACTGGAGTGCAAACATTTAGCGGGTGATCACATTTTGCTATTTGGAGCTCTGGAGGGCTGGAATTATTTTGGGCTGCAGGAAAGGGCACCAGGGCAGAGAGGACTTGGCCAGGAACCAGGGGACAGAAAAATTTGCAGGCAGAACAGAACAGGAGGTGCTCCAGGAGAGCAGGAACAGGAGCTGCAAGGCTGCAGATAAGCCCCATTTTGGAAGGGGTTACATTACTTATTCAATTTATTCAACAACAATAAAGAGTTAGAAACAAATATTTACAGCACATTGAAGGTCTGCCTCTGCTCAGTAATCGACAGCAGACTGGAGCTGACCAGGGTGATGCCTGGCTGGTCATGAGCCTGGGTTTTATTTGGATCCAGCCCAGGCCATAGTACACTATGCGCTCACTGAGCGCTCTTAAAGGGATAGCGTGATGGGTGATCTGCACCTCGTGCAGGGCAACATTACAACAGCACTGTAAATGGATTTAACATCCTTTGCTGGACGTCTGCCAGGCAATGGGCATCACAGGAGCCCAGGAGATACTTAAGGTAAGCCCCCGAAATGGGGAGTGGCTACAAAATATTTTTATACAGTGTATTTAAATGAAGCAGCTGATATGTTTCAGTTGAAATACAGCTCCTAAGTTTTTAAAGGTGAGAAAAATTGTATCCCATTATCTTTGTAATTGGGGTCGAAGAGCTTGGTGGCTGCTGAAAAGTGTGCTGGTGGCCACATACAGTCATGGCAGCCTCATCTGAAAATCACTGGTCTAAATTACATATAGAGGTGGGCAGGCCAGGAGTTTTTCACCTAGAGCTTAAGTCAGAGCAGAGCTAGTGGTCTGGCTAGACTCAAAATACAAGTCGCTACGGCTACTGCAGGCTATTTACAACATAGGAGTTGAGCATTTCAGACATTACACTATCTGCTCAGGCTGACAAAACGTCTAGTTTTACCATAACTGGCTTGACATGTCTTGGCTCTCTCAGTTGCTTATAGGGGACAAGCCAAGTCGAGTCAGTGTTAACCTCGAGCCAGGCTCAAGCCTGCTCTGGATTGCCCACTTCTAATTACACGGGCCCGGAGGAGAAGGAAGGGGAGAGCCACGGACAGCACGACGGAGAAGATAGCAGCAAGTAAGGGCAAAGATGTACCAAAAAGGGGAAACATTAGAAAGCCTTATCACACTGAGGGCGTAAGCGGAATGGCCCACCTAGTGAGGCTGTGAAAGCTAGAAATGTTCAGGCCTGCAAAGCTGGACCAGACAGGTACTTGAGGAGCATGGCACCGAGGGTTACACAGCATGAGTAAGAGAGTCTGGCTGTTAGCTTGAATGTGTCATGATAGAGTTGTTCCTATGCTTCCTAACCTTTGCCTCAACAACATGTGTGTCTGTACTCAAATTGAGTATAGTTACTGCCCCAAAGCAACAGGATGAGACAAATTGGGCCCTGCCTTCCATCATCACAATACTATGTTGCTATACAGGTGGATACTGGACGGACTGACTGGCCCCTAGTACCATCCATCATTACAATACCATGTTACTATATAGGCAGATACAGAGCAGATTGATGAGCCTTTTTCTGCCGTCAGCATCTATATTTCTATGTTACTTGGTTACTTAGTGGGGAGTGGGACAACAAGTGGCAAATAAAATTCGGTGTGGATAAGGGTAAGGCCAAACCTCCACTTAATCTTAAAGAGTTCTGGCCAGGGGTACTATATATTTTTTTTATTTATTCTTTGGTACATGGGTAAGACCCACGAGGTACAAGTGCCTGTTTCCAGGGTTGACCCAGGAGCATTGGGGAGGTTAAGTGACTTGCTAAGAGTCACACAGCTGTGGGAATTAAACCCCGGTCTGCTGGATGTACCAAGCTCATTCAGATCTTGTTCCTCTAACTTCAGGCTATACTGTTTAAATGGTAAACACCTACCAGTGATTGGCAATGACAAGGACTTAAAGAGTAGCTGACATCTTTCGAATACTTTGAAACATAATATTTAGACACAATTCAGCCTGAATTTCATATGTCTCACATAGATTTCTCATCTCCTTTATTTATCCCTGAAGAAATTTCCCCAAACAAGAACTTTATCCCTTAGAGATCGTCTGCCTCTATAACTTATTTCCTACTTGAAATCAATAATGCTTTGCTGTAACATTTTTATTTATTTTTTTAATTTTTTGTTAACTGGGCAAGGCCCAGTAGGCTCAAGTGCCTGTTTTCAGGGGTGCCCAAGGAGCACTGGGGAGTTTAAGTGACTTGCTCAGAGTCACACAGTATGCAAGTGGAGGTTGTGGGAATCAAACCCAGGTCTGCTGGATGTACCATGCTCATTCACAGCTCATTACTCTAACCTCTAGGCTGTACTGCCAGCCCCTGACATTACAGTCTATTGCCATGGGAATAACAGTGACGTAGCAGAAGAGTATTATGATATCAGGATGGGAAGAAGCAACAGGAGCTGATGAACCCTCAATGAACAACTATCCTGCTTTCAAGCATATGACCTCACTAATAAATTATGAGGATCACAAATACAGACCTAATGAGAAACATAAGCTGCTTTGGGTCCAAATATTACGTTTTCCAAAGTTCTTCTTTAGGCATGGAAGAGTGTGTTTTAAAGTGGGATAATTGCACACCTCAAGAAGTGAAGCATGAGGCAAAGCCAAGTACCTTACACGCCTGCAAAGTGCTGTTCGCCAACACTTATGCATACCTTGGAGTGCTTTACTGTGATTATACAATGACTTCCCACCTTTTTAATTTTAATGTCATATAATGAGGTTCAGAATGTTACACTCTTTTTATGCATTGTTATTGTTACCTGCTCTGTCATCATTGTACAACTATTGTAATGTTTAAATTCCCCCTCCCCCTTGTTTTATTTTAGCATGCCTTCTATTGTACTCACCTGGGTTGCATCTGTAAACAGGCATTTAATTTCTAGTGTGCCTACCTACACGCCATACCTATATAGTTTTGTTTTATAGTTAAAGGCATTTAATAGGTAGATGTTAAAGAGACACCTTGGGTGCAGGCATCACCTTCCGACTGCTTGTACCAACTCAGGAGCCTTGCAAATGTTTAGGCATGGGAAAACCGCTGTGTAAGCTATAAACTAAATAGCCTGGCACACTTTACAGTTGTAATGCTCACTAGGGCACCTAGAGGGTTAAACAACAGAACCAATTAAATTGTCCTTAAAAGGATATAAGGAGGCTGGCCCAGGGATGTGGAGGGCTGAGGTACTGTACATCTCACCTCCTACCATACCGGCGACCCGTGTTCAATGGCAAATTGAGTTGTCAGGGGGTGACCGGGGAGGGAGAAAATTGAGCATCCAGAGGACTGTTCTCCTCTTGCGAGGAGGGTGAGTTCTTGTTACTGCCAAATGACTGCCACCAGGTGGAGGCCTGGTGGTGTTGTGAGTCTTGGATAACAGGGATGGGAGGGTGCTGCGAGACAGTGCAGCATGCACACATGCACCTCCACTTTTGCCCACAGAAGTGTGTGCCACAGAAATGGGGAGAAAGAAAACGGAAGCACTACTAGGTGCCATAATGCCCTGGCTGCACTCCCTACTTATGACTCCACCTCGGGCTAATCTGGATTATTCACCCAGGGGTGAGGATAGTCCTCCCCTCCCTGGCCCCACTATGGGGGAGAATCCATAGGGGAACCTGTCTGAGGATGGAGCCAGGGTCGGAGAGATGCATGCTCAAGGGGTTGAATTGAGCCCTCTGAAGTCAGAGGGCTGGATCCACTGGCTAGTCACCTGCCAGAGAAAACCTATATGGAAAAAAAAGATATATGAGGATCGGTTGGTTTGATTTGGACCAGTAATTAATTGGTCTTGTTGCAGCTATATAAGCAGAGAGAAATTATGTCAGAACATGTCCTGAGGAAGGCCACACAGGCAGTTGAAGTGTTGCGATATGTCTGGTAATGCTGCCTGTTGGATGCTCTGTTTGTAAAATATTTTTATTTATTTATTTTTTATTTATTTCAGTCTAGGATTACAAATACCCTTGAGCCAGGGCTCTTTTACAAAGTTTCCACGTCACATGGTACAGCAAAACAGTAAGGATGACATTATGACATAGTCACTTATTTATACATATACAAAGCTAGAACTAGGGTTGACAATGGTAGAAAGGGAAGGGTAGGAGATGAGAAAGTGAGAGGGAGGGGTGAGGGCGGGGCATAGAGGTGGAGTTGGGGAGGACTGAGGCAAGGGTAAAGGGGGGAGGTGCCACCAGGAAGGCATTGTCAAAGAATCAAAGATTAGCAGAGGGTGCCCAGACGTTAGCAAGAGTTAAGGATAGTGACCATCATCCAGCCTGTAGGGGTTTGCATACGGTCAGACTGGCATAGGTAATGGATGATTCAGTTATGAACAAAGGCAGTAACAGGCACTCGAGGCAATGAGAGACTTGCGGAAGTTGGATTTGAAGGAGCCGAGTGAGGTGGCAGTGGTAATATCACTAGAGAGTCCGTTCATCCAGCTCGAAGCTCTAAAGGCAAAGGATCTTTGACCTTGTGTAGTACGGCAGCGGTGAATACGGAGAAGTTGCGGCTTAGTCCCCCTGGTGTTGCAGCTGCTGTTTTTGGGTTGTAGGAGGGAACAGACTCCAGGAGGTGCAAGGCCCATCAAAATTGTCTTTACCACCATACAGGTTTGATATTTTATTCGATTGTCTAAGTGTAGCCAGCTGGTTTGGGTATAAAGGTCACAGGTGTGAGTAAGGCGTTGAGCACCTGTGATGAGCCGACAAGCCTTGTTGAGAGAGGTAGTTACATGTTTGAGTGCAGTAGCAGTGGCAGAGCCATAGATTATAAGGCCGTAGTCAATGGTGGTAATGATGGAGCTCTGGACGGCAGCACCCAGTGCTTCAGGGGTAAGGTGTTGTCTGTGTCGGAAAAGCATGCCCATTCTGGAGTTTGCAGCTTTGGCAACATTATTTATGTGATCAACACAGGAGAGGTGTGAGTCATGGGTGATCCCAAGGTATTTAAATGATTGGACCTGTTTCAGAGGGTCACCCTTGTGGTGTTAATGGTGAGGTGGTGATCCTTATACTTATTATGGGTGCTGCTGAAAAATCATGGTTTTGTTTTGTTTTTTCTGGTTAAGGATCAGTTTATGCCTTATGAATCAATTCTCGACCGTATTGAAACCCTGCTGGAGACTTTTTTGCAACTAATTAGTGTCCTGATGGGATGCAATAATTACTGCATCGTCTGCGTAAAGTATCATTTGTTCAGTGCAGGAGTCCGGGAGGGTGTTTAGGAACAGGCTGAAAAGGAGTGGGCGAAGGATAGAGCCCTGAGGAACACCAGAGTTGACAGGTTTGGCATCGGAGAGCACATCTGCGATTTTTACATGTTGGAACCGATTTTCAAGGTAGCTTTTGAACCAAGTGATTGACTCAGCGGAGAGACCAGAGGACTGAAGTTGGCCAAGTAGAAGGCAGTGGTGTACAGTATCAAAGGCCTTGGTGAGGTCAATATAGATTGCTCCAGTAGGTTTACCGTGGTCCAGGGAGCTGTGGATTACAGAAGGGTGGATGCGGTACTGTGGCCTTTTCTGAAGCCATGTTGCTGCTGGCAGAGAAAATTTGTCCAGATAGTGAGCTGGTCAGTTACAATACATTCCAATGTCTTTGAGAGAGGAGGTAGGATAGAGATTGGGTGATAATTGCCGTGTATGGTCTTGTCACCCCTTTTATGATTTGGGGTGACAGTGGCTGATTTCCATTTGTCCAGAAACTGGCTGAGAAAGAGGAGGAGGTTAAAGATCCTGGTGAGAGGCCCTAAAACTTCTTCTAGTGTGAGGGATAGAAGCTTGAGGTCGAGTTAGTCGCTGCTTGTTCTGGATTTGCATAGAGCTTTGGTGACGTACTTAGTAACATCATGCGCCTCTTTATTGCCTTACCAGAGAATAGAGGGTGTCTGCAGGAGAGTGTATTGCGGATGTGGGGGCCTTTGTCTTGTAGAAACTAGGGAAGCACACTGGTAAGGTCGGTGAATGCCTCGCTGAAGGTGTCAGCAATGATTTTGGGTCAAGTAATGTACTCCGCTTACCTTGATCATGGCCGGTGACGTTTTGGTTGCATCCTGTGACTTCTTTTATGTTGTTCCAGAACTCTCTCATTTCCCAGGTGTCGGTGAGGGCTTTCTGTAGTAGTCAGACCTCTGTAGCCGAATGGATTTAGTGCAGTCATATGCACGCTTATAGTCCCTGGATGTCAACTTGTCTCCTGGTAGATCTGGCCAGTTCTCACAAGTTGCCCCTAGATTTTAGCTTCATAAGGAGGTACACTGATAGCCATGGATTGCAGAGAGATTTAACTTTGCACTTCTTTAGGGGAGCAAATAGGTTACAGGCTTCATTAAATATGTGTATGAAGTGGTCCAGTGCGGAGTGGTGTCAGTTGCCCTGAGAACAGGCGTCCAGTCCTGATGGAGAAGGTGGGATTTGAGGAGTGGTAACTGACCATGACATAGAGCTCTGCTGTAGAGGGTTTTTTGGGGGGGTGGTTTACAAAATTTGTTGGACCAGGTACAGCAAACAGGGGAATGGTCATTTAGTGAGTCAGGAAGGATAGTGTGGTTCGTGGTTCTGGTGGGGTGAGTGGTCAGGATCCAATCCAGGAGGGCGCTGGTCCCTGTTTTATAGTTCTTTCTGGTAGGGGAGTGTAACATCTGTGTAAGATTGGCCGATATGACAGAGTATCTTTTAGCCCCGGTCTCGGCTGCAAGCCAGTTGATATTAAAGTCTCCAAGCAGGATAATTTCAGAGTCAGGTGGTTGTGACCTGACGAGGTCCAGTACTGCGGGCAGTCCTGATCCTTGCTCTCCAGGAGGAATATACACAGTAACTATTGTAAGCCCCTAGAAGGATTCTAATGGGAAGAATCTGTGCCTGGGTGGCCGGGAGGGCAGTATCAATGGGGTGCCCCAGGAATGTGTCTTTCAGGTATAGTGCACAGCCTCCACCTCTTCTTGATGTCTGATCCAGTCGAAAAACATTGTAGCCTGGGAGGGTGATTGCATGGTCCGGTACTGAGGGGGTGAGCCAGGTTTCAACAACTGCCAGGGTATCAGGGTTGTGTAAGGTTGCAAAGGCTTGGAGTGAGTCAAGCTTGGGAGGGAGACTGCAGATGTTTAGGCATATGATCGAGAGAGTGCCAGAAGGTCTATTCTGGGTGGAGACCTTGGTTTTGTTTGGGCCAGGGTTGGGGTGAATATTTTCTGATAGCAGTAGGATGAGGAACAGGAGCTTCAGGGTGCCCAGACGTACTTCCTTGAGGGAAAGCTTATGTTTACTTTTTGGGCAGGATCGTGCAGTAGTGAGGATGCGAAAGTTCAGCAGTAAGGTTGTGTGGGGGGTAGGTGTGTGGATCCAAAATCCACAGGTGAGAGCAGGAGGTATTTTTGAGAGGGAGTGTCTCAAGGGGGTATGGTTTGCCTCGTGTGGAAGAGTGCCAGAGCTGCGATATGCGATGGTTAACTGGAAACTTAGTGAGGGGGACGGGAAAGGGGCTCCAAGAGGGAGGAGTAGGCGGAAGAGGGTAAAGACGGTGAGGAGAAGGAGTGACAGGGAGGTATGCATGATAAAGCTGAGAAAGATCAGAGGAGGAGATGGGAGGGTCTGGAGGCAGTAAAACTCAGGGATGCGTGGGCAATGATAGGTGGAGAGAGGTGGGGGGGGAGGCCCTGCAGGAGACCAGTGATGTGCTTTCAAGGGGAAGGAACCTTTGGGTGGGTGTGGCAATGGTCTGTTTAATTAAGGTGTGAGGTGGGAGGGTGGACGTAAAAATCCAGCCACTTCCCAGTCAAGTCAATGGGCGCAACAGCCTGAAGCAGGGGAATAATTGAGAGTGCGATGAGCAGCCAATGAGTGTTGAGAGAGAATGCAGTGGTCCAATCGGGGTTCACTCGGGGAGCGTTTGGCCAATGGTGGCAAACAACTGTTTCCCGGCAGTCTAGTAGATTACACAGCTGAGAGGTCTTAAGCGTTGGCCTGAGGTGAGTGGTAGGTGCAGCTGGCACTTAAAGAACTGCTGCACTGGTGGAGGGCTGCAGATGCCCGATCAGGGCACAGGTCTAGAGGAGGAGGAAAGAAGAGAGGGAGAGTGTTAGTGAAGTAGTGCTGGGACAAAGGAGGGTGACGTGAGAGCTTAATCGGGGTGTGTGGTAGACAGAGGGGTCAGAAACGAGGGGGTGGAGGCAACCAGAGACAAGTGCAGAGTGGAACTTGACCTGGCGCCATGGGGGAGGGGGAAGAAAGCTGATGGAGGGCAGAGAAAAGAAAAAAAAGAATAGAGGTGGCAGGAGGATTAACTTGCTGTGGAGGAGAGAGAAAGAAGAGTGAGAGAGAGGTGGGGTGGCTCTGGCCCCGAGGCGAAGGGGTGGTCAGAGGTAGAGGAAGGGTAAAACTGAAGCAGTTCACAACACAGTTTTCAGATTCAACTTTTTAGAACAAATCAACTCTGCTTTTTAGAACAAATCAACTACCACAGAAACAGTTCAACAGGCTAGTAATCAGCAGAAAACAATCTACAGTCTCAGTACGGGCCAAAAATTGTCCACTTCCTAGTCAAGTCAATGGGCGCAATGGCCAAGCAGGAAAAAATTGAGAGTGTGATGAGCAGCCAATGATTGTTGAGAGAGAACGCGAGTGGTCCAATCAGGGTTCACTAGGGAGCGCTTGGTCAATGGCAACAAATCACTGCTTCCCAAGCAGTCTAGCAGATCTAACCCAGCTGAGAGGTCCTGGTAAATGGCTTGAGGTGCGCAGCAGTGCCTGGCTCTAAGTTGTGGCCACCGGGCAGAGGGCTGCAGACACCTGATCAGGGCACAGGTCCAACTGAGAGGTCCTGAGCGTCAGCCTGGAGGTGAGCGGCAGTGCAGCTGGCTCTTAAGCTGCGGCCGCACTGGCAGAGGGTTGCAGATGCCTGATCAGGGGCACAGGTCCAGCTGAGAGGTCCTGAGCGTTGGCCTGGAGGTGAGCGGCAGTGTGGCTCTTTAGCCACGGCTGCACTGACAGAGGGCTGCAGATGCCCGATCAGGGGCACAGGTCCAGCTGAGAGGTCCTGAGCATCGACCTGGAGGTGAGCGGCAGTGCGGCTGACTCTCACGCCGCGGCTGCGCCAGCAGAGGGCTGCAGATGCCCGATCAGGGGCACAGGTCTAGAGAAGCACTAGTTACACTTTTTTTCAAGCATTAGGCATTAGCACTTCAGTTAAATGTGCTTCTACATGAATGTACTTCACCTTATACATATCTTAGTTTTTATTGCATATGCCACCTAACATACTGGTTTTCTGGTGTACCCACCTAGTTAACAGAAAACAAATAAGTAAATAAATAAATATACATTTCTGACTGGTGCTGTTGTGTTGGAATAACACATGGTCATGTCTATGATCAGATTTGAATGTCTAAGGGATGGGGGTGTCCCACCCACCAGAAATTGTTCCGTGTACCTGGCCCAATATGGTTACAACACTGGCAAAGCCTAGCAAATGTGGTAATGAGATCCACCCATGAAATAAATGGGAAAGAGTTCCCGCTAACCATTTTAATGAACATTTCATCAACATGGGCACAGAACCCTTAAAACAGAATAGTATGCAACCACACACACACAAACACCAGGATATACCCCTACCCAAAAACACTTTTACACATTTTCACAAGGTTACATATGATCAAGTCCACAAAGAACTACTAAAAAGAAACACAAAGAAATCAGGAAGGCTAGATGGCATTCCTACTTTACTCCTGAAATATATGGCACCTATAATAGCATCCCCCGACAGAACTATTGAATATGTCCTTGGCCACTGAAATCAACCCTTCAGAAAGGAAGGAAGCTCTAGTAGTCCCCATATACAAAGCTGGACCAAAAAACGAAATAGAAAACTATTGCCCCATTTCCCTGCTATCTGTGGTCTCAAAAACTTTCGAGAAGCTAGTATGCACCCAACTGAAACATTTCTTCAAATCCAAGAACATACTAAGTGATTGCTAATCTAGTTCCAGACCACTCCATAGCTCCACCTCACCTAAGCCCTAATAAAGGTTACTAGGGACTTCATGAAGGCACTGGATGGGGGGGCAGTCGACATCTTGGACCATGACATCCTTCTGACCAGACTGGAGCATCGATCATGACTGGAGTGTGTAGAATGGTTTGCCCTCATACCTGAAGCAGCGTAAACAAACGGTGTCAATAAATGGGTTCAATTCTTCCTTTGCCCCATAGTGTTAGGGGTTCCCCAAGGCTCCATCGTAGGAACAGTATTATTTAACACCTACGTGAACACCCTCAGCATGAACAACCCCCATGTGTCCTATCACCTCTATGCAGATGACACAATACTCTGAATGACAGGCATAAACCTTTCAGAAATTGAACCCAGACTTCAAAGTGCATTCAACAAACTCAAGGACTTCTTCTCACACTAAAAATTTGTGCTAAATGCAAAAACGACCCAAGTAATGTTTTTTCATAGGACCAAGGGGCAGGACATAGCTAAAAGCAACTTACACATCAAAACACCAGATCAATTCAGCCTGCAGCAGGTTCAGTGCTACAGCTACCTGGGTATTTGGCTCGACAAGAAACTCAAATGGAATGCCTACATAGACCACCAGGTGAAGAACCTGGGGAAGTGCCTAGGAACCCTCTACAAAATCAAACACTCAACATCCTTGCAGACTAGAAAAAATAGTAGACTCTATGGTAATACCCATCTTCGACTATGGTGACCTGCTCTTCTTGGGCACATCCAACCTAAAGCTGGCATAAGCTAGACATAATGTATGGCAGATTTGTATGTTTGATCCTAGATGCCCCACACAGAACTCAGAGGTGCAAACTCCTTGTCAGGCTGGGATGGCAGAAACTAGAGGAAAGAAGGAGACTGCACTGCTTAGCATACATACCTAAATGCTACAGTAACAAAGCCCCAGATTACATTGGAGGAAACATCTGCATTAGATGTAACAAGGGATCACTAAGGTCCGTGGGAGCGCTGGAATATGCACTGCCCCACAGAAACCGGGAGGTGGGCAAACAACACTTCCTGTACCTAGGCCCAAGCTCTGGCACTCCATTCACATGTGTACCTCAGGCCAGCAGACAGTTCCATAAACATGAGCAAAATAAAAAATGGCACTCTGAGCAGACTAAAATACCCATACCTTGCTGTTCAGGTCCAGGATAAAAGCAATAATTCACAAGACAGTGGAGTCCCCCACCCTGAATCCACTAACTTGCCTCCTCTGCATTAATATGTCTGCATCAACCCTGCAATTGCTACCTACTGCTTTCTAGCATTTAATCTTGCAAATGTACATATTAAGGCGCATATCCCTCTATGAACTCTATCTGAAACTATTATACCCTCTACTTGCTACCCCTGTTCTTGAGCTGTAAATGCTGATGAAGCTATTTTTATGTACAATGGCTGCACAATGTATAAACTTGTCTATGCCTGTGCTTCTGACTGTAATGTTGTACTGTAAGAGACCTCACTGTAAATGAGCTTTGCTCAAATGAGTATCCTATTCAGATGATGAATAATATATTCTACTATTACTATTTCACCACACTCCCTCCAACAGAGATTAGCGTTTCCTACCCTGAAGTGTTGTGTTATGGTGGGGGTATGAAAGAATCGGATCAAGCACTTCCAGCGAAATTCTCGCCATCCTGTTGAGGCAGTTTCCTTCCACCCTCTCTCCCACAGCTTCGACCACTACTCAGCTGGGATGTCAATCTATGCATTCCTCTCACAGTTGGTGCAGATTAGGGAGAGCTCCATATGATCTCTACCTAGCAAAGCTTTATAAATCTGTAGAATTGCTCCCCCACCTGACTGCATGGCAGCCCAGTATATTTATTAAACTCTAGGATTACCTTTGAGCAGGAACTGCTCATTTACAAAGGTTCCACGTCAGAGGAAGGGGGGTAACATACACACAAAGGTAGACAATGGTTACAAAACTTAACATATAGATTACTTATACATAAATAATTCAGTCAAAAAAGTCGAAATAGACAACACAAACTAGCTTCTATTAGAGTTCATGGTGAAACAGTATCGTGGTAGGATTAAGACAGGATGAAGCCAGCAGGTAGGATGCCACTGTCAGTTGAGGGTGAAAAGAGTGTGGGGACAGTGGCCAGTGGCCACAGTAATGTGTCTGTAGAGAGGGATGGGTGGGTAGGGGGTGCAAAGGGGAAGAGGGAGGAGGCTGGTGCCAGAAGTGCAAGGCTGAGATGGCGGGTTGCAGTTACAACTAGGACAGAGAGTGATGACCAATTGCTTAGGGTAGGCAGTCACAATGTGAGGTAGAGGGGAGGAAAAGGCATAGTTGCCTTTTAAAGGGGCTTAGCGTTACGGCTGCAAGAGATTCTTTGTTAAGGGTATTAAACCACTGTGGAGCCCTGTGCATAAAGGACCTCTGACCCATTGAGGTCCTGCGCCTGGGGGCCTGGAAGGTCTGATGTTGAGAGCTGCATGTTGGCTGGGTGCTGCAGTTGGCAGTGAGGAACTTTGTCACACCCAGTGGCATGAGTCCAAGAATAACTTTTTTGGCTATCAGACAGGTCTGGTATTGAATTCTACTAAGGAGAGGTAGCCATCCAGCCTGGGCATACAGGTCACAGCTGTACGTTTGGCGGTCAGCCCCCGTAAGAAGTCTACAAGCCTTGTTAAGTGTCACAGATAACCTCCAGAGGGCAGTAGCGGAGGCTGAGCCATAGATGACCAGACCGTAGTCGACAACGGAGGTAACAGAGCTGTGGATGGCCAGACTAAGGGTGTCAGAGGTCATGCAGTGTTTGTACTTGTGGAGCAAGCTAAGGCGATATTGGCAGACTTCTAGCTACGTTACCAATGTGCTGCAAGTAAGACAGTGAGCTGTCCAGAGGATTCCGAGGTATTTGAACTCATGAACTTGATTATGGAGCCACCCCCGATTCTTGATGGTGAGGATAGGTTTATACTTTACGTGTATTGCAGAATGACATGACCTTGGTTTTCTATAATTCATGACAAGTTTGTGAGAGCTAAACCATTCTTCAACAAGCCTGAAGACATACTGCAGCTGGCTGTCAAGTAGATTAAAGTCACGGTTGCTTGAGAACAGGACCGCATCATCCACGTAGAGTATCCTCTGTTGGCAGATGACAGGGAGATTGTTAAGAAGAGAGAAAGGGTAATGGACCCAGTATAGATCCCTGAGGGACACCTGAGAGGACTGACTTTTCATCTGAGGTGACAACAGCAATTTTAACACGTTGTACCCTTTCCCCTAGATAGCTAGCAAACCAGGGCAGTGCATCATTGGAGAGCCCAAGAGCAGTCAGTTGCCTGAGTAGGAGTGGGTGGTTAACTGTATCAAAAGCCTTTGTCATTCAATGAACATTGCTCCTCCACAGAGTCCTTGGTCCAGGGCGTCATGGATGAAGCCGGTAAATTCCAGCAGTGCTGTGGTGGTACTATGCCCTTTACGGAAGCCATGTTGCTCCGGGCACTGAATATTATGTTTGTCCAGGAACTCTACAAGCTGATCTGAGACTATACGTTCCAGGGCTTTGGATAAAGGGGGGAGGATGGAGATGGGCCTGTAACTGGTGTGAAGCGACTTGTCTCCATTTTGGTGCACTGGTGTGATGGTAGCCTTTTTCCAGAGTGATGGGAATTGACCCAGCCTTAGGGACAGGTTGAAGATCATTGTCAGGGTTCAAGGATCTCATCAGGACTAGTGCAAGCAGCTTCGTCGAGTGAGTCACCACTATAGCCAGTTTGCTGATTGCCTTGCAAATATAGGTCTGGCTAAGTGCATTAGGATACTCTTGAAGAAGAACTGCGGAGCTGAGTGCGCTTGTTGCTGTGGCAGAGGTGAGGCTGGTGGTGGGAGCATTGAAAAATCTGGTGGGAGGACACTACTCAGGTTGGAGAATGCATCGATGAATGTATTGGAGATGGTATGTAGGTCCAATGTTGGAGTGCCATCAATGTTGAGCATGGTGGGTGGTGACTTAGTATCTTTGCCTGTGAGGTCCTTTAGGTTGTTCCAGAATTTTTTCCATCCCCAAGAGTTGGAGTGTGCCTCCTAAAGTATTTGCTTTTAGCCATCCGTATAACATGGGTGCAGCTATTTCTTGCTTGTTTGTATTTTGAATGTCCGCTAGCGGCTGTGGCACGAGCACAGTGCCAGAGGTGGTCCCTATGGTTGAGCCGCGTGATAAGCTCAGTATTTATCCATAGGTTAGATGTACCTTTAACCTTCATTTTTTAGCGGTGCATATATATCACAGGCTTCAGTGAAGCGGCGGATAAACAGATCTAATGCTTTGTTTACGTCCTTGAGTGAGCATATATTTGACCAATCCAGTCTTCTAAGTTGGGATTTTAGTAGGTGTAAGTGACCCTGTTTGAGTACCCTGGAGTGTATTATTTTAGGGGGCACTTGGTGAAGTTGTTTGCCCAAGAGCAGAAGACGGATGAGTGGTCACTTAAGGAGTCAGGTAGAATAGACACCCTTGAGATTCTTTCTGGGCGGCTGGACAGTATCCAGTCAATAAGGGTCTAGGTCCCTGTTCTATAGTTACACCTGGTAGGAGAGGGGACTAGCTGTGTGAGGTGTTGTGCCGTGACTATATCCTTGTAGGTGCAGGCCTTCAGTGCAAGCTAGTTGATGTTAAAGTCTCCCAGGATAATGGACTCTGAGTTATGACATAGTTCCTTGAGACATTCTATGACATTATTGAAGCCACTAGCCAGCTCCTTTGGGGGAATGTAAATGGAGACTATAGTAAGGTTTTTGTTGTGGGCCCCAAGGAGAACTTTGATAGCGAGGTCCTGAGATGGGGGTGCAGGGCAGGAAAGAGGGATAGAGTTTCCCATGATAGTATCCCTCAAGTAGATGGCACAGCCACCTCCCCTCTTAGAGATCCTATCCTGCCTGAAGATTGAGTATCTGGGAATTGAAACCACACTGTCAGGAATCTTAGAATTTAGCCATGTTTCAACAACAGAGAGGATGTCAGGATTGTGCTGCTGAATCCAGGTTTGGAGGTTATCAAGTTTACTGAGGTGGCTACAGATATTGATTGACACCAAGGTAAGAGACCCTGACTTCCTGTTCTGGGGTAGGCAGGCAGTCCAAGTGGACCAAGGTTAGGTGAATATTTCTGGAGAGGAGCAGTAGCAGAGAAATCTCAGGAGAGAGGTTTGAAGCATTTTGAGGGCTTGTTTGTTTTGAAATCCGTCTGCACACTGGGCATTAAGGCAAAGGGTGGACCTGTCTTGTGCAGAGAGCTGCAAGTACATGTAGATTCCCGTGGCTAAACTCTTGGTGCTTCAGAAGGTAGCAGTGTGCCATATTGGGGAGCAGAAAGGCACAGATGTTGTACTGGATCCCTGTGGTCATTCCCAGTGTGTAGTGTGGAGCGGATGATGGTGATTGCTGGCAGTAGGAATGAGATGTCATAACCACATGGGAGGTAGGGCAGTGCAGTACAGTCATCACAAAAAATAACAGTGTGGGGCGCAGGTTTAAAGCAGCCATGGTGAGGAATAGGGAGGGAGGGAGACACAGTTTGGCTGGGATAGGTCACCGTACGGTAGAAAAAATAGAGAAGCAGAACGTTCGGGAGAAACAGCAATGGCCAGTAGGATTGGGTGAGGTTGTGAGTGCTGTTCCTAATTGGTGAAGCAGCCCAAGGTGGGAGGGACGTCAGTGTATTTAAAGGAGGCCTGGGAGGAGGTGGGGGGGGTGAGGAGAAAAACAGGTCTGAGAGGAGACCCGAGTAGCACAAGTAGTATGAGAGTCAGAATTAGGCAGCAGTTCATGGGCGCACCAAAGGCAGCAGAGCAAGAGCTATTCCGACCAATCACGGACCACTGGCAGCAACGCTGCACCAATCACAAAGCAGCCGCAGAGTGTGGAGCTCGTACAGAGTTTGGTGCTAGTACCTGGTAGCGGGATCCGAAGTGAAGTTCCAGGGAGGCAGGCGGAGTATGGTGCAGGAGTCGGTGTGGGTGGCCGTTAAGCGCCGCTATCGGCAGTGGCGCCGAAATTTACCATGGGTATCGTAATGGGCCAGAAAGAAGAGGCAGGTTACACTGCAGCCAGATTAGGCGGGAGCTGGTGGCAGTCCATCAGCGGGTGGGGATGATGGAAAAATTAAATGACAAAAGACTGAGAGGCTAAGGGTGGAGGTAGGATGACAAAGGAAAGAGGTCGCAATTAAGTGAGACAAAGGGAGAGGTACAGATCAGGGAGGGCGGTAACATAGAAACATAGAATTTGACGGCAGATAAGGACCGCTTGGCCTACCCAGTCTGCCCATTTCCTGCCTACTGGATAAGCTGCAGATCCTAGTTAACCATCAGCCTACTTTTCCTACCCCATCCCTAGAATTGCCTTATGACTGTCCCATGCATGCTTGAATTCCACCACTGTTTTTGACTCCGACCTCCTCCGGAGGCCGTTCCATGCATCCACAACCCTCTCTGTGAAAAAATACTTCCTTAAATTACCTCTGAGCCGCCCCCCCTCTATCTTCAAATTGTGTCCCCTTGTTCTTGCACACCTCTTTTTTTGAAAGTGCTACCCTCTTGAACTTTGTTGATTCCCTTGAGGTACTTGAAAGTTTCTATCATGTCCCCCCTCTCCCTCCTTTCCTTGCGGCTATACATATTAAGCTTCTTTAGTCTCTCTTCATATGTCTTCCGGTGCAGACCCTGCACCATTTTAGTTGCCCTCCTCTGGACAGCTTCCATCCTGTCTATGTCTTCTTAAGACTGGGTCTCCAGAACTGCATGCAGTACTCAGATGGGGTCTGACCAGCTGTCTGTACAGAGGGATAATAACTTCCTGTTTTCTACTGGTGATGCCTCTCCTATGCATCCCAATATCCCCAGCCCTCATTGCTGCCTCTCACATTGCTTGCCCACCTTTAGGTCATCTGATATGACTACCCCCAGGTCCCTTTCCATTTTTGTTGTTGTTAGTATCTCACCCCCCATTGTGTACTCTTCCTCTGGGTTTTTGTTTCCCAGGTGCATTACCTTGCACTTCTTAGCATTGAATCTAAGCTGCCATACATTTGACCATTCTAACCTCGCCAAGTCCCTTTTCATCCTTTCCACCCCACCTTGTGCATCAACTCTGTTGCAGATCTTTGTGTCATCTACAAAGAGACATACTTTTCCTTTCAGTCCCTCTGCAATGTCGCTTATAAAGACATTGAAGAGGACTGGTCCTAATACTGAACCCTGCAGTACCCCACTAGTAACCCCCCTTTCATCAGAGTGGACTCCATTTACTATTACTCTCTGTGTCCTATTTTCCAGCCAATTTTTTACCCAGGCTGTCATCTTGGGACCCACTCCCAGGCTAGCTAACTTGTATATTAATCTTTTGTGTGGGACTGTGTCAAATGCCTTGTTAAAGTCTAGGTAGGCCATGTCCACAGCCCCTCCCTGATCTACTACTTTGGTCACCCAGTCAAAGAAATCTATCAGATTTGTCTGGCATGACCTTCCTGCTGTGAATCCATGCTGCCTTGGGTCCTGTGCCCCTCTGGCCTCTAGATACTCGACAATTCTTTCCTTCAGAAGTGATTCCATCATTTTCCCTACCACTGAGGTTAAACTAACAGGTCTGTAGTTTTCTGCTTCTGCCTTGCTCCCACTTTTGTGAAGAGGAATCACATCTGCCCTCCTCCAGTCCTCGGTACCACCCCATCCTCCCATGATTTGTTAAACAGGGTAGTCAGTGGTGTCACTAATTCTACCCTTAGTTCATTTAGAATTCTGGATGAATCCCATCAGGCCCCATTGCTTTGTCCACCTTCAGTTTAAAGGGTTCTTTCAGAACCCTTTCTTCTGTAAATGGGCTGGTATCAACTTCTGTATCCAATGTGTTTCTACTGTTTGTTCTAGGTACCCACCCCTCTTCCTTTGTAAATACTGAGCAAAAATATTTGTTTAGTATCTCTGCCTTTTCACAGTCTCCCTCTGCCCCCCTCTCCCCCCCTTTATTAAGCCTCACTATCCCTCCTTTGGTCTTCCTTCACTCCCTGATGTACCTATAAAAGGTTTTATCCCCCTTCTCAACTGAGTTGGCTATCTTTTCCTCGGTTTGGGCCTTTGCTGTTCTGACTGCCTTCCCAGCTTCCTTTTGCTTTAACTGATACAGTTCTCTGTCCTGCTCCTTCTACGATTCCTTGTACTTCCTGAAGCTTTCTTTCTCTTGAACCTTCACTGCCACTTCCTTTGAGGACCATAGTGGTTTCTTACATCGTTTAGTTTTGTTTATTGCTTCACACAAAGGCTTGTTGCCTCTGTGATGGCAGTTTTATTATTCTCCATTGTTCTTCCACCTCCTTCCTGCCCATGTGCTAGTGCATTCCTTAGGCACTTACCCATTTTGGCAAGTCAGCCCTCCTAAAGTCCAGTACCTTTGCCTTTGTATGGCTTGACTCTATTGCTGTGTTTATTGTGAACCATACTGTCGATGGGCGCTAGTTCCCAGATGGCTACCCACTTCTACATCTGTGATCCTCTCTTCATCTCCATTTGAGAGAACCAGGTCTAAGATTGCTCCCTCCGAGTGGGCTCCAATACTAGTTGTCTAAGGCATGCCCCTGTAGGGCATCTAGAATAACCCCACTCTTCGAGTGGCTGTGGCAACTGCACTCCAGTTAACATCTGGTATATTCAGATCACCCATCAGCAATATCTCCCTTTTTGCCATACTAAGTATACTTTCTATCATTTCCTTGTCCATTTCCTCCCTTGAGAAGGGGTCTGTATACAACCCCTGTGCGGATTGTGGTGCCATTGCGGTCTCAAATTGACCCACAGTGCTTCTTCTCCTCCCTGTTTTCTCTTTTTGTTCTGTTACTTTGATTCCTTCCCTTATGTAAAGAGCTACTCCTCCTCCTCTTTACCCTCTCTGTCTCTCCTGTAGATAGTGTATCCTGGTATGTTTATGTCCCAGTCATGCTTTTATGCGAACCATGTTTCTGTGACTGCCACGATATCAGATGTTCCTCCTCCATCAAGGCCACTAATTCAGGAAGCTTGTTACTCAGACTACGTGCATTGGTACTCATTGCTTTCCATTTTTGATGGCTTTACTTTCTGTTGCAGCATCCCCACTGACCTTTCTACCTCAGTCTTTTTCCCATTTAGTACCCTGTTTTGTAGGGAGAAGCTGGGATTTTCCTGCTGCTCATCAGTGCCTCCCCACTTGACTAGTTTAAAAGCTTGCCAATGAAGCATTTAAACCGATTGCTCAAAAGACTTGTTCAGGAAAATTAAGTTTCAGAAAGGAGGGCGTTGAGAGCCAGAGGATTATGGGGGGAGGGGGTGTGCAGGAATAGCAGCTGTTCAGACTACAATAGGGTTGTAGGAGAAATAGAGGAGCGGGGGGATGAAATTAGAGGGAGATAGAGAGAGAGAGAGAGAGAGAGAGAGAGAGAAAGAACGGAGAAACTCAGCAATAGCATACATAACACAGGAGCTAACAGCAGCTTTAAATGCAATAAAATCACTAGGCTAGCACTTTAATTTAAAAAATGATGCTGTAATAGTCATGCACAGGCTAGGATAAGCAGTATTTGGTGAAAAACAGCTGTTTTTAAGACAAATTAAAATGATTCTTAGGTAAAAAAACAAGTCTAAGAGGAGACACGAGTAGCACAAGTAGTATGAGAGTCAGAATTAGGCAGCAGTTCATGGGCGGACCAATGGCAGCAGAGCAAGAGCTATTCCGACCAATCATGGACCACTGGCAGCAACGTTGCACCAATCGCGAAGCAGCCGCAGAGTGTGGAACTTGTACAGAGTTTGGCACTAGTACCTGGTAACGGGATCTGAGGTTGAGTTCCAGGTGGGCAGAGTCTGGTGGAGGAGCTTGCCGGGCGGGTTGCTGGGAGCGCCGCCACGGGCGGTGGCACAGAAATTTACCCTGGGAATCCTGGTAGCGGGATCCGAGGTGGAGTTCCAGGGAGGTGGGAAGAGTCTGGTGGAGGAGTCAGCACGGCAGCTGTTGAGTGCCGCTATCGGCAGTATAGGAAGTCCTCTAGAAGTGTTGGGTCTCTAGCTACCTTAGGAATCAAATTCTTAGACCTCTAGTACTGCCTCACCTGAAGGTATCTAACTAGCTCCTACCATAGAAGACCACATTTCTCTTGTAGGTTTAAGAAGGAGACATGGATCCCATCCTGAATCAAGGATTTGTATATGGTTAGAGCATCTGTTCCATCCATGAAACCCTGGGTCAGTTCAAGGCAGATGGAATTCAGGGTCATCATTTATACTGGCAAGGGGGCCTATTTCTTTAGGGATTCTTGTAATTTTTTTTTGTGGCTTTGAAAAGTACCTTAAGGGTGTGTTTAGTCCATGGATTTGAAATGTCTAACCAAATCTGAGGGGAAAAAGTGACATGGGGAAAGTGTACAGTGGTACTGGTAATGGCTGGTTTGCTTCTATTTCTAGCAAGTCCATGTAAACTCTCTGCTTAATCCAAGTTACAACTGGTGCCAGTTGAGCTACAGTGTAGTATAATCTGAAATCATGCAAAGCCAGGCATCCATGGTCCCTTGAAAGGGTAAAATGTTTTTACAGATCCTGTGTCTCCCACCTGACCATACAAATGATAGCAGAAGTTTCTGCAGTCATCTCCAGAATTCCTCAGGGACTCATATGGGCAGGGCTTGAAACAGAAATAACAAGTGAGGGAGGATGGTCATCTTAAGAGTGGCAATTCTGCTCCTCAGAGAGGGAACAAGTCCCATCTGGCTAACATACTAACATACTAACATACTATTTGCCAGCAGATTAGGCCTTATGGTCTATCAAGTCTGCTCGAACCTAGATCCTTAGTTGGGTGCCGAGACCCTCCCATCCCTTGTGCTCCAGAAACCCCTATCATCCATCCCCCCCCGGGACAGGCCATCATCTGATACATCCACTTTCTGTGTCTGTCCCACCCTCTCTTAAAGCTCTCCACTGTGGATCTCTGAACCAGCTCACCAGGCAGAGCATTCCAAGGGTCCACCACCCTCTCAGTGAAAAACCTCCTCCTCTTTTCCCCCCTCACCCTTCCACCTTCCAACTTCAAACCATGCCCTCTGGTGATGCCTCCCTGCTTTAGTCTAAAGATCCCCTCCATGTTTACCCTATTTATTCCCTTGAGGTACTTGAAGACCTCAATCATGTCCCCCCTGTCTCTCCTCTCCTCCAATGAAAACAGGCAGAGCTCCTCAAGTCTGTCCTTGTAAGTCAAATCCCCTAGCCCTCGTATCATCTTTGTTGCCCTCCTCTGTACCCTCTCCAGGAGCTGTATGTCCCTCTTCAAGTGTGGTCTCCAGTACTGTACACAGTACTCAAGGTGTGGTCTAACCAGTCCATTGTAGCGGCAGAATCACTTCCTTGCTCCTAGAGGTGATCCCCTTGTGATGCATCCCAACATCCTGTTTGCCTTGCTAGCTGCTCTCCTGCACTGCTCAGTGTTATTCATACATGTATCCACCATGACCCCTAGGTCTTTTCCCTGTTGAGGCTTCCAGCACCTCCCTCCCAGGGTGTACCTGTGTTTAGGGTTTCCCGACCAAGATGCAACACCTTGCACTTGGTGATATTGAAATTAATTTCCATGTGTGAGCCCAGCTTTCCAGGGTGTCCAGGTCCCTTGCGAGGCCAACCTCCCTCTTCTCCCTCAACTACTGCTCCCATCTTGGAGTCATCCGCGAAGAGACTCATTTCACACCCTATACCATCCCTGATGTCTGATATGTATGCATTAAACAGGATTGGACCCAGGACCGAGGCCTGTGGTACCCCACTACCAACCTCTGTAGGGTTTGAGAGCTCCCCACAGACCACTACTCTCAGAGTGCGTCCAGCTATCCAGTTTTCAATCCATCTGACCATCAAAGGGCCTACTCCTAACCCCATCAGTTTCTCCACCAGACCATTGTGGGGGACAGAGTCAAACGCCTTGCTGAAGTCCAAGAATAATACATCCACAGGCTTACCTCTGTCCAGTTCTGATGTTACCCATTCATAGAACTCCACAAGGTTGGTTTGACATGATCTACCTGGCACAAACCCATGTTGCCGACTATCCAGACCTCCCACCTCCTCCAAGTAAACCCCCAATCGTTCCTTTAGTATACTCTCCATTAATTTTCCCACCACCGAGGTTAAACTGATGGGTCTATAGTTTCCTGGTACTTCCTTCGACCCCCCTTTATGGATTGGTACCACATGTGCCTCTCGCCAATCCCTAGGTACCCTCCCTGTCTCAAGTGACCTGTGTTGGCTTTAACATCTCCCATTAGTTTTTGGTAGTTGAGAGAAAAGAGAGAGGTCAGGTTTGGGAGATTTTTACTCCTAAGTATCTGACAATATTTTTATTAGTCCACAGGACAGGAAATGTGTCCCTAAAACCAGGCAGGCATCTACCCCTAGCTTAATTGTCTCTGACCTGTAAAAGTTTATTTTATAACCAGAGATCTCTCTGTACTTCTGAAGTTCTTCCAGCAAACCCAGAATGGGGAGGGGGCCTGGCAAGGTGAGAAAGAACAGGAAATAATCAGCAGCATAAAGTGAGATTTTATGGACCCATCCCCTTGCTTTGATTCCCTATATGTTATGGTTCTGGTGTAGTGCCATTGCTAGGGGCTCTATACAGAGCACAAATAGCAGAGGGGAGAGAGGGCACCCTACCTAACTCCCCAGGTTAAACAGAATCGGCTGGACTGAATTTTGCTTACTTTGATGGTTGCTTGTGGGGAGGCATACATTGTTTTTACATTGGTTCAAAATGTTTCCCCCATACCCATCTCCTCCAGTGTTCTATGCAGGAATCCTCAGTTCACATGATCAAATGCCTTTGTAGCATCCATAAACACTCCCAGTGCAAGATCCAGGGACTGACGCTACCAGGATATCAGGTTGAGTAGGGGTCTGATATTATCATATCAATCAATCAATCAAATCTTTATTTATCCAGGCGAACATCGTTGAGCAAGCTCATTTACAAGATGGACCTGGTTAAGTCCAGATTATAGTACAACAGCTACATTAAGAATGTGAAAAAAACATAGTAGAAGTGCAAATCAAGACACAAAGAACGTACATAACATAACAGTTAGTTCGGGATGATCAATAAGACACAGTGGGGATTCGTTTGGATGGTAGCATTCGAGACGGATGTCCCGCTCTAAGCTCCGTAGCGGCCTTCCTTCCCCGTTTTCTTACAGTAATATTTTCAGTTTAATTTAATTAGCCTATGATGTAGAAAAGTTAAAACAGGAAGCTAAGAAGTTAAAATATTGTCTGATCTGGCTGTGGACGAATCTCTGAATATTTAAATTACTTTCGTTATTTTTGACAATTACCGCTGTGTCTCCTCGGGCTGTATTGCGACGCTCGCAGGGAAAGCACCCTGACAACCGCTTAGCGCCATATAGCGTCAGCATCACAATCCTCTTGTCTACAGCGCAGCTAGTACTGTATATGATTAAGCTACATATTATATACTGGATTGAGACCTAGAATATTACTATATATCTAACTGGAGACGTTTTACACAGTTTTCAATTCTCTCAGACTTCCAATAATTTCAACATCATCAACTGTATTTGTATTTCAAACATGATCTCAGATGACAGATTAGCAACTATGTGAGATGAAACTATAGTATTAAAACGCCCTCTTTCAGATTCAGATAATAGCTCCGATAATTCAAAGAACCACATCTCAAAGAAACCCGCTATGTCTACCACACTAACAGTAGATCATTTCAATATTATTATGTCTGAAATATCAAGGTTGAGCATAAAAATGTCTGAGATGCATACTGATTTAAAGGATGTAAAACAAGAACTGGTAGCTCACAATGTGAGAATATCTGATGCTGAAACAAGAATTAGCAGTTTAGAAGACACATTGAGTAAAGTACAGGCAGACAGAATTGCAGATAACTGTAGGATTAGTAAATTGGAAACTAAGATTGAGGACCTAGAGAACAGAAACAGGAGAAACAATCTCAGGTTTTTTGGTCTTAAAGATGGAATAGAGGGAACGGGTACTCTCTCTTTTGCTAATAACCTTCTCATTAAAATAGCTGGTCCACCTACTGACACTAAATGTTATGTCATTGAAAGAGCTCATAGATCTTTGAAGCCTAAACCAAATGTAGGAGAAAGGTCCAGGTCCTTTATTCTGAGATTTTTAAATTTCCAACAGAAAGTGCGCGTTCAAAAGGCCCTTCGGGATAAGGTCAACATTATTTATGAAGGCTGTAAAATCAAAGTGTTTAATGATTTAGTCCCCGAGACTATTCAAAACAGAGACACATTCTTTCACATAAAGAGGCATCTCAGGGAAGCAGGTCTGAAATATAGCTTGTTTTTTCCTACTCTGCTAAAAGTTTGGTCTTCAGAGGGGACAAAGGAATACAATGGATTTGTGACTGCAAAAACAGGACTTAAAAAAGACTTCCCTGTCCTGTTTAAAAAATTTGACTTTCAGCACTAGTGATTATGTAATACTAATAAACCAATGTTTTATCTCCCAGATTATTCAGAATACATGAACTAATCAAGGTTTTCTTTTTCAGGAAAGTAAAAGGAGACTTCAGGTGCTTAAGGGTAACTTGTAAATATTTTCTACACCTGGGGCATCACTGAAGCAGGTTTAATGGGGCATCACTGAAGCAGGTTTAATCTGCATTTTAAGGGGAGATGGAGCCTCACCTTGTAGTTCATAGCAGGGCTGAACAGGTTGGTATTCCCATTGCTTTGATTTAAGAGGCAGCAATTCAAACTGGGGTCTCTCATAGCTTTGCTATCTTTTCTCAGGAGGTTACCCATCTTTTGCTTATGTTGGTGGTGATAATAAGATTTTATATATTGTCAGAAAACTGTGACGTCTGTGCATTGGACTCTCGGGTAGTGTGTGGGTGGTGGTCAATCTTTATGTGATGGTAAGCATTTGCTAAATTTGTTTTCTCTCCTTTTCAAATAAAATATTGATCCTGATCTTTAGTGCTACATGGTCGAAGGAAGGCGGGGAGTCCTAGTAATTATACCCTTTACATTCAAGAGCTAGATTGAGTGACAGCTCTAACAATACAAAAATAAGACAGAAGGGCTTACTGGTGATAATCTTTCCCGTCCGTTTACTCTGGTGGATGCAGCCTAAGATGTAATCATTTGTTCATTCTTTTGCTTGCCTCAGAGATGACTGCTTCATACACTGCCTTGGGGATTTAATAGATAGTCACAGAACATGGATATTTTTATAAAAATACTGATTTTTTTTTATACATTCAGAGAGGTTTGGGTGCCCTCTTGGGATTAGGAAGAGAAGGGAGAGTAGATCCTATTTGCTTTGTACCCTTTGATCGCTTTGGGGGATCAGATCTAGCTATTTCCCGGGGGATACATTTTTCCCTTTTTTTTCAGATTCAGCCATATTGATTAAACATTTGTTTAAATTTCCTCGAGGATCCAGTGGCTTGCCCTTGAGGATTCCATGGCCGCACGAGGCTGCTTCAGTGGCGTGCGCACTAGGTAGTGAGGAGTTCACGCGATGATACTTTGAACTCTGATCCCTGAACTGTTATCTCTGCCCTTTGATATGAGATCTGGGAAGCTTAAAGATGCAGTGTAAAATTGACATGCTGATCGGATAATTAATGTGAGACCTCTTAGGGCCAGATATTCAAAACTTTGTGCCGGGCAAAAACAATTTGCACAGGTTGAGCGCGGGATTAGTGTGGGTCTGCTATATTCAAAAGGCCAAATAGCGCGGGCAAACTGCATTAGCACTGGGCAAGATTATAACGTATGCAAGGGGCAAACTGACAGGAATACAGGCGCAATGCTATATTCAGCGACTAGCGCCGCGCTAAGTGGTTTTGCGCGACTTAGCGTGGTGCAAATTACTGCCCAGGAAAAGCTTGTCTTAACCCTGGGCAATCAGCTTTGCATGACACTTTGGCTTTGCGCGGTGTTTGCGTGGGTTTAGCGCAGGTTTTGCGCGACCCTAACAAATAAATATGACACATAGATAAAGCCAAACATAGAGGAAGCATGCTGCTAACCGATGGCATCACAATGATGCCATCATCTGCCACCAGTCCCAGCCATGCCAGGCAGTAAGTGATGACCCTGCTGCCAGTGGACAGCATGGCAGTGTGACCATATAGCACACACCTGCGGACCACACATCTGTGGACACAAACAGATGCCAGCACACACATGCAGCACTGTGGGCATGGAGGATGTTGAGGGGAGCGTGTATGGGTGGCGAGGCTGTGCCACAGACCAGGTGTGGCCACAAGGCTGGGACACATCATGCAGTGTACATGGGCCAGTATTGGGAATACCCCCAACACTAGTGTGCCTTTCGGATAATATACAGTATGCCCCCCCCGACCACACACCGCACAGCTGTACAACTGCCACAGCACACAAAGCCAGAAATGTACATGTCACTGTGAGCATCCCATGCCACAGGTACAGCATCTGTGGGTCACACAACAGTGTAACAGTAATGTCACTGTCAGTAAACACCTGCAGGTTGGGCCTGTCACTGTGTACAGTGCAGTCATCATCACTGCCCTACACACCATAGGCAGTGCTGTGTCCCTCACACTACTGGCCCCCTTGCTACTGTAGTGTTTGCTGTTCACTGTAGCATGCCCTACAGTGTGACAGTTGCATGCAGCACCTCCACCACCTGTGCCTATGCTGTCTTGTCCCCTGGGGTACAATATGCTATGCTATGCTGTACTGTTTACATGTAGCCTGCAGGTGGAGCTGCGGTTGGACCTGGTCAGCCCCTGTACTTCTAGACTGACCTACAGGTGGCTCTGTGGGACCCTGCAGTAATGCTGGGCAAACTACATGCAAATCAGGGTATAATGAGATGCTAATCTGATTGTTTGTCCAGAGACTACCTAAGTAGTCTCATTTGCATGGAACTTTTGAATATGGCACATTTTAGCTCCGGGCAAACGTGTTTGCCCCTGGCTAACTGCTTAGCTCTGCATTAATGCCGCTAATGTGTTAGCCCGCGCTAACGGGTATGGGGAATAATATACAGTTTTGATCACTGTTCTTTCACATCTGCTGCTTCCTGCAGCTGTACTGAAGTCCATGCATTTGCTGGCACACATTAGCCATGTAGTTCGTCTGTACCTGCCCTCACGTTGCTGTGCACTGTGTTGTTGTTGTGGGTTGCACTTCCTGGTTGCTTTATTCAGTGCTGTCTTATTCCCGGGCTATTTTTGCCCTGCACTCTCAGACCAGTTTGCCCAGCTTCCTTAGCCTGCAATATTCAGCAGGATTAGCAACCGGGCTATTTCCATTTCAATATAGCTTGCTCTGTGCTCCGGGCTAAGTTTGCCCACTGGGCAGTGCTAATTTAGCCCCTGGGCAAAGTTTTGAATATCTGGCCCTTAATCCGTTGCACTAAGGTAACCTTTTAGAAGTAAAAGATTTTTTATTCTTAAGAATGGGGCCAGCTTGAGTAGCTTAAATATACAAATATTACTCGGTGCCAATGACTGTGCTCATGCCTTTTCTGGACATGTGAGACAGCATGGAAGAGATGGACTTGATTTATCCATTTCTCTTTTTTTTTTTGTCTAGTGCACTCATATTTACAGTCAGATAGGAAGGTAGATGCGATTTCTATACTCAGACATGGTGGGGAGTCGATCTGATGGGCTATTTAGATGTAATGTGAGTACTTTGGGGATTATTTGTTATTTACCCGGGTAAGATCATTTAGTTATAGCTTATTTACAAAAACTGTTTAAGTCTACATTTTGTATATGCTTTTGTTATCTTACTTACTGTTTTTTAGATTATGGGAGATGCTAGTCACTAGGTATTATAAGACAAATTAAAGAAGAAACATACTGATGCTTCCTGTCCTAGTTATATATATAATTTATCGTTATAGACTAATGGTAAGATTGGGGGAGAGTCTGTTTCTGAACAAATCCATTCCAGAATGTGTTGGCAAGAGGTTATCAAATGTTTGGTTTTATATTCCTTGATTTTGAAGAACATTTGCCTAATATGGTATAATACTAGTTATATTGTCGATTGTAATATTTTGATATGTGAATATAATGATAAATTCTTTCTCATTCTGTACTGCTATAAATCATCTATTTTTTCACTTTTTCAAACGTTTATCTATTCCCTTTTTTATTCTTACCATGAAAAACTGAAAAATGAGGGACTCAGGTCATACTTTATCTATCTAGATTTGAGTTTGTTCTTCTGTAATAGATACAGCATGCACCAGAAAAGAACATTATGCCTGTAAATGACCAGTTAGAACTTATAACGTGGAATATTAGAAGCCTCAATCATAAAATTAAAAGGTATTCAGTGTTAAGACATTTGAAGAAATTAGAAACATATATGCCTTTCTTCAGGAAACACACCTCAAGGAAGATCACTATACATCAATGCAAAGGGAGGGGGTAGGTCAACTATTTGGAGCAGGTAATAATTCAAAAAAAGCAGGGGTTTTAATTGTATTTAAATGCTGCCTTAATTTCATACCCAGTACAACTCATGAAGATCTTTCGGGTCATTTTATTATTATTCATGGCAGATTGGGAGAAGAATATTTTACATTTATTAACATTTATGGACCTACCTCCACTGCACATGACATCTTTGACTTTGTCTTCAAAAAAATGGGTAACTTATTAGACAGCACCATCATAATAGCTGGTGATATGAACAGTACTCTTAATCCTGTACTTGATAGGTCTACCTTTTGTCCTACCAGATCCAAGACTGACAAGGACTTAGAACATTTAGTAGAGAATTTGGAACTGACAGATGCATGGCAGGTTTTACAACCTGGTGTAAAAGAATATACTTTCTGGTCTCAATGTAATAATTCAGGATCCAGATTAGATCAAATGTATACAGCCAAGACTTTCTTTCCTAGAATACTTAAAGTTATGATTGAGCCACGGGTAATATCTGACCATTCTCCTGTGTCATTATTATTTTACACAGTTGTTAACCCCCACAGAACGCGTAGATGGAAACTCAACAACTATCTATTAGAAAATACGAACATTTGCAATAAGATTAATGCTAATAATGAAGAATTCCATGCACGTAATGACCCAAATGATACTTCTTGGATTACTGACTGGGACTGTCTAAAGTGTTGTTTGAGGGGAGTTCTAATTAGGGAGATGGCCATTAGTAAGAGGGCAAATAAACTTAAGCAACAAGAAATGTTGGGAAAAATCAAAGAAATTGAGAAGAAGTTGATGAGTTCAGATTCCCCTGATCTAAGGAGGACTTGGTCTAAGCTTAAGTTAGAATATAACAATTCTATCAGTAATGAGGCTATCTTTGCTATTAGGAAGTCTAAGCTGAATTATGTTGACTCTGGACACAAGTCCTCCAATATTTTAGCTATAAGACTACATCAAAATAGCAATGCCACCGATATTACAACTATTAGGAATAGGACCATGAGGGATATTGTGGCAGGTCATGCTCAAATAAATAGAGAATTTAAACATTTCTATACACAGCTTTATTTGAAAGAAGATGGTATTAATCCCCTGCATTTAGAAGATTTTTGCAATGGTGTCAATATTCTCTCTGTGCCTGATAATCTTAAAAAAGGATTAGGGTTGGCAATATCACAAGAAGACATTCTTACCACCATTAAACAGTTAAAGAAGAACAAGGCTCTGGGACCAGACGTTTGTTCGGCGAATTTTTATAATACCTTTGGACTAAAATTAGCTCCTGTATTAGTGGAGGTTTTTAATTTTGCATTTTTAGAGGGTAAGCTTTCTCAAGAGATGACTAAAGGCTTAATAATGCTAATACATAAACAGGGAAGGATCCCTTGGACTGTAGGAGTTATAGGCCGATATCATTGATTAACTCAGATATACAAATTGTGGCTAAGGTACTGGCTATTAGATTAGAGACAGTATCTCATCTCTTAATATCTAGACATCAAACATGGTTTATGAAAGGGAGGTTTGCAGCAGACAATATGAGGAAATTATTTCATGTAATACAGGTGGCAAATTATTAGCGGTCTCCTTGAGGGCTTGTTTCACTAGATGCTGAAAAGGCCTTTGATAGAGTTGCCTGGCCTCATATAATTAATACTCTTATATTATACGGATTCCTGGACTCATTTCTAAAATGGGTACATTTATTATATCAAAATTCCTCATCAGCAGTGATAACTAATGGTGTGATCTCTCCTTTCTTTGAAATAGGTAGAGGTACTAGATAAGGCTGTCCTTTATCACCTCTACTATTTAATATTACGTTGGATCCCTTGATCAGATGGCTATCTCAGGATAAAGAAGTTAGAGGCATTAAAGTAGGTCAAGAAGAACAGTTAGTTGTGACTTATGCAGATGATATTCTTCTTATGATTGCAGACCTTGCTTCTTCTCTCCCTCATGTCCTGAAGTTAATTCAGGAGTTTGGAAAGATCACAGGTTGCAAATTAAATAAAGAGAAAACCAATTTCTTACCCCTTAATAAGCATTACACTAAAGAGGTTGTTGATAATGCAGGGATTTCATGGTCAAAGGAATGTATTGAGTATTTAGGTATTCACATTTATAGGAATATAGAAAAACAATTTCAAAAAACATAAGAGTTAAGCAAAAAATTTCAGAGGACTTAATCAAATGGAACAAATTACCACTAGGTTTAGGGGGAATGATAGAAACCATAAAAATTAATCTTTTACCAAGATTTCTTTATATATTTATGATGATACCATGTAGTTGTACAAAGAAATGGATTAAGGGAATAACATCTCAGGTTGCCCATTTCATTTGGGGTTATAAGAGACATAGACTAGCCTACACAAAAATGTGTAGAACAAAAAACAAAGGGGGACTAAAAACTCCTGATTTATATCTTTATTTTTTAGCAGCTAGAATTACTCAACTGGCATTTTGGTTTAGGACAGGGAACACTCAAAGATATATTCCAGATTGGGTCCGTATTGAACAAGATATTTTAAACAAGCAAGGGATAGAAATTAGATCTTTATTCTTCGCAAAACCTATAGAATCTTTTAGAAATAAGCTTCTTACTGATTCCCTTAGACAGATTAAACAAATAACTCTATTACTTAATCTTAATTTAAAGCATGCCAAGATTAAACCTATCTGGGGTAATTCAAACTTCCTAGAAAATGGTCGCCCATTAAATAATAATATCTGAAAACACAAGGGGGTGTTTTCACTTCAAAACATTGTTGAGAAGGGTAATTTTCTTCCTTTTCTAACTTTTGTAGATAAATATGGAATCTCCACAGGAGATGATATTTACTATTCTTCAGTTCAACAGATAATTAAAAACAGGCTGGATCTAGAAATACCATTAAATGAACACTCCATTTCATTCTTGGGATGCATGAGAACTTCCCCCTCGATCTCTTCTTTTTACTCTCTTCCAGTTGATCTGGTTAGGGGGATAGCAACAGAAACAGCTAGATGGTGGTCTCAAATGCTGGGTTGTCCCAACGAGGATTGGGATTGGGACAGTGTGTGGTCACTCCCTTTTAAGGCATTTAGTACAGTAGATCTTGGATTAATTCATTTCAAAACACTAAAAAACTTGTATTATACTCCTGTTCAGAGATTTAAGATGGATATGTCCTCCTCTCCACTCTGTCATAAGTGTAAGCTCAGCACTGGTATGTTACTGCATATGTTTTGGTACTGTCCCCTGGTCCATTCATTGTGGGCAGAGATAGGTCGGATATTTCAAAACAATATTTCAATATCAAACAATATTCAGATAAATACCTACATAGTGGGCCATTTTGAAGAAAGTTCTCATTTGTCAAAAACTCAGAAATACACACTTCTCCTAACTGGTGTATCTATCAGGAAGGTTATCCTGAAATATTGGTTAGAAGATACAGTACCCACTTTACAAAAATGGAGGTGTAATATACTTGAAACACTTAGATTAGAAAGGTTAGCTCTTTCTCTAAGAGACAACATTTCTAGGCCCGTAGAGAAATGGAATTATAATTATGACATTGTGGGGTGTAGACCAGATTCGGAGCTTAATATAAATTTCTAAGTATGTCTCTTCTATAACATTACTTGGAAATAGACTTTGAATGCACAGGATCTCTAATTAAACTTTTACCTTAATTATTAAGGAACTCTCTCTTTTCTATGGCTTTCCTTTCTTCTTTCTACTGTATAGTCTGTTTTAGCTTTTCCTTATTTATCAATAATATTACATTACTACAGTATTTAATGTTTCATCTATTTGAGGTGTTTAAGTAGATATTTATGTAAAATTAGACTATTGAGTGCTTTTGAATCTACTGTTAGGTCGAATGAATTTCTATTTATTTTAGATTACAACCTGTATGCATGGTCTTATATTTAATAAGTATGTATCTTTTATTTAAGTTATATGTATTAAGGGATTACATTTTTACATATTGTTTTTAAATGATATGAAAAACAATAAAAATGATATTGACAAAAAAATCAATAAGACACAGTGAACAGTATAAAATAGTGGGAACTAGCTAGACCACAGAGATTCAGAGATAGATAATATCACAGAAATTTCCTAAAAAGCATAAGAGAGACATAGGTATCGCTATAATAACAGTCAGACAAAATAAGTGATAACAGCTTTTCTTCTGACAAAGTTCACAAAAAGGAATAAAACAGGCATTGTAAGGTCTGAAAGGGAGCAAACAGCCTGCCAGGCACTATCAATGGCAGCCCCAGGGAGCACTTACATTAGGACTGGGAAGCGGCTGTACTGTGACTTGCTAATAGAAAGTGTGAGCAAGGTACTGAGGCAACAGTTGGGACAGCGCCTACCGCACATATTTTCCAAATCTAGGTGCTAGTACTGGCTGTCCATGTCCAGCAGACTGTTGGGCCCCAGGGACAGTCGCAAGGCAGGGAAGGCAATGAATATGTCTAGGCGTCTAAGGCCAATCTCAGGCAAAGGTTCAAAAAAGGAGCATAATCCCACATACTCCTGAGATTTTCACTCTAAGTCATACAGAAGAGGATCCCATCAGTTAGGGAAAGAGGTGGTGACAGCTACCGTAGCAGAGTACAGGTAGATCTTCTGATTTTGCAGGAATTGGAAGGATCGCCAAAGTAAACCGCAGGAACCAATCAGGAGCAAGGGACGGAAAGTGCTCGTAATCCGATTGGTTGGCAGCTTTAGCGGTGCTTTGCTAAAGAGGAATCCAGGCAGATGGTTTCAGATGGTGGCTTGTGAAGGTGCAACTGCCTGAGAGCTAGAGATTTTACACTTTAGGTGCAGATGCCCCTTGTAAAACTTGCCTATGTCTAGCAAGAGGGGTACAGGGACTGGAAAGTAAAAAGTACATAAGGATTAGTAAAAACATGCACAAATTAACCTGGGGTAAAGTCATTCATGGCTGGGGCTAGACTCGGGGGAGCAAGCTAACAGCGGTCAGTGATTAGGAGCTGAGTAAACAGTTGTACGGCTCACACACCTCACGCATATAATGACTTGAAAGCATTAATACTTCGGAGGTAGCTTAGTTTCAGTAGTTTTTGCATTTTGTTCCACAAGGATGGCTACTTGAAACTAAAGGTCATTCTGCCACAGCGGGTGGAAGCCTTAGGGATGCATAGGGAGATGTAGGAGGCACTTCTTAAGCCGTACGGTCCCAGCTCACTTAAGTGAAGACATTCAGATATGTAATGTGGGAGTCTTTTCATAATGGCTCTGTAGGTCCAAAGAACTGCATTTCTTTCACACCTGAACGTAAGCAAGGACCATCCTACAGCTTTGTACAATAAGCAGTGATGGGTAGAGAGGGGGAGACCGGTAATAAACCTGATGGCCCTATGATAAAGCATATTCAACTTGATAAGCGAGGCTTTGGGACAGTGACTATATAGGAAATCTCCATAGTTGATTAGGGAAAGAAAAGTAGTTTGGACTAATCGCAGTTTGGCATCGTGAGTGAGGAACTGGCTAATTTAATGGAATAGGCCCAACCTCTGCCTTAACTTCTTTGCCAGGTCTTCAACATGCTCAGAAAATGAGAAGTTCTAGTCTAACCACACTCCTAAGTATTTAAACTTTGGGATAAATTCCAATTTCTCTCCCAGAATTGTGAAGATCAGTGGCAGTGCTCCAGAGCTGGCAGGGTTTATCACACGGCTATAGGGTGAGAACAGCATTGCCTTTGTCTTTTTATATTTAAAAGGATTTTTTTGTGGAGAAGCTGGGTCTGGAGAAGGTCAAATTCTTCCTGTAGGTCTGCACAGGCAGCTTCGGCAGTCGGTCAACTTATGTATACCACTGTGTCATCAGCGAACAGGTGTATTTTTGTCTTCTTGATGCCCACATCAATATTGCTTACATACATAGCGAAGAGCAGTGGATCAAGTGTGGATCCTTGTGGCACTCCCCTCAGAAGAGGTTTGAGTGGGGATAACTCACCTTCAGCTTTCATTTGTTGCTGACGCCCTACCATGTACTCTCTGAACTGGCCATATACCATATACAATGAACCATATACCAGCCTCATGTTGATAAAACCAATCTGGTTCAGCTGAACTAGTAATCCCACACAGCCCTTGAGTTTCCCTGCTAGAATGGAAGTAAAAGTTTTTGATTTGGTCCACATTTAGTAAAGATATGGGTTGGTAGGACCCATATTCTGCCGGATCCTTCCACAGTTTTGGAATTCCTGAAATCTGGGCATACTGCCATGATGGGATGCTCACCCACCCCCACCCCACACTGCCCTACATACTCTGCAGAGGTGTGGCATTAGTTCTTCCTGAAAACCCTTGTAAAATTCCGAAATCAACCCATCTGGACTTGGCACCTTACCAGTCTCTTAAGTTTATCATTGTATGTACTTCTTCCAGGGTTATCAGGCTGTCTAGGGCTTCTTGAGTTTCTTTCATGAGAGTGCAGACCTGCACTTTATTAAAGAAGGTATAGTTCTGATAAAAGATCCCAAACAGTTCTGCAATTTTTTTTGGGGTGGGGTCTGCCTCAAACTGTTGAGCAGTGCCCCTTTTGCGCAAGTGAAGCACCACTCTGCTGGATGCCACTCTGCACAGCTGCCATGCCATTTGACGGCCTGTTTTGTTACTGACCTTATAGAATCTCTGGCAGGAGTAACATAGTGCACCCTCCACCTTACTATTCAATAGATTGTTTAACCGAGCTCTACATTTCACTAACTGTTTTTTGACCTCACTGTTCAGGACAATTTTATGTTCTGCTTCAGAATAAAAGAGCTGGTTTTCTACTTGAAGCTGTTCATGTTGTTTCTCCTTTTTATAGTTTGGTGAAAAGCTGATTGTTCAACCTGTCACAACCATTTTTGAAGGAATCCCACCACATTTTATCTGAGGCTAATCCCCTGGGATTAAATGCCGAGAATTCTTCAAGGCATCCTTCTACCACGGCATTATTTTCTAGGTTGTTTAATAGGGAGATATTCATTCTTCAGGTCGAGGACTTGGCCACTGGGTCCACTACTAGGTCCACTATGACTGGTACATGGTCTGAAAGAGTTACCTCGCAGGAGTCTATTGTATGAGTCCATTCCATGGAGACCAGGAAGTAGTCAAAGCATTTGAAGGGTGCCAACCAGCAGATGTAGTCCCTTGCCCTCAGGTACAGGAAGTTTCACACCTCTACCAAGCCCAATTCCTGTATCTGCCTCTTTAGGCAGACTCTCACTTTGCTTTGGCCCCCTACAACTTGCCCTGATTTGTCCAGTTTTGGTTGTATGATTGTGTTGAAGTCTCCCCCTACCAGATACATGGACCCTGGTTCAATGCCTTGGAAAGAAGTGTGTGTTTTAGGAATAAAGTGTCATCACTCTCCTGATTTGGGGTATATATTTATTCATTCAAATGTTTCACCAGGAAAGACATACTGAGCTTCTAAATGCTCATTTCCAGATATATCCTGAGGTGACGGGAAGTGGAGATAGTACAAGAGGTGAAAACTGAATAGTATTAACAACATTACACAATTAGAAGTCATATGCAGAATACAGTGTATCAGAGGAGCATAAACACTGTAACAGATAAAGTACATGTAGTAGATAAAAACCTGAGTTTTGATAGGCAGGGGAAACCTAATCATACAGGTATAACTGGGGATGAGGGGAGCAAAATGGCATTGCAATACTAATGGGGGAAAGGAAGTCAAGAGGAAAAGGCTCATGAACAGTAGCAGGTGGGAGTAGAAAGTCAAAAAGAAAAGACGTAAGGGATATATATATATATATATATATATACACTGTGTATATATATATATCTATATATAGATATATATATATATATATGGAGTATATGTTGAGAAGTGTGCAAGGGACTGTTATGTATCGGACCTTAATGTATATGAAATGATTGGAGGGGGCAGGTGGAGGGGAAGCTGAGGAGGGTCATGGTGGATCAAGGGGGTAGGTCCTACTGTAGGCAAAGGGGGATCTGCACACCAGCAGACAAGATAGACTGTAAGGCCTTTATCTGATGACATCTTCGTATGTTCATATGTATGTAAGAAGTTTTTACAGAGCCTATGTCTCCCAACAGACCATACAAACGATAGCAGAAGTTTCTGCAGTCATCTCCAGAATTCCTCAGGGTCTAATATGGGCAGGGCTTGAAACAGAAACAAAAAGTTGGGGAGGATGTTCATCTTCAGGGTAGCAATTCTGCTCCCCAGAGAGGGAACAAGTCCCAACTGGCTATGTTAGCTTTAATATCTCCCATTGGTTTTTGGTAGTTGAGAGAAAAGAGGGAGGTCAGATTTGGGGAGATTCTCACTCCTAAGTATTTATCTAACAATATTATTATTAGTCCACGGGACAGGAAATGTGTTCCTGAAACCAGACGTGCATCTACCCCCTATGCTAATTGCCTCTGACCTGCAAAAGTTTATTTTGTAAGCATAGATTTCTCGGTACTCCTGAAGTTCTTCCAGTAAACCCAGAACTGTGGTTTCTGGCAAGGTGAGAAAGAACAGGAAATAATCAGCAACATAAAATGAGATTTTATGGACCCATCTCCCTGCTTTGATTCCCTATATGTTATGGTTCTGGTGTACTGCTGCTACTACGGGTTCTATACAGAGCACAAACAGCAGAGGGGGAGAGAGGGCACTGTGGAGGGGTTCTGGGATAAAAGATGGATCAGATACCAAACTTCAGGTTCAACACACAATCTCTGTGTGATGTTTATTCAAAATACAGGAAATAATCTTCAGCAATATCACATTCCTTCCTCAGTACATCAGTTTGCAGCAACAGACTATGAATGTACTTTCTCTGCACTAAGCCAGCACCTACCGACACTGATCTTTGATCAAACCACTTTTCAGTGAAAGCTCTTCATCCCTATGTGGGCCCTGTTTGCTTGGGTAGTGGGGGCTCCGAAAGAAAAAAAAAAAGCTAAAAACAAAGAACCTTAGAGCAAAAATACTGGAAAAAGGGCTACCCCAAAGGGTATTGGCAACAAATCAAGTTTCAAAGAAATATAACATCATACCTACTTCCATAATGCAAAGCATCATGGGATATATGCAAATCACCATGACATTTCAGACTTGTTCAATTTAAAGCAATTTACATGCATTTTAGATAGCACAACTAACTTAATTTCTATAATAGTCACCTAGTGCTTTTTACCATTATCAGAAACACCTAGTGTCATGGTATTTTCAACATTTACAGGTTTCATAAACATAAAGTATATTATGACATAGTGCTACTACATACTAAATCCAGCAACGATAAACACAACCTGTTTTACATGTGGTTGGAGGTCACAATAATAACCTCCATGTACGAGGACCTGAGAGGGAAAAGGAAAATTAAAGAGGACACTATAGCATAGTCAAGAAAGGGGAGGGGGGAGTCCATAGGTGGCCAACCTTATGGACTAGAAATTGTACAGGATAGATTAAGCTAAGAAATAGAAGAACTGTTGCAACAGATTTAAGGAAAGGTTGGTCCTCAAGAGTGGCAGGAGCTCCCTGTCACAGGCACCTTGCCTAGTTCCCCTGGCTAAACAGAATCACCTGGACAGAATTTTGCTTACTTTGATGATTGCCTGTGGGGAGGCATACATTATTTTTACACTGGTTTAAAATGTTTCCCCCATACACATCTCCTCCACTGTTCTATGCAGGAAGCCCCAGTTCACACGATCAAATGCATTTTCAGCATCCATAAACGCTCCCAGTGCAAGATCCGGGGACTAATGCTGCCAGGAAATCAGCATTGAGTAGGGGTCTGATATTATCACATATCAGCCTCCTGTTGATAAAACCCATCTGGTTCGGTTGAACTAGTAACTCCACACAGCTCTGGAGTCTCCCTGCTAGAATGGAAGTAAAATGTTTTGGGTTTGGTCCACATTTATTAAAGAGATGGCTTGGTAGGATGGTAGGACCCACATTCTATGGAATCCTTCTACAGTTTTGGAATTACTGAAATCTGGGCATACTGCCAAGATGGGATGCTCCTCCACCACCCCGTATTGCCCTACATACTCTGCAGAGGTGTGGCATTAGTTCTTCCTGAAAACCCTTGTAAAATTCTGAAGTCAACCCATTTGGAGCTGGCACTTTACTAGTCTTAAGTTTATTTATCATAGTATGTATTTCTTCCATGGTTATCAGGCTGTCTAGGGGTCTGTCTCAAACTGTTGAGCAGTGCCCTTTTTGCATAAGTGAAGCACCACTCTGCTGGATGCCTCTCTGCACAGCTGCTATGCCAGTCAACAGCCTGTTTTGTTACCAGCATTATAGAATTTCTGACAGAAGTAACATAGTGCACCCTCCACCTTGCTATCCAATAGACTGTTTAACCGAGCTCTACATTTCACTGTTTTTTGACCTTACTGTTATGGACAATTTTATGTTCTGTTTCAAGGTCAAAGAGCTGGTTTTCCAGCTGAAGCTGTTCCTGTTGTTTCTCCTTTTTTTTGTTGTCTTGCGCATGCGCAAGCAACATTTTGTGACAGCCTGGTGGAGTAGCAGGTTTTGGAGATGCGGTCGTGTTGTGGCCAATGGTGCCACTGCTTTTTTGGGCTGGGCTCTGTGGCACCAATAAATGAGCACGTTGTCTATGACACCTGCTCAGAAGTGTGTCACCAACTTGAAACAAGTGCTCTGCTGCAATGAGGGAGTGACCTGTCATTGCAGGGCGTGCCTTGCCTGGTGTAACATTTCAATAAACATGGTGGCAGCTGTTGCCGTCTGCCTCTCACAGTCCCGCCTGAAAGCCGACATTGGGGTTGCCCAATCCCCCATCAGTATGCCTCTCCCCAGTTCATTTGCTGATGGGAGAGCCCAATCCCCATTGGCATAATGTCCCCTTATTTTAATTTGTCTGCTGAGAAGGGTGTCCAATCCCCCTTGGCATCATGCACCCCCCCAAACACAGACACATTTTCTGTGCCGATGGGGGGCCCAATCCCTGTTGGCTTCAGTTCCCCTCCCCAAAAAAAACACAGGTGGAACACTAGGAGCTCACTCAAGTGTGCCAAGACAAACCTGTAATAAAAAAATCTTCCCGCGATGTCTTTTTTTTTTCAACCTGTAAAAGAGAAAACGGTCCCTTGTTGTCTCTGGTGCCCCTCCCCAACCCACACCCACCCTCTGTGCACCACACCCCCTCACCCCATACTTACCTCCAGAGCCCAGCATGATGTCTTCGGTGGGCGGGAAGGCGTCTACACTCTTCAAAGTCGACCGTGAATTGAAGAAATGCTGGTAAGCTGTATAATGGCTTCAATGTGGGGTTTAAACTTAAGTGGATATCTGTGCCATTTTTGCAAATGTTGGCTCCAAATTTTCAACATGGGGTTCTTGGGACTCAGTCACTGTCATGTTGTTATCCATTTCTGAAAGGTGAGTTCGTGGTCACTGCACGGAATCATCTTTGGGACTGATTAATGAAACAATGGTTACTGTTTATGAGGTGGGCTCCCAAAAAGCCTATGTTGCACATTTGGTGAAAAAATTCAAAAAAATGACCTTGCTACAAGCGTGCATTGCGCAGTTTCCCTGCATGCTCGTAACTTTGAGAATTTTTTTAATATTTTCACTTCAGATTGTCAACATTGCCATTTATGCACACCTCCTCATAAACAGTACAGCTGTCATTTTTCATATCCTGCCCAAAATGTGTTTTCGCACATCTGCTGCACAATGGTGTGGTTGCTATGGGAAATCAACATTTGGGACAGATTAAGAAAATCATAGTGACACCATTCATGAGCAGAGGTTCCAAAATGCCTATGTTGAAAATTTGGTGAAAGAATTCCACAAAATGACTGTGTAACGAGCGTGCATTGCACGATATCCATGCATGCTCGTAACTTTGAGAATTTTTAATATTTTCACTACAGAATTTCAACAGTACCATTTCTTCACACCTGCTTATGAACAGTACAGCTGTCATTTTTGACATCCTACCCCAAATGTGTTTTCACACATCTGGCGCAGAATGGCGCGGTCACTGTGGGAAATCAGTGTTTGGGACAGATTAACAAACTCACTGTCCCACTGCTCATGAGCGGAGGAACCAAATGCTTTCATGAGGTGGGGTCACAAAAAGGCCACATTGAAAATCTGGAGTGCAAATACCAACAAATGACTGGTACGTTAGGGTTTCTAACCATAACGTTCCACTCTGTAGAGACTGACAGGCGTCAGGGGTGTGCCTTTGGATTGTTGGTTGTAATGCTCATGCCATTCCACCCCCACCCCCACCCTACAGCCAGTGAGAAGCATCAAGGTGTGCCTTGGACTCTTCACCCCCAAAGTTCACCCCATTCTCCTATACTGCACCCATCTCAACGTATTTCCTTATGGAATGGAATGGGACGAGAGTAAGGCCTGATGACCCAAAGGCACAGCATGACAGTTGTCAGAGTCTGCAGGGTAGGGTGAGGTGAAATGGCATGAGCATTATGCCCAACAACTCAAAGGTACACATCAATGCCTGTCAGTCTCTGCAGGATGGGGTGGGGTTGACGTCGATTGCATACTTCACTGCCATTCCTATTATGCATCTGACTCCTGCACTACCAATGCCAACGCCAGCAAGACAACATTTAGCATTGACAAATGCTTGTTATAGTTTGATGCAAAGCTGATTGTTCAAACTGTCACCACTGTTTTAGAAGCAATGCCACCACATTTTATCTGAGGTTAGTCTCCTGGGATTAAATGCCAAGCATTCTTCAAGGCAGCCTTCTACCATGGCTTTATATTCTAGGTTATTTAATAGGGAGATAATCATTCTCCAGGTTGAGGACTTAGTCACTGGGTCCACTACGAGGTCCACTATAGTCCTGTTTACACCACGCAGCAAAATGAAATTGCAGCCACTCCAAGTCCACTGTGCTGTCTGTTCACGGGGCAGTGCAAGTTTACACAGCTCTCCTTTGATCCGACACAAGGCCCACTGTGTGGCTACTGTTTCTGATGCTGGGGGTGAACCTGTGTGATGGGTAAAATGGGCTGTGCTGTGGTTCATGCTCACTATCATGTTTACATTACACAGAAATGCACTCAATATGAAATGGATACCTGCTCCTGCATCGCTGCAAAAAACTGAACCAAAGGTATCCTGACACGGTCCGGTGAGTGTCCACATGGTGACATTTGCAGTGCATTAACCTCTGTGCATGGGTTAATGTGCTGCAAATAGGGTAGTATAAACAGGGCTTTTGACTGGTGCATGGTCTGAAAGAGTTACCTTGCAGGAGTCTACTGTGTGAGTTCACTCTGTGGAGACCAGGAAGTAGTCAAGGTGTTTGGTAGATGCCAACCAGCAGGTGGAGTCCCTTGCCACCAGGTGCAGGAAGTGCCACACCTCTACCAATCCCAGTTCCTGTGTCAACCTCTTTAGGTAGACTTCCACTCTGCTTTGGGCTCCCAACCCCATGCCCTGATTTGTCCAGTTTTTGTTGTATGACTGTGTTGGTCTCCCCCTACCAGATGCAGAATCCCTGGGTCCAGGGCAATGGAAAGAAGCATGTGTTTTAGGAATAGAATGTTATCACTGTCTTGGCTTGGCATGTATATTTATTTATTCAAATGTTTCACCAGGAAAGACACATTGAGTTGCTACCAGCTCGTTTCCAGATGTGTCCTGAGGTGAGGGGAAGTGGAGATAGTGTAAGAGGTGGAAAAACTGAATTGTATTAACAACACTACAAAATTAGAAGTCATATACAGAATACAGAATATCAGAGGAGCATAAGCATAAACACTGTAACAGATACATGTAGTAGATAAAAATTGAATTTTGATAGGTGGGGGAAACTACTCATAAAGGTATAACTGGGGGTGAGGGAAGCAAAATGGCACTGCAATACTTGTGGGCGGATGGAAGTCAAGAGGTAGAGGGTCATGGACAGTTGCAGGTGGGAGTAGAAAGTCACAAAGAAGAGACTTGAGGAGATTTTATATATATATATATATATATATATATATATATATACAGAGAGAGAGAGAGAGAGGAGTATATATGCCTCCTCTCTTTGAGAGAGGCTTATGGTCCCATTAGGGCCCCCCTCCCATTTATTTCCCCCAGAGTGAAGGAATTTATTGGTACTCTGAAGGGTGAAATTCCCGCTGGTCACCATGAGGTGGACACAGTGAGCAGGGTTTTAGGGATATAAAAGGGGAGAAACAGGAAGTTTGTGGGGCTGGTTAGAAGAGTGGAAGGAGAGGCAGGCAAGGCAGGAGCTCTGTGGTCTGGTTTAGGGTCTGTTAAGGGGGGGAACCCCCAAGTGAGTAGTCAGAGTTGGTGGGTGCAGTGTCATGGCATTGGAAATGGAATGGGTGCTCCGAGGAAGGATGGCCAGATAGTCAGTCAGCATTGTTTGGGAGTTGGAGTTTCTCAGGGTGAGTTTGAAGTGAGGCCTGGTAGGAGGAGAAGGTAGGGTCTTAAGGAGATACTCCAGTGATCCCATGCAACTGTCAGCCTGGGCTGCCAGGGCTGCAGGAGTCCCCTTCCACACCCAGTGTGGCAGGGTGGCCCAGGTGGTTTAGGGGGCACAGGAGAGCTTCCACCTTGTAATGGGCCTGCTTGGAGGGGCAGGTCCTGGGGCGCCGATCAATCAAAAGTTGGCGGGAGATGCAAGTCTTTGGACAGGCCTTGGAGGGTTGCTCCTGGCCTGGTTGATTAACGCAAGCTCAGGAGTTGGATTGTGGGAAACAGTTAAGGCTTGGGGACCATCCAGTTTGCCATCTTAGAGGGGCACTCTGAGAACAGGATGCCAAGGGTACCAGCGGAGAACTTGAGCTGCTTGGAGGGCCTGAGTTGTGGAAGGACCCTGGATCCTTCGTGTAGCAGGGCAGCTCAACGTGTGGCCATGGGCTGCAGCCTGGGCATGCTGTGAGTCTGCTATGCCCATGTCTTGGGGACTGGTCAGAGGGAGAAAATTCCTGGAATCCCTGAAGGATTTGGTGTTTGGATCCAGGGACCAGGTGGGAGAAGCTGCTCGCTTCTCCATGTGGGTTGAAGACATGGTCTAACCAGGGAAAAGGAAAAGTAAGAGCAAAAATCAGGGTAACTTACCACCGCCAGAGAATGTGGGACCTGTGCTTCTTTGAAGAAAAGAAGTTCCAGTTCGGGTAAAACACCCCTAGTTCCAAGGGAAAAAAACATATAGCCTTGCAGTAACTGTCTATAAGATTGTTCTCCTTCTTTGGAATTGCCAGCAATTGTAGCATATGTAAAAAGTTCTAGCCTCATGGAGCCGCTATGCATTTTAATGTAAGGAGGTGCCTCTGTGGCCCTGCGATCATTAGGGTACAGGTGTAAATAAAGTGCTTATTTGGAGAAGAAACAGTGAATTGTGATTTTGTGAGGAACAATAGGGGTAAATGAAATATAAATCCTCAGTTTTTAATCAGTCCATGAGTTTGCATTTCCAGAAGACCACCTGTTCCAGAAGCTTGCACCTGCTGGGGGTTCGGGGCCGAGGGGAGCCATGGCTGCAGTTCATTGTGGAGTGCCTGGTTCTAAAAAAGGGGGTTCCTGGGGTGTTTCTTGCAATATTTGACATGGAGACCTGGGGTTTCAGAAGTTAAGAAGCTATCGAGAGGTAAGAGAAGCTATTTTTCTTGCCTTTCATGCTATGCAGTTTCAGAAGTGTGTCTATGCTGTGGGCCCCCTTCCCCGATTCATCAGCGATTTCATTCATCCCCTAGACATTCAGGGAAGGGGTGGCTACATGTGGGAGCTCATCTGGGGTGTTTTCTGCATCCCAAAACTCCACTGGATCCTGAGTTCCCTGGATCTGAGGTGCTGGCAGGTCTACCGCCTCACGTAGGCCATGTGGCGCACTTTAAAATCTTCGTGGTGATGTGGGAGCTAGGCCTGGAGTAAATGCATGCCTCTGGTCTCCTGGTGAGCTGTGCGCATGTGACTGGCTGGTCACATGATGCCTTTGGTGCCTCTGATTGGTGGATGGCTGCAGGGAGAAAAAAACAGCCCGTGAGCCAGTGCCATTTTCCAACTGCATAGAGAAGGGTGAGAAGGTGTTGAGAGCATGCCAAAAAAAAAAGGTGTGGAAACAGCCTCCAGGAGCAAAACCAAATAAGAGCACTCCATTTATTACCTGAGCACTGTAGGGAGAATTGCATAGTAGAGGAGATTGTGGGGCGAATTCATGGACTAGCAACGAAAAATGGCAGGCTGTGGTTTTAAATCAAAGGAAGAAATGTCCCCCACCCTGAGAGGAGCCATTGACAATGGTTCCTGCCTCTTTGCTGATCTGGCTTTGGCAAGCAAGAGAGAAGGGACAAGCAGATGAACAGTGTGTGAGGTGTGGATATTGGGGAGGGATGGGGAAGGAATTGTGCAATTGCCAGTGTGTGGTATTTGTTCCAGTTCAGCCCCAGGAGGCATCTTTGACTGAGCCCCACCAGTTTTCCTCTGGGGATCGTCTTCAAGTGTCTCAGAGGATTCCCTTACCTTGTGGTCACTGGGCAGTGGGGATTCTGGAGCCTTTGAAAAACTTTCCCTTAGGGAGAGTGCCCTGGAAGAAACAACTAAAGCCAGGAGTGTTTCTCCAGATGTGGTCATCAAGGCAAAAGAAGAGGAGGCTGCTGTAGAGGAAAAAAAGTCAGGGGATGATGGGGAGCACAGACATCTGCCCTGCTCCCCACAACTGGCTACCGACTTCTCTGTGGCAGAGGGAGGGAGGGGCAGGGGTCTACAAAAATCTGTGGGAGACCTCCTAGGGCACAGGGGGTACCTACCCCAAATCCCTGTCCGGCAGTTGCCCCCTGGCCCTGTCAGTTAGATCAGAGCCCTCAGCTGGAGCCGAGTCAAAAATGCTGCACCCTATTGGGCTTGGCATTGTGCAATCTATGGCACCCAAAGGAAGTAAAAAGAGTGCCAAGGCTCTAGAGGACTTGGAAGAAGTGGATGAGGAGAAGTTTATAGGCAAGACATTCCAATTCTTGGACTACCAAGTATACCGTGCAATACCCCTGACCTTTCCATGGCTGGTGGTCACCATGGATGACCACACCCCACATTTGCCAGTTCGTGCCAGGACCCTCTGGGCCTGGATGGATGGGTTGAACAGAAGTGAGCCCCCTAAACATCAAGTATAGAGGGGGAGTATGGTTGCCATCAGGACAAGCTCGGAGAACCAGTGTCTGGGACCTTCCAGAGTGGAGTCAGGCTAAGAGGTAGGTCAGGAGAAGATTGTGAATTGAATACCCATTCCAGGATTACCCATACATGTCGGAGAGGGTTTGGGACATCATAGAAGAGATGCAAGAGGAATGGATTTACCAGGAAAACTTAAGTGACTGAAGTGTCGACCTAGAGGAGGAGGAGGAGGAGCCCGCTCTCAGCAGCTCTTCCAGAAGGCACGGGCAATGTGTCACACTGTGTCATGGTCTGGACTTACCCTGTTCAAGAACTTTGCTTTGGTCCCGGACATGGCGGGACATGCACCAAGTATTACGTCATCGACTGAGACTCATTTGGGGATCTAACTACCAAGCCGGACCTGGATTTCTATTTCCCGCCTGATGGGGAATCTGCTACTTAAGCCCCCTGTAAAGAATTCATGGACTGTACCAGAAGAGTTGCTCATTGGAGCAGGTTATGGTGACTATATAATTATTAAAATAAAAAATGAAAAGACTGATCATTACTGTTACCTTAGAGTTTCATTATAGATAAATAATAGCTCAAATTGCATTTAAACAGTTGTGGGTGTGACTGTGAAACATAGAAATATAGACTTTGAAGGCAGATAAGGACCACTTGGCCCACCCAGTCTGCCCATTTCCCTACTTATTGGATAAGCTGCAGATCCTAATTAACTAACAGCCTACTTCCTCCTACCTCCCCACACTATAATTGGTTTATGTCTGTCCCATGCATTCTTCAATCCCTCCACTGTTTGTAACCCCACAACCTCCTCAGGAAGGCCATTCTATGCATCCACCATGCTCTCCATAAAAAAATACTTCCTCACATTGCCCCTGAGCCATCCCCCCTCTATCTTCAAATTGTGCCCCCTTGTTCTTGCACATCTCTTTCTGAAAGATGCTACTCTCTTGGACTTTGTTGATTCCCTTGAGGTACTTGAAAATTCCTATTATGTTCCCCCATCCCTCCTTTCCTCAAGGGTATACATATTAAGCTCCTTTAGTCCCTCTTCATGAGTGAGAGTGCATGGTTGACAGCCTGGTGCGTGAATGTTCAGATTTTCTTATTGTACATAAAGCAATTTGTTCTAATGGGGGGAGGCACAATCAGAGGTAAGGGTTATAGTAACTGCAAAATCTACCTGAATGCTGTTTAACTGTTTGATGATTATTAACATTAGATAAGCAACAAATAATTGTTTTCTTGTTAGTAATCAGTAGTATTAGTTTTTGAATCTTAAAATGTGTTCAGTCTCCTGGCACAAGTAACCTTTATTTAGTGGGTTTTAAATAGGTTAGAGTCAGTAGCTTGGGAGGTGGTTCTCTTTCTAGCAGGCTGGGGAGATGCGTAAACCCAGTTTGTTGGGGGAGGTCTGTTATCCATGGACCAGCACCCCTGATTGGCCCCCTACCTCGAAGACAGTAATACTTAGGGCACAGGCACTTATTTTATAAGCATACGTGTCAGGATCTGAGTTCAACTGTTCTATTGTACTTTTACCAAAGAATTATGTATCTATTACTGCACTTTTACTAATATCACAATGCCTTGTATAGAAGTATAATGCTTTTATTACTGATATTTCTATAGTTATGATGTATTTGCTAAAAATCATTATTGCTGTTTCTAATGTAACACTGGGGAGCATTTTGGACTATTGTATAATGATTAGTTAGGCAACACTGCCATCTTTAGGTTTAGTGCAGAGTAGCTACTACTAATGTGACTATTATGACCTTGACTATAAGGCAGGTACTTTGTTTCACGATATCTTGTCTTTTGCTAACTCGGCATATGTTCCCAGGCTAGTAAGACATCAGGCTATGTGTAATTAGCCAATAATGTGCCTTTTATATAGCTTTTTAGTAGTTGTCATAGTAATTATCAGGGGTATAAGAACTGTTGTATTATGCATTTTCTCTGAGAAGAGACGAAACTGTTGCTTTTGCTAGGTAAGCTCAGAAAGACTGTAGATAATCTCCCCAGTGGATTTTCACTGTGATTTGTTTATAAGCCTGCTTTGTTTACCAGTAATAAATCCTTTGCAGTGGAAACCACTTGTCTGTCATTTCTTCACCTTTGTGCAAATCCAAACAAGAATCTGAGAAGGGTGATTTATTACCCAGTTACACTTGGCGACCGTGTACAGGTTGGAATGTACAAAGGGAGGATTCCATTTGAGTTCTTTTGAACTAAATGTCAAGCAGTGTAGTGCACTTTGCCTACTTGGACCTGCTTGTACTTACAGTGGTCCTTCTTTCATGTGCTTGTTCTGTTTTGGTCTTGTGAGTGGCAGACCCACACCAGACCTCTGGTACACTCCCTTTGTGAGTAGCCGCATACCACCTTGCCTCCACTGTTTCCCACGGGGGACCGGAAAGCCATCGGGAAACAGTGCCAAGGATTTTATTCCAGTCTTTCGACTGCTTTCTTTGTTTGTATGTTAACCCCTTTGTGTCTTATGTCTGAACTGTGCACAGAACTGAGACTGGATGTCTCAAAATACCTCACCTCCCATGAAGGGTGGACTGATTTTGTGGTGGATGCCAAATCAACTGGAGACCCCCTGCTTGCCATCTCAGAATAATATCTTGAGTTCAAGCAAAAAGTAAAAAAGTACCATTCCAAAGGTTTATTGTTTGCAGCCCTACACACTGCTGTAGGCAGTTTGCTTGCATGTTGTGCTTCTCTTCAGCTGCAAAACTCCTCTCTAAAAAAAGAGGTGGGCTTGCAAGCACAAGAGCTACTGAAAAGGGAACAGAAATTAGCAGAGGAAGCACAGTCCCTCTGTGACCACAATAACAAGCTGTTGCATTGTACTGCTCAGGAAACAGAACGTGAACATTGCATGTTGAAAGAGGACATTGAAAAGTTAAAATGTGATAAGAAACAGCTGTCTTATTTAAATGACATTTTGACTGATAAGAATGAGAGTTTGCAAGAGAAGAATGTGGAATTGAAAGAGAAGAATTCAAGGCTAATGAATCAGCTAGATAAGGAGCTTAGGGAAATATCGAATTGGGTGCCATGTACAGAGTGTCGCAGAGAGGGATTGAGAAAGGGATTGAGCAGCGCACTGCTAGAGTTTGTCATAGCACATGTAAGGCAAAGATGGCAAAACTGAGCCATCAGTGAGAGGTTCTCACTGGCCATGTTAAAGCTATGAATGGTTTTCAGTATACACCCATTGACATTACATCATCGGGCAATGACAATTCGGATTACGAGGACATTGGCCGCCTCATCACATCCAAACCCCTACCCCACAGGGTGGTGGCATTCACCAGCCATTCCCAAGATGGTGACTATGTCACCACAACCCCTCATCATGTTGGCATGCCTCCTGCGCTGCCACATCAAAGCCAACATGGCAGCCCCCATGATACCAGAGGCCAACCACCACCAGGCCATGTACCCCACTGGCTCCCCTCTCCAGGGAGAATGGTGCAGAGGTGCATGGCATCATGCAGGATGTGATTACTAACCTAGTCACCAACCCTACTACTGCATCAAACAATGACACCCCAAACCCTGCACACTCAAATTGAATGCATGGCTGAACGTGTCATCAGCCAGGATAGTGCATTCCAAGCAATCGTTGATGCGGTGGCGGAAGTCATCCTCCATGGTGCTTTAACCCTCATCACTCTGCGAGGCCCAACATCCAACCCACTGCAGATTGCTCATTCTGTTCAACAAATTGCCCAAGGCATTGGATAGATGTGTCCCACCGACAACCTTAGCTGTCATTTGGAAAAGGTGCGCTCCCTTTGTGAGAAGCTTTCTCTCCAACCCGAGTATCAAGTTCAAGTCCTGAGACAGACCATTGAGCCGACCCTCTTGGCCAAGCTTCCGGAGGCTGTTCGCAATTGTTACATGTTCAGTTTCAATGATATTGCCCAGGTCCTTCTTTTGGCCAACTACCCAGGTATTGTTGGAGCCCGCTTAGCTTACAGGGTTAAGCAAAATGTGAAGGAAAACCCTACGGCTTACCATCAATGCTTGTGGCTCACCTATGAAGCCGGCAAGGCCTTGGCAGAAGAGAAGCATAGTAAGGACCAAATTGAATACAAGGGCTTGTACATCCAAAACATGACCCCAGGCCTCTGGGAAAGAGTTGAACTCAACATCTACCTGCAGACTGATACTTGTGAACAGATCCTTACCAAGATGGAGTGTGTCTTTCAGGTCTACCTCCGTAGACTCACTTCTGGCAATAACAACAACAAGACAGCCGCTGCCATTACCTCAACGGCCCAGGCAGACCAGGCCCAGATCACTGTGGTCAGCCCAGCCCCACCCACTACACAGTGGAGGGTCACAATGACAAGCAGGATACCCCGTCTGCTGACTGACAGTCGAAGAAGAGGGGGGACAGAAACTATAAGAATAACCAAAACAACAACAGAAATTGGCAAAATCAAAATTTCAGTAGCAAGTACCTTACCAGACCTAGCTATCGGGATCTGAAGGATGAGAATGAGGCCCTCCATAAACAGCTGGAGGAAGCCCATGCTGGAATGGATGCCTTGGGGAACCGCACTGTAGTGGCCCTCACATTGCTTAGTGAGACTAACCCTTTTTGGACCTCGACTGTTACCAGATCCAGCAGTTGAGGGACAAACCCCTTCACAACATCGGGCACTGGCCAGGCTGATGTGGTGATCAGGAAACCACCAATTGAACAATTTGAGATCTTGGCCCTGACATCAGAGGTACAATATTCGTGTCCTGTGAAGTACCAAGAGGAGGCCCAGCGGCCTTTCAGTAGCTCCAGGCCATAGAGACAGGAGGATGAGGAAGAGGCAGGGAACTGTTTGGATTGACAATTACGGCCCCAGTCTGGACTGTGAGTGACTTGCTTGTGGACACAAACGGATGGCCTTGTGTAAGGGCCATGGTCGGGGGCCACCACCTAGACATGCTTCTGGATACAGGAGCAGCCATGTCTGTTCTCCACGATGAGAACCCAGCTATGTTGGCTTGGTCTACCAGCAGGGAGACCAGTGCACAGGGTGTAGATCACACCCAATTGCGAACCTATCGATCTGTATCACTGCCTGTGCAGGTAGGACCTGTGCAGGTAGGACACCTCAAAACAAATTATACTTTTGACCTCATGGTATTACGTCATCATCATCCCTGCATATTGGGAATTGATTTCCTTGCACAGCATGGCTGTGTGGTGGACCTAGCTAACAGGTTATTGCTATAGATCAAGGGACAATGTCATGCTGTCACCATACCAGATTCTCACGCAGTGCCAGCCATCTCCCATGACAACAAGGAGTATGACATAATGACCTTGTTCAAAAGTCATGACTGTTTTCTGAACTAGCACCTTTGTTGCAGAAACACATTGATGTATTTGCTACCAACAAGCATGATTGTGGTAGGATGCACACCACCACTGATATCACAGGGCCCAGCCCTGTGAGGCAGAAGCAGTATCCCTTTCCTGCTGAAGCTCTTCCATCATTACAAGAAACCATCCAGTTACTGTTATAACAAGGAGTGATTAGGCCATGTGTCTCTACTGTAAATTTGCCCATTTGGCCTGTGAAAAAGCCAAATGGAGCTTGGAGACTTACAATTGATTACAGGACCTTAATCAAGTCACCCCCAGCTGTGCCCCAAATGTGGCATCAGTCCCTGATGTGCTCAAGTTGCTGACACGTGACAAAAAGTGGTTTTTGGCTATTGATATCTCTAATGGGTTTTGGTCACTCCCATTAGCCCAGGAAAGCCAATACAAATAAATACAATGGTTTGCTTTCACTTTCGAAGGACTCCAGTACACCTGGACTTGCTTACTCCAGGGATTACACAATAGCCCTTCCCCTCTTTCATCTGCACATAATGGATGCCCTGTAGTTGTTCTCCACACCCCAGTGTCTCCTGCAGTACGTGGATGACTTGCTTTTGGCAACTTCCACCAAAGAAGAACTTCTGACTCTTTTAGATGAATTACTGACTCTCCTCGGGAGAGCAGGCCTCAAGTGCAGCCCCTCTAAGGCACAACTGTGTCAGAAGGTGGTCATGTTCCTTGGCCTATGCATTACAGACCAAGGCAGAAGCCCAGCTGCTAAGAAAAGCCAGGGCTTGCAAGATCTACCATTCCCTACAAGTGTGGCAACACTCTGGTGCTTTTTAGGTATGGTAAACTACTTCAGGGATTTCATCCCTGACTTTACCTTGAAGGCTGCGCTTCTGTACAAATTGTTGAAAAAGGACATCCCATGGACATGGGGCCCCCCACACACACTGAAGCTGTGGCCCAGCTCAAGCAGGCCTTAGCCTCAGCCCCAGCACTGATTAACCCAAATCCAAGATTGCCCTTCCATTTAGAAACTGACACCTCTGAAGTGGCCATGTCTGCAGTGCTAGCACAAAAGTACAATGGGTACTTACGGCCCATTGCCTATGCATCACAGATGCTATCCCCAGTAGAGAGAAAATATAGTCTCTGTGAAAGAACACTGTTGGCAACCTTTTGGGCTGTCAAACACTTCCTCTATATCATTGGATATGCTCCAACAGTTCTGCACAACTGTCATACCCAAACTAATTTTTTGCTTTCAGACAGAGTAAAAGATGGATCAATTTCTAACACCAGACTCACCCATTGGTCTTTGCTCTTGCAGGATAGAGACATCAAAGTACTGCCTGTCAAAATGCCATCCATCTTGGCCCATGGCCCACTATACACAGGTAAGCCTCGGATTGTGCCTTCCAACCTCCTGACCTACCTGACCCAGGGCCCTTCCTGCCAACCACACCTGAGGTCCTGGAGGACAAAACAATGTTCTGCATCTTTACAGATGGCTCTGCATCCTATCTGGATGGAGAACAGGTAGCAGGTTTTGGAGTGCTCATACTGGATCATGAGGGTGATTACAGACGCATTTATAGGAAATGCACTGTTGTCTCCTCACAGTATGCAGAACTCGCAGCTGTGACCTGTGCATTAGAGATTATGCCCCATGGTGAAAAAGATGCAATCATCTTTGCAGATTCCAGTTGGGTATGCTCATCTCTCACTGAGTTCTTTCCATTCTGGCAAAAGAATAACTTGACCTCATCTAATGGTACCCCTGTCAAATATAGGGAACTGTTTCTGTACATACACACCCTCACCCAGATGTTCACACACAAGCTGTACATACAAAAGGTAAAGGCTCACTGTAAATCTGATCCTTGCCATGAATTCAACAAACGAGCGGACTTGCTTGCAAAAGCATGCGCTCAGGGGGGGAGACATGGGAAATGACTCACCCACAATGTATAGCAGCCATTGTACAATCTATACTTGCTGCCACCAAGAAACCAGTACCAGAACCCCCACTAGATCTTTCTGCTGCACAGAAAGCAGATGTAGAGATTAGAGTTGAAATTCCTAGACAAAGGAACTGAGCAAGCACTGCCAACACGCAGCCCTGACAAAAGATACTTGGACAATTTACATCAGTTCAGTGATAAGAAGCTCATCTGGTATCACAAACAGGATACAGGTGACAAACTGTGGGTGGCACCACACTCACTGCAAACTGAATTTATCCATTTGGTTCATGACACTCCCACTGGTGGACACTGGGGGACAGAAAACACTCTCCAGAGACTCAAAACAGTCATCTGGTGGCCTGGTATGGCTAAAGATGTAGAACACTATGTTGACAACAGCATAGTGTGTGCCCAGAACAATCCCACTCCTGCAAAGAAAAATGCAAAATTGCTACCCCAACAGCAATTCAAATTGATTTCATTGGCCCTCTTACTAATTCTGGTAAGAACAAGTATGCTCTTGTTGTCACAGACTTGTTCTCTAAGTGGGTAGAAGCAATTTCCACTAAGAACAACACTACAAAGACCACTGCCAAATCCTGGCGCATCAGCTATTCTCCAGGTGGGGTCTACCCCTCAAGGTAGACTCAGGTCAGGGCTCCAGCTTCACAGCTGAACTGGTGCAACAAACACTCCAGCTTCTTGGAATTGATCATAAATTCCACATCCCCTACCACGCTCAATCCTCAGGCCAGGTAGAGAGAGGAAACAGATGAATCAAATGGATGTTATCTAAATTCATTGATGATAATCACAAGGATTGGGATTCCCTTTTGCCACTACTTCTCATGGCAGTTAGGGCCATGCCGGCAGCCACTACTCAGTGTACCCCTTACAAGGTTAAGACTGGTAGAGCTATGAGACTACCTGAGCACCTGTTAGTTGATCGTCACACCCCCACTGCAGATAGAGTATCCGTAGATAAGTATGTGAAAAAGCTTCGTGATGACATCATGAAAACACATCTGTTTGCCGCCAATCAAACTGGCAAAGCCCAACAGCAAGCCAAAGCCCATTTTGGCAAACATGTTAAGGAACTCGACTGGCAAGTTGGAGATCAAGTGATGCTTCTCCAATACAGACAACCCCCTCATTAATTTGCCAGCAAATGGGAAGGCCCCTAACCCATTGTCAATAAGATCAGCCATGCAGTGTATCAGGTCAGAGTACAACAGCAAAAGCAGAAAAAGACTGCTGACAAGTGGTTCCATGCTAACAAACTTAAATTATATAAAGGTGACTAAACTTACTTTTCCTAATCCCATAGGGCAGAATAGTACTCTCAGCTAATTAACCCTTTTTTGTTTCTTTCAGATATCAGCAAGATGGCTATCTTGCACACTGTTCTCCTGCTGGTGGGATTTCTACCTCTAACCATTCTTGCTTCCCCATTTCCACAGCCTCACAGGGATAGAATGGACCAATTGCTTGGCACCTCTCCCATGGTGTTAAAATTAATATTCCTAACAAAAATGTTAGTTACTCAAGGAAAAAATGCTTTATTAGATGCTGTTGTTGCCCCAGACAAATATTCACTCTCCATACAATGGGAAACTGATGCTATGGGCTACAAAATCCCCGTCGCTCGCCACGCCAAGGGTACATTTCAAGGTTGGCCTAACACTGGTATATCTTAAAATGGTACTCTCTCCATTAGACAGGCTTCCCCAAGACACACTGGTCAGTATAACCTTACTGCTCTTATAGACACTGCCTTTTGTGAACAACCCCCTTCACAGGTGGCACGTGATTTTTGCTCCCAAAATTATGGTGCTTCTTCATCTGTCTACTTATCTGTCATCCCACCCAGTCAGGAAGAACTTCTTGCCTGCCCCGACATCCTAGTGGTCTGACTGCCAAACCACTCCCAGGAATTAACAAGGTACAATTTATGCATGTCCCAGTTATTTTCAATTTATCACACTGAAATATGGCCGAATTTGGTTTATGACAAGATACTAATACTTCTAAGTTTCACAGTACGATGCTTACTGATATTGTTGCTGCTTATCAAACAGGCAAAAATTATCCTATTGGTGGGCCCCACACCACAGATCATGCAGGTGTTTTTAGACCTGCCCGTAAATACTGTAAACCCAGATCAAAATACACGAAGCGGGATGCAGCCTCAGACGCCGTTGGTGCCGCTGGTACTGTCTCTGGTATTACTGAAGTTGCCGCCACTGTTAGTGGCCTTTTTGGTTCAGGAATGTCTATTTGGAATAGAGCCGATATTGCTTCCATTAAAGCACAAACACTTAAGTTTCAGTAAACACTTGGCAATGATGTTATGCCCCCTATCTTGCAAGGTGTTGATACTCTGTGAGGAAGAAAGATATAATATATACAATATGAAAGAGGTTGCTCAAGGGTTCAATGAAACAAGAAACAGACTTAATGATCTTATTTTTAAGAATAACCATGAGGCAGACAAGCACTTTATTGGGTGTGAAATGTTATGTTCTGCTTATGGCTCTTGTGTTATTTCTACAGTTAACAGTCTCTTCGGGGACTTGGAATCAGGCAAAATTCCAGATCTTATTCATGATCTCAGATTGGTTAAATGGTATTGCCCTCAATGTAGAGGTACTGGTTGTATTTCTATGTGTCAGAGGCTCAGCAGGTTGCACACTCACCTCTGAGGCCAGGAGATCTGATAGCTGTGAGTTCTATCCCCACACCAGGCGCTTGGGTTAATATCTCAGTACTGATACTGTAGTGCAGCATGGGGGGATGCTGTACTCCTGAGGTGCCGTCTTTCGGATGAGACGTCAAATCAAGGTCCCATCTGCCTGTTCTTGTGGTTGTTCAGGTGGACATTAAAGATCCCATGGCAATTCTTGAAAAAGAGTAAGGGAATTTCCCCGGTGTCCTGGCCAAATTTCCCCCATTCATTAAAAATACCATCAACAGCTTAATCTGGTTCAATTTCAGTTGGTTAGCATCTATATCACCCCCTTCATCCCCCCCGGTCACCCCTAAAAAAGGAACTTCTAGTCTTAGTGGGCCTACCAGATCAACAAAATTCAATAAATAAATAAAAGATGCTCTTAGCATATCCATGTCTACTGTCATAATCTTGGTTATGCTTCCAGGTTTCCCAACCAAGCCCCTTTCTTCAAAACCCGGACATGTTCTATCAGGAAGAACATGTTCATAACCTTCACAGTGTCCCTTCCACGTTTTGATCCAGCTACAACTGTCTTTGACAAACTTGCAAATATTCATTCCCTTGGACATCTTGAAAATGACATTTTCCGTGAAAAGAACTGAACTTCCAGCTATGTTGGTATTTCATCCCATGCTCCAAGCTTGGATTTCTCACACAAACTGCTGTGCCAAGAAAGGATATTACTTCTTGTGCCATTGTGACGTCTTCGACATCGTGAAGCCAGTCTGTGGCTGTTCTCTGGAACATCTTTATTGTGCCTTGATCTTGGGTGACGATCTGCCGAGTAACCTTACTGATGTTGATCCAGATGACGACATCCCTCCTGCTGCATCTTCAGCATTTGCCTCCAAAACAGCACCATCTCTAAGCTATCTTGAAGAGATACATTGCTTCATTACCCGGCTCACCAATACCACATTTTCTTGCCCAGTCCGCCTGCATCATTGGAGAGTCCCCAATCTCAGAGTCACATATACTGCCGAAGGGCAGTACTGTATTGTAACTAATTACAAAACTCGTTCCTATGGTTTATGCACCTGTAACATTGATAAAAATAATTTCTGTTTCACTCCACAGCAGAAGACAGTTATTGGGCACACAGTGATCATGCCTATTCCTCTCCCTGAACTAGACGTTATAGATACTGATCTCCAATATTGGCTTGCACTGTCTCAATATTTTTAACATGCACATTGATCCCTTGACAATCACATTGAGGTCTCTTTTAGTTAAAAAGATGATCACTTAATTTACATTAGTAATAATATATCTAAAGCAAATGACATTCTTAATGATCTAATCCATGATGGTGATTTAAGTCATGCCATAGGCAATTATTGGGTTGAATTAACATTTAAAGTTTTTGTGATTATACATGCTTTTCTGATTGTTTTCCTCACTTTTCATCTTTGCTGCCTACGACATATCCTAAAACAACATCAAGAACAACTCCAGTTCCTTTACAAGACTCATGTGTCGGGCTTGTAAATGACTTTTTAGCTCCATCCCTACACACCTACTTGGGATTGTTGCCCCTTCTGAGGCAACGGGGGGGATATCATCCATGGACCAGCAGCCCTGATTGGCCCCCTACCTTGCAGACAGTAATACTTAAGGCATAGGCACTTATCGTATAAGCATAAGAATCAGGATCTGAGTTCTACTGTTCTGTTGTACTTTGACCAAACAATTATATATATATATATATATATATATAAAACTGCATTTTTACTAATATCACAATACCTTATATGTAAGTATAATGCTTTTAGTACTGATATTTCTATAGTTATGATGTATTTGCTAATTTTCTAATGTAACACTGGGGAGCATTTTGGACTATTGTATAATCATTAGTTAGGCAACACTGCCATCTTTAGGTTTAGCGCAGAGTAGCTATTACTAATGCGACTGTTATGACCTTGACTATAAGACAAGTTCTTTGTTTCATGATATCTTGTATTTTGCTAACTTAGCATATGTTCCCAGGCTAGTAAGACATCAGGCTATGTGTCACTAGCCAATAATGTGCCTTTTATATATCTTTTTAGTAGTCATCATAGTAATTATCAGAGGCATAAGACCTGTTGTATTATGCATTTTCTCTGAGAAGAGACGAAACTGCTGCTTTTGCTAGGTAAGCTCAGAAAGACTGTAGATATTCTCCCCAGTGGATTTTCACTGTGATTTGGTTTTAAGCCTGCTTTGTTTACCAGTAATAAATCCCTTGCAGTGGAGACCACTTGTCTGTTGTTTCTTCACCTTTGTGCAGATCCAAACAAGAACCTGAGAAGGGTGATTTATTACCCAGTTACAGGTCATTTGGGGCCCTCTGCCATCATTCCCAGGAGGGAATGATTTCCTGGGTGGGGAGAGTGAAAGCCTCCTCTCTTTGAGAGAGGCTTATGCTCCCTTTAAGGACCCCCTTCCATTTACCCCCCCCGAGTTTAGGGATTTATTGGTGCTCTGGGGGGCATAATTCATGCTGGTTGCCATGAGATGGCATCAGAGAGCAGGGTTTCAGGGATATAAAAGGGAGGAACAGGAAGTTTGGGGGTGCTGGCTGGAAGTGTTGAAGGAGAGGCAGGCAAAGCAGGAGATCGGTGGTCTGGATTTGGGCCTGTTAAAGGGGGGGACACCCCAAGTGAGTAGTCAGAGTCGGTGGGTGTAGCGATGTGGTGTCGGAAAGGGAATGGGTGCTCCAAGGGTGGTTGGCTAGATAGCTGGTCAGTGTCGTTTGGGAGTTGGGGTTTCCTGGAGTGAGTTTGAAGTGAGGCTGGTAGGAGGGAGAAGGTAGGGCCTTAAAAAGGAACCCCAGTGATCCCATGCAGGTGTTGGCCTGGGCTGCCAGGGCTGTGGGAGTCATGGCGGGGCTCTCACAGTGGAGGGGCCACTGGCAGTGGTCCCCTACCACACTCGGTGTGGCAGGGTGGCCCATGTAGTTTAGGGGGCACAGGAGAGCTTCCACCTGGTAAGGGGTCTGCTTGGATGGGCAGTTCCTAGGGCATCGATTAATCAAAGGTTGGGGGGGTCACAGGTCTTTGGACAGGCCTTGGAGGGTTGGTCCTGGCCCAGATGCTTATAGCAAGCTCAGGAGTTGGATGGTGGGATGCAGTTAAGGCTTGTGGACCATCCAGTTTGCCATCTTAGAGGGGCACTCTGGGAACAGGACACCAAGGGTACCAGCAGAGGACATGAGCTACTTGGAGGGCCTGGGTTGTTGCAGGGCCCTAGATTCTTTGTGTAGCAGGGCAGCTCAATGTGTGGTAGTGGGCTGTGGCCTGGGTATGCCGCGGGCCTGCCATACCCATGTCTGGGGGAAGGCCTGGGACCTCCATTTATGAGCAGGCCTTTAGGCAAGCAAGCAAATCTTTATTTATATAGAGCCTTTCTAAAACCAAGGTGCTTTACAAGTAAAATACAATAAAACATATACAGTAAATAACAATAAATGTACAGATATGTAAATTAATTAATTAATTAATCCCGTATAGGCTGCAACTCCACAGTAGGAAAGGGATATGGAGGGCTGCATGAAGGGAAGTGTTTACAGGTGAATCAAGGCTCCCAGGGTCAATCAGGGACTGGTCAGAGGTGGAAAATTCCTGGAATCCCAGAAGGATTCGGTTCCTGGGTCCAGGGACCAGGTGGGAGAAGCTGCGCACTGCTCCATGTGGATTGAAGGCATGGCCTGACCAGGGAAAAGGAAAAGTGAGAGCAAAAGTCAGGGTGGCTTACCACCACCAGAGAGATGTGGGGCCAGTGCGTCTTTGAAGGAAAGAAGTTCCAGTTCGGGTAAAACATCTGAGTTCCAAGGGAAAAAAACGTAGCCTTGCAGTAACTGTCTATAAGATCTTTCTCCTTCTTTGGAGTTGCCAGCAATTGTAATATATGTAAAAATTTCTAGCCCCATGGAGCTGCTATGCATTTTAATGTAAGGAGGTGCCCCTGTGGCACTGCCATCATTAGGGTACAGGTGTAAATAAAGTGCTTATTTGGGGAACAAACAACGAGTGGTGATTTTGTGTGGAACAACAGGGGTAAATGAAATATAAATCCTCAGTTTTTAATCAGTCCTTGAGTTTGCATTTCCAGGAGGCCGCCTGTTCCAGAAGCTTGCACCTGCTGGGAGTTCGGGTCAGAGTGGAGCCATGGCTGCAGTTCATCATGGAGTGCCTGGCACCAGACAAGGGGGGGTTCCAGGGGTGTTTCCTACAATATTTGGAGTGGAGACCTGGGGTTTCAGAAGTTAAGAAGCCATTGTGAGGTAAGATAAACTATGTTTCTTGCCTTTCATGCTGTGCAGTTTCAGAAATGTATCTACGCTGTGGACCCCCTACCCAGGTTCATCAGCGTTTTCAATCATCCCCTAGATGTTTGGGGAGGGGGTGGAGATATATATTAGAGGCAAAAAGCTCCATTTAATGCATTAGTTAGGGTTGTTCCACAGCGACAAAAGCGAGGAAATTAGGTGTTAGGGTTGAAAGGCCCTTGGACCCCTGCCCACACACTAACCCGGCATCGAGTGTGCGTTGGGGTTGCTGGCCTAACTGTCACCCCATCAGGCGTGTGTGAAGAAGCAGAGGTATGGGAGAATGGGGTGAGAGTTAGGACCGACAACCCAACCACGCCTGATGCCGGTTGAAGATATGGGTGGGGAAGGTCACAACGCAAACTCAATTCCTACTAATCACTGTGAACAACCCTAACTAATGCATTAAACTGAGTTTTTGCCTCTAATTTCCTTCTTTTGAGAAGTACAATGAGAAATAGCAAATGTAATGCGGCTTTGGAGAGGCGCTCCAAAGTGTGTCACTATAGTAACACGGTGCCCATAAACACAAATGGTATATGTATGGTGGCTAAAGTGAAATGGAAAGATAAACAGTACTGTAGACAGAAATGGTTAAAATAGCTAATGCAAGCGCAAATGGAAACGCGAAGGCCAATGCACATGGTGCCGTAGACTGGAACAGTAAGTGAAACGGTTACGGAACCGCAAGCAGAAGCGGTAAGGGTAACAGTAATATAAGCGCACAGGCTAGTTTTCCCCAAAAGCTGCATAGAGAAAGACAGTGAGTACAAAGACTGTATGCATAATAATGGGTCTCTGAGCAGAAAATGAGGAGTTGGAATAGTAAATTGCTTATATCTCAGGAACCGTACGACGTAGAAAAAAATGTAACAGTCATATGATTTATGACTTTCCTGGCTAGTTTTGTACTTAGCACACCAAGGGGCTAAGCATTTTTCCAATGAAAAGTCCGTATCTCGCACCAAGCCCGAGATACGGCCCTGGAAAGGCGCGCTAACGCCGTAATGTTATCCTATGGGAAAAAAGGTTCGAGTGCCATAACTTTTGCTCCCTGTAATATTTTTTCACCAAACCAGTAAAAGGCACATCTGTTGGATGTTGGCTTTGTTCTCTCCAAATTTCAGCCCAAAAGACTAAACCGTTATTTTGCACCAGGGCGGCAAAGAATTGCTGTCATTTTCACACAGCCTGGAAAAGTACTGTCAAACTTTGCAAAGTTTTCACAAATTCATGCGACACTGTCGCAAGTGCGAAAGTACTTTGCGAAAGTACTTTTTCCAGAAATCTGAAAACATATTTCTGGGGTGTTTACCTCAAAATAAAGACATGCCTAGCATCCTCAAGGTCCGTCTAGGTGAATACAAAAAGAGTTAGGTTGCTAGAGGGTCCCAAATTTAAATGCCAAGCATTTTTCTGATGACCAACTGAAAACAAAATGGTGGATTTGCGACAGTAAAAGGGCCATTTGCGAAAGTAAAAACTGCATTTGCGACACTGTCTAACTTTTTGTTAATTTTTCTCATTGACCTATAATGGGAACTTATTTTTTTAATAACTTTTAAACCGTTCAATATTTTTTCATGAAATCTTCAAAAGGCACATCGGGGACCCTGGCTGCACGTTCCTTGCAGATTTCAGCCCGGCTGCACAAACCGTGCGACCTCTAGAGATGACCAAAAAATTCCAAAAAAGCGTAAACGCGCGCGCAGATCACACTTAATAACTCCGCAGCCGTATATCCGAACAGTACGAAAGTTAGCCAATCCCAAGATTTATGGTTCTTGATTATGTGTTCCAAATTTCAGGCAAATCCGTTTAACGGTTGCAAAGTTATTAAGATGCAAAATTTTAGGTTTAACATGTAAATGGCTCCTCAACCCTAACTATGGTAGCACTACCGTGCTACCATAATATATATATATACTGTATGGTATGTGTGTGTATATATATATATACATATATATATATATATATACATATATATATATATATATATATATATATACAGTATATATATATATATATATATATATATATATATATGTGTAATAGATATACCACTCTGAGGTGTGCGGTGGCGCTCTGATAAGCTACGCCTTGGTGTGCGTCAACCGCCAAAGCGTGTGTATATCAGAGCGACACGCACATCTCAGAGTGGTTTATCTATCTTATAAAATGTCAAAATTGTTTTGAGGGGGGTAAAGTGCAGGTAAAAGGTCACATTTGATATACACATGGTCATGTGATGCTCAGGATCCAATAGAGCAACAACAATGTCCCGATCCATTTTATAAATATATATATATATATATATATATATATATATATATATATATAGCGCACTGTCAGAGGGCCTACCCTGCCTGCTACCTAGGACACAAGTTAAGGGGCCTGGGTTCCCATAAGCTGTAACACAGGGGTCCGTTCCCAAAGCTGTAAATAAAATGGTGGTGCCTCCACCCAGAGTACATATCTAGTGGGTTAGATTCCTTGCAGCACAACCCCCTGACATGGAGTTTTTTTTTTTTTTTTTTGCAAAACAGTAACATCATAATTTATTTACAAGGGAAGGGTTAGGGTGGGGTAAGTGGAAGAGGAGTTAAACAAATATTTTAAGGATTTTGCATTTTTATAGATTTAGCAATTCCACAGTCATTTCCCTTTCAGTTAAACCCACATTGTTAATCATTGCAGCCACCAGATATATCTAGCTAGCTAACTGCTGCAGGTATTAACCATACCCAGGACCCTCAACTGATACCAGTCCAGAATGGCACCCCTAATTTTGTCCTTGGGTACGCAAATCTTACATTTGCAGGCCTGAGGTGCAGCTGGTTGGCCGGCGTTGGCGCACTTTGCTAATTTTAAATAACTTTTAAATTTTTTTTATATTACTCTAAGTCTTGACTCTACCTCCAACCTGGGTGGGGCTACTTGAAACTATATACAGTCCCCAGGTTATTGCAGGGCAATTCCTGCTGTTTACGTACAGTTCTGCCGAATTAGTCCTTGGATGGCACAGTTCACAGAAGTCCTGGGATTGATGGAAACCACTTGCAGAACCAGGCTCAGTTCTTGAAATGGGGTACAGAGGCTGCAGCTTGTATCTTCAGCTTGCTTGGAGATCTTGCAGCTTGTCCACTTCGGCCTATTACAGGCCTGTTGCAGGGCACGTGCACAAGGCCTGCCACCCACAGGGGACCTTGACCCAGGGGTGGCCCACTGGCCAGGCTCCTGCCACAGATTAGAGTGTGGGTGCAATTGGAGATAAGCCCTGTGATTCCCTGCAGGCAGGAAACCCGACTTGATGGGGGTTAGCAAGTTCCCCACCTGGCCCCGGTGTCAGCGTGAAGATTTAGCACATTTCTCCTCTTCTTTTGTTTTCTCTCAGTTACCAGCTAGTGTGTAGCCATAGTAGTTTTTCTCCTTTTCTGTCTCCCAGACCCCAGGGTACAAAGTCTGGACTACAGGTTCATCACAACCATCTATATTCCTTGCTGTATTTTAGGAGCAGACAGCAGGTACCCGCCCCGTAAGGCACCTGTCCATCCTTTTGCTTTTACAGTCTCTCAACTTTAACACAGCTACATTTTTGCTCTGGCTCACACACACAATTTTAGAACTTTTTCTCAGCAAGCATTTTGAAAGTCTCTTTTCTTACCATGCATGTACATAGCAATTTTCCGATCTGAAGAGGCTCTTTCTTTAATTTTTTAGAAATCTGGTATTTAGTTTCCTTTCCTATTTTTGTCCCACTGAAGTGGTGCAGACGAGAAGTGTGCAAGAGACTGTTCTGTATCAGCCTTTAATACATATGAAATGATAAGGGGGGAACTGAGGGGGGGTCATGGTGGATTTGGGGATGGGGGAGGTTCTACTGTGGACATAGGGGACTTGCATACTTGAGCAGACAGGATAGAGTGTAAGGCCTTTATCTGCTGGCATCTTTGTATGTTCGTATGTATGTTCGTATAAACCGTCCTTCTGGTTCTTGCAGTATTCTTCCACTTCCAGATGGCAGTTTTTATGACTTAGTATGGCCACCCCTCTGCAGTGTGAGTGCGCAAGGTAAAATTAATTGTAGACTACACCCACCCATGCTCTTTTCAGCTTGATATGTTTGGCTGGGGGTCCTGGAGTGGATCCTGTGCTGTGGTGTGGGTCTGCAGTGGTGAATGGCAGACACTGACATCCGCCACCCCTGCCCCGGTCCCACATGCAGATTACATCCCACCCTCCAGAGCTCCAGCTCAGTCCCAAATGTCAGTGACCCCCCTCCACAGCAGAACCCAGTGGCCCCTGTCCCATACTGTACGGAACCCCCCTTCTGCTCAGTGGTGGTTAATGCCCCCCTCCCTCCTGTGGCACTAATGTCCCACCCTATCCCCATACCTGTATATCACTGCCACAGTCACCAGATGGTGAGTGACACTTCCCACCATTCATTCCACCTTGGCCACCCACCATTTGACTGCTGCTGGGTGTGTACCGCATAATTATAGGCAGTAGGTTCCCAGCATCTGATGGATGGCGGACAACTGAGGTGGAATATGTGGTGGAAACTGTTATTTGCCATTCGGCGGCTGCAGCACCGACATACAGGTATGGGGGATGAGATGGGATGTCAGTGCTGCGGGAGGGGGACACTAACCACCACTGAGTGGGACAGGGGTTGGGGTTCTGTGCAGTACAGGACAGGGGCTGCTGGGCTCCGCTGTGGGGGGGAAGGGCAGTCACTGACATTCAGGACCAGACCAGGGCTCTGGTGAGAGGGGGAGATGTACACTGCCATCAGGACTGGACCAGGGCTCTGGTTGGGAGGGGCATGCGGTCACCTGACTGGCTGCCCCCAGCACAGCACACCTAGGTGGCCTGGTGGGCAGGGGCAGCTGTATGTCAGTGGTCCAATGGTCGTTTGCCATGGCTGGTGTCCAGTTTGGTGGTAGCATGGGGGGCACATCCCAATTATGTCAGGATGAATTTCGTGTACCCTGGCCAATCACTCCGTGCTCCTCTACACCTTAGTGAATGGCACGGAGTGTGGGCATGCCCCCTGGTATGCCCCAGGACCATCCGTGGTGCACAGCTGTGAGATTGGTTGGGGGATTATGTGCACAAGTGGTTGCGCACCTGTAATGAATGCTGCCAGGGGTTCACAGGACTCTGGTGTGTGGCATTCCAATGTAGAGTGGGGCTCATAAGCTTTACGCGCCTTTGTGAATCACAGTCATTACTGATCAAGTTATCCAATCCATATGTGAAGGTTATTTTTACTAATTCTGTTCTGAGTGTTTAAAGTGATATCTTTCCTTAACTGCCATGTTTCCAGTGAAGGACTCTGTAAGTCAGAAAGTTTAAACATTTTGTAAATCTTTTGTTGGTCTAATATAAGGTATCAAACCACCCATTTTGTTCATCTTTTTATGCAAGGACCAATACAGCAACTAACATTTTTCTTCAATACATATCTGACATTTTAGTATTTGCATTCAGCCCTTTTAACGTACCTCTCAACTGCCATGAATTTTGCATACTGCTATGATTTTTACACTCAGATTTACCCTTGCTCTGCAAACATTTGCTGCTGCCTTTAAAAATGTTAGAGCTGTTTCTGGGCACAAACACTATTATACCATTGAATTAACTTGATAGAAACAGTCGTTAACACCAAATATATGTGGACCACTATTTGTAGGCATATTGGGCATGATTCACAAAAGTGTGGGATGTACGCATGCTTCACACATACAGAGCCCGCACAGTCCGCACCCTGGGACAGGCATGCACTGACCAGTATTCACCATTGGCAGCCACCTGTCTGTGCCCTCCACCCCCTGGTGTGTAGCTGCATGGTGGTGGATCGTGGCTGTGTGGGGGCCAGAGTGCGGGACGCAGGCCCATCCTGGGTCCCAAAGTGGATCCCTTGATGCACACATGCAGGTGATCCTGGGAAGGCATGGACCTCAGGATTTTGGGTCCAATGGGTGACTGCCTGAATGGCTGTGCCCAGCCCTCCCCCGTAGTCCAGTAGGCTGGGGCAGCAGTGTGGTGGGGGTCCTGCTGCTGACACCACTGGCAGGTGTCCATTGGGGAGGCATATAAAGGTTATGGCAGGGTCCCCTATCATGTAACTTGTGCACCCCCCCACCCTGCACTCTGTGCCTTAGTGAATGACACAGTGAGTGGGCTCATCCTGTGGCACACCCTCGGACCACCATGATGTGTAGCTGTGTGGGTGACTGGGGGTTCTGGTGCACATAAGCGTAGCATGCCTGCAGTGAATACCATGGGAGGTCCACTGGACCCTGCTGTGCAGCAATCAGTCATAGGCATACACATGTGCATACAGAAGGTACTTGGGAAATCGAGATACAATGTGGACACACTAGATCTTAAGTTAGTTGCCCTTACCCTTGAAGAAATATTAGCACTGCTAACCAAGATACTAAATCTCTCCCTAAGGCTTGGCCATTTCCCCAACCAGTGGAAATCTGCCACGGTAACCCCGGTTCACAAAAGCGGTGATAGGTCAACATGTGAACTTTAGACCTATCTCCATTCTCCCTCTGCTATCCAAAGCACTTGAGCACATAGTTACTGATCAGCTGGTTGAGTATTTAGATAAATACAAAATCCAATGCCCCAAACCACATGGGTTTCAGAAAAGGGCATAGTACCAACACTGCACTACTTGAATTCACAGGCTACATTCAAAGCTCACTGGATCAAGGTTAATTAATGAAAGCGGCCTTTATAGATCTGACTAAAGCCTTTGATACAATGAACCATACCCTATTACTTGAGAAACTGTCCAGTGCAGGGCCACTGACTGGTTCAAAAGCTACCTAGAGAACTGTACACAACAGGCAAAGATATTTAATGTCCTTTCCGAAAGGCAGCCAGTCCACTCCGGTGTCCCGCAAGGGTCCATACTTGGCCCCCTCCTGTTTAGCCATTTTTTGAACACCCTCCCAAGCTCCTGCAATGAGCAGATCCTACTTTATGTGGGCAATGCCATTATCTACACAAGAAACTCTGATCCAAAGCTCCTTCATAACCGGCTTCAGCTCAGCTTTGCAAGTGAGAAGGAGTGGTTCAGTAGTCACAAACTGATATTAAACTACAAGAAGACCAGAGGGACATGGCTAGCTGCTCAGCCATCAAGACGCTCTTTCAGAGAGCTCCCAAAACCTGCTGTTTAACTATTAAAAATAATTGATTCATGACCTGTTTGGCGGTTCAGAAGTAAACGTTTCCGATTATCGAAAGTTTGTGTACTCCCAGAGGTGGATTTGGCGATTATGGGGTGGAAAACTGCAGAAAATAAAGCCAACTTCTTTGCCCCTCATGGTGGGGCCGCAAAGGTACCGACATCCTCGGAACTCGCATTGGAGGAGCCCAACAAGGAGGATTCTCGCCTGGCATCACTAGACTCACTGCAACAGGCTCTCTCGACCCTTGCTAAAACGGTCCAACACATGGACAAAAAAATGGACTCATATCATGACCGTATGCTAGCAATGGAGCAACGTATGGATGGCCTGGTGGAGACAGCGGCATGCGCTGAAAAAAATTTGAATAAAGCACTGGCTATGGCGGCAACAGGTGTGAAAGAGCATGCCCTGTTGCATAGCCGAGTGGAACATCTAGAAAATACAATAAGGCCTCGCATGTCCGGGTGCTTGGCATCCCTGAAAATACAGAGGGTGATGATATATGTGCTTTTGTTATATCTTGGCTGGAGGAGACCTATGGATTAGATCTACATGATGTTATCCTCAGAGCTTACTGGATCACACCACAGAGAGCTAGTGGGCAGAAATCGAAGCCTCGTACTATACTAGTGGTCACAGTGTCATCTGTGATTCGAGACCGAATCCTACAAGCTGCCAGAGCCAAGAGGAATGTGCACATCGATGGGTCCTGGGTTATGTTATTCCTGGATCTCTCCTATGCAACGCGAATAAAACAAAAGGGTTTTGACACAGTGAGGTGGAGAGTCCGTGACCTAGAGGTCCCCACAAGCATGCTAATGCCGGCCTGACTTCATGTGAATATCAGACGCAAAACGTATGTTTATACAGATCTAAAAGAGGCCGGGAAAATGGCAGAAAAACTCAAGGTGGAAAAGGCAGCCCGAGAGGGAGAGGGAGAGATGTCTTCAGAGTAAGAAGAAGGGACTTAAAAGTGGACACGTGAGTTGGGTTCTTAGCCTGGTTTTAAGTAAGCTGTGCAGGTAACACTCGAATTACTGGGGACTGATTATGAGTCTATATAAAAGATAAGGCAAATAACATTATGGGACTTAGCTACAGAAGCCAGAGACCTGCGAACAGCATTTTTTGTATTCTTGAACTTTTGGTTTGTTGGACTTGATCCCTATATATAATTTTAAAGTTGATGTGGTATCTCCTTTTCTGCGGATGACTCAGTCTCTAATGTGGTCCAACCAGGAATGGACATAACGCCTCTTTAATCGCGCTGTATACAGTTAAAATGGTGGTTCTGATACTACCTCCTTTATAGGGAGAAACTTTGTTCTTTTAAGTTACTGAAAACCTGCTTCTAGAATTGATGAAATCATTTTTTTTTAAATGTGATTTTGGAAAATAAGAAGTTGGAAAGTTAAATAATTAATATGCTGTCTACCAAATAGGCTAAGGGAGCAAACTGAGAGGGGAAAGTCTTTTATTTCATTTATGGGGTTATACAAACAAAGGCTTATATAGCCATTTCTACACTTGTATAAAAACTTATCTGGTTATATTAGTTTAAGGCATTTAGCAGCATACAGCCATTTTGTATAATTAATGTATAAGGTTGGATGTTCCCCCCTATATCTCGTAACAATGGTAACACCGACTCAAATCATCTAATATCAACTTTATCTGAAAACATGTTGTGTGCTCTGTTCTGAATGTAATTATTGTACTGTATAGTATAAAAATATAAATAAAAAAAAATATAAGAAGACCAACATTGTGCTATTCGGCAGCTCCCGCAATAAGCATAAATCCCACATGCTGACCATTAAGAACTGTAAGGGCACCTCCCTTGAACAAATTCAACACTTCAAATACCTTGGGGTAACTATAGAGAGCACTTTGTCATATTATTTTTTTTTGGTTAGTTTTTGGTAACCGGGTAAGGCCCACTAGGCACAAGTGCCTGTTTTCAGTGGTGACCTGGGAGCACTGGGCGGTTAAATGACTTGCTCAGAGTCACACAGTATGCAAGCGGAGGTTGTGAGAATCAAACTCAGGTCTGGTCTGCTGGATATACCAAGTTCATTCACACCTCGTTCCTCTAACCTCTAGGCTATACTGCCAGCCCAATATGTGCAGCACATCGAAAATGCTGCCAAAGCAGTGAACTCATGAACTGGACTACTACATAGGCACAAGTGCAGCCTGACTCCAGAGGCACTTAGGCTGGGAATACACAGCTCAGTCATCACTACTATAAATCACGGGCAGGTGATCTATGGCTCTTCCACTAATACATCCCTCCAACGGATCTCCATAGCCCTTAGCAAAGCCTGTGGACTCATCACAGGAGCAGCTCGTCTCACACATACATGTGATCTCTATGCTCAGATGGGTTGGCTGCAACTAAAAGGCTGGATTAAATACCAAACCTACCTGCTAGCTGAAAAAACAAGTCTTGGACTCTCACAGGTGTTAAGTTTCTCCTGTAACCTGCAGCATACATGTGGCTCTGAAAATCAACTCTTCCTGGTCCCATGGTGTCATACCACTCAAGGGCAAAGATCATTTGAATACAGAGCCCCACTCTGGATTAACTCACTACACAGAGAGACATCTTTTCGGAAGTCAAATTGGGCCCATTTAAACCGAGCTCCGTCAACACTTAATAGCAAACAGCAGCTGTAACTGTTTCCCCTAGCCATCCCTGCCACCCCTTGCTGTTTAAACTACCCTAAGCTCCCCTTACTCCAACCCTTCCTCCTCTCTATTCCCCCTTTCTCCTATCTATCCACCCTTTTATCCCCCCACTCCCCTCTCCCAAACTTACTCTCCCTGTCAGCTTGTACCAGTTTTTTTTCCCCCCAATTGTTTAACCAGGAGTGGCACACTAAGCTGAAAGCTTGTTTACAGCTGCGATCTGGGAGCACAGGGAAGTTAAGTGACTTGCTCAGGGTCACACAGTATGCAGGTGGGGACTGTGGGATTCAAACCCAGGTCTCCAGATTTGCAGCTCAGAGCCTTAAACCACTGTGCTATACTGCCTCCAATCTTGAAAAGGCCTTTCAGCTGATGCTCTAAATTTGTTAGCTCTCCGTTAGCTTATACCAGTCTTGACAAGGCCTTTCGACTGATTCTTTTTAGTGTGTTCATCTGTGTAACTCCTGTCTGAAACAGTATGTGTGCTGTACACCAGGCACCCTTTGTACAGTTTCTTACAATCTTTGTAGCATGTTTCATTTCTGAAATGTGATGTTAATATGTTTTCTGCTTAATTTGCCTTTATTAATTTTTTTCTAAACCTGCTTAAGTGAAACTTTTGTAAGTTTATTGTTCAAAGGTGTTGTAATCCGAGACTTAATAAATAAATAAATAAATGTGTCACACATACATGGCGCATAGGTTTTTGTACATACAGCCCAATATTCTTTAAAATAAAAAAGTGCAATATATTCTGGCCATTTGCGCTGAATTTTGAAGGCCAGTGCTATGAATGCTAATGCTGCAAAGTTCAGAGGTATGCCTTTTAATTTCATACAGGAAAACACTAATATTCCTAAGATAATCAACTTATCAAACAAATCATCTTTCTTATAACTAGTTCCTTTTTAACACCGTAACATACTAATTTAAGTTTGGAAAGGACTGTCCAGTAGGTTCATTAAGTTTGCCCCTCCGCCCTCCCCCCCCCCTCGATTTCATAGGCAAGGACTAACAAGTATACCCTAGAGACATGTGCTCATTTATAAGGATCTACCAACCAGCCTCCCTACTATCCAGGGTACCTTGTGATCCCTTTGTAGCAGAAATCTGTCTAGGCTCCCTAGAGGCCCATACTATATATTATTGTAACCCCAGAAGTGCTATCCCAAGGGCTACTACCCCTGCCTGCCTTAACTGTAACAGGGTGAGGGGCCCAGATCCATTGGCTGGTGCCTCCACCCAGAGGTCAGGGTTGGAACAGTCAAGGTTGACTCAGTCACAGCCCTCTGGGTTGCTGCAAACACCCCTTCTTCCCACTAGTGGCCCACACAGTTCAGTGGCAGTGTCCTTACCATAGAAACTTACCCCCCCCGGCTCAAACCACTCAGCTCACTCTGGGGACCCCCTGGAAAGTAAGGTACAGTTACACAATAGTCACTGTGCAGTATTTCACCATTAACACACAAACTAGCCAGTGTACTTTTACAAAGCAAGCAATCTGATTTATTTAAGGGGAAATAACAAGGACTGGGGGAAATCAGAGTAATTGGCTTACCACTACAATATATGAGTATATACCTAGGGCTCTGTGCACAGGCCTAACCTATAAATTGCTGTCTGTGGGTACCCAAGCCCTAAAGGCTAGTTCCTCGATGCAGCTGGTTGGGGTCCTAACACAAATGAACGTTTAATTCCTAGGAAGATTAGATGGAGCCAGCAGGCTCAGTTAGTGCAGTCAGCAAAGCAACCTGAAGATCTTGCCCTTGCTAGAAATATTTGTGAGGAGGACCCTGCTTTAGTACTCACAACCCCAGAGGAAAACCACTCTCACACCACTCACAGGGCTAAGCCTGCTCTTTGAGTACTTCTCCACACATTTATATGGAAAGCAACAGAGGGGTACCATACCAGGCAGCTGCTCCTAGGGCCCGACCGAACTCACAGCTATCGGGAGTCTCACTGCAGCTTCAACTTTCCTGACAGACTGAGCACGACTCAACAGATTCTCCAGTCCTCTACAGGTGAAGCCTGGTAGGTAGCTATGCTTGGACACAGCCTCCTTTGAGTGCTGCCCCGCGGATTTAGTCCGTAGATTGCCGGCAATTTCAATGGCCGACTCAGGCCTTTCACGTGCTTCCCGCGTGAACACTCAATGGCGCAGGAGCTCAGAGCTCCTTCCTCAACCACAGCCACAGTGCCTCTGACCCTTGGCAGTATGGGGCAATTCTCTCCACTCGGACGCCACCCGATTCCGTTAGTCGACCACAGATGCCAGTCACTTAATCTTATGCTCAGTGGTGCAAAAGGCACCATGGTCCAGACTTCGCTTACCACAATTACTAGCTGTCTCTTCATTGGTCAGCCGACTCCCTAAAGAGTCCTAATTCTGGTTGGTCGCAAGTTACTCTATTTGAGATACCCCCTGCCCCTATTGGACCCTTCAGAACGTCCTGGCCCAAAATGGAGGGGCACAACACACACACTCTCAGCTGCAAAAGAAACAGGTTAAACAAACTGCAGTTCCATCAACGTTAGCTAATCATGGCCAAACAGTTACATCATTTAAAAGGGCTCCCTCTGGATATATAGCGACTGCCACAAGGGGAGCAATTTCACCACAGCTTAGGCAGGATTCGAACAGGGAAACACCAGTCCCCCCCTTCCCCATATCAACCCACTGGAGCCTGCGAGCAGGCAGCTCCTGAAGAGACAATACTGGAGGCTCTGGAAGCACTCACAACACCCACATTTTAGGCGGCACTGAGCCGAACACCAGTTAGGCAGGGAGCATTTAGGCAAGCTCCGGGACGGCTTACAAGAACTCCCATTTGTACGAGGGTTACACCCTTCCTGGCCTGGAAAGAACTTGGCGTCCGCACCAAGTAGTTACCCTTAAATCACTTTAAGGCAAAACAGTTTAAATGGACAGTACATTAGACCTTTTGTTACATACACTGGCACTGTAGTCACAGCTTATTATTGTTTATGCAATTGTGCATATAGACAACCATTTCCTTTTTAAATCAGGTCATTGCTTCCTGCCCCTGACAGCTAGAGAGAGGGGGCCCTTTCCTACCAACTACTGGCGGGCTAACTAGGGCAGGGACACCATACTCAGAAGGCAATACGAACAGTTGGGCATCGTCCCCCAAAACCAACTTAGCAATGACCTTGGAGATACGTAGACCCCCTTATGGACTACATTTAGTGGCAGATCCACAGGCTGACCCAGGTACTCATAACTTAACCTTATCACAGGCCGTACTTCTCACCCGGTGCGTCTAGGGGTCTCGGAAAAACCTGCTGCAGGCCCCGATTCCATTTCAGCTTCATTTAAATTAGTAGGGAGACCCTCCATAGGGGAAGGGGACCCAGGGCCCATAGTACTTTCGGGAACAGGACCCGCTATATCAGGACCCACACTGCTGGGTTCAGCTAGGGACATTTGGGGTACTACCGCAGTGCTGTCAGGGCACTCAAAGTATTCTTCAGGTTCTGGCATATCATTAGCTGGTCCCCCCACATCACTTCCTTCTTCTGAAAAATCAGATAGTTCAGCCAGGCTAGACAGTTCAGGCAGGCTCACGGACCCCACCTCGTCGGCTTTGCTGCTGCCCACTTCATCCTCTGGGGGCATTGGTTCCGGAGACAAAGCTGGGGGCTCAGATAGTCCAGAAAACCCAACCTCATCCCCAGAGTTAACTAGGGGATTGCCCCTAAACAGTTGGCTCAGTTCATAAGGCGGTAATACTCAATGTTGTTCTCATTGTCTTCAGACACAGATTGGCAATCAACTTCATCGGGGAAGACCTCTGGAGTTTGATTTCTGAAGATTCAGCCAATCTTAATTTTCTCTTGACAGCAGCTCTAGTTACAGGGCCGGGGGTGGCATTGAGAGGTTCAGCTTCTATCAAAATCTGTCCGAATGGCAGTAGATTATTTCTCTGTATAGTTTTTACATTTTTTGAATTGTTTTCAGGCCGCACTTTATATACAGGTAAATCTTCTACTTTTCCCACAACAATATGAGGGAGGTGATGCCATCTGTCAGCAATCTTATGCTTGCCATGCAGTCCCAAATTCCTCAACAGCACTCTATCCCCTTCTCTCAGTTCTGTTGCTTTCACTTTCTTATCATACCTCTCCTTATTGGCCAAGTTTCGTTTAGCAGCCATGGTCTGGGCCAGTTGGCAGGCATGGTTCAATTGGGCCTTCAACTTCTGTATATACTATAGATGATTTGCTGCTTGTACCCCATCAGGGGAAACCCCAAAACACACATCCACTGGCAGTCTAGCCTCCCTCCCAAACATCAGTCTGTAAGAGGAAAATCCAGTGGCATCACTTTTGGTGCAGTTATAAGCATGAACCAGAGTGCTAATCTGCTGGCTCCATCTAGGCTTGTCTTTAGGTTGCAGTGTGCCCAACATATCAAGCAATGTGCGGTTAAACCTTTCAGGTTGGGATCTCCTGGGGATGATACGGGGTGGTTCTTGACTTTCGTACTCCCCACAAGGATAACATTTCTTTAATTAGGTGGCTCTCAAAGTCCCTCCCCTGATCGGAATGGATTCTCTGGGGGGCCCCATAGTGGACAAAGAAGTTCTCAACAAGTACTTTAGACACCGTGGTTGCTTTCTGATCTTTAGTAGGAAAAGCCTGTGCATACCGGGTAAAATGATCAGTGACCATCAATATGTTGCTGATATTTTTCAGATCAGGTTCTAAGCTCAGGAAATCAATGCAGACCAACTCCATAGGGGCACTGGTAGTGATATTGACCAAGGGGGCAGCTCTCTGAGGTAGGGCTTTTCTTTGCAAACAGCGGCCACAGGTCTTGACATACTGCTCTACGTCTGCACTCATTTTTGGCCAGTAGAATCGGGTCTGTACCAGGTCAAGAGTTCGGTCTATGCCAAGATGCCCCATGTGGTCATGCAGGGACCGCAGCACCAGTTCTCTAAAAGCGGTTTGTCTATTCGCCCTTCTTTGTCCAGGGTCTCCCTATATAACTGTCTATTGTTCAATTTCAATTCTGGGCCTTCTTTATATAACAGGGCAGTTCTCAATTCAGCGGACCGCAGTTGGGACACGTCTCTCCCTGCTTGCAGAGCCTCCAAAGCAGTCTTTATCATGGGATCTCAGGATTGAGCCTGTCGGAGACTATCATTGTTGAATTGGGGCAACGCACTAGTGTCTAATGCAGAAAAATGACAGTAAGCATCTGGTATGCAGTTCACGGATGGCCCCAAGCAATCCACCATGCAGTCCACAGCATCAGGAGACACCTGTTCTTCCTTGTCAAATTTTTGGCAAAGGGCTCTTATGTCAGGTTCTGGCAACCCTGACCCAGTCGGGATCGGGGCACCGGCCTCCGAGAGAGAGCATCCGCGTCTATATGGTTTAGGCCTGCTCTGTACTCAACAGCGTAGTCATAGGTGGCCAATGCAGAGAGCCACCTATGGCCAGTGGCATCCAACTTGGCTGAGGTCTGCACATATGTCAGAGGATTGTTATCTGTCTTCACCAATATCTGGGCACCGTACAAGTAATCATGAAATTGATCAGCAATGGCCCACTTCAGGGCCAGGAACTCTAATTTGTGCACTGGATAGTTTTTTTTCTGAGGGAGTCAGACTTCTGCTGGTGAAAGCTACAGGTCTTAGCCTGTTGGAGTGCTCCTGATATAAGACAGCCCCCAATCCTTGTAGGCTGGTGTCAGTATGGAGAACGTACAGCTTGGCCGGGTCAGCATAGGCCAGCACTGGGGCCTGGGTAAGTTGATAGATAATGTCACAGAAAGCTTCCTCACACTCAGTAGTCCAGCGGTTTCCAAACACATCATTCGGAATAAAATACTTTTTCTCCATCTCAGACAGCACAACTTTCTTATACTTTTTGTGGGTGGGAGGGTACCCCTGAGTAAGGTTGAGGAGGGGGCGGATCACTTGAGAATAGTCTCAGATAAACTGCCTATAATATCCACAAAACCCCAGGAACCATAGCAGTTCTTTCAAATTCTTTGGCTGAGGCCAAGTAGTCAAAGCCTCCACTTTGCTGGGGTCAGTCTCTATGCCTTCAGTGGATACTATGTGGACCACATACTTCACAGGGGTTTGAAAAAATTGGCACTTGTGTATAGATAACTTAAGACCGAAATCCTCCAGGCGATCCAGAACCTTGAACAATTGACGTTGATTTCTTCCAACGAGCTGCCAAATACTATGACATCATTCAGATAAACCAAACACTCGAGCAAATTCATGTCCCCCACAGCGCGTTCCATCAGGTGCTGAAAGGTAGCTGGGGCACCTGATATCCCTTGAGACATCCAGATAAACTCATAGAAACCTAGGGGGCAAATGAATGCAGTCTTCTCTTGGTCCTCAGGAGCCATTGGGATCTGATAGTACCCACTGCGGAGATCTAACTCAGAGAACCACTTACTGCTGTTCAGGCAGTCCAAGGCTTCTTGTATGCGCGGCATGGTATACTGGTCAGGGATGGTCCCGCCAGTTCAGAGTATGGTAATCCACACACATCCGAACAGCCCCATTCTTTTTCCTCACTACGACAATGGGGGAAGCATAAAGGCTCCTGGATTCTTGTATCACCCCAGCAGCAAGCATCTCTTGCAGATGCCGTCTCACATCGTCTATGTCAGCAGGGGCCAAGCGCTGAGACCTCTCTCGAAAAGGCCTTTCATCATGCAGTCGAATGTGGTGTTCAGCCCCCTGCAGACATCCCACATCCCATTCTTTTAAGGAAAAGACCTGGTCTGTTTGGGCAAGGTTCTCACTGACCCTTACTCTCCATTCAGCAGGCAACGGGGAGTCACCAAAATCAAACAAGTCTGATGTGACTCTGTCATCCTTCCCCAAACCCTTGCTATTAGGGAGCACTGCCATGTCCGCACAATGCACACTAGCCAGGGTGCAGCCTCTATTTACTTGAATCTCTTTGTCAGACACATTATGAACTTCAACCATCACTCTCCTGGCATAAGCATGGGCTCTAGCAGGCAAAATACTGGGTTTAACCAGCAGTCCTCCAGGCAACTTTCCTTCCCCAGGCGCATCCAGCATCAATAGTTTATTCTTGACATCCTTTTTAAGCCAAACCTCCCCCTGCAAAACACACTGGGCATTTGGGGCTAATAGCAACGGCTCTGGATCCTTCCTCCAGACAACACTCACCGGGCCTTCAGGCTCCTCCTGACTAGCTTTTCTCTGAGTCTCGTAGGCCTTCCGGATCAAACCGGGTATCCTAAGAGCTCGCCCAGTCCTGGACACCTGCTTTTCAGAACACAACTGTGCTAATCGGCCAAACATGTGAGCATTGGTCCCAATCAACAAGGGTACCCCATCATACAGTCCAGTGGGGGGGGGGGCAGACTAAAGCCAAAGTTTCCACCTGCTCGTCCACTCCAGCCACAGAAGTAGGAAATGACAACCAGATCTGGATATACTCCAAATATGGATAAGCCTTGTCACTCAGCCCCCATACATGTAGACCATCCAAGGGTTGTAGTGGCACCTCAGGTAGGTGTGTCTGATACCAGTCCTGAAACATAATGGTTACCTGAGAGCCACTATCCAATACAGCTCAGGTGGGAATCCCATTTACCCACACCGGGGCCTCCATCGAGGGTCCGACCACATCAGACCACTCAGGGGGCACAGCATTAACAGTTGCTGGGCATTGGCCCCGGGTCACAAAACCCTTCCTGGGGGGTCGGACGTGGGCCCTACGATGCCAAGTGATCAGTCTGCTGTTGACCTTCCTTAAATTCTCTGGCAACTGGCACTCAGTCTGAAAGTGTCCATCCTCCCCACAATGGTAACAGAACTTGGGGTCCCGGGGGTCTCAATTGGGAGGGGGATACTTCATTTGCTGGGGGCTCTCTGGAGGATGAGGGGATTCCCCTGGGCCAGGGCATGGGTTTCTAGATAACTCAGGTTCCCCAGACCTAACAGGGTGGGTAGTGGATCGCTTCAAGTCCCTCACCAGTTCTCGTAAATTCCTGACCTCGGCCCTCAATTCACTTTCTACTTGGGGATCAGAGGAAATGGCATGCACCCCCATCCCTCCCTGTAACTCTGGTGATACATCAGGCCCTCCTGAAGGGTGGGTCTCATCGAGTTCACTAGACTCAGGGGTTTGGCTCAAATTCACAGCCCCCACATAGGGTTCCCACCCCTCCTCATCAGTCACCACCTCTCTAATCTCCCTCATCAATTGACAGTATTCAGGCGGAACAGCTCGCCGATCGTGCAACTTAAGTTTTAAGAGTATCACACTGGAAAATCTGGCAGACTTTAGAACATGTTCCAACCTGACCTGGTTCAAGGCTGGGGCAGTGATCCCCCCTTTTCGGTAAGCCTTCTGTAAAGCCCTTTCCACCCTAGTGACAAAGACAGAAAGCTTCTCATTCCTCCACTGCTTAGCAGACTTGAACTTCCACAATAAGTCTTCCCCAGTTTCTGTGCTCCCAAATACTCCCTGTAGAGCAGAAAGATACTCTGCAGCAGTAGCTTTTGGGCTAGTGGCCTGCAAAAACTGAATGGCTTCTAAAGTTGGACCCTGCAGGCTCTCCATTAGTCTCTTTCATTTCTCCCCCTCAGAGCATTGCCAGTCCTGGACTAGGGGAGTGGTGTAGTCCATCCATGCCTCCAAATCATCCTCCCCTGAAGGCACAGGCACTGTGCCAGAGAAAAGTTTTAGCCTACAGTAAGAATCCAGCTGTACAGAGGGAACCACTAGGGGCGGTGGAGCCAAGATAGAACTCTTGGGGGGCTCCGGAGAAGCACCAGGAGAAGTCTGAGGGGTGGGTTCACTGGAAAGGTCCAAAGCCTGCAATAACTCTTGGGTAGTCCTCCCTTCCACAGCTAACAATTTAAGTAGCTTGTCTTTGAAACTATTAGTCCGGGGAGACCCCCCGGGGGTGACCGACCCACTTCGAACGTGAATGACCCTCCACCCCGGTTGGACACCGTCTGGGTAAATCACAGGGGATACCCTCTCAGGGTCGATGGCTATGCTACACAGGAGTAACACCTGCAAAGTCTGGTCGAGCAGGTCAGCCATGCGCCCCTTCACCTCTACCTTGCCCAAACATTTGACACACTCCACGGCAGAAATAATGTCAGCGGTCGTTGTCCCCAAAGGTACATCTAGTAGTAACACAATTCTCTGGGAGTCCAGTTCTTCGGCTTCACCCCACCCTATCAATTCATGTACCATCATTTTAATAGGCTCCAGCTTAATCTTAGCCATGATATCCCCTTCCAGTTTTTCCTTTATGTTATCCATAGTTATGTACTTTGTCCACTTGGCCACTAGGGGACGCTAAACCCAGCAGTGTCTCCAATTTGTAACCCCCATGGGGCGCTATCCCGAAGGCTATTACCCCTGCCTGCCTTAACTGTAACAGGGTGAGGGGCCCAGATCTGTTGGCGGGTGCCTCTACCGAGAGGTCAGGGTTGGAACAGTCAAGGTTGACTCGGTCACAGCCCTCTGGGTTGCTGCAACTCCCCCTTCTTCTCACTAGTGGCCCACACAGTTCAGTGGCAGTGTCCTTACCATAGAAACTTACCCCCCCGGCTCAAACCACTCAGCTCACTTTGGGGACCCCCTGGAAAGTAAGGTACAGTTACACAATAGCCACTGTGCAGTATTTCACCATTAACACACAAACTAGCCAGTGTAATTCTGCAAAGCAAGCAATCTGATTTACTTAAGGGGAAATAATAAGGACCGGGGGAAATCAGAGTAATTGGCTTACCACTACAATATATGAGTATACACCTAGGGCTCTGTGCACAGGCCTAACCTATAAATTGCTGTCTGTGGGTACCCAAGCCCTAAAGGCTAGTTCCTCGATGCAGCTGGTTGGGGCCCTAACACAAATGAGCGTTTAATTCCTAGGAAGATTAGATGGAGCCAGCAGGCTCAGTTAGTGCAGTCAGCAAAGCAACCTGAAGATCTTGCCCTTGCTAGAAATATTTAGCAGGGAGCGACCCTGCTTTAGTACTCACAACCCCAGAGGAAAACCACTCTCACACCACTCACAGGGCTAAGCCTGCTCTTTGAGTACTTCTCCACACATTTATATGGAAAGCAACAGAGGGGTACCATACCAGGCAGCTGCTCCTAGGACCCAACCGAATTCACAGCTATCGGGAGTCTCACTGCAGCTTCAACTTACCTGACAGACTGAGTGCGATTCAGCAGATTCTCCAGTCCTCTACAGGTGAAGCCTGGTAGGTAGCTATGCTTGGGCGCAGCCTCCTCTGATCACTGCCCCGTGGATTTAGTCCGTAGATTGCCGGCAATTCCAACGGCTGACTCAGGCCTTTCCCGCGTTTCCCGCGCGAACACTCAACAGCGCAGGAGCTCAGAGCTCCTTCCTCAACCACAGCCGCAATGCCTCTGACCCTTGGCAGTATGGGGCAATTCTCTCTGCTCAGGTGCCACCTGATTCCATTGGTCAACCACAGATGCCAGTCACTTAATCTTACGCTCAGTGGTGCAAAAAGGGGCCATGGTCCAGACTTCGCTTACCACAATTACTAGCTGTCTCTTCATTGGTCAGCTGACTCCCTAAAGAGTCCTAATTCTGGTTGGTCGCCAGTTACTCCATTTGAGATACCCCCTGCCCCTACTGGACCCTTCAGAACGTCCTGGCCCAAAATGGAGGGCACAACATGCACACTCTCAGCTGCAAAAGAAACAGATTAAACAAGCTGCAATTCCATCAACATGCTAGCTAATCATGGCCAAACAGTTACATCATTTAAAAGGGCTCCCTTTGGACATATAGCGACTGCCACAAGGGGAGCAATTTCACCACAGCTTAGGCGGGATTCGAACAGGGAAACACCAGTCCCCCCTTCCCATATCAACCCACTGGGGCCTGCGAGCAGGCAGCTCTTAAAGAGACAATACTGGAGGCTCTGGAAGCACTCACAACATCCATATTTTAGGCGGCGCTGAGCCGAACACCAGTTAGGCAGGGAGCATTGAGGCAAGCTCCGGGACGGCTTACAAGAACCCCCATTTGTACGGGGGTTACATTATAAATCATGACATCATTCTTAGCCAATCTGGATTGTTTATTTCTAAACATTCTAGGTACTCTTATAAACCTAGAAACATAGAAACATAGAATTTGACGGCAGATAAGGACCGCTTGGCCCACCTAGTCTGCCCATTTTTCTACCTAATGGATAAGCTGCAGATCCTAGTTAACCAACAGCCTACTTCCTCCTACCCCCCACTAGAATTGCCTTATGTCTGTCCCATGCATTCTTGAATTCCCCCACTGTTTTTGACTCTACGACCTCCTCAGGAAGGCTGTTCCATGTATCCACAACCCTCTCTGTGAAGAAATACTTCCTCACTTTGCCTCTGAGCCGTCCCCCCTCTATCTTCAAATTGTGCCCCCTTGTTTTTGCACATCTCTTTTTCTGAAAGATGCTACCCTCATGGACTTTGTTGATTCCCTTGAGGTATCTGAAAGTTTCTGTCATGTCCCCCCCTTCCTCCTTTCATCGAGGCTATACATCTTTAGTTCCTTTAGTCTTTCTTCATATGTCATATTCTTCATATCTTCTGATGCAGATCCTGCATCATTTTGGTTGCCCTCCTCTGGACAGCCTCCACCCTGTCTATGTCTTTGAGGAGATGGGGTCTCCAGAACTGTACACAGTACTCCAGATGTGGTCTTACCAACTGTCTGTACAGAGGACCAACAACTTCCTGTTTTCTACTGGTGATGCCTCTCCCTGTGCATCCCAGTATGTCCCCAACCCTCCTACCGCCTTCTCCATTGCTGGCCCACCTTTAAGTCATCTGATATGACTACCCCAGGTCCCTTTCCATTTTGTTGTTGTTAGTATCTCACCCCCATTGTGTACTCTTCCTTGGTTTTTTCCCAGGTGCATTACTTTGCACTTCTTTGCATTGAATCTAAGCTGCCATACATTTGTCATTCCTCCAACCTTGCCAAGTCCCTTTTCATCCCTTTCCACCCCACCTTGTGTATCAATCCTGTTGCAGATCTTTGTGTCATCTGCAAAGAGTCATACTTTCCCTTCCAGTCCCTCTGCAATGTCACTTACAAAGACATTAAAAAGGACTGGCCCCAGTACTGAAACCTGCGGTACTCCACTAGTAACCCTCCTTTCTTCACTGTGGACTCCATTTACTATTACCTGCTGTGTCCTGTTGTCCAACCAGTGTTTTATCCAGGCTACCACCCTAGGACCCAGTCCCAAGCTGGCTAATTTGTTTATTAGTCTTTTGTGTGGGACTGTGTCAAATTCCTTGCTAAAGTCTAGGTAGGCCATGTCCACATCCCCTCCCTGGTCTACTGCTTTGGTCACCCAGTCAAAGAAATCAATTAGATTTGTCTGACATGACCTTCCCGCTGTGAATCCATGCTGCCTTGGGTCCTGTACCCCACTGGCCTCTAGGTACTCAACAATTCTTTCCTTCAGAAGTGATTCCATCATTTTCCCTACCACTGAGGTCAAACTGACAGGTCTATAGTTTCCTGCCTCTGTCTTGCTCCCACTTTTGTGAAGGGGAATCACATCCACCCTCCTCCAGTCCTCAGGTACCACCCCATGATCCCATGATTTACTAAAAAGGGTAGTCAGTGGTGTTACTAGTTCTTCCCTTAGTTCTTTTAAAATACTGGGGTGAATCCCATCAGGCCCCATTGCTTTATACACCTTCAGTTTTAAGAGTTCTTTCAGAACCCTTTCTTCTGTGAAAGGACTAATATCAACCCCCCCATCCAGAGTGCTTCTATTGACCGGATTAGGTATTTCCCCCTGTTTTTCCGTTGTGAATACTGAGCAGAAGTATTCGTTCAGTATCCCTGCTTTTTCACTGTCGCTCTCTGCCTAACCACCTTCCTCTTTGTTCAGCCTCAGTATCCCTGCCTTAGTCTTTCTTTGCTCCCTAATGTACCTATAAAAGGTTTTATCCCCCTTCTTAACCGAGTTGGCTATCTTTCCTCGGTTTGGGCATTTGCTATTCTGACTGCCTTACCCGCTTCCTTCTGCTTTAACTGGTATAGCTCTCTGTCCTGCTCCTTCTGTGTTTTCTTATACTTCCTGAATGCTGTCTTTTTTTCCCTTACCTTTCCCGCCATTTCTTTTGAGAACCATAGTGTTTTTTTCTTTTGTTTTGATTTGTTTATTTGCTTCACACAAAGACTTGTTACCTCTGTGATGGTGGTTTTGATGTTTCCCCGTTGTTGCTCCAACCCACCTTCTTGCCTGTTTGCTAGTGCTTTTCTAAGGCACTCTCCCATTTTGACAAAATCAGCCCTCCTGAAGTCCAGTGCCTTCACTTTTGTGTGGCTTGACTCTGCAGCTAAGTTTATCGTGAACCACACTGATTGGTGGTCACTTGTTCCCAGATGGCTACCCACTTCAAGATCAGAGATCCTCTCTCCATCCCCATTTGAGAGTACCAGGTCTAAGATTGCTCTCGCCCAAAGTGGTTCCCAAAACTAGCTATCTTAGGCATGCCCTGTAGGGCATCGAGAATGGCCCTGCTCTTGGATGTGGCTGCAGCAAAGGTGCTCCAGTCAACATCTGGCATATTTAGGTCCCCCATCAGCAATATCTCCCCTTTCTCTGCCATCCCAAGGATGCCTTCTATCATTTTCTTGTCCATTTCCTCCCCCTGAGACAGGGGTCTGTATACATCCCTGTGCGGATTATGGAGCCATTTCCAGTCTCCAGGGTGACCCACAGTGCCTCCTCTCCTCCCTGTTTACCCTTTAGTTCTGTTGCTTTGATCCCTTCCCTTACATAGAGAGTTACTCCTCCTCCTCTTCTTCCCTCCCTGTCCCTCCTGTAGATTGTGTACCCTGGTATGTTGACATCCCAGTCATGGTTCTCTGTGTACCATGTTTCTGTGAGTGCCACAATATCCTGGCATCCCTCTTCCATCAAGGCCACCATTTCAGGGAGCTTTTTACCTAGACTACGGGCATTGGTACTCATTACCCTCCATTTTTTTATGGCTTTATTTCTTTTTGCCCCATCCCTGTCCCTACTGCCTTTGTCTTTTTCTCCATTTACTCTTGCCTTTCTTCTTATAGACTGCTCTATTTTGGTGTTTACCTCACTAATTACCCTGATTTTTTTGGGGGGGGGCTAGGATTTCCCTTCTCCTCTTCAGTGCCTTCCCCCTTGGCTAGTTTAAATGCTTGCCACTGAAGCATTTAAACCTATCACCTAGGATCCTGGTTCCCCCTCCAGGATAGATGCAGACCATCACACCTGTATAGGCCTGCATCCCTCCAGGTGGAGCCCCAGTCCCCAGTGAAGCCAAATCCCTGAGCTCTGCACCAGCTTTTCTCATAAAAGGGTGTCCCATGCACATAGTTCTAAAACTCTGAAGTTGTAAGTTCAGTTGGCATAGTCCATTTCCACTTACAGGGGTTTATATAATTTTGTACAAATTCAAACGTTTTGATTTTGAACTCAAGTTCTATTTTTAAAAAACAACAATCTTCAGCATGCTTTACAATAGGTTTATATGTACAGTTACTGAATCTCTTCCTTCAGCACGTCCCCCCTTCCCACAGTTTTTATTTTGATAAATTTACATCTAGTTAGTTGTCCTGTTGCGCAATTCCACAGTTTATTGCTTGGTGCTTTTTTGTCACTTTATTCTTAGCAATAATTGTCATCTTTCATTCCATGTATTTTATAGGTTGTATTTTTATATCTATTATCTTTTCCTCTTTACCGTACCCCAAGGACACATCTGGAAATGAGCTATTACCAGCTCAATATGTCCTTCCTGGTAAAACCTTTAAAATAAATGTAACCCCACTTACAAATAGGGATTCTTATAATGTGTTCCTGGGCTTGCCTAATGCCCACTGTCAGGATGGTGTCCTGTGTCTGTAGTAGTTTGATTGTCTACATGAGAGTGCTATAATAAGCCTCCATGCCTGTCACTTTAAAAGAATCATTATGCTGTGTTAGAAATTAGTTGGACTGGGTCCAAGTGGTTTAAAGATCATGATCAGTCAGGCAAGTTGCATTTCGGCTCCATTCTGCAGTCACTATTAACGCAGAGGGAGCCCTGTTAGGAACTGATAATTTATTGTTTATCTGCCTTAATAATAATATAGGAGTTTGTCTAACCTGCTTTCCATTGCAGCTTGAACTTTTGCATAGGAGCCACCATTTTGGTTCTGGACTGCCAGAGTTGGACCAATCGGAACCTTAGGGGACCTAAAATGGAGACTGTCCCCAGAGGTCTTGTGGGAGTGAATTTCTGTAGGAATTGTAGTTTTTAAGGCTTGGCACCTAAATGGACCTGGAGGGGCAGCACTTGCAGTAACAGACAGTTTCCTCAGCCAACTGAACCTTTTGGATCACTAGGAAAGCCCAGAGCTGCCTGCAGCAATGAGTCAGTCGAGAGTTGGAGTTTGGAGAGTGAACAGCTCGAGCCATTCAAATAGCTGCTCCTGCGTAGTGGTGCGGGAGAATCATCGAGAAGGCTGTGTTTGACCTGCCTGTCACCATCTTTCTAAGTGAGGAATTGAGTGATAGTGAAAGTCGGATTTAACTCCGATAAGCCTTGTAGCGATCTGAAAGCTAAAAAGAAGTATGTGTGTGTGTGTGTGTGTGTGTGTTCGCTGCCTGCAAGTGGACCGAAGTCTTGCTTCAGAAGTGATTTGTCTGTCAGGTATCGAAGTGAGCTTCAGAACGAAAGGTTTGTGCAGAAACTCTGTTGAATTGCAAATGGACTTTATCCAAACTGTGGCTAATGGTTGTGTTGCTTATAAGTGTTCTGAATATGCAGTGTGGGTCGCAATCTGGTTCCCCACCACGTGTATGCTATGCTAGCTGGAAGCTGCTCCAGCACTCATTATAGACTGTATCTGAACTGCTCACTCTGTCTGGGCCCTGCCATCTCAGCCTAGACTGCCGCTCCAAATGCAGAGACTATTCTGATGAAAGACCTGCTTGGGGATTTGGCCCCCTCCTCAGTCACCACTGAACAGGTAGTGACCACCAAGGTGAGTCGTGTAGGCCCCGCTTCCCCTAGCAATCCAGTACAACATCCAGAGGTCATCATCTCGTAAGTTCTGCCTCCTGGTCTGAGCTGCATGAGTACAAAACAGGGTAGCTCCCTTCAACAAAGCTACAATCATTGTGTGTCATCTGATTTGCTTGTTCAGATTTATTACAACAAACTGAGCCATCCAGCTCGGGATTACAAAGTCTGAGTTGATGTACATGCTAATTGTTTTTTTTCCTAAGGGCTCCAACAACAGCTGCAATGCTGGCCTACCCTGGGCAATGCTTCAGGCTAGCCTGTTTAACAAATGGATACCCAGGGCTGTGTGACTGTAACAAAGGGACACACTGTGTCTGCTTGTTCAGCCTGAGTTAATCAGACCTGCTAATCCTCTGTTAGATTCCTGCCCCACCCTTGTTCACATTCCCCGAATAAATCAGATTGTGATCTGTCTGTGTTTAACCTGGCTAGTGTGTACCTTTTTTGTACTGCCCTCAAATTTTTGCATTACTGGTCTTGTTTTACAGGTGGTCTCCAGGGCACTTGCAGCTGATCCAGCCCTGGTGGTAAGTGCAAAGAGTGTGGGCTCAGTACTAATGTGATATGGTATATGTGCATGTTATTCTGCTGATCTGTGTAGGCCACTAGAAGGGTTGGTGGGTGGTTATAGCATCCTGGAGGGCTATACCAACAGCAGTTATGCTACCCCAATACCATTCCTCTGATTGAAGGCGCCCGTTCATCGAGCTCAGGCCCCTCAACCTAGTCACGCTGGCAGGGGTAGTAGCCCATAGGATAGCACCACCTAGGGGTTACGTCTTGGAGGCACTGCTGGTCAGAAGTGGGAACTACAACCCAGGAATAAAAAATTTCACCAGAAATAGTGGCGCTTACTTCTATGCCCAAGTTTAAGATTGCTCCCCAAAAACTGGTCATGAATCACATGATGGGGTGGAGTGAGGCCGAGGGGGTAGATCCCTGACATGCCCTACTGCTACTTGATATCCCATTAGGGACCACTAACAATACAATTGTAGAAACTGTGGGGAAAGTCAAATGTTTGGGGAAGGTTGAAGTGCGGGGGAGGGACTCAGGTGTGTTCGATCAAACTCTGGTTGCCCTCCTCTCATGTAGCCTCCCCATAGATCCTGAAAAAGTACCCCTATTATCCTGCCTGAAGGGTCCTGGAAGGGGTGGCGAGTTATCCATTTACATATTGACCCGTCTTCCCCTGGGGGGTTCCCAAAAGTGGAAAGGTTTAAGGACAAACTGTTAAGGTTGTTAGCTACTGAAGGGTGAACAACCAAGGAATTGTTAAAAGTAGACATTTCGGAGGAGACCACTCCATTACAGTCTCCCCCTTTGTCTACATCTACTGCTACAGCATCCCCTGTTGTCATCTCCCCCATAGTGATACCGACTGTGCACCTGGACTCCTATCGCAGGCTCAGACTGGTCTCTGGTGCAGTGCCCGTGCCAGTGGGGGAGGATGATTTGGAGACCTGAATGGACTATGCTACTCCATTAGTCCAAAAGTGGCAATGCTCAGAGGGGGGAAAAGAGAAAGAGACTTATGGAAAGCTTAAGGAGCCCTGCACTGGAAGCCATCCGATTTTTTCTATCCACTAGCCCAGAAGTCACTGCGGCTGAGTACCTCTGCTTTGGAGGGGGTGTTTGGCAGCACAGAATCTGGGGAGGACTTAATGTGGAAATTCAAGTCCACTAAACGATGGAAGAATGAGAAACTGTCTGCTTTTGTCACCCGAATTGAATGGGCCTTGCAGAGGGCCCACAGAAAAGGGGGAGTACCTGCTAGTGAACTGAACCGAATTAGACTGGAGCATATCCTCAGATCTGCCAGATAGTCCAGTGTGCTCATGCTGAAATTGAAATTCCAGGATCATAAAGCCAATCCTCCTGAATATTACTGGCTCATGAGAGAAATTTGAGAGGCCGAGAACGATGAGGAGGGATGGGAGCCATATGCCGGGGTTGCCAGTACCAGCCAAGTCGCAGACTGGCCCGAAGAGTTATACGAAATCACTGAAATCCAGCAAGTTAGAGAACTGCTTAAAGAGGTAAAGGAGATGTGAGACAGCCAACAAGCTGCAGCTGAAGTGGCCAGAAGCTCACACCCTTGTCTGTCACCAATTGAGACCAGAAGTGAGATTTATCCTCGGGGTGTGGGGGTCCATATCATCGCCCTTGAGCCCTGGGTTGAGGCTCAGCTGATAGAAGAAATTAGAGAATTGAGAGCTCTGGTGGGAGACCTCATCCGTGCTACTTGTGCACCTGGCCATTGGGGAAACAGTGAAGATAGAGAGACCGAGTCTAAGTCAAAAGAGGATCATAGAACTTCTCCCAATCGGTCCAAAGTTCGGGATGAACTCCACCATTACCGGGACTCCAAGGAACAAGTGTTTTGCTACATATGTGGGGAGGACGGACACACCCGGCCTGGCTGCACCTTCCCAGAGAACTTGCGAAGGGTCACTGCCAGACTTCTAAACTTGGTTTATCGGAGCAATATAAAGCCTCAGCCAGGCCAAAGAAAATAATCCTATTCCTCAAAAACTGTTGTGGGACAGACCGCCAAATCAACTTCCCCGGACTGGTCTGAGGTGGTGAGCCCCTCCATGGAGACTACTGTGACTGTAAATGGCATTTCCACTCATGCTGTGTTGGACAGTAGTTCACAAGTGACTATTGTATACCAAAATTGGTATGACCAGCATTTATCTGACATCCCACTGCAACCCCTTGAAGGACTACATGTGTGGGGGCTAAGTGAAAAATCCTATCCCTATCTAGGATATGTCCGATTCTGGTTGTCATTCCCTATGGCTGTAGTAGGTGTGGATGAGCAAGTGGAGACCCTGGCCTTGGTGTGGCCACCCACCAGACTATATGATGGTGTCTCGCTACTAATTGGTACAAATGCCCATATGTTCAGGCGGTTAGCTCAACTTTGTCAAGAAAAGCAAGCCAAGCAAACCGGACGGGCCTTGCGTATCCTGGCCTTAGTGAAGCAAGCCTAAGACTTGAAAATGCAAAACGAGGAGGTAGAGAAAGATGAACCCATGGGGATAGTCTGGAGAAAAGATCCTGACTCACTAGTGCTACCCCCAATGCTCAATGCACCATTCGTGGTGAGGTGCACCTCAAAACAGATGTGAAAAACAAGATCCTTATGCTCGATGCCCCAGAAGAGGGGAAATTACCTGAGGGACTGTTGGTCAAGCCCAGCATTCTACCAGCCTGGGCCCATGCCTACGCCCAGCTGGTAGTAGTGCAGGTCCAGAACATGTCAGATTGGGAAATCAGAGTGAATCGGGGGTGTACTCTAGCCACTGGGTACTGTGTGAACACTGCCATGCTGCCCAGCAAGAAATGCCCTGTTGAGAGTGATGAAGTGACTCCTGACCTGTTCGACTTCGGGGAGTCACCCCTCCCTGGTGAATGGAAGACTAAGATTAGCCAGAAGCTGTCCCAGAGAAGCCAAGTATTTTCTTTAAAGGAATGGGACGTGGGTTGTGTCACTGGGGCTGAGCATCACATCTGACTCCATGATGAGAGGCCATTCAGGGAGAGATCCCGTCACCTTGCTAGAGCTGACATAGATGATGTATGGAGTCACCTTCAAGAAATGTTGGCTGCTGGAATCATTCAAGAATCTCAAAGTCCTTAAGGTTTCCCGGTTGTGGTAGTTCGAAAGAAGACTGGATCAGTAAAGATGGGAGTGGACTACTGGACCTTAAATTGAAGAACTGTACTGGACCAGTACACCATGCCCCGCATCTAGGAAGCCCTTGACTGCCTCAGTGGAAGCCAGTGGTTCTCAGTACTTGACCTCTGGAGCAGGTACTATCAAATCTGGATGGCCCTGGAGGACGATGAGGAAACAGCCTTCATCTGCCCCTTGGGTTTCTATAAATTCCTATGTATGCCTCAAGGTATTTCCAGTGCACCCACCACTTTCCAGTGACTGATGGAATGGGCAGTGGGAGATATGAACTTGTTAGAATGCCTTGTGTATCTTGATGACGTCATTGTTTTCAGGCGGACTTTAGAAGAACACAAAGCTTGTTTGTTCAAGGTCCTTGACCAACTAGAGGATTTCGGACTAAAGTTATCCATAGACAAGTGTCAGTTTTTTCAAGCATCTGTGAAATATGTTGGGCATATAGTATCATCTGATGGGATTCAGACAGACCCAAGCAAAGTGGAGTCCTTGACCACCTGGCCTCAGCCTGTTAACTTGAAAGAGTTGCAAAAGTTCTTGGGGTTCTGTGATTATTATCGCCGGTTCATAAAAGACTATTCCAAAGTTATCCACCCTTTGCTCAATCTAACTCAGGGCTATCCCCCTACCAACAAAAAGTATAAGAAAAGCACCATTTAAGAGGAAGACAAGGTTTACTTCCAGACACATGAATGTTTTGAGTCTGGTGGACTTCTGAGTGTGAAGCTGCTTTATATGAAATCATTCACCAACTCACCCACACCCCTGTGCTTGCCTATGCATACCCTACTAAACTCTATGTACTGCATGCTGATGTCAGCTTAAAGGGGCTTGGGACCATTATGTATCAAGAGTATAAAGAAGGTTCATGCCCAGTGATGTTCACCAGTCAAAGCTTAACACCCTCTGAAAGAAATTACCCAGTACACAAGCTTGAATTTCTTGCCCTCAAATGGGCCATGGTAGACCAATTTCATGAGTACCTCTATGGTACCAAGATCCTGGTCAAGACTGACAATAATCCCCTTACCTATAGTATGTCCAGACCTCAGTTAAGTTGGACGCAACAGGGCATCACTGGTTGTCTGTTCTTTCTACTTACGACCATGCAGTGGAGTATCGATCAGGTCTGAACCACATTGATGTGGACGCCCTCTCTAGTCGGCCAAACTCCAATGTAAGTTGGGTAAAAAATGTCAGAGCAGTCTGTCAAAGCCCTCTGTCAGAAATTTGATAAGGATGAGCACCCCTCTTCCAAAACAGTTGATTGCTTAGTAGACTGTTTATGTCCTCCAGACACCTGTATCCCCACGGCCTACTGCCACTCTGCAGCCTTAGACCTTGGTGTTTTACCTCAGTTCAACACTAAGAACATACAGGACCCGGGCCCAAGATCCCATGATTAGACCTGTGCTTGACACTTTGCATGTTGGTAAGGATGTGTCCGAACTCTGTTCTTCATACCCACAGGCTTCTCTCTTGTTTAAAGAAGGTCCCAGACTTAAGTTGAAAAATCAGCTCCTGTAGCGAGAAACAGTAAATCGACAGGGCCAGCCTGATAAACAGCAACTGGCATTGCCCACTGCCTTCAAACTCCTGGTCCTAAGGGCCCTCCATAATCAAATGGGGCATTTAGGTTGTGATCAAACCACAGACTTAGCCCATGCCCGATTTTACTGGCTAAAAATGGGAGCAGACATTGAGGCCCATATCAGGATGTGCAGCCAATGCCTTCAAAGAAAAGCTCCACCCCAAAGGGCTGCACTCTTAGTCAATATCTCTACCAGCATGCCCATGGAGCTGGTGTATATCGATTTCTTGTGCCTTGAACCTGACCAAAAGAACATTGGAAAAGTGCTGGTTCTAACTGATCATTTCACAAGGTATGCCCACGCTTATCCCACTAAGGATCAGAAGCATCTACAGTGGCCAAGGTCCTCATGGAGAAGTTCTTTGTCCATTATGGTGCACCTCAGAGAATTCATTCTGATCAGGGGAGATACTTTGAAAGCCAGCAGATAAAAGAAATGCTCTCACTTTGGAGGGGTGCAAATATCCAGAACTACCCCATATCATCCTCAGGGGATCCACAGCCTGAATGGTTTAACAGAACACTACTTGACATGCTGAGCACACGTCACCCTAAAGACAAGTCCAGGTGGAGCCAACAGATCAGCACTTTAGTACATGCCTATAATTGCACCAAGACTGATGCCACTGGATTTTTCCCCCTACCACCTGATGTTTGGTTGGGAAGCCCAGTTGCCTGTAGACATTTGCACTGGGGTGTCCCCAGATGGAGTCAAAGCTGAGAACTATTTACAGTATGTTCAAAAGTTAAAGACCCAGCTAAACCATGCCCACCAACTGGCGCAAACCATGGCAGCAAAAAGAAATCTGGCAAACAAAGAAAGGCATGATAAACGTGTCAAAACTCAGGAATTGTTACCTGGAGATCGTGCACTGTTATGAAACTTGGGACTACCTGGAAAGCATAAAATTGCTGATAGATGGCACCATCTTCCTTATATCATTGTCAGCAAGCTGGACGAACTGCCAGTATATAAAGTGAGCCCTGAGAATGATCCTTGAGCAACTAAGACAATGCACCGAAATCGCTTGTTGCATGTTGGTCAAGTGATCATCAACTCTGTGCCTCCAGACACTGCCCCTCCCGGGCCAGCAACTAGAACTGCAGCCAAAAAAAAACAGATTCACCCTTCTCCAGCTGTCAAGGATTCGAGGCCTTGCCCCAGGCAGGACGAACATGACATTGACTGCAAGTCTGAGTCTGATGTCAGTGAGTGAGAAGCTTCATATTACCCATCTTACGAACTAAGTCAGTTATTCAACAGCAATCCCTTGTAAAATTGTGGAGATGAAGCTTGACCTTCAGGACTGCCTAACTGTCCAGCCTTCTCCTCAGATCCTGTGCTCCCTGAAAGTGAGATACAGAATGTGACTTCTGAAGTAGCTGACTCTTTTGTCTGGTCGAACTGTTCGAACTGCCACAAGGAGAACCTGCAACAGAAAGCATCCCTAGTGACATACCAGATACTATAGAACTGCACGAAAGAAATAACCCAAACCCTGCTATGACAAATGGCAATGCTGAGATAACTTATGTTGAAAGCATCAGTCAAGTGTTGCAAGATCCAAATGCTATGGAGTTTCCCCTGGATGATGAATCTAGTTCTTCTTCAGAACTAAACAATGAAAGCAATGTTGTGATCTCAAAATGAACTGAACAAGGAGCTGAAAGTGCTTCCAATATAACTCCAGTTCCCAGTGCAGCGGTATCCCTTCCTGCAGGATCAGATTCTAATGCAAATGTCAAAACCAATGAGCCTGTGTCTGTTCCTCCAAGAAAGTCTGGAAGAGCCACCAAGCCAGTGATACATCTCAGTTATGAATCCCTGGGAGGCCTGTAGACCTCCCCTTACATGCTGTCCATAAAGGAATCGAAATTTCTGAAAGCTCATGCCCCAAATTGAGCTACTCTGCTACTTCTATTGTTCACCCATCAAAACCTGATGCCCCTGCCCCATCTAGCCCCAATGTAGCTGACAGGGATGGGCCCCCAACTATGTTGCTTAGAATACAGGAAACAGTACAGACCCGAATGGTCAGAATAATGCAGTTATCTGTTTGAATCATTTCAAAGAAGTGTATGTATATGACAAATGTATGGAAACAGTTATCATTACAGAAAATTATTGCTATTATGAAAAAGGATAGTAATGCTTGATGTCTATTTGCTTTTTCTGCTACATCAGTTTTCTTTTGTATGGTACAGTATACTAATGAAACATGTATGTGTCTTGTCTTGTGATGTCTTCCATATAATGTTATAGCAAGTATAGACTTGACACGGACGGCAAGTTTTTCCAGGCAAGGAAGAGTGTAACCCCGCTACAAAAAGGGGTTCCTATAATGTCTTCCTGGGCTTACCTAATGCCCACTGTCAGGATGGTGTCCTGTGTCTGAAGTAGTTTGATTGTCTACATGAGAGCGCTATAATAAGCTTCCATGCTTGTTTCTTTAAAAGAATCATTATGCTGTGTTATAAATGAGTCTAGACTGGGTCCGAGTGGTTTAAGGCTCATGACCAGTTGAGCAAGTTATATTTTGGCTCCATTCTGCGGTCGCTATTAACACAGAGGGAGCCCTGTTAGGAACTGTGATCATTTACTGTTTATCTGCCTTACTAATAATAATATAGGAGTTTGTCTAACCTGCTTTCCATTGTAGCTTGAACTTTTGCAGAGGAACCACCATTTTGGCTCTGGACTGCCAGAGTTGGACCAATCGAAAACTCAGAGGACCTAAAATGGAGACTGTCCCCAGAGGCCTTGTGGGAGTGAATTTCTGTAGGGATTGTATTTTTTAAGGCTTGGCGCCTAAATGGACCTGGAGGGGGAGCACTTGCTGTGACTGACAGTTCCCTCAGCCAATCAAACCTTTTGAATCACTGGGAAAGCCTAGAGCTGCCTGCAGCAGTAAGTCAGTCGAGAGTCAGAGTTTGGAGAGTGAACAGCTCGAGCCATTCGAGTAGCTGCTCCTGTGTAGTAGCGCGGGAGAATCATCGAGAAGGCTGTGTTTGGCCTGCCTGTCACCATCTTCCTGAGTGAGGAATCGAGCTATAGTGAAAGTCGGATTTAATTCTGATAATCCTTGTGGAGATCTAAAAGCTGAAAAGAAGTGTGTGCATGTTCTTTGCCTGCAAGTGGGCTGAAGTCTTGCTCCAGAAGCAATCGGCCTGTCAGGTACCAAAGTGAGCCTCAGAACAAAAGGTTTGCACAGAAACTCTGTTAAACTGCAAACAGACTTTATCCGAACTGTGGCTAATAGCTGTGTTGCTTGTAAGTGTGCTGAATGTGCAGTGTGGGTCGCGATCTGGTTCTCCACCACCGTGTATGGCTCTGTCCGGGCCCTGCCATCTCAGCCTAGACTGCTGCTCCCACCGCAGAGACTTTTCTGATGAAAGACCCGCTCAGGGATTCAGCCCCCTGCTTAACCACCATCTAACAGGTAGCGACCGCCATGGTGAGTCGTGTAGGCCCCACTTCCCCTGGTAATCCAGTACAACATCCAGAGGTCTTCGTCTCATAAGTTCTGCCTCCTGGTCTGGATAGCATGAGTACAAAACAGGGTAGCTCCCTGCAACAAAGCTACAATCATTGTGTCTCATCTAATTTGATTGTTTAGGTTTATTACAACAAACTGATCCATCCGGCTCTGGATTACAAAGTCTGGGTTGATGTGCATGCTAATCGTTTTCTTTCCTAAGGGCCCCAAAAACAGCAGCAACACTGGCCTACCCCAGGCAATGCTTCAGGCTAGCCTGTTTAACAAATGGATACCCAGGGCTGTGTGACTGTAACAAAGGGACACACTGTGCCTGCTTGTTCAGCCTGAGTTAATCAGACCTGCTAATCCTCTGCTAGATTCCTGCTCCACCCTTGTTCACATCCCCCTGAATAAATCAGATTGTGCTTTGTCTACATTTAACCTGGCTAGTGTGTACCTTTTTAGTGGGGATATTGTACTGCCCTTAAATTGGTGCATCATTGGTCTTGTTTTAAAGGGGGTCTCCAGGGCATTTGCAGCTGATCCAGCCCTGGTGGTAAGTGAAAAGAGTGTGGGCTCAGTGCTACTGTCATATGGTATATGTGAATGTTATTCTGCTGATCTGTGTAGGCCACTGAAAGGGTTAGTGGGTGGTTATAGCATCCCGGAGGGCTATACCAACAGCAGTTACGCTACCTCAAAACCATTCCTTCGGGTGGAGGCACCCGTTGACTGAGCTCAGGCCCCTCAACCTGTGTCTAGTCATGCAGGCAAGAGTAGTAGTCCATAGGATAGCACCACTTAGGGGGTACATAAATAAACAAACAAGTAAATAAATAAAGCAATCAATAAATAAGTCTCTTATGGTTATAAGAGTTTCTTCCTAAATCCTTTGTGTGCCGGCAGTGCTCAGCTGTGCTTTGCAGTTCTCTCACCCAAAGAACTCGAGAATGCACTCTTATAACCATGTGAGTCACATTAACTGTACATATATACACATCCCAAGGTTATGGGCCATATGCAGGTCTTACTTGGGTCCTGGCCTGCCTTTCCTATGATCGCGGTGCAACCCACTAAGGTTTTCTCTCAAAATGTAAATGGATTAAACAATCCAATTAAGAGAAAAAAGGTATTCACCAATATTAAAACAAGTCCCACATTCATCCTTTTACAGGAAACTCATCTCTCAGCAATTGAACATTGTTTGTTTATTGATATTCTAGGATTACAATACCTTTGAGCCATGGCTCTTTTACAAAGGTTCCACATCAACTTGGGAAACAATACAGATGTAACAGGCTTTGAAATAGGCAATTCAAGCAGTTGAAATACAATACATTTGAGGGGGCAGAAGGTACAGGACAGAAATATGTATGAATGATGCAGTACAGAGGATTGAGCAATGCAGTACAGGGGATTCTAAGCAGTGTGAGGCAGCTTGAAAATAGCCAGAGGACGGAAGGAGAGGTAACAGGGTAGGGCAAGGGATTAACAGGGAAGGTTGAGGGGGACACTAGAAAACAGCGGAGCAGCCGAGGGCATTGTCAGATTTAAAGTGCTAAAGCCAGGAAGGGAGACGAGGTAGGAGGTAGGGGAAAGGTGTCATGGAGAGGGAGAAGTAAGTGCAAGAGGGGATAGCAGATTAGGAGCAATAGTCACAGGAGCTGGAGGAAGAGTGATGGAGGTGAAGGTTGGTTTTGAACTGGCCTAGCCTTTGCAGCGAGGTGATGCCTTTGTTGAGTCCATTAAACCAGGAGGGTGCACGGTGCGCAAACGACCTTTGTCCCTGCGAGGTACGATACTGTGGTATGTGCAGAATTTGATTTTCAGAATCTCTGGTAAGGCGGGGGATGTGTGCTGCACGTAGAGGAGCACTTGGACTCCTGGGGGTGCAAGGCCTAATGTGATCTTCTTGGCCATGAGGCAAGTATGGAACTTAATACGGTTTGATAGTTGGAGCCAACCCGTTTGGGCATAGAGTACACACATGTGGGTGAGACGGTGGAATCCAGTAATGAGACGGCAGGCTTTGTTTAGGGCCAAGCATAGGCGCCTTAGGGCTGTGTCAGTAGCAGAGCCATAGACAACCAGCCCATAATTAATTAGAGAGACCACAGAGCTCTGTACAGCTATCCTTAAGGCATCTGAGGTGAGGCATTGCCTGTGCCTGTAGAGAAGGCCAATGCGCTTAACAGCTCTGGCAATAGTGTCAGGGTGGATGCCATAGGTTAGGTGGCTATCGAGAGTGATGCCAAGATATTTAAAGGAGTATACTTGGTCTAGGACAGCACCATGGCAGTTTGCAATTGAGATGGGTTGAGACCTATGCTTGTTACGGGAGTCACTGAAAAGCATCACCTTTGTTTTCTTGTAGTTGAGCACCAGCTTTTGCCTGTTAAACCATTTTTCAACGGAGGCGAAACCCATCTGGAGCTTTTCTTGGAGTAGTAGGGGGTCATGGTGAGAGGCTTGAAAGACTGCATCATCTGTGTATAGCAGGATTTGTTCAGAACAGGATTGTGGGAGATTGTTCAAAAAAAGGCAGAAAAGGAGTGGCCCGAGAATGGATCCCTGCGGAACTCCTGAGCGGACGGGTCTAGCCTCAGAGAGGGTGTGAGCGATTTTCACCCTTTGTGAGTGGTTTTCCAGGTAGCTCTTAAACCAGAATGTAGCCTCAAGGGAGAGCCCAGCATTTTGAAGCTCAGTGATGAGTAGCTGGTGATGGACGGTGTCAAAAGCCTTAGACAGGTCAATGAAGACTGAACCAGTTAGTTGATTATTGTCAAGAGAGTTGTGGATTGCTCCTGTGAATTCTAGGATGGCCAAGGTAGTAAGCCGTGCTGCTGCTTACAAAGGATGTCAAGCTTAGCCAGGTATTCTGTCAGTTGGTCAGAGGCTAATCGCTCATCGGCCTTGGGGGGAGTATGGATATAGGCCTATAGTTCCCAGGGTGGGCCTTGTCCCCACTTTTGTGGACGGGCGTAATGGTGGTGGATTTCCATCTATCGGGGAACTGGTAGAGGGTGAGGGAGAGGTTGAAAATATGTGTAAGCGGAGGTAGGACTTCATCTAGTGTGAAAAGACAGTAGTTTTAGGTCAAGAGTGTCCCCACTGGTTCTTGATCCCGAGATTGCTTTGCTGATATATTTGCACACTGCATGCATCCTGACTGCTTTGAGTAAAATGGCGGTCGAGTTGCGGGGCGGGTTGGTGAGAGGGGTGCAGCAGAGGGGTCGGTGTTAAAGAAGTCATCCGGGAGCATACTACTGAGGTCCGAGAAAGTTTTGTTAAATGTATTTGCTATGGTGGCTGGGTCCAGAGTTATAGTCCCATCCACTTCTACTAAATAACAACTGTCTGGCTTCTCCACCATGGTTGTGCCCATTTATGGTAAGGGTAAACACTGTTTTAATGCAGACCTAGTCCCTAGGAGAACCCCATTCCATCATACTGGATCATACACTGACCCTTACGGTCACCTGGCCCTGCTTATAGGCCACTACCTGCAGACAAAAATTACATTAGTGAGCCTATATTTTCCACCTGGTTCAGATACACAAACTGGGAACCTACTCTTGGGGAAGATTCTGCAACGTCAGAAGGGAATTTTAATTATTGGAGGTGACCACAACATGACATGAGTTTCTTGACATGACCAACCCCTCCCCACCGAAAGCTACAGGGGCAGTAAAACACAGTAGGTTATTGTTTACGATCTATGGCTGCAAGACACCTGGTGCCTGCTGCATCCACACACCCGATTACTAGCACACTATTTTGCCACCCATTGGATATACACCAGGGTAGACCTGATACATATATCCAAAGAACACCAACATTTAGTTACTAAATGTGACCTTTTACCTATCTCGTTGCCTGACCATGCCCCAGTGGTATTGATACTCAGCTGGGGAATCACTAAAACACACCATTTGGCCCCTTAATAATTCCCTGCTGAACATGGAGGAATTCCGGGACCTGGTAAAAGACAAAAATAAACAAAACAGTACAAGACAATAAATAACAAGGAACAACACTGAGTATTTTATAGGATACTATTAAAGTTGTTCTTCGGGGTGAGTTAATCAAATACTTTGCTGTACTAAAGAGATAGAAGAAGAGAAGCTTGCACAGTTTCAAGGAGACCTTATGGTTGCGCAGCAACGGTATATGCTGGGAGATGCTTCAGCAGCCTCCCAACTTGGTTAACTCGGACAAGAGATCAAGGTTATTCTGACAGGAAAGGCTAAGCATTGCATTGTGACCTTGTGATTTCTTCATCAGAGGTATTCTAAAGGAGGGGCTCATGCCACTAGTCTACTGGCTGTTCAGATACGGAGTCAAGTGCTGGCCTTGGCAGTCACATGTATCAAGGAGCCAACCTCAAATGTCATCTTTTCTGCCCAGGATAAGATCCTGGATGCATTCTGAACATACTATGAGAAGCTCTGTACCCCAAATCAACTCACAGATATCCTCCAAATTAATACCTTTTTTAGTGGCTGTTCAACTCCCTTTCCTCTTGACTGATCAAATTGATACCCTTAATGCCCCAGTCTCAAGGAATTAGATATGGTCCTGACTAAACTAAAAAAATAACAAAAGCCCAGGCCCAGATGGATAAAACAACAAATTCTAGGAGAGCAATAAGACACAACGGGTTGTGCACGGAACAGATTTACTGCATGCCCAGGGATAAACAAGTGCCTTCAGCCCTGGAAGTGCGGTAAAGTCTGTTCCATGCACACCCCCAAAGTGTCTTATTGCACTTATAAAATGAGCCACTTTATTTTACATGTGTGAAATAATTAAAATTCAGATGTTTAAATAATCTAGTTGAGAAATCTTTACAAAATTTTGCTGTAAAATAGTTCCTCTGCCTGCATTACTTATATGCTTTTTCTTTTTTGAGCTTCTGACTTTTGACCTACTGTGGCCTCCATAGATCCCCTTTCTCATATTGTGGTTGTCATGGCTTCCATGCCCTAACTCCTGATTTTTTTTATTGAACTCATATTTTATATATATTAGAGGCAAAAAACTCTGTTTACTGCATCAGTTAGGGTTGTTCCACAGTGACAAAAGCGAGAACTTCAGTGTTAGGGTTCAAAGCCCCTTGGACCCCAGCCCACCCAACCGGCATTGGGGTGTGCATTGGGTCATCGACCTAACTCTCACCCATCACATGTGTAAAAAGCAGAGGTATAGGAGAATGGGGTGAGAGTTGAACCAGCGACCCCAATGCACTTGATGCTGGTTGGGGGGTGGGCTGAGAGAGAGAATCCCAGAAGGAGCTTTCAATCTAACAATGAATTTGCTGCTTTTGTCACTGTGGAACTAACTGACTCATTAAGCAGTATTTTTGCCTCTAATTTCCTTCTTTTTGAGAATGAGGACGATAAATAGTGAATGGAATGCGGTGGCGGGCCCCGCACTCCCATCACGTGATGTCTTGTTACATAGTAACAGGAACTGCAGTGCAAATGCAAGTGGCAATGGTTGCGCACATGGCAAAACAAATGTAAATGGTAAAGCAAACGTTAATAGAAATGCAAGAGTAAAGTTACACCGAAGCGAACAGTGACGTAAATGGACATGCAAGCGCATACGAAAATGCAACTGATAGCGCGCAGTGATGATGACACGGTATTGTAACATAAATGTTAAGTGTTACAGCAACAAGAACACCAAAGGAACAAAGCGAAAACATGAGCAGGCGCACATGTAGCGACATGAACGCCTTTGCAGTCACGCTACGCATTGTAAATGCAAATGGTAATGGTAACAGCAACAATAACGCCAAAGGAAACAGAAATGCGAAAGGAAATGCAAGCACATATGGAAGAGCAAACCGTAATGCGCACGGGCACAGTAATGCAATAGAAAATACAAATGGTAACAGTAACAGCAACAAAGACGCAAAACAAAAGACAAACGCAAAGGAAAGGGCTGCCGTAAATGCAAATAGCAATGCACATGGTGATGCAAACCGAAATGCAAACACAAACAGTAGTGGAAACGCAACTGGTAACAGTAATGCAAAGGCAAGCGCAAACGAGAATGCAAAGGGTAACGCACACGGTGGTGTAGACGGGAATGATAACACAAACGGGTACGTAAATGCAAGTGGAAACAGTAACTGTAACATTAGCAGAAGTGCATACCCTGTTTTTCCCCAACAGCTGCATAGAGAAACACAGTGTGTATGCATAATAATGGGCCTTGGAGCCGAAAATGAGGTGTTGGAATACTAAATTGCTTATATCTCAGTAACCATACGACGTTGGGGAAAAAAAAATTCACATGATTCATGATTTTCCTGGCTACGTTTCACTGAATGTATAGCCATAGCCATAGGCTATGCATTGTCGTGACGAAAATTCCGTATCTCGCACCGTTTCCGAGATACGAGCCCCAAAAGGCACGGCATATGCCACCATGTTAGTCTATGGGAAAAATGCCAACTCAAGTACCGTAACTTGGCAGCTATGCAATATTTTCACTAAACCACCGTAAGGCACATCTGTGAGATGTTGGCTGCCTTCCCTCCAAATTTCAACTCAAAAGACCAAACCGTTCTTTTGCAGCAGGGTGGCAAAGAACTCCTGTCATTTTGGCCATAGTCTGGAAAAGTAGTGTCATGATTTGCGACACCTTTCACAAATTTTGTGAAAATGTCATGAGTGCGACACTACTTTGCGACACTACTTTTTCCAGAAATTTGAAAATCATATTTCTAGGGTGTTTAACCCCAAAATAAAGACATGGCTAGCATTCTCGGGGTCCGACTAGGTGAACACCAAAAGAATTGTGTCCCTAGAGTGTCTCAAATTTAAATGGCAAGCATTTCTGTGATCACTAACTGAAAAAAAAATGGCTGACTCACGACACTACTGGGGTCATTTGCGACACTAAAAACTGCATGTACGATGCTGTAGAACTTTTTTTTTTATCATAGAATAATTTTTATTATGTTCCATACAGGAGTATAGTATCACATACGTTCATGCTCATAGATAGGTAACATGTTCCATATGCAGCTATATTCAACTAGAAACTATTACATTGCCATAATGTGTGTAGGTATATTCACAAAGCACATGACTTAATATATTCTCATATGAGCCCACCTAGGATGCAACTTAACAAAAGAAAAACTACCAAATGTGCCAAGGTGGAGTTCCACTAACCTCGAGTATTAGAGACAGATAAGGAACAGGAATAATGGTTATAGAAATGAAAAATCATGTAGTCAAAGAGAAGGGGTCACAGCCTAGGTTAGGAATTTTGCAAAGAGGTGATTGGAGATAGGCTTCCCATCTGGCAGTATATTGGTCCATACAACCTAGGTGAGTACAGGATAAACGTTCTAGTGTGGCTAATCTAGCTAGTGCCTCATGCCACTGGGAGCGAGTTGGAGGAGTGGGTCTATGCCAGTACATAAGTACAAGTCATTTAGCCTCCATAAGTGCAAGTACAACCCATTGCCTCTGAGGTCAAGTTAGAGCAGTTAGGGAGGTAGTGTCTCAAAGAAGGAGTTTGGGATCAGACAGATCTGGAGGCCCAATATTGTAGAGCAGTCCAGAGTTATAAATGCCCAGAAATGTGAAAGCCAAGGGCATGTCCACAGAATATGAAGTTGATGTGCCAATACTGTAGAACTTTTTTGTTAACTTTTCCCATTGACTTATAATGGGAATTTGTTTTTTGAATGACTTTTGAACCATTTAATATTTTTTCACGAAATCTTCAAAAGGCACATCGGAGACCCTGGCCGCACATTTCCTGAAGTTTTCGGACCAGTCACGCAAACCATGCGACCTGTAGGTACGAGCAAAGAATGCGCAAAAAACCATCAATGTGCACACGGATGTTGCTTAATAACTCCGCAGCCATATATCCAACGGGTACAAAAGTTGGCAGAGCCTGATATCTATGGATATGCCCCATGCCTGCCAAATTTCAGGCAAATCCATTAAACTGTGGCAAAGTTATTAAGGTGCAAAGTTTTACCATTTAACATTAAAAGGGCTACTCAAACCCTAACTACGGTAGCACTACCGTGCTACCATTATATATATATGTCATCAGCTTGTGAGTGCATGCTTGTGGGTGGCAGAAAATACGCTGATCTGGGCAGGAGAATCGGCAGCTCAAAATGGATATGCCAGCCACAGCTCTCCAGAACAGAATACAGTTAAGTTACTCTTTAAAAAAAAAAAAGGTTTCTTTGGTTGCCATTACAGGAGCAGAGCAACTAAGCATCTGAAAGGGAACAGAACTATGTGTGGAGTGCATGGAGTTTTATTGGGGAAACCCGCCAGATAGCAGCAGAGGGTAGCTGTTGATTTAAATAACAAATGGAAAAAAAAAAGGAAAAATGAGTGAGGAGTAAAACGAGGGTGACACAGCACTCAGCTGAGGTTCACTATCACAGTTCAGGGAGATTTTTCAGATGATCGCGGTCTTGTCAGCAGTGAGTTTTCAGCATGGGTCAGATCACCCGATATTTACTGTTTTTAAAACTGCAGCACAACAGCTCACTAGATTATGATGCGATGCTCTGAAAACTCACTACTGACAGGATTGTGGTCTCACTGAAAATCTCCACTGCCTGTAATGAGTACAGTAGGAGAATGCTGTGCTTTTACTTTTTATATGTAAGCAATAATACCCAACAGGATGGGCGGTATTGGGCACAATACCGCCCACCCTGGAGGGTATTATTGAGCTTAGAAAATGGGCACTGTAAAAAAAAAAAAAAAGTTTAATAAAGAAAAGTTAATGAAAAATTAGGATAAAGTTGGTTTTGTAATAAAATAGTTCCTCCGCCAGCATTAGAATGATGCTTAGAAGGCCCTATTGTGTTTTGAGTTTTTTTCACGCGCACACACACACACACACACACACTCAGGGCTTAAGTCAAAATGTTGTACTTTTTCTTTCTTTCTGTCCTATAGCTTGTTGATCGCACCCCCCTTCCCAAAACACACTCACTGGAGTTCTGTGTTGCTGGCGACGGTTTCCATTTGAGAGCAAGGCAGGGGATGTCTTCTGTGCAGTGCTATCCCAGTCGCTTTTTGATCGTTAACCCCCCCAAAAAAAACACACTCGCTGCTGGTGTTCGCTCAGCTACTGTTGTTTTTTTTTCTTTTCTGGTTCCCAGTCCTCGCTGCCTGCCCTAAGGACCAGGAGTGTGAAGAGGAGCACCGTTTGCTGCTGCTATTCAGCCTGTCTATGGAGGTAGGGACCCGGAGGAGTGAGAAAGAGAAATAGACCTGACCAAAGATCTAAAACGTTGGGTAGTGAGAAGTTTGTTTTTTTTTGCTTTTTTAAACAGGTGGGGAGATCGGGGGATAGTACTGTCAGGGAGGAGTGTGCTAGTGAATGGTTTGTTTGTTTCTCCCTTTCTTTGTGAAGGTGCAGTCCTAAGGAAAATGCAGCGGTTACCTTGCGCGTGCCAACTAGATGACATGATCTGAAACTATGGAGAAAAGGGAAGAGTCAACAGACACTGACTTCACTTGTTTTTTTAATTATTTTAAAATAAAGATGTGGCTTATGATTCAACTTTTATACCACCTTTTCATTTATTCAGTATTTGGTCAGTAGTGGTTGGTGCTGTGTTCCCTAGGAATGTAAGAATGGGCGGCGACAAGCAGCGGTGTCGGCAATTAGCTTGCAAATACATTTCTGTGGTAGGAGATAATTTTATCGGTATTCTCTACTGTCACCATTTTATCATAGTTTAGCAGACAGAAATGCTATTTATTGAGAGAAGTAGCACAGGAACTGAGAAGGGGGGATGCTCAGCGCTCTTCAGTACTCTGGTGCTCAACTCATGGCGCTGCATATGTGTGTTTTGTCACACCGTAGTTAGGACTGAGTGAGAACAGATGGCAGCCAAATGTTTTTTGAGGTGTGGGAACAGAAGGAAAAATGTACTTTCACTATTAAAAAAATAAGCAACTTTTATAGGACTGAGACTGTAGCAACAGAAAAAACAATGGCTGCTATTCATTAGTCCCCGGAGACGTCATCAGCAGTTGGAATCGTCGGTTGCAATTCAGTGCAGTTGCAATTAGTTGCAATTGCATTGAATTGCAGTCTTAATATAGTGGAGTTGAAATCCACTCCAGTCAACGATTCCATGATCCATCCCTATTTTTTTGCTGCACTTCATGTTTCTCTTTTTATTTTCTTGAGCGCAAAAATATATAGCAGTCGTGACACCGAGCATACAAACTAATAAAAAGCAAACAAAATTCACTCCTGGGTGTGAAGCATCCACCTCCACAAATTAAGATAGCTAGAAGGAGGAGCCAGGAGTGAAGTGTCTGTGACTGGCTGCACCAGGTGGCGGGGAGAGCGTGACTGAGTCTGGTAGGAGGAGGAGGCGTGAAGAGAGAAGGAGCAAGTTAGCAACGGAGTGAGTAGCAGCCCAGCATTGTTGTTCTTTTAAGAAGCAGTGGTTATTTGTTGCACCTTCCTTAAGGCTTATTTAATTGAAAAAGGTCCCAGTCCTTGTGTCCAGCAAAGCTACACGCAGCAATTGTCGACGTGTTGGGGGGGGTGCGGCGTGGCCAGTGAGACAGTCAGTCAGCCAGCCAGTGCAGTGATGGGCTCGGGCCCATTACATGACCCTTGGGTGAATCTCGATCAGCAGCGCAGAGCTCGAACTTCATTCAAGAAGGGGACTGGAGTCTGCGAGGAGGAAAACCAGAAGGTCAGAGGAGTGGTGGTCGCTGTCGTGTGGGCCGGGGTGTAGACTTCCAGTAATTCCTCAGTCTCAGTCTGAGTCCACCACCGCGCGATGTGGTCAGGTCTCTCAGGACAGCACCCGTGTGTTATGGAGGAGCTGAGGAGGGAGGCAGAGCACACAGGGCCCAAAACCAACCAGTACCTGTAAGCCACACCGTGATCTGACCCCCCGAGAGCAGAGCTGCAGCAGCATGGGAGGCATGGCAGGCCAGCAGGCATCCTGAGCCACCCCCGGGCTGGCCTATGCCGACAGAAGAATTAAATCATCACCATCTTAGGAGCGACTTATCCCAAAGGGAAGGAACTGGCATTGGCAACAGCCAGGGCGGGCTACAGCACGTGAACTATAACTTGCAGGTACTGTACATGTATTATTAGAAGGGAGGAGCTGCGCATTACAAAATGTCTAATATAGAAAGCAAAATGGTGAGATGCAGGAAAAAATAGTAAAACAAATACCAGCACTCCTCAAGGACGTATACAGATAATCAGCTTTGCATTTATTATATTAAAGCTGATTATTTGTATACACCCTCGAGTGCTGGAATTTGTTGTTTGTTTCAGCATTATAAATGACCTGCTGTAGTGGTACCATTCCTTCACTGGGACCTGTGTTTTCAAAGTTTAAAAGTAAATTCACAATGGGGAAAATATATTTCAAGAAGAGAATTTATTTCTGGCACAAGCACATCCAGCCATCTGGGGGTTGGGGATACTCTGGACCCCATTGCTTGTGGCCATAGACTCATGATGAGATGGAGAGCAGGAACAGGTCACTGTAGGGCCATTTCAGCACACGCTGTGTGTGAATGTGAACCTTAGTAGTCTAGTTGCTAAATTGCATGACAGTGTGCCCACTGGCACTCCCACTCCCCCCCCCAAAAAAAGATGCAACCAGTGACTGACTTAGCAGGAGGTTACAGGCTTGCAGGACTTTTGACGAGCACAGCTGGCAGCATAATATGCACAGCTGCAAACGTCCAACATTGTTTTTGTTTGGGGGTATGCACACTGGACCTCCAGGCATTAATTGGGATGGGGGTGAAATTGCTGGACTAATAAAAGGTAGTTATAAAGAAAGGAATGAAAGGGGGACAAGTTTGGCCCAGCAGGACTGACTTCCACTGAAGGACAGAAGGATAGGGAAGGGAAACCACAGTCACTGTACCACCAGGGAGCCTCTGATAGTGGTTTTGAAGAGGGAAGGGGACAATTACCATCAGTTAATCTAATATTTCATATACTTTCTATGGCTTATACAATTTAGTGTTACTGCCCCTTTGTCTCTGGTCTGGTGCAGCCTCTTCCAATAGCTGCTGCTGCCCCCTAGTCCTGTACTGGGCCTTCTTTAGGCTTGTCCCTTCCAGCTCCCAAGCTAATTACTCTCTGAGATGAGGCCTACCTGGATGGCTGATCTAGGCAGTCTGTTGGTCCATCTCTGGTGTTGTCCATTGGGCTCTACTGTGTGTGGATTTGTTTCACTGTACTCTGTATTTGCATTTTACATTAAAAAGCAGCCAGCTTCTTAGCTGCTGCTGCCTATTTGCTGCTTCCTCCAACATATGCAATACCTCACCGTGACCTGCTCCAGACTTCAGTGGCATAAATAATTCATTTTGTTTCTGCCCATTTATGAAGTTAAAATGCTTGTAAATTCCAAATGCTCAAAATGGAGCTGCTTCAGTTCTTCCTGACCTCAACCCACTGACATGTTGGGAGGAGTGGCATGTCATCATCCTGCATTGCAGCTCGGGTTTCTCATATATTCTGGGCAACTTATGCATACACATGCTGGTGACACAGTTTCCATCTTGCATCCGGTCCTTCCCTCCCATAGTGTGCCTCTGCAACAATACCATGCATGGTGATCCAGGTGGCAATATTACAGTGAAGGCTGTAAACTCCCATTCTGGGACCCTCAGTCTTCCTGTCCATGGCGAGCCCTGGATGACCTCAGCTCATTACAAACCCATATTCACTGTTGTTGTGATTGCTGGTCTTCCACTGCATCAACAGGCCAGTGTATAGTTTCTGCACTTAACCCTGGATGGTACCCCACTTGGAGTATCTAATTTTAAGTACCTTGCTGTGTTGCTGGATTGACACCTGGACTTCCTTACCTGTATCAGTGCCATCCATTTAAAACAAAACAAAAAAAAACATTGTTTTTGTTAACTGGGCAAGTAGGACTAGACAGTTCTGATTATTTTCAACCTGGTCCCAGGGGAAGGGGGATAAAGATGGATGGCAACTTACACTGAACCATATTAAGCTGTTGCTGGTATTTTTAAGGAATGGGGGACAGTTTGGCCAGGACACCAGGGAAATAGCACTGCTCTTTTCGAGAAGTGCCACTGGATGTTTAACAGCCACCTGAACTACCACCAGAACAGGCAGATGGGACCTTGGTTTAACATTTCATCCAAAAGATGGCACCTCAGGAGTGCAGCAGTGACCCTTCTCGTGCTGCACTACAGTGTCACTATTTGGATTTAATCAAAGTGCATAGTGTAGGGGTAGACCTCCTAGCCTTCTGATCTTCTGGCCTCAGGTGAGAGTGTACAACCTGCTGAGCCACTGTTGACACTGCTTAAGAAACATAAAAAAGTCTTCCCCAAACTTGGCAGACTCAGCCTTTCTCTCAAAAAGTATTGCCTACTGCTCCAAGTCCGACATGAGATTGTCCTTAAAGATTATCTTATCAGCGTTTTTGTATGTGTTTGTTGCCTATGGTGCATTACATCTACTAAAAATGATGACCCATTTCATATTCGCAATAAGGTACTCCAGGGGGGTGTGTAATGTTGAGCTAACGGCCCTTCTTGGGTGGTGGAATTATTGAGCTACGCCTCGTGCTTCAACCCACCTGAGATGGGCCATTATCCCACCATCACCATAACAAACCCCTGATCATGCCTTATTGCTTAAATATGGCATGGCCAGTAGTTAAATTAACTGTCTGTTAATCACCCCAGGGGTGTAAAGTTGCACGAGATGCAGCAGAGTGCCATATTGGCCCAATGGGGTGTTTCACTGACTGTTAATCTAACTCCTGAGCGTGTCTTATTGGTAAGTGGTATTGTAAAACATTTATGCCAAAAGAAAAGTGAAACGAATACATAATAAAATTCAACGATGGTGAAAACTGAAAAAATTGGTTGGATTTTCTTTAGTTAGTTGAAGTCACAAATTTCAAACTAGTTGAAAAAATCAGTCATAATGTGTGGTAAGTCAGTCATAATTGGTTTTTCAACTGACTCCGGGGTCTACTATTCATTTCTTAAAATTCTATGGACACTATGATTTTAGAACGTAATCAGGCTACAGAGACTGGGGCTCATTATTTCCCAGTCTCTGTTGCCTAATACTAGACCGGCTGGTTAGTGTCCTTAGCCAATCAGAGTCAAGATTTCTTCTTACCCATTTTCTAATGAATCTTAAGTGGGCTGCTTAGTTGTTTTGTTTCCTTGCTAAGAGGAGAAACAAATGGCAGTGTTTCAAAATGAACATTCTAATTGGCACCTTGATTTATTTATTGTACTATATCCTGATTTTAGGGAACTTGTTATTACCTATGCATGGATCAGATTTCATACACAGGTAATAACCAATCAGAAAGCAGGATTTTCTCTCTCCATTTTATAAAAGTTATTTAAAGACAGTCTATTACAGTATCTTTTTTATTTATTTATTTGACAAATCGGAAAGACCTTTGAGCCAAGGGCTCTTTTACAGAGGTTCCACATCAAGTCACAAGAATAGCAAATTACAAATGGTTTCAGTGAGTAGTACAACATGAGGAAAGCAATTACATAAACAAAAGAACAATATGGCAAGATAAATATTGTGTCAAGTGCAGCCAGTGGCCTTGTCTGAAGAGGGGTGAAAGGGCTTACAAGGAAAGAAAGTACAGGGAGTGAATTGGGGGGTGGAAAGAGCAAAAAAAGATCAAGGAGGGAGATTCCACAATGAAGCTTGAGCAGGAAAGACCCACAGGGTGGGGAGTAGAGGGGGAGAACAAGGTGAGGAAACAGAGAAGAGAGGGGGGAAGTGGGAATGGAGGGGTAAGGGAAGGGGCGATGAGGTAGGATGAAAAGAGGGCAGGAATGGGAAAGGGATAAGGGAGAAAGGGCTGTGAGTTCTGGAATTTGTGCATTCATAGCCAACAGTAATACTCCCCTTCCTCCTGGAATTTGGGAACCATGTTGGCAATTCTTAAGCTTAATAAAGACAATCTACTATGTTCTTCCTACAGATCTATATCGGTATTGAACATGGACTGTAACATTTTTACCTCTCTTTTGGCCTTACGACTTGACCAGGTTTTGACATGTTTAGATGTAGAGAAGGCTTTTGACTGGGTGGCATGGCAATTTCTGTTTGCCACTCTTCAAAAACATGAAATTTCCACCAATGTTTATCAGTATTCTCTGGCAGCTATATCAGGCCCCTCAGGCGTTTGTCAAGATTAATGGGCAAATCTCCCACTCTTTCCCCTATATAGAGGCACCAGGCAGGGGTGCAATTTTCCCCTCTGCTGTTTGCCCTATACCTGAACAACTAGCACAGGCATTAAGGCAGGATAATAACACACAGGGCATCACACTGGGTGGCAGGCAACAAAAATGTACACGCTATACGATACCCTCTTAGTCTACCTCACCCCCACTGACGAATCTCTACCACATCTCTGGGTCCTCCTATAAAAATCTGGAGCCAGTGCGGGATAGAAATTAAACCCTGTGAAAACAGGCTGCAATGTCAATACCAACCTACTCCTCAAGTGTTGCAGGAGTTAAAATTTAAATGGGATCTCCATTCACTAAACTACCTGGGAGTGCATCTTAACAGGTGACCTGACAGCCCTATACAAGGCCAGTTATTTCCCCCGGCACAGGCCTTTCAGGAAATCCTAACTTGTTGGCAAACCATAACTCTCCTCTTGATACAGCAGGTAGACTGTATCTGCATGAACCTTTTACCCATGCTTTTATATTTGGCCCAGACTCTTCCTATTCCTTTGCAGAAACCACAGATACATCTGTGGGATAAGATGATTTCCCAGTTGATATGGATGGGAACTAGACCTCAGATTACATATATGACCGTGCAACTTCCCAAAACCAAAGGAGGTTTGGCCCTCCTCAATCTAGCATGGTATCACATGGCTGCAAAATTGCAGATGGCTCTTCACTGGTTATCCCTGCAATACAAAGCCCTGTAGAAAAATGTGGAATTGGTGGAGGAGGACTTACTCCCATTTACCTGCAGGATATTTAACCCCAAACCACTCATTCCAGACCCAAGAGTGACAGCCCCTTTACTGAAACCATACTTGCAGCATGGTTCAGAGTCCTGGCTCACCCCTCTCTCCTCCCATATATAGATATAATCACACACATTTCCAGCAACCCATATTTCCACCTAGCATGGCTAGATTCCACCCAGAGACAGCGGAAGAGGTGGGGTTTCTTCCTTGCCAGTGATGTTATGCAGAGAACTCTAATCCTGGAATTTAATGCATTAGCTAACAAATTTCACTGGTGGCAGGTTGATTTTTTCCAATATACACAGATTACGTTTCCTGCAAATACAGCAGATACTCTGCCCCAGTGAACAACCTACCCCTAGCCTTATTTCTCTGATATTGCATGCTCTGGAAGGTGGCCCTCTAGATTCCCTTATTTTTCACCTTTATGCTTCACTTAATGAACTTGATGGCTTTTCTACTGAATACCTATGAGTCAGGTGGCAAGCAGACTTGGGCATAGACATTTCACCACAAAACTGGGCCCAATACACATCACACACTCATAAACCGACCTCCTCCCACATTTGGAAAGAATTTTCCTGGAAATATTTTACATGTTATATCTGTACTCCCACCCAACATGTGAAATACAATCCACATGTAGGTGCCTCCTATTGAAGAGGGTGTGGGGAAGAAAGAACGGCATATACCCATATTTTCTGGGCCTGCCCTAAACACCAGGGTTTTTGGGACATGTTGCAAAAGGACCTCAAGGAAATGTTTCAACCCTTACTCCAGGTAAACAACACAACTGGTGCCATTGCTGGCCATGCTGAATGGGTTCAAGTAACAACCTACCAGGAGACTATTAGCTATCTGTATGCTGACAGCGAAGGAAGCCATAACTAAAAACTGGCTTTCAGGCATATTACCCATAGTAGACCTTTAGCAACAGCTTATTATGGACATCTACAGTTATGAAGAAGCTTACTGCCAAGGTCTCATACGCTATACCTCAGTTTGAACTTTAACAGAATAGGTGGGTAGTGCTTATTATAACCAAATGAATTGACTTTATACCAGGAATAACTACAAGGTTAATGGTTGTTTAACTCACAGTTATACCACTGTATTTCTGGCTGTATTCCCAGACTGGGCATTGTACTTGATGTAATGTGACACGGAGCTTGTTGTCTTGTATATGCTAAACAAAAAATGCAGTACAAATTTAAATTCTAAAAAAATATATACATGTCCACTGTCTCCTCTGACAGGCTGTCCCATAGTTGTGGCACCCTCCCAGAGAGGAAGTGAAACAAAATGTTACCCCAGACTTTACTATCTTTGAGCCTCAGGGCATGTCGCTTTGTCCTGCTGGAATACATCGGGTCAAACCTCTCTGTCTGTTCAACCTTGTCTGCTCAATACCCTGGTCAATATCTTTTTAATCAGCCTTATTTATCATTTATATTATTGATCTCTTAGCTTACAGTTCACACCATTCACAGAAACACATGCCGCACGATGTTGTCATGTAACCCCAGTGGCCTCCTGTAAACCTACCTTAATGATAGTGTTGCTGTATAAATCCAAGCCAGTTGCTGGATCTGGAAGAGAGAGAAGTGTTTCAATCAAACCAGCTGCAATGAATGTGGGTGCTATAAACTAAAACTAAACCTAATTTCTCAGTTTTAAAATGAGCATGTGCAGACATTGAAACCAAGGCTCCCTTACCACACAGAAATCTTTATATTGGAAAGGATTTTTTTAGTGACATGACCTTCCACCTATTACCCCACCAGAGTTTTGTGGCCATGCCACGTCATCAGGGTAGGCTAAGGACTTATGTACTATTAGTTCCAGTGACACATGGGTTATTTGGTCTGAGAAAGCTTACTATGGCCAGTGTCATGGGAACTAAGGGGACTTCATAAGCCATTCGTCGTGTTTTTCACATTTTCATGCACGATGGGATTTCTATAAAAGCTGACATATCAGTAATCTTCCGTGAAATCCTTGAAGTCCATCATGTCACTGTGAAACAAGCCCAAACTGCATTTGTTAACCATTCGTGCTGGTACTACAGTCCTTGGTGCTGAAAACCCCAAGCTAAGCTGTTTAACAAATGGAATTCCCAGCTTTCTGGATTAAGAAAACATGTACCATTTATTAATAAAAAGTTGAAACACTCCCTAAAATAACTTGTAGTGGCTCTTCCTATGTGTTTAAATGTAATTTAGACTATTCATGAACTCTATTACTTTTGCCATGATCTATGTGTGAAATATTTCAGTTATGCCTTTGAATTTCTCCAATCCCTACTTATAACCTCTCCCAGCTCTCGCTTTGTCTCCTGACTCCTTCTTTAGGGAAGAAATTGTGTTTGCAAACTAGCCAGCTAGGTGGTGCAAAGGGCTGAGGCCCTGGGCACCACATCAGTGACCCAGGTTCAGGAACAGAGCTGGTTTGCTCAGGAGTTGGTCAGGAAGGGAGGACTGAGCACCTGCAGGACACCTATCTTCCCTCAGGAAGTGGGGACTGTGTGTCCTGCAGCTTGACTGCTACCTTGAAGGATGTAGGTGGCAGCACCATGGGACAGCATGGGAAGGGACCTCATTCCTGGAATCTGGGGGAATCACTGTGTAGGTGGAGTATGCACATGCATAACTGCATGTGTGTGAACTCCCTGGGGAGAAAATAGGAGAAAGAAACCCACTGATTGTAGTACAGTGTGGCCCGGTCTCTTGCAGGCCCTGCACCAATGGCTGGGCATCTCCAATTATGGTCCTGTGGCAGGGACTCTGGAGAGGATAAGTCCCAGAGAAGTTGGCGGATGGGACCGAGGAGACCAGTCCAGATGGGGGGGGGGGCAGCCAGAGTGCTGAAAGAGATAAATAGCTTTGTGGGTGTGGCAAGTGGGTTTCTCCCTAGATTCAGCCTGTGACTGATGCAAGCTTTCTGGAACCTTTCAGATGCCTACAAGGGTACTCGATACCTGCCACCACTCACTATAGACACTGTCTTGGAGTATCTCTAGGTCTGAATCCTTCCAGAGCCACTGCTCACACAGTGCAGTGCTCCTTGCCCAAGGGCAGATGACCTACTCCTCTCTGTCACAGCCAGGAACACCTTGCTTTAGAAACAAATTATGATAACTGTAGCCTTTTTTTCAGAGGCGGAAACACAGTTTTTGTCTGTTATAAATCAGTTAGCTTTATCTCAAAGGACTGAGTCACAGAAACATGAAGTATGTAAACAAATAATATTTTAATATTTCAAGATATTTACACAGATAATACAGGATACTATGCCAAGACTATGGGGAGCAGTAATTCTACAGATATACAAATTTTTTTTGCACACAGCAGAAAGGAACACACAGAAAAACCTTACAGTGTATGGTAGAATGATGTTCTGCATGGAAAGCCATGCTTAGAAAAGCATTGTTCTGCTTTACTCAGTGCGTCACGATGTTGTTGTGCTGCACTGAGTACATCACTAGTGCAGCACAACAATATAGAATACAGTCACACATGCACGATGAAGCAGGCCACGGCAGTGAGAGCTGGCCAAGAATTGAATGGCACTTGAGAAACTGCACCCTTTTAAGTTATTGTTTCACTTTTGATGAGACAGAGGAGTAAAAGTATGATTGCATGGGCAATTATACACAAACAAGGCAGTTGTACGATCTTGAGGTTTCCATGGTAACGGACCTCTCGAGCTGCACTCTTGAGGTCTCTGGTTACCATGGAAACCTCTTGATCACACAACTGCCTTGTTGTGTATGATTCCTCACACACAATCCTTTATACTGTACATTATAATTTTCTCAGAGTAGAGAGGCTTACCCACACAAGACACTTTGGTGAATCAGGGCAGATTCAAACCTTAGAGGATAACTGTTTGGAATCTATCTGACTGCCTCCTTATCAAAAACTCAGGTTAACAAGTTTTCCTAAAAACTAGTCTCCCCCCACTCTCAGAAAACATGTCCTAAGACACTCGGGCCAGTTGTCTTTCTCTTGAGAGCTGGGTTTTCTGAGGAACTGGTCTGATCTGGACTTGGGACTTTGTATATACAAGTGCATCTGTTTTTTGCCCCAAGTTCTGTCTATCCCAGTGATAATGTCTGGTTAGGTAGCAATTTCCAGATATGAAAAGTCACTTTCTCATTTGAAGCACTCCTATACATTGTCCAGGGGTCCTGCTGTGATACAGGATAGCAGAGATGGTAGCTATCTCAAATTCACTTGGTAGGTCCCTCATAAAAAAATCTTGGCTTTTCCCAGGAATATCATTTTGTAACTTTGTCCCTTCAGTTGCTAAATTCTAACTGATACCCATAGAGAAAGAACTGAATTAAAAAAAAATACAGTAACAGGTGTATATAACAAATTGTTACAGTGGGGGGAAATGTGGTGTTTGTAAGCATGAAATTATTCTTTCTTCTTTGCTCTCAGAACTAATTCTCTTGCTTCCCTCTCCCAGTCAAGAATTAACTTGTTTGTTACAGTATAATCAGTCATCATTTTTCATTCTTTACTTGTTCTAGGTTTTTTTGTTATAAACAAATGCCACTCCCAGCTCAGCCCCCAATCCAACCCTATTTGCCAAGCCTCATGTTTTTTTTATAAACCAGCTCCACTCCCAGCTCAGCTCTCCCTCCCCGACCTGATTTCCCATATGTAAATTACCAGCAAGTTACAATGCCACCGCAAGTATCCTCTCTCCACCAACCCAGCTTTTTTCACAGATTTACTGCATCTGGTGCCCAATCCTACAGCCAGCCTCCCCAACCCAGCAATTAAGATAATTACCAGCAGTGGGTGTACAATTCTGGAACTAGCATCTGCCCTCCCACCTGACCCACTAAAAAGCCATCCACCCTTGCCCACCTTCCAACACACATGCCACCCTCTCCACACCATTGCCTAGCAAATTAAGTTCATTACTGGCTGTGGTTGCTCAGTCCTACTACCACTATACCCCTCTCCTACCAGACCCATTGCAAACCCCCCACCCTCTAGTAACCACACCATCCTTCTCATGCTACTTGTGCCCACCTATGGCCCCTCATCACAGATGCTCAATGTCCATTGACTTGATTCCTCAGTGTCCCCCAATGCACTCCTCTACCTACAATGCAAACAAGAAATGTAAAAGAAAATGAGCTCTAGCAATACATCTTCTGCTCATGTACATGTACTTAATTTTTTTGGCCAGTTTTGAAAATGTTCACCTTAACATTTGATGCTGGTCATGTGGCCACCCCACCTCCTGAACCCATGTCATCTTGCAACTCCAGTTCTGAAATCTGTTTTTTTTTTGGGGGGGGCAACTGAATCTGTAACTAGAAGTCCCCAAATTCCCTGTAGCTGATGCCAGAGCTGCAGTACAGGTGATACTTTGTTTGCTGGTCCCATTGCCCTTCAATGTGCAAATTGGGATCAACCCCGCAGTTGGATGTAGGACTCGTAGTGCTCACTGTTCCCTTTTAATTATAACAGCTAAATATATGAGTATTACTTTACTGTTATTAAATTCTCAAAAGATATTAATGTTTAATTTTTAAGGATAAACACGCCCTTCTTTAGCTGCTTATTGTGCTCATTGTCATTGCTCCACTGCTGTTATTGGCAACATGAAGAAGATCTGCTGGGGAAATGTGGAGAATTTCCCAAGGGATATCTGTCGACTTGCTATTTAATAAGGTAAAGAATTGCTGATGCCTCTGGGAAAATGTTGGAAAACATAATACTTAGACACAATTCCATTTTAGTTCATATACCTTTCATACATTTCGCCTCCCCTTATTTATTAAAGAGGAAATCTGAATGAAAACTGGAGCTTCATCTCTCAGAGGTCATCTGTTCCAGCAGCTTCCCCAATAGAAGTCACAATCTTTGATTGTGATTTCACAGTCTGTCACCATGTGAATAGCTGTGATGTCACACTGCAGTGTCAGTGGCTCAGTGGGTTGCACACTCACCTGTAGGGCCATAAGATCAGATGGTTGTGGGTTCTAGCCCTACATCAAGGACATCAAGGACTAATACCCAGTACAGGCTCTGTAGTGCAGTGCTAAAGGGGTCCTGCACAGTTTAGCTGCCATCCTTTGGATGAGATGTAAAATCAAGGTCCCTTCTACCCATCTCTGGTGGCCGACCAGGGGAAGTTAAAGATACTATGGTACATATCAGAAAAGTATGGGATTTCTCCAGGTGTTCTCATCAACATTCCCTGGTCAATGAAAAAGTCCATGTAATACCCTCACCCACTGTGCTACACCAGGAAACAAGCCGTCACAGCTCAGTGTGCCTTTCCTTGTCAAAAATTACAAACAAATAAGTGTCACAAACAGAGTATTATGACATCAGGTAGAGAATAAACACCTGGAGAACTCTCAAGGAACAAAGACCTTATTATCGTGTATGTGACCTTAGTACTAAATAATAGGGAGAATAAATACAGAGGTAATGAGAAATATAAGCTGAACTGTGTTCAAATATTATTTTTTTTGTGTCCCTGGAGGTGTTGGCTGTTCCACGAGGGGTTCTCTTTGTAGAAGAACCACTATTCCAGGATGCATCTAGAAACAAACTGTTACCAGCTCTGTATGTATTTCCTGGTAAACTTTTGAAATCAATAAATGCCTTTTGTAAGCTGAAAATAATCCATATACCATCTAAGTTCCCAGGTCCTGCTTTCTGAGGCTTGAAGACTGCACCAAAACTGCAGCATATGGGTTGAGTCACATGTGGCAGGAAGTGGTGGCATTACTGGCAAGTATTTTTTAGAGGGTAAGTCCTCCCTAACATTTCAAGAGGAGGTCTGCTAGATCATTTCCAGGATGTGAATACTACCTAACATTTCAAGAGGTCATCTGTTAGATCATTTCCAGGGCATGAATACTACCCTTCATTTCAAATGAAGGTCTGTCAGATCTTTTCCAGGGTGGGAGTACTACCTATCATATCAAGGGAAGGTCTGTTAGATCTTTTCCAGGGTGTGAGTACTACCTAACATTTCAAGGGGAGATCAGGCAGATCCCTTCCAGGGTGTCAGTACTATCCAACAGTTCAAGGAGAGGTCTGGTAGATCCCTTCCAGGGTGTGAATACTACTTAACATTTCAAGAAGAGGGCTGGTAGATCCCTTCCAGGGTGAGCACTGCCTAATATTTCAAGAAGAGGTCCTGTAGATCCCTTCCAGGGTGTAAATACTATCTAACATTTCAAGAAGAGGTCTGGTAGATCCCTTCCAGGGTGTAAGTACTACCTAACATTTCAAGGAGAGGTCTGGAAGATCCCTTCCAGGGTATAAGTACTACATAACATCTTAAGTAGAGGTCTGGTAGATCCCTTCCAGGGTGTGAGTACTACCTAACATTTCAAGGTGAGGTCAGGCAGATCCCTTCCAGGGTGTGAGTACTACCTAACGTTTCAAGGGGAGGTCAGACAGATTCCCTCTAGGATATTGTGGCAGAGTTAGGCTGCACCCTCAGCTGTGACTGATGTACCACTTTTGTATCTCCTTATTTACTAGCTACCAAAACTTCTGTTGTGCAACAGTTAACACTTTTCTCTTTGCTTTTCTTGTTTTCCCCCCTACCCTAGGTCGGCCACCTAGCATAGCTCTTTACTATGCCTACTAAACTTCCTACTAGTTCTCTCTTTTCATTCTTTTTGCATTTCCATCCATCCAGTCCCTGGAATGATGCCAAACACCCAGAGAGGTGTTGTGTAAAGTGCATAAGTGCATTTTGTGTACAAAAAAACATGAAGGCTATTTTAAATAGGAATACATACAGTTACTAAAGTCTTTTAAATAAAAGGATTCAGAAGCCATATAAAACAATAATAATTTCATGATTAATACAGTTATAAGAAGTTCTTAAAAAGACACTGTCAGCTTTGCCCCTCCATTCCGAGTAAAATGTGAGCCTTGTGCCTCTAGGCACATAGTTAACTAACATTTGCATTTGAGTGCCCCTGTAGATCACAAAAGACACCAGTTGACCATATTTTTAAAATGTTCTCATATTTCTCTTTAGAAGCATCCCGACTGAAATACGCCACTCACCGGATGCGTCTGTTCACCCAGGACGCGTGTCTGTCACCAAACGCTCTCCTGATATCAAATTTTTCATAAACATAGTGTACAAATTAGTTTGTTCACAAGCTATCCTAATAAGTAATCTGTCCTGGCATGTTAGAGTTAAAACTGAACAGTAGTATTGCCACAAAATCCTTTTGAAAAGTGCTTCTGAAATTGCGCGCATGTGCAAAGAGCGACAGGAGCAAGATATCACGCATGTGCAAGAACGTGTCAGTCTTGCACATGCACATGATTTTGGAAGTGCTTTTCAAAAGGATTTTGTGGCAATACTACTGCCAACACAAACTAGCCACACATTATGCAGTGGGAGTAGAGGAGACTATTGTATCATGAGTGGCTGCACGGTTTGAGAATGTTTCTAATATTCAGGAAGTGTGCAGTATGAGTAGTTCAGTGATCTAAAGCAAAACAAAGCTGGGCATTGCTATACATTACCATGCATTTTGGTTCTAACAAGCAAGGAAGCAAGTAAAACAACCAGCAACATAAATGAATTTTAAAGAGGGTAAGCAATTATAAAATGTGGGGTTTTACCTAAAAATAATATGATGCAAAAAGGTTGACAGTATCATTTTAAGCTGAGGTCTTGCAGATGACTTCCAAGATGTGAGTACTACCTAATATTTCAAAGGGAGGTCTGACATGTGCCTTCCAGGGTTAATACTTTATCTTTATTTTATTTATTTATATATATATATTTATTTATTACAGTCTTGGATTACAACCTTTGAGATAGAAGCTCATTTACAGAGGTTCCACGTCAAGAACATTCACACAGTACAAACACTTTGTACATATAATAAATGTGGAGATAACAGTATTTCCAGAACTTGCTAATCATGCAATAATATAAGTAAATTCATAATTAGAAAAAGCAGAATGTACAGCTCAATTGTGTGGATAGGGGTGGAAATCCTATTAAGAAATATGTACAGTTACTTATAAGCAGGGAAATTTGTAGATTTGAAAGCAGGAAACCAGTGAAGCCGGTTACCTTTGTCCTGGGGGAAGGGAGTGGAGGAGGAAGCTGAGGTAGAAAGTTGTTAAGGTAGGATCAGAGCAGTGGGGAGGGTATGAGGTGTGAAGGATTGTTAAAAGATGGGGGGGGGTAGAGAGGTAAGAAGTAGCAGATGAGGGAGATCAAAGTGCTGTGCTAATCACTACTTGGGCGGGGATAAAGTGCTGTGGTAATAAGTACTAAACCTAGGACGCTTTGACTGGTTAGTGGAAACAGGTGCACTTCTTTAGACTTGTGAGGTGTGAGCGGACTTTTAGATTTGAAAGGTCCAATTTTGGTCTCAGTGAGTAGGTCACTTGGGAGGGAGTTTAGCCAGTTTGTAGCATGGAATCCGAAGAATCGCTGGCCTTGTGAGGTTCGGTGGAAAGGGACCTTATAGGAATTGTTATCTGTCCCCCTAGTCTGTCTGGCTGGTGTAGCTGGGCAAAGCATGGTCTGAATCCCAGCTGAGGCCTAACCTAAGATGGCCTTCTTGGCTAGAAGACATGACAGGTATCGAATTCTGTTATCTAGGTCTAACCAACCAGAGAGCAAATAAAGGTCTCAGGTGTGGGTGAGGCATGTAATGCCTAGCAGTAGCCTGCAGGCTTTATTCAGTGTTAAGGCAATCCTTTTTAGGGTTGTGTCAGAGGCTGCATTGTAGACGACTAGGGCATATTCTAATACAGAAAAAAACAAGTTATTTATAGTGAGTTTAAGGGCTTCTTCTGTTAGGTAGTGCCTATGTCTCTACAGCTGACCAATTTTCTGATTTGCGGACCTGGCAACCTGGTCAATATGTAGTAAGTATGAGAGGGAGCTGTCCAAGGTGACACCAATATATTTGAAGTTTTGGACCTGCTTGAGAATTGTGTTTTGTTTGTTTCGTATAAGTAGTTTGGATGACTTGTATCTGTTACATGTATAGGCAAACAACGTGGACTTTGTTTTCCTATAGTTTAGTAATAGCCACGTGTTAATGAACCAGTCTTCTACAGCCTTAAGTTATATTGCATTCTTTGTTCTAGAGTAGTGGGATCAGGGTGACTAGTGTATAGGACCTCTTGTATTTGATTAACATTGCGAAAGCTACCATACATTGCAATCTTGTTGGGGAAATTAAAAAACTTGACTCAGATCTATGGCTAGACGTGACGGTTTTGCTGCATGTTTTTTTTCAATTGAAATTTAATTGCATTTTATAAAAAGAATAACAGAACACAAAGGATAACCATCTAGCCAGTGATAACACAAATGGTACTCCCCATGTGTAAAGTAGAAAATATAGCCGTAACATTATACATTTAAGGAGAACCAAAAAGGATCAAATAAGTATACCACAAGTCCATTGGACCATCAACTTGCGATATATATATATATATATATATATATATATATATATGATCGGGGAGTCAAGAGAAACTACAGTCCTTAACCAGTCCATAAAGAATCCCACATGTATAACTCCATACGTCTAACAAAGGGAAAAGTGAAACATTCTGAGCAACTGGTAACTGAGCAGTCAACTGGCCTGGCAAGATGTACCAATAAAAAATAAATCCATAGAGCAAAAACTGGAAAATACAACGAACAAAGAAAGAAACTAATAAATGGCAAGACAAAGTGGCGCGCAACCTAATAGATCATATCTAGGTGCCAAAAGGACGAGGGTAGGCGTGGACCCCAAAGAAAAACAATTACACAGTCAAACAAGAGGAGAATAAAAGGGTTCTGGAAACAACCTCTGCACACTCAGTTACATTTCTAAACAGAATGAAAATGACAACTATTTAGGTGAGGTTCCTATACTTGAGCAAACAAAGCATCCTTCCCCGCTGCCCTGTAAGAAAGAGCGTTCTAGGCTGGCTAATTTATGAAGACTATCTTCCCATTCTTCTAAAGTGGGAATTAGATCAGAGTGCCACTTCTGAAGGATGAGATGTTTAGCCTCTGTAATTGTGGCCATGAACCATAAAGAATGGGATTTATGCTGGATAAGTTGTCGATTTTTGTTGCCTAGGATCAGGAGGGATGCATCTGAGAGGGCCCTACAGTGAAGCACCATAGAGACTTTTTCCCAAATTAATTCCCACCAGTTAGTTAATTTAGGATGTGACCAAAAAACATGTAATAAGGTGCCACTCTGTTTATCATATCTCTAACACTCCGGACTAGATACCAGATTCATTTTACTCAGTAGAGGCAGAGTCCTATACCATAGATCTTAAGTTTTCCACTGCATAAACCTCCTTCTCAGACCCCGGCAGGCCTCAGACGCATTAGTCCAGCAGCAATCCTAATCAGCTTCCGACAAGGGGGAACCAAGCTGTTTTTCCCATCTTAAATTCAGATTGAGGGTTGAGGGAGTATACATCTCTATGAGTCCTTTATAAATGTGGCCTAACTTGGGGATTGAGATATCACTACACCCCCACCTGCTGAACCCAAAATGTCATCCCAAATCTACCTTCAGAGGAAGTCAAGAGTTGGGAGTCTTTGTATGAGGAAATCGGGTGATGGATTTGAAAATGTCTCCAAACATGAGACTGCAGCAGGAAGCTGTGCCTTAATGGTTGCGAAATCCTTGAACTGGCCTGTTTTAGGATGAAAAAGGTTGGCTTCCCTTAAGATTCCTCCTGCAGCCCACTGAGGCCAGTGTATAGGCAAGCCACCTATTTGTATGTGATAGAAGGAGCCCCCAAAACACAGGCCTGGTAGCAAACATAAAAATGCAGATTTGTTATCCAGATATGGTGCATGCTATGACTTGAATTCAAAAGTGACAAAGTAAACAGTATATTATTTGATACCCCAGGGCAAATTAATGTATTGTGTTGTAGATTGCTATTTTGAATAGTGTATATATGTTTGTTATAATAGGGTGCCCTGGGTGGGACTTCTGTGAGTGGCTGAAGTCCCACCCCAGGCACCCTTATTTATAATCAAAACATATAATACACTATTCAAAATAGCATACTAGCTAAAAGTGCTGGTTCGTACATGAATAGGGGAAATGTGATAGAAGGAGCCCCCCCAAAAATGTGCCACCACTTTACGGTTTCAACACGGACATTGCCTCTTTCCTATTTTTCTACTTATTAAGTCTGTTGCCCAACAGCATCTAATACTTCTCACTTGCTGTGTATTTCTAATTCCTTGTCTACAGTATGTGTTGTTGCTATGGTGGAATGGCCACCCACTGTAGCTTCCCTTATTGTTACACTCAAGTTGTTTGTCTTTCCTTGTACTCTTGTTGCTGAACTAACTTGTTTCTTCTGGCTCTGTCCCCATGATGAATCCTAGTGGCATCTGTATTTTAAAAAAGACAAGAAAAATACCTGTGCACAGACAAAAAGGGTTAGCGCTTCAGTAAAGTGCCTGTAAAAATCAAAGGTCCTCTACATAATGAAATATAACACTAAACTAATATTTCTGCTATGAATACATGGGCAGACAGTAGCAATAGCTAAATAAAATACAAAAAAGACAGAGAGAAGGTACTTAATGCTGCATTGTGGTGTCCAGGTGAGCTCCTTGCAGGTTGCTGTGCAAAGCTCCCTATTCCAATCAGTGTTGCTCTCATTGCTAGATGCAGTCTCCTATAGGGAATCAGCGGCACCCAGGCTGCTCCTTTTGTCTGGGTGATGGATGTCCATCAGTGTCAAAAGGGGTGGCATTTGGCTTTAATGTAGCCCATTTTTGTATAATCATAAAAGTATGAGCTTAGGAATGTCCCTTGCTTGATTATGCGTCACTATGACTGGTATATTTAGCCTGTATTATGTAAACCACATATTCACTTTTTTAGAAAATGTTTTATAGAGGAGATTTGTTATATTTTTGCTTAATAAGGGAGTGGAGTTACTAGTCAAGGGAAGAGCTACATCCTTTAAAATAAACTGTTTTGCAATGTTCTGGCGGATGTAGTTAGGGAGAGGTCCTGTGTGGCTCTCCCAAGCTGATCTCTGGTCTGAAGGAGAGCACAGAGCATTTTCCTGCCTAGCCTTTTAGCAGTAAAGTTGTGCCTTTCTCCTTCTGTAATTTTATTTCTTGTTGATTTATTCTTTTTGTTTACAGTTCGAAGTACGCTGATGTAAGCCTGAAAAGTTTTTTTTCTCCAGCACTTATTTTCTTTATGTTTTTGTTTGTTTTAATAAAAATATTACCTGATTTGTACTTTATTACTGACTCCTGTGACCTGATTTTACCCACCCATGACATATTGGTACCAGGAGTGGGGTAGGTTGATGTTCCACAGGCGCTGGGTGGACATCAGCATATGATACTGCACTTAAGTATCCAGATCATAAGGGAAGTTCAGTAGGTACATGGTTCACAAGCTAGAAGAGACAACTACTGTCTCATGGGTTTTGACCAGGACCCAAGTAGCTATTAGCGGTGAGCCACTCCTTGCTGGATTACGTCTGACTACATTGCCCAAGATAAGGTCGGATACTCCCATTGAGATGACAGAAGCCAAACCAGAGCCCAGGATGGAGGAACCCAAGGTAGATCCAAGTGCCACACCTCCTGAAGACCTCAAAGACCTCCTACGATGGCTAGCAATTAAACAAATGGATATTGAACACCAGAGGGAATGAAATCTACAAGACAGAGAGCAAGAGAGAATGAGTAAGGACCAAAGATGGGCGGAAACAATGTGTGCCCTACAGGTCCTAGGGGCAAATCAGGACACTGCCCAAAATAATCCAAGGGACGTAAAATGTATTTATTTATTTTTATTTATTTCGTTTTTTGTTGACCGGGTAAGTGCACTAGACAAATCCTGCCTATTTTCAGGCACGACCCGGGGGAGGGGGATACAGATGAATGCCAACTGACCTTGAACCAGATTAAGCTGTTGGTGGTATTTTTAGTGAATGAGATAAATTTGGCCAGGACACCGGGGAAATTCCCCTACTCTTTTCGATAAGTGTCATGGGATCTTTAACATCCACCTGAACTATCACCAGTCCAGGCAGATGGGACCTCGGTTTAACATCTCATCTGAAAGACGGCACCTCAGAAGTGCAGCACCCCTCTCATGCTGCACTACAGTGTCAGTACTGGGATATTAACCCCAAGTGCCAGATGTGGGAACTGAACCCACAGCCCTCTGATCTCCTGGCCTCAGAGGCGAGTGTGCTACCTACTGAGCCACTGACACTGCTGACACAATTGACAAAGATGACTCCAGCAGATGATGTGAAAGCTTATTTGACAACCTTTGAGAGGGTGGCACAAGCCTGCAACTGGCCCCTGGCTCAGTGGGTTGTAAGACTGGCACCATATTTGACTGGGAAGGTGCAGCTGGGCTATACTAGTATGGATAGCCAGACATCTACTGACTATGCAACGGCAAGAAAGAGATACTCAAAAGGTATGATATAAACACTGAAACATACCGACAAAGATTTAGGTCCCTCACACACATAGCTCATGTGCCACCTAGGGGAAACCTATACATGATTAAATGACTTGTGTATGAAATGGCTCCAACCAGAGGGTAAGACTGTTAAGGCTATTATTGAACAGTTTGCTTTGGAACAGTTTGTGCAAATCATGCCCACGGAAGTACAATTATGGATTAGAGAACACCATCCAGAAAATGCCAAAACTGCAATTACCCTTGCTGAGGACTTTTTATCAGCCAGGAAACCTGTACAGAGAGGCTATCGCATAACAGAAAAGGTGGTTCCAACTCCTGTAGCAGCTCCTATGGTAAGACCCCCTGTTGTTGTTTCATCTGGGTCCGGGACTGGTAAATTTAAGGGGGATGGTTGGGATACCTTGCCTAGAAGTCCTGACCCATCTATTGAATGTCATTACTGCCATGGACTTGGTCATATTGCACTGTATTGTCCAAAAAGAAACCAGCATACTTGGCATCTATGAATTTGGGGAAGTTGTTCATTAAGACTTTGCTTAATGGGAGACCTGTGGAGGGTTTAGTGGATTCCAGAAGTCATCAAAGTTTAATAAGGGCTGATCTATTGACTGCTACTTCTTCTCACACCACCTCCATAGGTGTTATTTGCATACATGGGGATGTTCATCAGTATCCCACTGCAACAGCCCAAATTAGCCTGAATGGACAAGCATGTACCATGACTTTGGGACTTGTACCAACCTTACCTGTGCCCCTTTTTATTGGACAGGACTTCCCTACTTTTCATACCCTGCTAACGTCTTGTGATGGACAATTATCAGCTGTTGCCACTAGAGCCCAACTAAAACACCTACAGGATGATCCTGTCTTTGCCTTTGAGGACTCTCTTTTTGAAGAACCCCGGGGCCCCAGAAAGACTAATGCAGAGAGAAAGAAGACCCAGAATGAATGGAAACGCAAACATGTTGGGGACTCAATATTTAATGCTTCAATATAATATAGTGAACATTAAAACAGAACAAATGAATGATTTAACCATTAAACCATTTTCCTCACAGGTAAATAAAGACACAACCATAGGATCCTCCCAGGTTGTATAAAAAAGGGTATCCTGTATAGGGTATGCACACATCCTGTTTCCCAAGAAAAACTAGAGCAGTTATTAGTCCCTCTTAAATACAGACAAGGCTTACTGTTTCTAGCTCACAATTTGCCGTGCGCTGGGCACGCAGGGTGGGACCATACAGCTGCTAGACTGTTACAATGTTTTTATTGGCCTGGCATTCAGGATGATGTGGCAGAGTATTGTAGAAGTTATGCTACGTGCCAGCAGATTGGGCAAACAAGGAAAGAAAGGGTACCCCTGATACCATAACCCTTAGTTACCCAAACTTTTGAGCAGTTAGCAATGGATGTAATAGGCCCCCTAGAAAAAGTAGCAAAGAGAACAAGTTTGTCCTTGTCCTCTGTGATTATGCTACCAGGTATCTGGAGGCCTTCCTGCTAAGAACAGTTACAGCTCCAAAGATAGCTGAAAAGGTTTTAGAATTCTGTAGCAGGATGGGTTTTCCAAAAGAAATCCTTACGGATTGGGGTACAAATTTTAGTGCAACCCTCCTGACAGAGCTCTATAAATCTCTAGGAATCACAGCCATAAGAACAACACCTTATCATTCACAAACAGATGGTTTAGTCGAAAGATTCAACCAAACCTTAAAAAGAATGATCAGGAAGTTTGTGGATGAGGAAGGCAAATATTGGGACCACTACTTACCTCGGTTCCTATTTGCTTGTCGGGAGGTTCCTCAGGCGTTCACTGGATTTTCACCCTTTACTTTATTGTATGGGCAGAATCCACGGGGACTGCTTGACATTGTCAAAGATGCCTGGAAAGGGGACATCACGGTGAAGTACACAAATATTTTTGATTATTTGGTTGGTTTACGACAATGATTATTATCATATGTGTAGAAAGCACATGAAAGGGGTTTAGTAGCTCAGGATAGACAGAAATCCCATCATGATGCTAGGGGATAGGGTCCTATTGCTGTTCCCCTCCTCTGTGAATAAGCTCCTAATGAAGTGGCAGGGGCCCTATACCATTATAGAGTGAACTGGGCCTGTCACTTATAAAATTGAGATGCCCGAGAAAAGAACAGGTAAATCCATCTACCATGCCAATCTTTTAAAAAAGTGGCATGAGCGACCTGATATCAACCCTGGTCTGTATGTATTCCCACCAACATCTGAAACTCAGCTGGGTATGGCATATAAACAGCTAGAAATATCAGAAACCATAGCAGACATTAAAATCAACCCTGATCTTAAATAATGACCTGGCTCAATTATTATACAGATTTTGCCTTATTTTTACGACCATCCCTGGCAAAGCATCTGGTGTAGTTCATGTTATCAAGACAGAATCAGAGCCAATATGCCAGAAAGCTTACAGACTTCCTGAAAAGCTTCGAAATGAACTTATTCAGGAAATAAAGAAACTGAAAACCCTGAAGATCATTGAACCATCCAGCAGCCCTTGCTCATCCCTCTTGGTGATAGTCCCCAAAAAAGAGGGTGGGATCCGATTGTGTTTAGATTTCCGAAAACTTAACCAGGTACCACAGTTTGACAGCTGTCCCATCCCCAGGGTGGATGATATTATTGACCATATAGGACAAGCAAAATACATCACCACCCTTGATTTAACGAAGGGCTATTGACAGTTTCCCTTAGATGAGCAATCCAAAGAGAAAACTGCCTTTAGTACCCCACATGGTCTATACCAGTTCATGTACATGCCATTTGGATTACATGGTGATCCTGCAACGTTTCAAAGGTACATGGACCAGTTACTAGACATACACTCACCTTACTGTTCTGCTTACCTAGACGATGTAGTCATTTGCAGTCCAGACTGGATGTCTTATCTTCTACATTTGTCTAAGGTATTGCAGACTATTGAATCAGCAGGTTTAACTATAAACCCATCCAAATGTACCATGGTTATGCAAGAGACCAAGTATCTTGGATTTATATTGGGTAATTTGGTAGTACGCCCTGAAATAGCCAAGGTTGAAGCTGTAGCTCAGTGTCCTATCCCAGAAACTAAAAAACAGGTTAGGTAATTTTTGGGTCTTGTCAGATACTACCGACGTTTTGTCCTGGACTTTGCTACTGTAGCAGCACCCCTAACTGACCTTACCTGGAAAAAAATACCTAATAAGGTTCCCTGGTCCCCTATTTGTGATCAGGCATTCAGAACAATAAATACTATTTTGTGTGCAGCACCTGTACTACAGTCTCCCAATTTCAGATGTCCCTTTGAGGTTGCAATGGACACATCTGATACTGGGCTAGGGGCAGTTCTTAGTCAGACAATCAACAGAGAAGAACATCCCATACTGTACATAAGCCGGAAATTGTTTCCCCGAGAACAGAAATACACCACGATTGAGAAGGAATGTTTGGCCATTAAGTGAGCCATAGAGGCCCTCAAATTCTATCTATGGGGAACCCGATTTACACTAATGACAGATCACAACCCCTTGTGCTGGCTTAACCAAATGAAAGGTGAGAACGCTCGTATCCTCCATTGGTATCTGGCTCTGCAACCCTATAGTTTAGACATCAAACATAGGCCTGGTAGCAAACATAAAAATGCAGATTTCTTATCCAGATATGGTGCATGCTCTGACTTGAATTCAAAAGTGACAAAAGAAACAATATATTATTTGATACCCCAGGGCAAATTAATGTATTGTGTTGTAGTATGCTATTTTGAATAGTGTATTATATGTTTTTGATTATAATAGGGTGCCCTGGGGTGGGACGTCTGTGACGGTGGGTGGAAGTCCCATCCCATTCCCTTGGGATCTTATCTGAGGGAATGTGATAACAAACCAGCAAAAGGTGCTGGTTTGTACATGAATAGGGGGAAATGTGATAGAAGGAGCCCCCCTCCCCCGAAATGTGCCACCACTTTATGGTTTCAACACGGACATTGCCTCTTTCCTATTTTTCTACTTATTAAGTCTGTTGCGCAACAGCATCTAACACTTCCCACTTGCTGTGTATTTCTGTCTAATTCCTTGTCTACATTATGTGTTGTTGCTATGGTGGAATGGCCACCCACTGTAGCTTCCATTATTGTTACACTCAAGTTGTTTGCCTTTTCTTGTACTCTTGTTGCTGAACTAACTTGTTTCTTCTGGCTCTGTCCCCATGATGAATCCTAGTGGCATTTGTATTTTGAAAAAGACAAGCAAAATACTTGTGCACAGACAAAAGGGTTAGCACTTTAGTAATAAAGTGCCTGTAAAAATGAAAGGTTCTCTACATAATGAAATATAATGCTAAACTAATATTTTTCTATGAATACATGGGCAGATAGTAGCAATAGCTAAATAAAATACAAAAAAGACAGAGAGAAGGTACTTAACGCTGCATTGTGGTGTCCAGGTGAGCTCCTTGCAGGTTGCTGTGCAAAGCTCACTATTCCAATCAGTGTTGCTCTCATTGCTAGGTGCAGTCTCCTATAGGGAATTAGCAGCACCCAGGCTGCTCCTTTTATCTGAGTGATGGATGTCCATCAATGTCAAAAGGAGTGGAGTTTGGCTTTGATGTAGCCCAATTTTGTATAATCATAAAAGTATGAGCTTAGGAATGTCCCTTGCTTGATTATGCGTCACTATGACTGGTATATTTAGCCTGTATTATGTAAACCACATATTCACTTTTTTAGAAAATGTTTTATAGGGGGGATTTGTAAAATTTTTGTTTAATAAGGGAGTGGAGTTACTAGTCAAGGGAGGAGCTACATCCTTTAAAAGAAACTGTTTTGCAATGTTCTGGCGGATGTAGTTAGGGAGAGGTCCTGTGTGGATCTCCTAAGCTGATCTCTGGTCTGAAGGAGAGCACAGAGCATTTTTTCTGCCTAGCCTTTTGGTAATAAAGTTGTGCCTTTCTCCTTCTGTTATTTTATTTCTTGTTGATTTATTCTTTTTGTTTAAAGTTTGAAGTACGCTGATGTAAGCCTGAATTTAAGTTTTTTTTCTCCAGTAATTATTTTCTTTATGTTTTTGTTTGTTTTAATAAAAATGTTACCTGATTTGTACTTTATTACTGACTCCCATTAACTGATTTTACCTAACCACGACATATTGGTACCAGGAGTGGGGTAAGTTGATGTTCCACAGGTGCTGGGTGGACATCAGCATATGATGCTGCACTTAAGTATCCAGATCTGAAATATGCTAGAAGGGGTAGGGACAAGCCTCATTTAATTATACATCTTGGGACAAACGACCTGGCTGACAAGACAGTGGATATAGTCCAGAGGAGGTTTGAGGAACTAGCACAATTATGTGAGGGGGCAGGAAGATCAGTAACTTTTTCCGAGATACTTCCGGTGCCAAAGGCAAGCACAACAAGAAAGCTGAGAATAGAGGAATTTAACAGATGGCTAAGAACCTGGTGTTGTGCTAAAGGGTATGGGCTGTTGGGGGTGGGGAGGGACCTGGGAGGACAGTAGTCTCTATGCCAAGGACAGACTACACTTGCGTGAGGAAGGAAAGAAAGTGTTGAAGCAGAGGATGGAAGAATATATGAGAAGTTGGGAGTTTAAACTAGGAGTGGGGGTGGCAGTTGGGAAGAGATATGCAGAGACCACAGGTTGGGAAATCATATGAGCTTACCCCCATAACAGTGACAAAGGACAAATGGCAAGTACTATTGGTGATGCTAGGAAAGGAGGGCAGGATGGGAGGAGGGAAAGGGTGGAAGGTGGTTACCCTTAATGCTAGGAGCCTTGGGAGGAAAACTGCAGAGTTGCAGGTTCTCATGGCAGAGGGAGAGGTGGACATTGCAGCCATCATGGAAACATGGGCCACCCAATATAATGACTGGGACCTGTCTGTACCAGGGTACAGGTTATTTCGTAGGGACAGGGTGACTGGGAAAGGAGGGGGGGTGGCACTATATGTGAAGGAAGGACTGAAGTGTGTAAGGGAGGAAGGGGAGGAGGGTAGTACAGAGTCACTTTGGGTGCAAATCCAGGATTCCAAGAATAGGAGTCTTAGAATGGGAGTGGTGTACAGGCCACCATCTCAGATGGAGGAGTTAGACAGGGAACTAGCGGGACAGATCAGGAGGACCTGCGAGAAGGGTAGTGTGGTGATTGTGGGGGACTTCAACATGCCAGGAGTGGACTGGAGCACCCCAACAACCAGGAACAGAAGGAGCAGGTACTGCTGGATGCCTTCCAGGACAGCTTCCTGCTGCAAATGGTCAGTGAACCAACCAGGTTAGGGAACACCTTGACCTGTGCTGGCAAATGGGGACTTTGTGAGAGAACTTACAGTGGAGGAACCACTGTCAGGGAGTGACCACCACTCAGTATGGCTCACATTGGATATGGGCAAGGAAGGGTGGAATCTGGCACAAGAGTGCTGGACTTCAGGAGGGCTGACTTTGGGAGGATGGAAGTGGTAAAAGGGTACCTGGCCAGAATTCAATCTAGTATGGATACTAACCAGAGATGGGAGCTCATAAAGTTGGGGATAGTGGAGGCAACCAAAACCTGCTGCAAAGCCCAGAGCAAGAAGGCTAGGGCTAAGAAACCGAGCTGGTTGAGCAAGGAGGTCATGGAAAGGTAAGGAGGAAAAGAGCTGCCTTTAGGAAATACAAGAAAACAGGGAGGGGAGAACAGAGAGTACTTGACAGAATCGAAGGAGGTGACAAGGGCACTAAGGAGCCAAAGCATCCACGGAACTCAGGCTGGCACAAGGCATTAAGAAGGGAGAAGGACTTCTTTAAGTACATCAGGGAGAAAAGGGCTGTAAGGACCACATAGTAAGGATTAGGAAGGAGGGGGTTGGGTGGAAGCAGGAGTGCGATAAGGCGGAAGCACTAAATGAGTACTTCTGCTCAGTATTTACTAAAGAGAGAGGGGTGACACCCAAGATGGGAGAAATGGCAGATGCAGGGGGGGAAGTGGTGACAGATGGGGAAATCATGGAGGGCAGAGTTCGAGAGGGTTTGAAGGCACTGAGGGTGGACAAGGCACCAGGCCCAGATGGCATCCACCCCAGGCTACTGAAGGAGCTGGCAGAGGTCCTTGCAGGACCTTTGGCAGACCTATTTAATGCCTCACTACATTCGGGGTGTGTACCTCAGGACTGGAGGATGGCTCATGTGGTGCCCCTCCACAAGAGTGGCCCCAAGGATGAACCGGGAAACTACAGACCAGTGAGCCTCACATCCATCGTGGGTAAGCTAATGGAGACTATCCTGAAGGAGAGGCTGGTGGCCCTCCTAGAGGCCAAGGACTACAGGACAGCAGACAGCATGGCTTCATACGTGGCCGATCCTGCCAAACCAACCTGGTCGGGTTCTATGACTGGGTAACTAGGCAACTGGACAGGGGACATGCAGTGGATGTCCTGTATCTGGACTTCAGTAAGGCATTCGACTCAGTGCCACATGGAAGGCTGGGAAGGAAGTTAGTAGGCACAGGGCAGGTGCAATGCTGGTGAGATGGGTAGGAAACTGGCTGCAGGGAAGGCAACAGAGGGTGGTGGTGGGTGGGGAGCTCTCACACCCAAGGGCAGTGACGAGCGGTGTCCCACAGGGCTCGGTGTTGGGACCAGTGTTGTTTGGGATATTCATTGCAGACATATCATGGGACATCAAGAGCAAGATCAGTCTGTTTGCTGATGATACCAAGGTTGGCACGGTGGTGGATGACCTAGGGGGATGGCAGGGGTTGCAGGATGATCTGGCAAAGCTTGAAACCTGGTCAGACACCTGGCAACTGGGCTTTAATGCCAAAAAGTGCAAGGTGATGCATTTTGGGATGAAGAACCCAGGAGGACTTACCAGCTAGGGGAGTGCAGCTAGCCCAGACAGAGGAGGAGAAGGATCTGGGTGTGCTCATCACAGGGTCAATGAACAACTCGGCACAGTGTGGGAAGGCAGCTGCAAGGCCAACAAAATGCTGGGTTGTATTGCAAGGGTATATCCTCGAGGAGGAGGAGGTGATTCTGCCACTGTATAGGTCATTAGTTAGACCACACCTGGAGTACTGCGTGCAGTTCTGGCGTCCGTATCTGAAGAGGACATTAAGTTACTGGAGGAGTGCAGGCGCGGGTGACAAAAGATGATCAAGGGTCTGGGGACTTATCATATGAGAGGAGGTTGAAGGAGTTGAACATGTACTCACTGGAGGAGAGGAGAGACAGGGGACATGATTGAAACCTTTAAATACATGAAAGGAATAAACAAGACAGGTACAGAGGGCTGTTCAAAGTAAGGGAGGGAGGGCCACCAGGGCCATGATATGAGACTGGAGCGAGGAAGGTTCAGGAGGGAGATGAGGAGACACTTTTTTACAGAGAGGGTGGTGGCTGGGTGGAATGCGTTACCTGCAGAAGTGGTATGCAGTAGAACAGTGGACTGCTTCAAACGAGGATGGGACAGGACAAGGGGGAGGGTTAATGAAGGGGAAGGGTGGAAGGGAGGGGCAGCTGCAGAATAAGGGGTGCTAGCTGCACATTCGAGCAGACTTGATAGACCTCTAGGCCTTTATCTGCTGGAAAATTTCGTATGTTCGTATGTTCGTAGATCATAAGGGAAGTTCAGTAGGTACATGGCTCACAAGCTAGAAGAGACAACTACTGTCTCAGGGGTTTTGACCAGGACCCAAGTAGCTGTTAGCGGTGAGTCACTCCTTGTTGGATTACCTCCAACTACACGACCCAAGGTAAAGTCAGATACTCCCATTGAGATGACAGAAGCCCAACCAGAGCCCAGGATGGAGGAACCCAAGGTAGACCCGAGTGCCACACCTCCTGAAGGCCTCAAAGACCTCCTAAGATGGCTGGCAATTAAACAAATGGATCTTGACCACCAGAGGGAATGAGATCTACAAGACAGAGAGCAAGAGAGAAGGAGACAGGACCAAAGATAGGCGGACACAATGCGTGCCCTACAGGTCCCAGGGGCAAATCAGGACGCTGCCCAAAATAATCTAAGGGACATAAAATTGACAAAGATGACTCCAGCAGATGATGTGGAAGCTTATTTGCAACCTTTGAGAGGGTGGCACAAGCCTGCAACTGGCTCCCGGATCAGAGGGTTGTGAGACTGGCACCATATTTGACTGGAAGGTGCAGCCGGACTATGCTAGTATGGATAGCCAGACATCTACTGACTATGCAGCGTCAAGAAAGAGATACTCAAAAGGTATGATATAAACACTGAAACATACCGACAAAGATTTAGGTCCCTCACACACATAGCTCATGTGCCACCTAGGGAAATCTACACGTGATTAAATGACTTGTGTATGAAATGGCTCCAACCGGAGGGTAAGACTGTTAAGGTTATTATTGAACAGTTTGTATTGGAACAGTTTGTGCAAATCATGCCCACAGAAGTGCAATTATGGATTAGAGAACACCATCCAGAAAATGCCGAAACTGCTATTACCCTTGTTGACGACTTTTTATCAGCCATGAAACCTGTACAGAGAGGCAATCGCAGGACAGAAAAGGTGGTTCCAACTCCTGTAGCAGCTCCTATGGTAAGACCCCCTGTTGTTGTTTCATCTGGGTCCGGGACTGGTAAATTTAAGGGGGATGGTTGGGATACCTTGCCTAGAAGTCCTGACTCATCTATTGAATGTCATTACTGCCATGGACTTGGTCATATTGCACGGTATTGTCCCAAAAAGAAATCAGCATACTTGGCATCTATGAATTTGAGGAAGTTTTTCATTAAGACTTTGCTTAATGGGAGACCTGTGGAGGGTTTAGTGGATTCCAGAAGCCGTCAAAGTTTAATAAGGGCTGATCTATTGACTGCTACTTCTTCTCACACCACCTCCATAGGTGTTATTTGCATACATGGGGATGTTCATCAGTATCCCACTGCAACAGCCCAAATTAGCCTGAATGGACAAGCATGTACCATGACTTTGGGACTTGTACCAACCTTACCTGTGCCCCTTATTATTGGACAGGACTTCCCTACTTTTAATACTTTGCTAATGTCTTGTGATGGACAATTATCAGCTGTTGCCACTAGAGCCCAACTAAAACACCTACAGGATGATCCTGTCTTTGCCTTTGAGGACTCTCTTTTTGAAGAACCCCGGGGCCCCAGAAAGACTAAGGCAGAGAGAAAGAAGACCCAGAATGAATGGAAACGCAAACATGTTGGGGCTCAAGATTCAATGCCTCAATATAATATAGTGGACATTAAAACAGAACAAATTAATGATTTAACCATTAAACCATTTTTCTCACAGGTAAATAAAGACACAACCATAGGATCCCCCCAGGTTGTACAAAAAAAGGGTATCCTGTATAGGGTATGCACACATCGTGTTTCCCAAGAAAAACTAGAGCAGTTATTATTCCCTCTTAAATATAGACAAGACTTACTGTTTCTAGCTCACAATTTGCCGTGCGCTGGGCAAGCAGGGAGGGACAGTACAGCTGCTAGACTATTGCAATGTTTTTATTGGCCTGGCATTCAGGATGATGTGGCAGAGTATTGTAGAAGTTGTGCTACATGCCAGCAGATTGGGCAAACAAGGAAAGAAAGGGTACCCCTGATACCATTACCTTTAGTTACCCAACCTTTTGAGTGGTTAGCAATGGATGTAATTGGCCCCCATAGAAAAAAGTAGCAAAGGGAACAAGTTTGTCCTTGTCCTCTGTGATTATGCTACCAGGTATCCGGAGGCCTTCCATGAAGAACAGTTACAGCTCCAAAGATAGCTGAAAAGGTTTTAGAATTCTGTAGCAGGATGGGTTTCCAAAAGAAATCCTACGGTTGGGGTACAAATTTTAGTGCAACCCTCTGACAGAGCTCTATAAATCTCTAGGAATCACAGCCATAAGAACAACACCTTATCATCCACAAACAGATGGTTTAGTTGAAAGATTCAACCAAACCTTAAAAAGAATGATCTGGAAGTTTGTGGATGAGGAAGGCAAATATTGGGACCACTACTTACCCCTGTTCCTATTTGCTTACCGGGAGGTTCCTCAGGCGTTCACTGGATTTTCACCCTTTACTTTAGTGTATGGTCAGAATCCACGGGGTCGCTTGATGTTGTCAAAGAAGCCTGGGAAGGGGTCATCACGGTGAAGTACACAAATATTTTAGATTATTTGGTTGGTTTACGACAATGATTATTATCATATGTGCAGAAAGCACATGAAAGGGGTTTAGTAGCTCAGGATAGACAGAAATCCCATCATGATGCTAAAGTGCAGGAAAAGGTATTTCAGCTAGGGGATAGGGTCCTATTGCTGCTTCCCTCCACTGAGAATAAGCTTCTAATGAAGTGGCAGGGACCCTATACCATTATAGAGTGAACTGGGCCTGTCACTTATAAAATTGAGACACCCGAGAAAAGAGCAGGTAAATCCATCTACCATGCCAATCTTTTAAAAAAGTGGCATGACTGACCTGATACCAACCCTGGTCTGTATGTATTCCCACCAACGTCTGAACCTGAGCTGGATCTGGCATATAGACAGCTAGAAACACCAGAAACCATTGCAGACATTAAAATCAACCCTGATCTTAAATAACGACCTGGCTCAATTATTATACAGATTTTACCCTATTTTTATGACTATCCCTGGCAAAGCATCTGGTGTAGTTCATGTTATCAAGACAGAATCAGAGCCAATATGCCAGAAAGCTTACAGACATCCTGAAAAGCTCTGAAATGAACTTATTCAGGAAATGGAGAAACTGAAAACCCTGAAGATCATTGAACCATCCAGCAGTGCTTGGTCATCCCACATGGTGATAGTTCCCAAAAAAGAGAGAGGGATCTGATTGTGTTTAGATTTCCGAAAACTTAACCAGCTTTCACAGTTTGACAGCTATCCCATCCCCAGGGTGGATGATATTATTGACCATATAGGACAAGTAAAATACATCACCACCCTTGATTTAATGAAGGGCTATTCGCAGATTCCCTTAGATGAGCAATTCAAAGAGAAAAGTGCCTTTAGTACCCCACATGGTCTATACCAGTTCATGTACATGCCATTTGGATTACATGGTGATCCTGCAACGTTTCAAAGGTACATGGACCAGTTACTAGACATACACTCACCTTACTGTTCTGCTTACCTAGACGATGTAGTCATTTGCAGTCCAGACTGGATATCTCATTACCTACATTTGTCTAAGGTATTGCAGACTATTGAATCAGCAGGTTTAACTATAAACCCATCCAAATGTACCATGGCTATGCAAGAAACCAAATATCTTGGATTTATATTGGGTAATTTGGAAATACACCCTGAAATAACCAAGGTTGAAGCTGTAGCTCAGTGTCCTATCCCAGAAACTAAAAAAACAGGTTAGGTCATTTTTGGGTCTTGTCGGATACAACCGACATTTTATCCTGGACTTTGCTACTATAGCAGCACCCCTAACTGACCCTACCTGGAAAAGAACACCTAATAAGGTTCCCTGGTCCCCTATTTGTGATCAGGCATTCAGAACAATTAAGGGCTATTTTGTATGCAGCACCTGTACTACAGTCTCCCGATTTCAGATGTCCCTTTGAGGTTCCAACGGACACATCTGATACTGGGCTAGGGGCAGTTCTTAGTCAGACAATCAATGGAGAAGAGCATCCCATACTGTACATAAGCTGGAAATTGTTTCCCCGAGAACAGAAATACACCACGATTGAGAAGGAATGTTTGGCCATTAAGTGGGGCCATACAGGCCCTCAAATTCTATCAATGGGGAACCCGATTTACACTAATTATGGATCACAATCCCTTGTGCTGGCTTAACCAAATGAATGATAAGAACGTGCGTATCCTCCGTTGGTATCTAACTCTGCAACCCTATAGTTTAGACATCAAACACAGGCCTGGTAGCAAACATAAAAATGCAGATTTTTTATCCAGATATGGTGCATGCTCTGACTTGAATTCAAAAGTGACAAAAGAAAGTATATTATTTGATACCCCAGGGCAAATTAATGTATTGTGTTGTAGATTGCAATTTTGAATAGTGTATTATATGTTTTTGATTATAATAGGGTGTCCTGGGGTGGGACTTCTGTGAGAGTAGGTGGAAGTCCCACCCCAGGGCACCCTATTATAATCAAAAACATATAATACACTATTCAAAATAGCATACTAGCTAAAAGTGCTGGTTCATACATGAATAGGGGGAAATGTGATAGAAGGAGCCCGCCCCCAAAATGTGCCACCTGCCACCACTTTAGGGTATTAACATGGACATTGCCTCTTTCCTATTTTTCTACTTAAGTCTGTTGTGTAACAGCATCTAATATTTCTCACTTGCTGTGTATTTCTGTCTAATACCTTATCTACAGTATGTGTTGTTGCTATGGTGGAATGGCCACCCACTGTAGCTTCATTATTGTTACACTCAAGTTGTTTGTCTTTCCAAGTACACTTATTGCTGAACTAACTTGTTTCTTCTGGCTCTGTCCCCATGATGAATCCTAGTGGCACTTGTATTTTAAAAAAGGCAAGCAAAATACCTGTGCACAAACAAAAAGGGTTAGCACTTTAGTAATAAAGTGCCTGTAAAAATGAAAGGTTCTCTACATAATGAAATATAACGCTAAACTAATATTTCTGCTATGAATACATGGGCAGACAGTAGCAATAGCTAAATAAAATACAAAAAAGGCAGAGAGAAGGTACTTAATGCTGTATTGTGGTGTCCAGGTGAGCTCCTTGCAGGTTGCTGTGCAAAGCACACTATTCTAATCAGTGTTGCTCTCATTGCTAGGTGCAGTCTCCTATAGGGAATTAGCAGCACCCAGGCTGCTCCTTTTATCTGGGTGATGGATGTCCATCAATGTCAAAAGGGGTGGATTTTGGCTTTAATGTAGCCCATTTTTGTATAATCATAAAAGTATGATCTTAGGAATGTCCCTTGCTTGATTATGCGTCACTATGACTGGTATATTTAGCCTGTATTATGTAAACCACATATTTACTTTTTTAGAAAATGTTTTATAGAGGGGATTTGTTATATTTTTGTTTAATAAGGGAGTGGAGTTACTAGTCATGGGAGGAGCTACATCCTTTAAAAGAAACTGTTTTTCAATGTTCTGGCAGATGTAGTTAGGGAGAGGTCCTGTGTGGATCTCCCAGGCTGATGTCTGATCTGAAGGAGAGCACAGAGCATTTTTCCTGCCTAGCCTTTTGGCAGTAAAGTTATGCCTTTCTCCTTCTGTTATTTTATTTCTTGTTGATTTATTATTTTTGATTACAGTTCGAAGAACGCTGATGTAAGCCTGAAGTTAAGTTTCTTTTCCTCTCCAGTACTTATTTACTTTATGTTTTGTTTGTTTTAATAAAAATGTTACCTGATTTGTATCTTTATTACTGACTCCTGTAATCTGATTTTACCTACCCATGACATTGTAGTTTAGGATTGTTCCAAAGAGGCCAGCTTGAAAAGAGGGCCTGCCACTGTGAAGAAGTCAGTAGTCACCCCCTCCAAATTCCCGAAATATATTAATGTAAAGGATAATCTAAGCAGGCAGTGGAAGTGTTCCATAAAACAAATTCGGGTGCTGCTCCAAGGAATAACTGCTTCTTCAGAGCAAGTCATCAGGAGGAATCTTGGCATTGTTCAGCAAATAGTCACATTCAGACCTGCCTGAGGCCCAAGGCTAAACAGTACCCCCTAAACCAGGGCACCCGGAGTTCTCCCTTATTCAAAGAGGCCATCAGTCAGGTCAGAGAGATGTTTTGCTGCATTGTTAACTCTACTGCTACAAAATGCATAAATGATGCACAAAATACAATGAACAACACTAGTATTTTATGGGCCCCATGTCCCTAGACACCTCTGTCTCCAAGATGTTGTTTTCAACACCTAAGGGGTGCATTCTGGATAACAGTAGTATATATAATTACTGAAAAATGTGTACTAGTTCCGTTTATTTATACATATGCTTAATAGGGTAATCTCATAAGATGTAACATTTCTTTTTCAAGAAGTCCCCAGATCACAACAGCCAGTATGCTTATCAATTATTCAAAAGTGTGTATGATATACAGAATGATTAGGCAAACGTGGCACAAAAATATTAAAATTAGAAAAGAGCAAACTAGCAGTGCATTGAGACACTCAGAAGTACAGGTAGAATTTGGTCAAATGCACAGAAAGTTTTTTTTTTAATACTGGCTTGTGTGAAAGAATTAAATGCTCTCAGGGAGCTTATTTCAGTTATGCAGTATGGTAAAAGAGAAAGCATTTCCATCATCATGTCTTGACCCACTCCACTACCATCAAGATCAGATTAAGTGGTAGATGGGCCACAGATGGATGTATGAAGAGGTGAAGATGGAATGGGGGACATCAGGGAGAATGAGAACGTTTGGGGATGATGAAGCATGATTGAAGGAGATGGAAAAAGGGCTAGGTTGGTTGTATTGAGGGGGTAGGTGTGAAAAAGAAATGTTAGAAAGGTAGGCATGAATGTGAAAACATGAAGGTGTGAGAAGGAGATGGAGATGAGTTTGGTTCAATTCCTGTACCATAGACTTGGGCTAGTCCCAGCACATACACTGTAGTGCTGCACTAGAAGGTGGTGCTCTGACGGAGGTGCCGTTCTTTGGATGAAATGCTAGAATTAGATCCCTTCCAGTTTCTGATGGCTGCCCATGTACAAAGCAATGAATGAATGAATTGATAATTGATTTATTGATTGATTGATGATTAATTGCCTGATGATGATTGACTGATCTGATAAACCAGGAAGACGGACTGGGTCTTAAGCCCCCCTTTCCATCCACGCCTGGCAAGCATAAACAATATCAATCAATCAGTCAATCAATCAATCAAAATCTTTATTTAATCAGGCGAACATCATTGAGCATAGCTCATTTACAAGATGGACCTGAGTGGTCAAGAAGTGCAAGTGTTTTTACATTGACAAGGGTAGCATAAACAGTAATACAATGACAGGGGTAACATAAACAGTAATACAATGACATAAGTGCTAATATATAACAATATACATATGTGCACGGCACATTAAAACTTTTAATCTGCGAGACAGAAGGCAATGGGCACATCAGGAGTAATATGTAGATTATAGGACCTAGCAGGCATTTTGAGGGTGAATCTTGGGACTGGAAACGGGAGTTTTATCAGCATATAGGAACAGGAAAAGGGGAGGTAGGGCCCGGGTTTAGGCCTTGTGGAAGCAGTTGCAGAGTTCTGGGAATAGGGTGGTGAATAATCTTTTGAAGGATATTAAGGGTAGGAGGTTATTTAGCTTCATGGTTTTGGGTGAATTCAAACAATTGCTAGTGAGTAGCTGATAGCAGCCCTCCCAAACTGGGTGCAGGCATTGGGGACCTTAAGAATGATAATTTTGCTGATCCTTAGGTTGTATGGCCTAGAAGTAATTTGAGTAAAACAGTCTGAGATATAGGTAGGTAGCTTGCCTGATAAGGCTTTGAATATCCAAATTGCAGCATTCCTATTTCTTCTGTGTTGTAATGATGTCCAGTTAACTGCCTTATAAAGGGAGCAATGATGGGTGCTGAAGGGAAGGTCAGTAATGAATCTGATGGACCTGTGGTATAGGGTGTCCAGTTTATTTAAGAGGAGGCGTGAACAATGTCCATACAGAAAGTCAGCATAGTCAATGAGGGATAGGAATGAAGCCTGGATTAATCTTTTTTTGGAGTCTCTGTTGAGGTAGTGCTTTATTCTAAAAAATAAACCAAGTCTTTGTCTCAGTTTCTTTAGTAGCTCCTCAATATGGACAGAATAGTCAAGCTTGTTATCAATCCAGACTCCAAGGTATTTGAAGTTATCAACGAATTCCAGCTTCTCTCCAAGTAAGGTGGTTAGTTGTAGGGTGGTAGATGGTGGGGTAGTGGCACAGCAACTCTTTGAGGTAAAGAACATAGCTTTTGTTTTTTTTGCATTTAGAAGTAGTTATATGCAATATGCAATATAATAAATCAGAAACAGATAAGTACAGTTCTTTTCAGAGTTACCTTGTTACAAAAACAACTAAAATGTATCTTAGCATTAAAAGTGTGAGAATCTCAGGTCATCCGATTATCAAAATCAAATTTGTTCAACAATGAGGAGCCTATACTGTAACCGCACAGGAAGGTTTCCCAAAGTTGGTTTTCAATTGGATTATATTCAAATGAGCCAGAGAAGAAGATCTGGCACTGAGAGAGGTACGCCTGACTCCTAGTAACATACACAAGGTCAACTGGAAATTAAGAAATAAGAGCACGACAGAGACATTTTTGCTGCTGTAGTTCATGCATTCCAACGAAGGAAGAAAGCCCATAGTACTGTTAAATAAATAAGTGCAAATGATCTATAAAAGATATGAACCTACAAATTTAGAAAAGAAAGAAGGTAGCCCATTGGCCCATCACGTACTCCCCCCCCAACACAGTGAGTGCACCCACCCATACAAAGCCCCCATCACATTCTGTGCCTGCTTCTGTGTCCTACCTCCAAACTCCTTTCCAGAGGGTGATATGTACTAGTGCTTTCTACTCATTTAAATAAATAATTTTCACCACATTTACTATTTTGCATCACCACACATGACTGGGCCTGAAGCACTTTCTACCATATATACCGTACAGTACCTTGACAGATGTGTATTCAGTTACTTACTGATCGTGTTTCCTCTGTACTGAATATGGGTGTCTGTACTTCTATTTTATGCCTCATTCTGTGTCTGTAATATTACCTATTGCTTACTGTTTAATTTCTTTATTGCATTACTGCAATATTATCCTCATTTGCATTACCGTATTGTATCCTACTGTATACAGTATGTACCCCCCCCCCCCCGGTCACATTGGAACATGAGATTCGGCTCAGTGTGTTTTTTCTGGTCAGAATTTCTAAATAACTAAATATCTTATCACCCCTTACTGTACAGTGTTCTTCTTCATCCATCTTTTAAAAGAGATAGGGGGGTTAGTCCTGGCATCTGGGCCAACATTTCCTCTCTCAGTAATACCATTTTTAATATATTATGACTATGAGTATGCAGTAGGAGAGCCCCTCTGCTGCTGCATATGTACTGCAAACAGTCCCTGCATTACCAGTTTCAAATGCATTGCTTTGTAAAATACTCTGGGATACCATGTACATGGAACGCGCCATATATACAGTAGTAACACCAATTTCTGTCCTGTGCCAAGTGACATTTCCCCACTTTCACGTCTGGCTTCTTTCACTTTATAAAACTCAGCATTCTGTCTGCTGTGTTTAACTGCATTACTACACCATCTGATTGCACGGGGCATGTTCGGATCATTTATCACTGCTATTTAGATTCCAGTTGTGTTATGACTGTTCCAAGGTTTATGATGTTCTGTACCGGGTACAATTGCTTTGCAGAGTTGGTGTACCTGAGGCATCATGAGTTCAAAACTCAGCTGAGGTTATTATATAACAGACAGTTGCATCACCACCATGCAATCACACTTCAGCTGATGCATGACAAAGCAAATATAATGAATTAACATAGAGATGTGCTGGAGTTCTTGGGACTTTCCAGGATGGAACATACAGAATAACTGCAGAAAGAGAGAGAGGTTTGCATCCCATACATTAATACTAGGAAAACACCATCCCATCTTGTGACAGTAGAATTTCAGTCAAGGTTGTTTCCTTTTTAGCCTGGTGCCTCACGTGAGGTAAACCATTACTGCCAGTCCTCCCCCCCCAACCCGACAAACCTCCCTTACTTATACCCATGTTTTTCCGTGGCTTAGACTCTGTGGTACTGCCTTCAGGGGGCTGTGATGAACCTGGCTAATCATAACACAGACTCCTACTAGCTATGGTAGGGGAGCCACATATTTAACATACTGGTAGAGTTCTGATCTTTCATACTTTTTAGCACTGCAGGCAGGGACTGAAGCTAGCCCTGGTAAGTTTAAAATTGAAAATATATTTGATGTGTAATGTAGTGACTACCCTGCAGATGGCAGTAGTGAGTATTGGTTTGTTTGGCATTGATACGTATAGTCCCATTGCGTACTCCCCCGCAACACAGTGAGTGCACCCACCCATACGAAGTCCCCCATCACATTCTGTGCCTGCTTCTGTGTCCTACCTCCAAACTCCTTCCCAGAGGGTGATATGCACTGCTCTCTACTCATTTAAATAAATAATTTTCACCACATTTACTATTTTGCATCACCACACATGACTGGGCCTGAAGCACTTTCTACCATATATACCGTACAGTACCTTGACAGATGTGTATTCAGTTACTTACTGATTGTGTTTCCTCTGTACTGAATATGGGTGTCTGTACTTCTATTTTATGCCTCTTTCTGTGTCTGTAATATTACCTATTGCTTTCTGTTTAATTTCCTTATTGCATTACTGCAATATTATCCTAATTTGCATTACCATATTGTATCCTACTGTATACAGTATGTACCCCCCCCCCCCGTTCACAGTGGAACACGAGATTCGGCTCAGTGTGTTTTTTCTGATCAGAATTTCTAAATAACTAAATATCTTATCACCCCTTACTGTACAGTGTTCTTCTTCATCCATCTTTTAAAAGAGATGGGGGGGGGGGGGTTAGTCCTGGCATCTGGGCCAACATTTCCTCTCTCAGTAATACCATTTTTAATATATTATGACTATGAGTATGCAGTAGGAGAGCCCCTCTGCTGCTGCATATGTACTGCAAACAGTTCCTGCATTACCATTATCAAATGCATTGCTTTGTAAAGCACTCTGGGATACCATGTATGTGGAAGGCGCAATATATACAGCAGTAACACCAATTTCTGTCCTGTGCCAAGTGACATTTCCCCACTTCCACGTCTGGCTTCTTTCACTTTATAAAACTCAGCATTCTGTCTGCTGTTTTTAACTACGTTACTACACCATCTGATTGCAGGGGGCATGTTCAGATCATTTATCACTGCTATTTAGATTCCAGTTGTGTTATGACTGTTCCAAGGTTTATGATGTTCTGTACAGGGTACAATTGCTTTGCAGAGTTGGTGTACCTGAGGCATCATGAGTGCAAAACTCAGCAGAGGTTATTATATAACAGACAGTTGCATCACCACCATGCAATCACACTTCAGCTGATGCATGACAAAGCAAATATAATGAATTAACATAGCGATGTGCTGGAGTTCTTGAGACTTTCCATGATGGAACATACAGAATAACTGCAGAAGGAGAGAGAGGTTTGCATCCCATACATTAATACTAGGAAAACACCATCCAGTCTTATGACAGTGCATTTTCAGTCAAGGTTGTTTCCTTTTTAGCCTGGTGCCTCACGTGAGGTAAACCATTACTGCCAGTTCCCCCCCCCAACCCGACAAACCTCCCTTACTTATACCCATGTTTTTCCGTGGCTTAGACTCTGTGGTGCTGCCTTCAGGGGGCTGTGATGAACCTGGCTAATCATAACACAGACTCCTACTAGCTATGGTAGGGGAGCCACATATTTAACATACTGGTAGAGTTCTGGTCTTTCATACTTTTTAGCACTCCATGCAGGGACTGAAGCTAGCCCTCGTAAGTTTATAATTTAAAATATATTTCATGTGTAATGCAGTGACTACCCTGCAGATGGCAGTAGTGAGTATTGATTTGTTTGGCGTTGATCTGTATTGTACTTTAAAGGGAACTTCCCCTGGATCGGGTTGGCCATCAGACAAAGGCCATGGGACCCAAGTCGGCTGATGCTGTCATTCTGGCATCTGCTATTTTTCCTTCTAATACTTTCCCTCCCAGCTCCAGTCCCTCCATCTACCTCTGGTACTTTGCACAGCTCTCTAGAGGCTGTGTCAATGCAGTGTAGCCCCTGTGGAAGAGCGAGCCCTAGGCCCACCACTGAGGTCCCTGTGGTGGTGGAGCACAGTGCCCCCTACATTGTCTGAAGTCATAGGCAGAGCTTTCCCAGTCCTGACTCCCCAAGTGCTAATGACCCTTGCCCACCACAGAGGTTACTGCATGGAGGAACACAGTGCTCTCTACCAAGGCTAAGGAACACTATCGATGGCAGAGCTTCCCCGGCCCAGACTGCTCAAGTGCTAATCACCCTGGCCCACCACAGGAGTCACTGCATGGAGGAACACAGTGCCCTCTACCAGGGCTAAGGAACACTATCGATGGTAGAGATTCCCCGGCCCTGACTGCCCAAGTGCTAATGACCCTGGCCCACCACAGAGGTTACTGCATGGAGGAGCATGGCAACATTCTGCCCAGGCTGAGATACCTAGCCCTGACTGCCCAAGTGCTAATGACCCTGGCGCACAACAGGAGTCACTGGCCTGGAGGAACACAGTGCCCTCTACCAGGGCTAAGGAACACTATCAATGGTAGAGCTTCCCCGGCCCAGACTGCTCAAGTGCAAATGACGTTGGCCCACTCCTGAACCCAGGTCACCTGGTATGATAATGAGATACTCCACTGTCGAGCCATTGCTGGGTGGCCCCTTGTGCCATTTCCTTAAGTTATATATGTAACTCCCATCACAGAGATGTCACACAGCCCTTTCACTGGCTGTACCTCATAGGCCTGAGGCCAGATGGCTCCAGGCTTAACGGCTTGGAAATTAATGTCTGTACAAGTAGTGCACTTACTCCACCTCGATGGATTCTTTTGACAGAGTTGGTAAGACTATAAATAGTATCAATTCACCCCCCAGTACCATAGTCCCCAATTAATATTGAAAAGGTGATGCTTGGCCCCAGGGGAGGGAATCATGATCAGACACCGGTCACGAGAGAAGCATTCTAGTTATGTCATGTGGGAATGCTCTCCTGGCCAGGTTTAGATGATAAATTTGAACTTACTCCCTTTCTTTAACTGCTGTGCTAGTTCTCAGTTTGGGAGGATCGGAGCCTTGGTAATATCTTTATTGTATTTTGCCACTGTGTAGATATTTATCTTACTTTTCCCCAAGTTGTTGCTTTAGGCATCATGCCAGATGTTCTACCTTTGATCAAGCATGCACCCTGCAAATCTTGTTACGGTTCAGCCTAAGACAGGAAGTTGAATTGCTAAGAACTGTTTTCTATTTGTATAACTTGAATTCTTTTCTATCTTTGTATAAAATATTCAGGCTTATTATTCATTATCTGTATCACTTCACTGTGCTCTTTGGGACTCGGTTTCAATTTGGTCACTGTTTGCTGCGTATTCCACATTGCCTTTTGCACTTGTTTGAGTCCCCTTGTGACCACTTGATTCACCATAAGTACTGTTGCTTTAAGAAACCTTACTATACGATGTGGTCTCTGGAGGGGGGGCACTCACAACCTTGACAAAGTGCAGCAGTTGGTGAAGGAAGCGTTTGGTTGCGGTCAGGGCTCCTCCAGTGTTTTAACTTGCATCCTGCTGCATTTACAACCTCTAAAACAGGAGTTTTTCAGATTAAAGCCTGTATCATTGATGGCCTTTTTCTGTGCGGTGGGTGCCCGGTTTCTCTGTTGCCTCTCCAATTAACAGTTAACACTAAACTCAGGACAGGATTTCCAAAAGCATCTGCTCAAAATATGTCAGCTGCCATTTATAAAGCGGAAATGTGTCCAGACCTGCTAGACCATCTATTAGTTGGCCTAGCAATGTCCAAAGCTGGCCTCCAAAAACAGATGAAATTGCATCCAAATTAGACACAGCTCACAATTGCATTCTTTTCTGCTGCAAATTAGCTTTTTGTTATAAACGTTTAAAAATAGCAGCAGGGATACCTGCACGCATGTGAATGGACAAATATGCAGGTGCAGCATGAATTTGCATCTGCGTCCAACCCTTTTGAACCCCCTTTCCCATAACTGTATGACACAAGAAATGTAAGATAGACAATAATAATAATGATAATAAAAATTTATTTATACCGCGCCTTTCATAAATTCAAGGCGCCTTACAATACTCACAAATATAACAAATGAGACATAGTCCAACAATAATCTGAGCTCTTAAAATCACAATCATTAATTAAAATAAATCTTCAGCTATAAATAGGTTTTTAGGGCCTTTTTAAATTCCTCCACGGATGCACGCTGATGAAGCGGATGGGGTAGAGAATTCCAGAGGGTAGGAGCAGCATACATAAAAGCATGAGCACCTGAAGATTTTAAAGAAACCCTTGGAATCTCTAGCAACCCCTCATCTGCCGAGCGGAGAGATCACTTAGGGCAGTAGGGAACCAGAAGCTCTTTCAAGTAGTCCGGGCCCTGTCCGTATAGGGCTTTGTAAGTCAAAAGACCAACTTTAAAGGTGATCTGCCACTGAATTGGCAGCCAGTGCAGATCACGCAGCACTGGTGAAATATGACAGGCATGAGACGTACCCATCAGTAACCGAGCCGCAGCGTTCTGCACCAGCTAAAAGTGGTGGATATCAACACCAGGAAGCCCTAGATAAACGGAGTTGCAATAATCGAGGTGTGAGGTCACAAAAGCGTGGACCAACGTAGGCAGATCGGTAGGTGGAACAAGGTGCTTAATCTTGGTGATGTTCCTAAGATGATAAAAGGAAAGTTTGACAACTGCTGACACCTGCAAACGCAGTGTCAGCTCATTGTCAAAAATCATGCCCAATTTCCGCACCTGTTCAGAGGTAGGGAGCTGGATACCACTCAGAAATAAACCTGAGGGTAAACCAGCTCCCATCCCCTCTACCCTACAACCCGGGTCCACTACCATTACCTCCATCTTCTCCGAGTTCAACTTCAGCCAGCTTGAATTCATCCAGCACTGGATTTCGGTGAGGCAACTATTAAAGACCGAGAGAGCTCTGTCTTGGTCAGGTGTAAAAGATAGGTAGAGCTGGGTATCATCTGCATAGCAGTGAAACCTTAGCCCATACTTTCTTACAATGTCTCCGAGGGGCAGCATATACACTGTGAACAACATGGGGGACAACACTGAGCTCTGGGGAACCCCACATGACAGAGAGACTGTGAGGGAAGAATTTATCCCTGACACCACTCTCTGAGTTCTGCCAGTGAGGAAAGATCTAAACCAACTGAGGACTGTACCTGACAGGCCACAGATGAACTCCAGGCGTTCAAGAAGTACCCCATGGTCCACAGTGTCAAAAGCTGATGAGAGATCAAGAAGAACCAAGATGGAGCTCCTCTTCTGATCTCTAGCCATCAGATCATTGAGCACCCGAACCAGTGCTGTCTCTGTACTATGCCTCTTTCGAAAACCAGACTGGAATGGTTCATAGATGTCATGGATGGTTAAATGATTTTCCAATTGTGTGGCCACTACTTTCTCAATAATCTTCCCTACAAAGGGACGATTAGAGATTGGCCTGTAGTTGGCATGGCAGTCGGGGTCCAAGGAAGCTTTCTTCAGGAGGGGTGTCACCACTGCCTCCTTCAGGGAGCTGGGAAACTCAACCGTATCCAAGGAGCACCAGACAATCCATGCTAGGACTGGGCCAATGATGTCATGACAACCCTTTATCAGGGAAGTCGGGCCTAGATCCAAACTACGGCATGTAGGGTGCATACTCTGGAAAATCCTCATGACATCAATGAATGCAGGCCGGTCAAAGGAACTCCAGGAGAGACCAGGGGCTGCGACCAAACGCTGATCTGTAGCTTCTCCCATAGAGGGAGCAGGCTGGAGTGCTGCCCTAATGTTGGCCACCATATCCACAAAGAAGCGAGCAAGCTTGTCACACTCCACTTGTGAAAAGGCTTTCCGAACCTGGAGACAGGCTGGGTTGCACAGTCTGTCAACAGTTCGAAAAAGCTGAGCTGGTCAGTTCTGAGCAGCCACAGTCTCCCCGGACAGGAACTCTGCCTTCTCCCGAGAGATTGCAGAATGATAGAGTTGATAATGTTCCATCAGCCTAAGATGGTCAGCATCAAGGGCAGTTCTTCACCAACAACGTTCTAATTTTCGTCCTTGTCGCTGCATCTCCCTCAAGGTCCCATTAAACCATGGAGACCGAGGTCAAAGGGGGAGAGGAAGAACATGGACAGGAGCAATTTGGTCTAGAGCCGAGGAGATGGCCCTATTATAGGCCAGCACCAGGGCATCAGGATCATTGCTCACTCCAGAAAACTCTGATAGGTTAAGCACAGCTACCAGGCCTGTACAGCTAACATCTCGCGAAGAGTGGTACCTAACCATCTCCACAGGGGTAGGCCTACAAGGGGAGGGTACAAAAACTGAACCCCACAGTGTAGTGATCAGACCAACTGACAGGTTCTACCCCCATGTCAAAGGCCTCAATCCAAAGAAGGAAAACTAAGTCCAAGGAGTGACCGCTCTTATGAGTGGCAGAAGTAACCACTTGTGTAAGGCCCAAAAATGTAATTAATTGAAGGAAGTGTTGTCCAAACTGCGAGAGTTCGTCATCGACCCAGGCATTGAAGTAACCCAGGACCATCAGCCTGGGTGACTCAAATGCCATGTCGATGACAAAGTCAGCTACTTCCTGTAGAAAACGTTTCTCATTACCTGGTGGACGATAGATGAGAACAATTCTACAACCCACACCTGCCACTACAGTACACTCGAAGGATTAAGCGCCCTCAACTGGTACACTTACAAGGCCCAGTTCGGTCTTGAAACAGACCGCGACCCCTCCCCCATGGTCCAACCTCGGGCGGTGTAACACCGAGTACCCAGCTGGAACTGCTGCCTCCAAAACTGGACCAGCATTTTCATCCAGCCAGGTCTCGGTAGTGCAAGCCAGATCCACAGACTCAACAAGATCTGCAATAACTGCAGTCTTGTTTCTTATGGATCTGGCATTGCACTACACTGCCCGAGTTGGACGGGCTTCTGGAGCGGCACAAACCACTGGCCCAACATCATTAGTGGCGCCCTTGGGTATGGAAACCAGACAAGATTGACCTCGCTCCAGAATCCATTTTGCCCCAGGGCATCTTCTGGTTACCACTACCCCACTACCGTCTCCCCACTTCATTCGCCTTCCACTGTCTGCACTCTAAATCCCTCCTCCTCTGCATACCCAGTGCTCTACAGCACTGGTATGTTGACAACTGTAATGGCAAGGGAAGAAAGGGCGGAGGGCGCGAAGAGCAGAGGACGTATAGCATACAACTGTGGTGGCAGGCCTTCTATACATATTAAAATCCCACACCCTCACACCAAAACTCAACAAAGCAAAAATATAAACCTCCCCAAATTAAATCAAATAAAATATAAAGAAAACACAAGTACAATTAAATCAAAACAAACAAAAATTAAAATATATAATGTCCAAATGTGCAAACGTTCACTGGATATTTTGAAACAAGAGAGGCTCTCACCCTCTCTCAGTTCTGGAACAAAATCAGACACTGCAAGTCTCACAGTGATCTCAGTGGATCAACGTCCAAATACAAATGATGTCCTCCAAGATCAAACAAAAAATTCCTTTAAAGGAACAGGAGGGGCTCTCACCCCCTCTTAGTCTAGACACCAAAAGTTCCTCCAGACGACCAGTTATTCTCTGATACCTTGCCAATGAAAGCACTCACAAACTCAGACCAAGACACCAGAGTTCAGGATCAAGTTGAAAGGTTGTGATCAGAAATAGGTCCCCAAGAGGGAAGCAGTAGCTCCCACCACAGAGAAACCATAGGAACCCCCAGAGGGACCCCCACCACCATTAAGCCCCCCGAGTTCCCTCTAAAACACAACCCAAATTCAGCCACAATCCCTATTCCAGTGCCATGGCCCTAAAGGCAGAATGCAATCCCCACCTTCAGGAGTGGGAATCCTACAGTAGTAACAGGCTGCTCTAGGAGGGGAATCTGAGACCTCAGCCTCCCACCAGCCGCTAAAGTCCCCTCACCAACAACCACAGGGAAAAAAACTCTCCGGTTCAGACCCCAGCAGTTCGTCCCCAAACAGCCCAAGACCCTGCCAGTCATCCACTCCAAGAGGAAAGGAGCATCTGCCTAAAAATCCAAGGGAGGAAGGCGCTTCTTTCCATCCTCGGTACACCAGAAAAGAGTGCTCTCACTACATCCAAGTCAACCCAAGTGGGAGTGGAAATCCTCCATATGCTGCACCTGAGGCCCCGAGAGCTCTCACCACCCCGACGTTAATTCACAGGCAGGCAGCAAAATACCCACAACTGGCGTAAGACTTCATGCGCTCCCACCACAATACATCAGCGCTGATCAAAGTAAATGCAGGCAAAAAGGATTTCACTCACAGACCAAAGTCCACAGTCCCATTGAGTAAGATAAATGTTTCCAGAAATCACAGAGGGCTCCAAGGCCACAAACTCCCCTCGAATTATAAATCCATTGATATTCCAGGACTGCCCCACAGTATCAGCGGTCTTCTCGGAGGAGTACACTAAGCACGCTGATTCAGCTCACTATCGAGACCGCAATGCCGTGACTTTGATATTTACACTGAAACGAAGAGTCAGTCAAATTGTACACTTGCAGGTAGTGCAAAAGACCACATAATAGCAAAGGAATCAGTTACTGCAGTACAATTACTGGTTGCAGTGTTTATCAACCTGCAAACCATGTCCATAAAACCTTTTGTGATATCAACATGGTACTCGTTTAGTACGGAGTTCCATAATAACTGGATAACTGGTTGATATCGCCCCAAAAGGTGACTTTTGCTTTCATTTTCATTTTGCTGATTAGAAGTACTTTGTAAACTGTTCCCAAGACATTAAAACACCTTTCAGTCACGAAAAACACTATCTGTCACACAGTACGCTTGTTAACACAGTACAGAAAAATCTGTCTGCCCCTCACGTTCGAGACAACGTGTTAGTTTTCCTCATGCTGCAGCCACTTGCCCATCTCCGGGCACTCGTTCTGCCTGTCAGAATCATCCTTTGTTCTTTAGCCATAAAAATAAAAAGACCTGTAATTCCCATGTCAGTCCACCACCAAGACCTACATCAGATCTGTTTCTAAAGATTTTTCAATGCAATGTAATCTTGCGGTGTTGATAAACAGTGCAAATGAAATAAAACATTTGCAGTGTGTATCATTATTTTTTTTTCACACACCCTCAGTGTGTCATGCCTTATTAAATCCCCTGAGCTTCGTTCTTAGGGTTTAAGTGGTGTCACACACCTCTGGTGTGTGAAAATAAATTTTGTATTATACAATGTGGTAAATCCAATATCCCAAATCCTGCATCCTGATTGGTTGGCTGGCAAAATTACCACTGTAATAAATCCTCCAGTGTACCCACTGGAAAAAGTGGCAGCCAACCTTATATCATGCTAATCTGGTCGCTTTCACTTCAAATAAAACTGCCGCGATTTGTCCTGTCGCCGCTTTGCTAAAACACCCGCGGTAAATTGTTTACAAAATGACATCCTCTTTCGAAGTGTAAGGACCTCAGTGAGTTAGAAAATAGTTAAAAAACATTAAAGAAACAACATTTGCCATTGTATAATATAAATTTATCCCTCCAGGGTGTGGGTACACTGGAGGACTTAACACGACTGGTGTGGTTTGGTCACTCGGATGCACCTCGTGATCGAATCACACCAGCCGTGGTAAATTCTCCAGTGTACCCACACCCTGGAGGGATAAATTGCTTAAATACACATCTGCATGTGTGACATCCTATATATAAACAACTATAAGGGGTTTATTATTGTAAGGGAATGGGGACCAGAAACAGGGATCTGGGGATAGGGCAGAGTAAGGGTAGGTAACAAATGAACTAAATTTAAGACAGATAACTTGCTCATACAAAATATGCTGACACCCAGTATTGTGCTGTGATACTACTACCAGGCAACCTGAACCTTCCTCTCAGGCCTGCAATACCCCACCAATTGGTGTACCAGTTTAGGCCTTCAGATCCTCAGGGACCTCCCCACAGTCCATGTATGCTGGTGGTACACTGCAATACTGTAATTCTGTGGCTGCAACACTGGTGGCTAAAATGAAATTAAAGATACAAGGGCCCGATTTTCAAAATGAAAACTTTCATGTAAGAAGTCTGCACCAAATGGCTTTGACGCAAGTGGCACCTTGCATCAACATTTGCAGCAATCCTGATTTTTGAATGCAGACTGTGTCATAGAAACATAGAAGCATAGAAACATAGACTTTGACGCAGATAAGGACCACTTGGCCCACCTAGTCTGCCCATTTCCCTACCTATTGGATAAGCTGCAGATCTTAGTTAATAGCCTGCTTATTCCTACCCCCTCCAGAATTGCCTTATGTTTGTCGCATGCATTCTTGAATTCCCCCCAATTTTGACCCCACGAACCCCCCTCAGGAAGGCTGTTCTATGTGTCCACCACCCTTTCCATGAAAAAATACTTCCTCATGTTGCCCCTAAGCCTTCCCTCCTCTATCTTCAAATGTTGACCCCTTGTTCTTGTACATTTCTTTTTCTGAAAGATGTTACCCTCTTGGACTTTGTTGATTCCCTTGAGGCACTTGAAAGTTTCTATCATGTCTCACCTCTCCCTCCTTTCCTTGAGGGTATACATATTAAGCTACTTTAGTCTCTTTCATATGATTCTGGGCAGACCCTGCACCATTTTAGTTGCCTTCCTCTGGACTGCCTCTATCCTGTCGAAGTCCTTGCGGAGATGGGGTCTCCAGAACTGCATGCAGTACTCCAGATGGGGTCTCACCAACTGTCTGTGCAGAGGGATAACAACTTCCTGTTTTCTACTGCTGATGCCTCTCTCGATGCATCCCAGTATCCCCCAGCCCTCCTTACTGCCTTCTCACATTACTTGCCTACCTTTAGGTCATCTGATATGACTACCCCAGATCCCTTTCAATTTTTGTTGTTGTTAGTACCTCCCCCCCATAGTGTACTCTTCCCTTGGGTTTATGTTTCCCAGATGCATTACTTTACACTTTTTTGCATTGAATCTAAGCTGCCATACTTTTTTTTACTATTCCTCCAACCTTGCCAAGTTTCTTTCTCATCCTTTCCACCCCCTGTTGTGTATTAATCCTGTTTGTGTCATCTGCAAAGAGGCATACTTTTCCTTCCAGTCCTTCTGCAATGTCACGTATAGAAACATTAAAGAGTACCGGTCCCAGTACTGAACCCTGTGGTACCCCGCTAGTAACCCCCACTTTCTTTGGAGTGGACTTCATTTACTATTACCTTCTGCGTCCTGTTGTCCAGTCAATTTTATATCCAGGTTACCACACTGGGACCCACTCCCAGGCTGGTTAACTTGTTTACTAATCTTTTGTGTGGGACTGTGTCAAATGCCTTGCTAAAGTCTAGGTAGGCCATGCCCACAGCCCCTCCCTGGTCTACTACTTTGGTCACCCAGTCAAAGAAATCTATTAGATTCATCTGATATGACCTTCCTACTGTGAATCCATGCTGCTTTGGGTCCTGTGCCCCGCTGGCCTCTAGGTACTCAACAATTCTTTCTTTCAGAAGTGATTCCTTCATTTTCCCTACCACTGAGGTCAAACTAACAGGTCTGTAGTTTCCGGCCTCTGCCTTGCTCCCACTTTTATGAGGGGGAATCACATCCGCCCTCCTGTAGTCCTCAGGTACCACACACCATCCTCCTGTGATCTGTTAAAAAGGGTAGTCAGAGGTGTCACTAGTTCTCCCCTTAGTTCTTTTAGAATTCTGGAGTGAATCCTGTCAGGCCCTATTGCTTTGTCTACCTTCAGTATTAGGAGTTCTTTCAGGACCCTTTCTTCTGTGAATGGACAGGTATCGACCCCCCCCCCCAGCCAGAGTGCTTCTATTGTTTGGTTTAAGTACCTCCCCTTCCTCCTCTTCTTCTGTGAATATTTAGTAGAAGTATTTGTTCAGTATCCCTGCTTTTTCACTGTCACCCTCTGCCCACCCCCTCCCTTTATTAAGCCTAACTATCCTCCTTGGTCTTTTCTCATTCCCTAATATACCTATAAAAGGTTTTATCCCCCTTCTTCACTGAGTTGGCTATCTTTTCTTCGGTTTGGACCTTTGCTATTCTGACTGCTTTCCCTGTTTTCTTCTGCTTTAACTGGTACAGTTCTCTGTCCTGCTTCTTCTGTGTTTCCTTATACTTCCTGAATGCTATCTTTTTCTCCTTAATCTTCCCAGCCACCTCTTTTAAGAACCATAGTGGGTTTTTCCTTCGTTTAGTTTTGTTTATTTGCTACACACAAAAGCTTGTTGCCTCTGTAATGGCAGTTTTGATTTTTACCCCATTGTTCCTCCACCCCTCCTTCTTGCTAATTTGCTAGTGCTTTTCTGAGGTACTCTCCCATTTTGCCAAAGTCAGCCCTCCTAAAGCCCAATACCCTCACTTCTTTTATGACATGACTCTACATCTGTGTTTATTGTGAACCACACTGTTTGGTGGTCGCTTGTTCCCAGATGGCTACCCACTTCTAAATCTGAGATCCTCTCTCTGTCCCCATTTGAGAGTGCCAGGTCTAAGATTGCTCCATCCTGAGTGGGTTCCAGTACTAGCTGTCTGAGGCATGCCCCCTGTAGGGCATCGAGAATGACCCTGCTCTTGGATGTAGCTGCAGCAAAGATGCTCCAGTTAACATCTGGCATATTCAGGTCCCCCATCAACAATATCTCCCCTTTTTATGCCATTCTAAGGATGCCTTCTATCATTTCCTTGTCCATTTCCTCTCCTGAGATGGGGGTCTGTATGCAACCCTGTTTGGATTGTGGTGCCATTTCCTGTCTCCTGGGTGACCCACAGTGCCTCCTCTCCTCCCTGTTTAACCTTTAGTTCCATTGCTTTGATCCCTTCCCTTATGTAGAGAGCTACTCTTCCTCCTCGTTTACCCTCCCTGTCCCTCCTGTAGATTGTGTACTCTGGTATGTTGACATCCCAGTCATGATTCTCTGTGTACCATGTTTCTGTGGCTGCCAACAATATCCAGGCATCCCTCTTCCATCAAGACCACTAGTTCAGGGAGCTTGTTACCCAGATTACAGGCATTGATATTCATCACTCTCCATTTTTTGATGGCCTTACACCTTTTATCCCCATCTCTGTCCTTACTACCTTTGCCTTTTTCTCCATTTACCCCTGTCCTGCTCCCTATCAACTTCTCTACCTTGGTGTTTGTCTCACTAACTACCCTGTTTTGAGGGGGGTGGCTGGGATTTCCCTGCTCCTTTTCGGTGCCTCCCCTCTTGGCAAGTTTAAATGCTTGCCAATAAAGCATTTAAACCTATCACCTAGGATCCTGGTTCCCCTCCCAGACAGATGCAGACCATCATGCCAGTATAGGCCTGCATGCCTTCAGGTGGAACCCCAGTCTCCAATGAAGCCAAACCCTGAGCTCTGCACCAATGTTTCAACCATTCATTGAATCCTATGGTGCAAAGTACCCTAGTCTCACCCATGCTATAGAAAGGCAGCGCCTCTGAGAAGGTTACTGTGCATGCTACTTGTCTAAGGCCCCTCCCCAACTCCACAAACTCCTGCACTGCTCTGATCCCTTTCCCAGCCAGGTCATTTGTCCCTAGGTGGACAATGAGATCCAGCTCCCTCTCCGGTGCTGCTGCTCCAGTGATCCTGAGGATTCGCTTCCTGTCCCTCCCAGCCATGGCACTGGGCAGGCACCTTATCTCACTCTCCCCTCCCTCCCCCAGTTCTACCCCCCTAATGACTGAGTCCACCACCAGGAGTTGTTTCCTTCCCCTGTGGGGTCCCATGCCACACTCCTTTGGGTCTCCTTTGTGAAGGTTCCCAGCATCCTCCTTGGTCTCCACTGCAGGTGCCTCCATAGAGGAACCATGTTCCACCAGAACAGCGTATGAATTGTGGAGAGGTACAACTGGAGGAATGTGCCTCTGTTCCACCACCCTCACCATCTCTGAGCCCACTGTGGTCCAATTGCTCCTCTTTCTTGGCAACCTATGAGGCAGTGACAGCAGCCCTGGTGGTCCCTGTGTGGGGGAGGAGGTTTTCTGAATCCTCGCCAGGTTGGCCTGGAGACGGGTAACCTCATCCCTCAGACTAGAGAGGTGCCTGCAAATATGGCAGCATCGTAGCCTCCAGAACATCTCCCAGAAGACTGCCACCCCACAGCCAGTGCATTGCACCACTCTCCACATGTCACTCTCCTCTCCTGCTTAAAATATTTTTTTGTTAGTGTGTGTAAGCGTGTGCATGCATTTACCCCCTACACAGCATGCTGGGCTGTTAAGGATATGACAGATATATGTCCTTTTACCTTTTGGGTAAGTGGTGTCAGAACCCTTAGTATAAAGGAAATGACACTCTTGGGTGGGTGGGGTGATGGGCAGGGTATGGGGCCAAGCCTGCAGCATTCCAGAAATAATCAGTTACAGCTCTGACCCACCACACTGGTGAGTACTTTCCTTCCTTTCAGCAAGACAACCTGCACAACAATTTTTTATCATACTCTTGTTTCTACCTCCTCAGCAGAGTGGCCCCCACCATCTCCAGCTGCCGCCCTGCACCCCAGACCTAGTTGTGCGGTGGGCCACGAACCTACTTCCCCAGTGTGGACCAGCCTTCATCGCTTCTTAATTTGAAATGAGCACGCACCTCCTGTGGTCTCTCCAGGGCGCAAGGCATGGCCATCAACCATGAAGATTGCCCTCTGCATTTTCCACATTTTCTCCCCTTATGGAGAGCTGGACGTGCAATGGCATCTGAGCACGTAGTGTAGACACCCGCCGTGCTCTCCCCCCCTTTTTGCATGCCACTGTAGTGCGGCTAGCCTCCGGCAGTCGCCATTACAGGGCGATGCAAGCCCCACTACCCACCCCAGAGAGATGAGAGCAGTCATCGGACATTCAGTCCTTCCTCTCCCCTGCCAGCTCCCGGCAGCCCGAGTCTGTTCCCAAACCCAGGTCACCAGTGTGGCGCGAGGTGTGGAATCCAGCACCTCAACCCTCAACGCCACCGGGCCAGCTACCTGCACAACAATTTAACAGAAAATATACCCTGCAAAAAACAATTTCAGCTGCTGCTCTCTTGGTTTTCCTTTTTTCTTTCCTGTCTTCCTAGTTTGCTGGCTCTGTCAGAATTTAAAGGCTTTGTGGATGGGTAAGTGTGGGCAAGTCCTGTTTTTTAGCTGCTGCTCTCTTGGTTTCCTTTTCTTCTCTTCTTTCTTCCTGGTTTGCTGGCTCTGTCAGAATTTAAAGGCTTTGTGTGTGGGCAAGTCTTGTTTTCAGCTGTTGCTCTCGTGGTTTCCCTTTCTTGTCTTCTGTTGAAAGCGAGATGTCATGCGCCAAAGCTACCCTGCACCACCCTTGCAGCAGAAGTGCCCTTGCACCAGGTCACAAGGGAGTTTGCACCATGGCGGGGCTATACCATCCAATTATTTGGAATTTCTGACACCCCACCATGATTGCAAGAGGGGGCTCATGGTAGACCAGCCAAAAGCTGGTCTAAGGGCCCCGCACCACTGCCTGGCAGGGAGGTGAGTTGTGGGCACCTGGAAGGGGGGGACTGGGGCTGAGGTAGCAGTGGGGTTTCCATGGGGGGGTGATGGGCACAGCAGCAGTGAGAGGGATCTGAGGAAGCAACTGGCAGAGGTGCCATGCACAGTGGCACAGAGATGTCGGCCCAGGTGTGGGGGGGGGGGTTGGCACAGCAGGATCATCATGACCCAGACCTCAGGTGGCAACATCCCTGGCAGGTGCCAGAGCTGTTGCCATCTGGGGTCCAGGTTATAATGGTCTGGCCATGCCATCCCCCTACCTGGGTTGATCAGCTCTGTGCCACTGTGCACGGCACCTCCACGGGGTACCTCCTCAGATCTCTGTAATGGTAGCTATGCCCTGTCACCCCCTATGGCAACCCCACTGCTCCCTTGGCTTCCAGTTCCCACCTTCAAGGCATATTAACCCCCTACCTTTGTGGCTCTTGTAGGCTTGTGCTGGGTGGGGGGCTTGACAGGACCCTGCATCAAGCCCCCTCAGGTGCACCTAATGTTTTGCACAAACCTACGGCTGTGGCAAGTCTCAGGATTTTGACGGAGGGACCCACATTTTTGTTCAATAGGGGAACATGGTCCCTGACTCACATGGAGGTTGCTGCAGCCATAAATAGGCACATCTTGCACCACTCTAACGATCGATTGAAAATCAAACCCACAAGATTTGGGAAAGGGACATGCCAGAGTCAGGGCTTCTTTACCTTTTGGGCAGATGCGTACTGGGTATTGTGGGCAGACAGAAAAAGGCAATCTTCAATAGTATGGTACTGGCAGCCATTAAAGCAGTTACAGCACACTGGCTAGATCCATGTCCCCCACAGGTAGAGGGATGGCGACAGAGGGTAACCCACATATATGAAATGGAGCATTTGATGGCCCACCTCAGGCTAACATTACACACACTGGCTAGATCCATGTCCCCCATAGGTAGAGGGATGGCGACAGAGGGTAACCCACATATATGAAATGGAGCATTTGATGGCCCGCCTCAGGCTAACATTACACACACTGGCTGGATCCATGTCCCCCACTGGTAGAGGAGTGGCGACAGAGAGTAACCCACATATATGAAATGAAGCATTTGATGGCCTGTCTCAGGCTAACATTACACATACTGGCTGGATCCATGTCCCCCACAGGTAGAGGGGTGGAGACAGAGAGTAACTCACATATATGAAATGGAGTACTTGATTGCCTGCCTCAGGCTAACAATACACACACTGGCTGGGTCCATGTCCCCCACAGGTAGAGGGGTGGCGACAGAGAGTAACACACATATATGAAATGGAGCATTTGATGGCCCGCCTCAGGCTAACATTACACACACTGGCTGGATCCATGTCCCCGACAGGTAGAGGGGTGGTGACAGAGAGTAACCCACACATATGAATTGGAGCATTTGATGGTCTGCCTCAGGCTAACATTACAGAAATTCGCTGAGCACTGGAGAAATTGGTTCCAGTACACCCAACAGCCCATTTAGGGGTGGGGAAGGGAGACAACCTGAAAGAGTAAGGGGAGGGGCGATGCTCCTCAATGGGAAAGGAACACTGGGGGGGGTCTCTCATTCCCAGCTCTCAAGGTTCAAATAATTGAGCCCCAAATTCCAACAAATATTAAAAAACACTCCAAAGACACAAGAAGTTTGGTTATCACTGTTATTATTGTTTACAAAATGTTATTGTTTAACATCAGTTGATGATATCAAGTTTAGAAGGAAGTAAAGTATGAGGATGGTAGTGAGGTACACATGCAACCTATAAGGCAATAAAGCATCCTGGAACTGGTATGGCGATACAGGAGAGATGTTACCAATTGGAGACACTGCTTTGTTTCTTGCATGCTTCCTATTCTTTTATACCTACACTTCCAGGGTACAAACTCCATTTGATCCTTGAAAAAATGGATACCCAGCAGAGAGTGGTAAGCAGTAACAAGGAGTAACAAGGAAGAGGCAGTATAGCACAGTGGTTTAAGGCTCTGAGCTGCAAACCTGGAGACCTGGGTTTGAATCTCATAGTCCCCACTTGCATACTGTGTGACCCTGAGCAAGTCACTTAACTTCCCTGTGCTCCCAGGTTGCACCTGTAAACAAGCTTTCAATTTAGTGCATCTCTCCTGGTAAAAAACAACAACAAAACACTGAGGGCAAAGAGTCCGGAGCATGTGGGTAAGATCTGTCCTTTTCATCCAGAGTAGAAGCGCCTTTAAGGGACAGGCGGGAAAGAAAGGATGGAGCAGTGAGTGTACCTCTCAGGTAAGGCTGTATCTAGGAAAAAGGAAAGGGCAACTGAGGAGTACATTTGTATTATGTGGTACAGGCATGAATATGAAATGAATGGTATACTGCAGTAAGCTGAAGTGCATGGGAGAAAGCAATGTACAGGAAGCAATATAATGCTTTTCTCTGTATACGAATGTTGACTGCACAGAGGAAAGAACTCTTGCATGTGTACAATCACCTGCTGAATAAAATATTGAGTTTCAACAAAAAAAAAAAGAAAAGAAAATCAAGCCCACAGAGCCCAAAAGAAAATGCCAAGTATTTGTAATCAATGATGGGAGGGGTTGAATAAGACTCCCAGTCTCCCTTTAAAGAGCTACCAACACCTTGGAGAAGAACTTTGAAAAACACAATATCTGGACACAAAGCAGCTTATGCTTCTCATTGGCTCTGTATTTCTTATCCCCGTTGATAATTACTGAGGTCATATGCTTTAAAACAGGATAGTTGCTCCTTGAGGGTTCACCCGCTCCTATTGCTTCTTCACAACCTGATGTCATAATACTCTGCTTGTGGCATCACAGTTATTCCCATGGCAGCAGCCTGTGATGTCACAGCAGAGCACTGTGATTTCAAGTAGTGAATAAGCTATAGTACTCTAAGGGATAACAATCTTGTTTTTGTGGGAATTTCTTCAGTAATAAATAATGGGTTGAAGAAATCTATATGGTACAAATATATGAAATACAATCTGATTTGTGTCCAAATATTATGTTTTTCAAAGTTTCCCCAAGGGGCATCAGCTACCCTTGAAACTGCAAGCTGAACATCTGGGCTTTAACTGTGGATTGCGCAGTAGAGATCCAGTCAGTCACTAACTGTAACTAACTATATTACAACACTGCTGCAGGGCAGGACACTGATTAGTCCTCATGGACCCCAGTGTGTATTGTGTATTGTGTATTGTAAATCTAGGAATTAATACCTTTGAGCCAAGGCTCTTTTACAAAGGTTCCGCGTCAAAATCAGTTACAGACAATAGAGGTACAGGGTTGCACAAATAGCTAAAATCTAATGACATTTATGTACAGCAGATAAATCACTTAAGCACTTTCACTGTATAGAAAATAAGTGAGGAGGGAAGATAGGTAAGGGAGGTAAGTTAGGCAGTGTAAGTAAGAAAAGAGGAAAGGGGGGGTAGGAGGAAGGAGCAGACCAATTGTAGGAGACGAGGATCCGTTAGTAGGCCTTTGTCAAGTAAGAGGGCAAGGGAGGAGGAGTGAGAATAGAATAGGAGATTAAACAAGGCAGTCATAGGAGTTTGAAGTGGCTAGGTGAGAGAATAGTCTGGATTTAAAAGCACCTAATGAGTTAGAGGAGGTAATAGAGGTGCTGAGCGTATTTAGCCAGTTGGGGGCACGATAGGCAAATGATCGTTGACCATGTGTGGTCCGACAGTGGGGGACCTGTAGAAGCTGGGTTTCTGATCTTCTGGTGGATCGTACACTTGAGTTCTGGCATAGCAGGTCTTGAATGCAGGGTGGGGTGAGGCCCATGATGGATTTCTTGGCCATTAGGCAGGTGAAGAACTTTAAACGGTTTGATAGTTGTAACCACCCAGTATCAGCATAGAGTTCACAGGTATGAGTAAGTCAATGAGCACCTGTAAGCAGCGACATGCCTTGTTTAGGAGGTTGTGACCCGTTCAGTGCGCTTTGGAGGCGGACCCATAAATAATTAAGCCATAGTCAATGACTGAGATGATCGAGGATTGAATAGCTAGCTTCAGCGCTGGATGGGTGAAAAGTTGTCTGTTGTGGTAGAGTATCCCGAGCCGCTGATTAATAGTTTTGGAAATACCATCAATATGTGATGCAAAGACAAGGCCTTGATCAAATGTGATTCCAAGATATTTAAAGATAGCCACTTGTTCAAGGGTGATTCCCAGGGAAGTGGTGATAGTAAGTGGAGCTTGTCTTTTCTTGTTCTGCGGACTAGCGAAGAGCATAGATTTTGTTTTTTTGTGGTTTAGGACTAGCTTGTGTCCAACGAACCACTCCTCAACACTCTCAAACGCGTGTTGTAGGCTGTGGCGTAAGAGGTTAGGGTCTTTGTGTGAGGATAGAATCACAGCGTCATCAGCATAGAGGATGATTTGTTCCAGGCAGGATTTAGGGAGGGAGTTTAGAAAGAGGCTGAAAAGTAGCGGGCCTAGGATGGATCCCTGCGGAACTCCTGAGAGGACAGGCTTAGGGTCTGAGAGGATTCCAAATATTTTTACAACCTGGGTGCGTTGGGCAAGGTAGCTTTTTATCCAGGCACCAGAGCCCAAGGAAAGCCCAAGTGTCTGTAGTTGACTGATCAGTAGGCCATGGTGGACAGTGTCAAATGCCTTCGTGTGACAGCAGTCTCCGGTGATACCTGGGTTGAGAGGCAGCCCCCTACTGCAGCAATGCAACAGCTCCTCGGGCTTCTAATGGATGCATGCTGCAGCTGAAAACATCATAGGCTTAATCACGTGGTGACATGTTCACCCCATGTGGGGCCTCTTCTTCACCCACCCCTGCTGATGGCCGGATGATAGCAGGCCCCCTATCAAGCCAAAGTACTTTTTTTCCTTTTCCTATTGCTAATTAGGACATTTTCTACCTGAATGTATTTGATGAGATGTGTGGCACAGCACTGTGCCTGAAACTTGACACAGCTAGTTTTTATTTTATTTATTTTTTTGCATTTCGGATTAAAACCTTTGAACTAAAAGCTCATTTATAAAAGGTTTAGCATCTTGAATACATTACACACAAAATTGAGGGTTATACACCAATTCAAAGATATAACAACAGAGTTATGAAAGTTCAACATAGAAGGATTAACAGATTTTGTTGAGATTCAGTACAATTCGCACATGTTGAGAGTTATACAGTAAATCATAGGTATTACAACAGAGATACAAATATTTGGCATTGCCAAGCCAAAAGCTTAGTAATGCTGAATTAATTTGCTGCATTAGGAGTCTGAGTAGAAGGTAAGGGGCAGGGAGAAGAGGTAGGCAGAGGTAGGAAAGTCTAGAGGTGGGTAGTTGGTATCAGTGAAGAGGACAAGAAATAAGAGGTAGGCTAAAGACTGATGGTGGAGGAGCCGCCCAGGAGGGGCTTTGTCAGAGTAGCGGAGGAAATAAAAGGGCCAAAAAGGAAGGCAAGGGGGGAGGAGGTACGGTGGGGGGTGAGGGGGGTAGTGAAGCCTAAGGGAGGTGGGAGGGATAGTGGGGAGGTAGGTGATAGACAGGAAGAGGGGGTATTAATTTTATTTATTTATTTATTGAATACTAGGATTACAAATACCTTTGAACTAGTGGTTCAGTTACAAAGGTACTGTGTCAAGTACAGTTGTAGGACAATACTAACTGGCATCAAGATCAGGAGAATTAATCAACAAACCTTAGTTTTCAACCTTATTACACAGGCTTCAAACATTTAGCAGAAGGGGTAGTACAGAATGTAGGACTAGTGAGAGAGGGGGAATTAGCCATACCCAGAGTTAGGGTGAAATAAGGAAGGAGCAGGACCAGGTGTCTGATAATGTAAGAGTTGTCCTGAAGACATTGTCAACTAAGTGCTATAAGCCACAAGTGGCCAAATGGGGGCGGAGTAGCACTGGGGGAAAAGGGTAGAGGGTGGGGTGAGAGATGGGAGAGTGGTAGATGGGAGAAGTGGGTAAAAGCAGGATGGGAGGGGGGGACAAGGTGGAGAGAGACAGGTGATCAGATAGGCAGATTGGGGAGGGTAATGGTTGTGAGGTAGGGATAGAAGGTAGGGGGAAGTGTGTAGGATCAAAGATGAAGGTAGCAAGTGAGGGGGAAGAGAGGGAAAATGAGTGTATAGGGGAAGGAATGGGAGGGATGAATAGAGTGGGCAAGTGTATCAGCATTGAGCAACACTAATCAGTACAGTCGCATCGCCTACTTTCAGTGAGGTGATGGCACAGTTTACGTTTGTAGGAGCCAAGTTTGCGCTCAGTCGAGATTTCAGGGGGAGCCCATTTAACAAAGTTAAGGCCCTGACATGGAATGGGCGTTGAGCCTGAGATGTCCAGCAGAACGGGACCATGTTGAGACATTTGTTGGTACTGCAAGTAAGCCGCTTGTGAGGAGGTGGGCAGCATAAGGGCATGTGTCACTGGTAGGGTAAGGCCAAGGTATATTTTTTTTGCCAGGAGGCAGGTTTGGTACGCTAGTCTACCTTGTAGGTTAAGCCAGTTGGAGAGTTGATGGAGAACAGAAGTATGTGTGCGACTTCCTGCTCCAGCTACAAGGTGGCAGCACTTATTTAGGGCAGTCTTAATTCTTTTTAATGTGGTTTCTGTGGTGGACCCATAAAAGATTAACCCATAGTCTACTATGGATAAAACAGAGCTAGTTACAGCTACACGCATGGTCTCAGTTGTCAGACAGCGTCGATGTCTGTAGAGAATGCCCAGTCTAGAATTTATGGTCTTAGGGATGAGATTAACATGCTTGCTGTAAGAGGGGGAGCAGTCAAAAGTTATCCCCCAAGTATTTGAACTTGTTGACTTGATCAAGAGTGAGGTGCTGTTTATTCAAGATGGATAGGTTAGCAGATCTGAATTTGCTATGGGAGGAAGAAAACAGCATAGCCTTTGTTTTTGGTTTTTTGTAGTTCATCAGCAGTTTATGCTGATGAAACTAGGTTTCAACAAGGCTGAAGTTTGTCTGAAGATCGCGAGAAAGAGGAGTCAGGTCAGTGTGTGTTGAGAAAAGGATGGCGTCATCGGCATATAGGAGCATTTTGTTGTTGCAGGCTGCTGGGAGGTTGTTTATGAAGAGACTAAAAATTAATGGACCAAGGATGGAATCTTGGGGGACTCCTGAATGCACTGGGAGGCTATCAGAGAGGGTGTCCGTGATCTTAACTTGTTGGTTGTGTCCTGAGAGGTAGCTACTAAACCAATCTGTTACTTCCGCAGAGAGGCCTAAAGCAGGGTGGTAGCTCATCAGAAGCTGGTGATTAATGGTATCAAATGCCTTGGTCAAGTCTATGTACACCGCACCAAGCAGGTGTCCAGTGTTCATGACATTGTGTATGTGGTTGGTAAATTCTAACAGGGCGGTGGTAGTGCTGTGCACTTTTCTGAAGCCGTTTTTGTTCCAGGCATTGAATATTATATTCAAGACACTCTATCAGTTGGTCTACAGCAACATGCTCTAGGGCTTTAGAAAGTAGGGGGAGGATAGAGATGGGGCAGTAATTTGAGTGTTGTGTTTTATCGCCGCTTTTATGCACTGGAGTAACCACGGCAGATTTCCAGAGTTGGGGGAACTGACTGAGGGAGAGTGAGAGGTTAAGGAGTTTGGTGAGAGGGAGTGGGACGGCCTTAAGTGAGAGGGAAAGAAGTTTTAGATCTAATGTATCACTGCTGTATCTTGATTTAGATAGAACCTTACATAAGTATTTCCTTGCATTGATAGGGAAAAGTTTTTTGAAATAGGAGGGAGGGGTGTTAGGAAGAGGGTCAGTCTTGCCTGGCAGAGTAGATTTATTGAAAAAGTCCTGGGGGAGAATACTATTGAGATAATAATAATAATAATATTTTTATTTATATAGCACAATTCCAGAATCAAAGCGCTGTACGTACATACATATAAAACAATTCAATAAAATCTTACAGATAATTCAACTTCAATTAAAATTTCCCGCAGTCCATAAAAACATCAGATGCTGAAAGCCTGCTTAACTAGATGTGTTTTTAAGCTGGTTTTGAAGCTCTCCACGGTCCTACACTCTCTTATCTGATGAGGTAGAGAGTTCCATAGGGATGGTGCCACAAACATAAAAGCCCAGGCACCAGATGTTTTCAACCACACCCTGGGAACCTCTAACAACCCCTTGTCAGTTAAGCAGAAAGGACGGCCAGGGGCTGGAGGGAACCAGGAGCTCTTACAGGTAACTCAGTCCCAGTCCACGCAGGGCTTTATAGGTCAGAAGACCGACTTTGAAGGTGGTCCGCCACTGTAGAGACAGCCAGTGCAGATTGTGCAGCATGGGAGTAATATGACTGGAGCACAAAGTCCCAGTCAACAATCATGCCGCAGCATTCTGCACCAGCTGCAAGTGGCAGATATCAACCCCTGGAAGCCTCAGGTAAAGGAAGTTACAGTAGTCAAGGTAAGAGGTCACAAAGGCATGTATCAATGTGGGCAAATCATTGGACGGAACAAGGTGCTTAATTCTGGCGATGTTCCTAAGATGGTAAAAGGAAGACTTGATGACTGCCGACACCTGCGCATGCAGTGTCAGCCCATCATCAAGAACCACCCCCAGATTACACATCCACTCAGAGGTAGGCAGTTGTACACCATCAAGCCAAAGCCCAGAGGGTAAACTCACTACTGGCCTCTCTATTCGGCACCTCAGATCCACAACCAACACCTCAGTCTTCCTGGAATTCAATTTCAACCAGCTAGACTTCATCCAGTCATGGATCTCCACCAGACAGCTGTTAAAGATCAGTAAATGCTAAGGTGAATGTGTCTGCAATTACTTTGTGATCCTGAGTTACGGTCCCATTAACCTCAAGAATGGAGGGGGAGAATTTATTAGATTTCCCAATAACGCTTTTGACATTATCCCAGACGGTTTTACTATTGCCCCAGGAGGTAGTAAGCTCACTGTTGTAGTAGACTTGTTTAGCTCTACGCACTGTCTGGGTACATTGGTTCCTGGAAGTTCTATTCCTCACCATAAATTATTAGCGCTAAGACCTCTTTGACCTCACTGTCTGTGACATCACAACTGACCAAGAAGAGCCAGTCACTGCTACCAGATGGGTCATTTGTGCTGTCACTATGTGTGAGGTCACAATGCAGTGAGGTGTGAAGAGGAACAGAACTAGATATGTCAGTCTCCAGGTTTGTTTGTCTATGTTTGTTGCCTGGGTAAGTCCACTGAGTACAATGTGCCCATTTTCAAGCGTGACCTGGTTGAAAAGCACAATAAAAAGTTGCACGGATAGACACATATAAGTAAAATATACCAGTACAGTTTTGACTAACAGGCAGTGGTGTAGTGCTAAATTTTGTGCAAATACAGTTTTTAGTGGAAGAGAGGTGGGGAGAAATTAAAGGGACCATTCTCAAAGCAACCAAACAATGCTTGAGAATGGTTACCATGGGTAATAGGCAAAAGAGACCAATCTAGTTCTCTAAGAAGATCAGGGAAGCAGTGAGGACAAAAAAGGGCCTTCACTGGCTACGACAAACAAACTCTAGTCAGAGCCACTATGGCTGCTAATACATTAACTTGATAAGGGTGTTTTATGGCCTTAAACATAAAGATGCATTGCTGTAGTCAGCTCCATGTGTAATTTCATTTTTGGTAAAGATATATCATTATCTAGTTGATCCTGTGTTTTCCATGTGTTTAAAATGCGAGTGGTGAGTGCATGTTGTACTATATGTGGTAGGAGAGGGAGCTCCACACCAAGGCCTTCAAGTAATGGTAGAAGGAATGGTGCAGGGAGGAGAGGTTTGTCTACATTGGGGACTGTGGGCCAACCTGGAAGGATAAGAACCTATATTGAGGTGATGGCCTGCTTTTATCCAGGAGGCAACCACAGTCCTCAGTGGATGATTCAAATGTTACTTTGATGGACATTTAAAGTAGCCGGGGGGTGACAGAAGAAATAGGGGAGGCAGAAACTGGGCCAGTACAAGCTGAGATAAAGAGTAGAGTAATCCCAAGGGGAGAGAGTCTTACCAGGGTGCAGGTTATCCAAGGAAGCAGGGGTTAGCAAAGGAAGAAGAGGGGGAAAGGAGCAGTCAAAGAAGAAAGGTGTGAAAGGGGGAACAATTGGAAAAAGGAGAAAGCAGCAAGAAGAGAGGTGAGGGCTGTCAAAATGATGCAAGGTCTGCATCCAAAGCCCTATGAGGAGAGACTGAAAGAGTTCAGTATGAACACCCTGGAGGCAAGGAGGGGGAGTAGGAATATTATGGAGACCTTTAAATACTTCTTGGGGGGTTAATAAGGTACAGAAAGGAAATATGTTTCAGAGGAAAAGATGCTATAGAACAAGGGGTCATGATATGAAGCTGGAAGGAGGTAGATTCAGGCAAGATGCGAGGAAGTACATACAAAGTAACAACTGTCTACTTTTATCCCCCCATCAAACATACCAACCCACAACCAAACAGACCAAAAAGGAAGTCTGAAAATAATATAGTACAGGTATATCTTAATACTGCAATACAAATACTGTCAAAAAACACATTACAGACCCATCCCAAAAACACACAGAAATAAGCTCATGTTCGGCTGGGATTCATACATGATTATGCCATTAGTGGCAGGAAAGTTTGTAGTTTGCAAGACATGACATATATTGAGCAAGAAAGAAATCACATTGAGGCAATTGACATTATAACCAGCAATAAAAAAAAAACATGTGAAGACTGCAGTTTCATATACTTCACACACCACTCACAGCAACAACAAATTCAGTGGAAGCTGTAAAAGTTTTAATACATCAGTATACTTTGAGCCATATTCAAATTGAGCAGTTTCATTAAATAAAAATAATTATGTCATGTGAAGAGATATCCCCAGCTGCTACATGGACACCACCAGCAGCAGAAACAAAAAATGTAATATTACTATTTTTTTTATATTTTAAGATATCCAGATAGATTGAAAACAGAGACAAGACACAACTAATATTGACAGATGGAAGGATATAAGGAACACTGACATGGAGGCCTTTTATAATATAAACATCAATATGAATGTGATTCACAGCCCACCCTCCCTCCAACATCACTCGCAGAAACAACAGTAGGTCACAGTATTTCGTTCTCACTACAATTTGTGATTTAAATTGCTTAGCAGTGGCTAATGCTGCACCAAAAACATCTCATTGTCATATTGATTTTTCCTAGTTGCATGATATGCAATATCAGAGAAAGGAAGTATGTCAGGAACCTCAGGTCCAACCATGTGAGACTGTAGCTCAGTGGTTAGAGCACTGGAACAGTATTCTGGGGGCCTGAGTTCAATTCCAATAGGCCATATTATTTCTTTTGCACTACAATTTGTGAAGAACAGTGGAGTAGAGGTATAGAAATTTGAAGCAGACAAACATGTATCACAGTGTGAAGTGCTGACAAGGATCCAATTTACAAATTGAGCCACTTTGCAGCCAAGAAGAGTTTACAGCATTGACTGTTGGCTGTTGTCAACATGCGCTTTAAAGTGATACACAATTAAGGCATTTGTCTGGAGACACATGATTTTCTTATACAATGTTCAAAGAAACATCAACACTGGGAACAATACTGTAAAGCAGAGGACAATGTACCGCAACTGGAGGCCAGACACAAACATTCCCAGGACCCCTTGCTCCTACCTCAATTGCAGCAGGCCAGGGATGAGCTTCAATGGCTTGTGCTCTGAAAAGTGGAAAACTCCCTTAGGTTCACCAAGCAAAAACAATATGAGTGGGGCAATAAGTCTGGTAGACTCCCAGCCCTCCAGTTACGAAAACAAGCAGCAGGTAGATATGTGCCAAAAATGATTTCAGATCACTCCCCTCATACCTCCTTCACTAACCTCATGTAAATAGCAAAATAATTCCATGAGTATTATACCCAACTTTAGGATAAAGAACAGGGTTTAAACCATAGATAGGTACTTTCCTGCAAGAGGTTCATCTCCCCACCCTGACACTGGAACAGAGGGATTGTTTGGAGACTCCTTTCATGGAAGAGGAACTTACAGATATTATTAAATTCTTAAATACAGTGAAAGCCCCAGGTCCGGATGGTTTTATAGCCAAATTTTATAAATTATTTGTCTTCATATTGGCCCCCATCTTAACTAAAGTCTGTAATTCCACTCATGAAGTGGCAGCTGTTCAGGACTCTTGGGAGGGGGGGAGGCTCTCATAAGCATATTACCCAAGACGGACAGAGACAATACTAAATGTGCTAATTTCCACCCTATCTCTTTTTTAAATCAGGATGTTAAAATCTTTACGAAGGCTTCAGGGATCAGGCTGCAGAAGATTATCCCTCCCTTATTTGTCTCGACCAAACTGATTTTATTCAGGGAAGCACATTCAAGACAACATTTAGAGACTTTTGAATGTACTCTCCACTTGCAGCACATTACTTAATGACACCCTTTGAGTGGTAATGTCGATTGAAGCAGAAAAGGCGTTTGATTGCCTTGACTGGATGTTTTTGGAGGCCACATTATGTAAGTTTCAGTTTGGGGAAAAATGTTGCTGTTGGCTTCAAAATCTTTATGACAAGCTGCATGCCTGCATGAGGGTCAACTGCTGTCTCTCATCCAGACTATCTATAGAACGAGACACTAGGCAAGGTGTCCACTGTCTCCCCTCCTCTTTGTTCTCAGTCTGGAGCCAATAGCGGCTTTACTGCAGCGGTCAGTGGCCTATCAAGGTATTCAAATTCATGGAGAGGACCTTAGAGTGTCCTTGTACACAGATGACACTCTGCTTCATATTTCAGATCACATTCTGTCCCTACCAGTAGTGCCTGACCTGTTATGACACTTTGGCCAGGTGTCAGACTTTAAAATCAATGAATCTAAAATGGATGCCCTGCTCTTGGGGGCTCAGACCCACCTGCTTCCCCAAAACCTCTGTAATTTAAAATGGGCCACTTCAAGTTTTCAGTATTTAGGCATCTGGATCTCTCAGGGTTATCAGTAACTTATTTCAGACCAATTATGCTAAACTTCTAGAAGTTCAAGCAGATTGCAAAAGGTGGAGGGAATTGCCCCTGTTGGTGGAGGAATGGACAGAGACAGTGCGTATGAATATTGTTCCTAGATTTCTTTTTTTATTTTCTTCCTTACTGTTAAAAATCCCTTTTTCTTTTTGTGATACTTTACATCATATTTTGTCAAAGTTCATATGGAGCTGGACAAAACCCTGCATGAAATGGTTTACTTTTTGGAATACTTTACATCATACTTTGTCAAAGTTCATATGGAGCTGAACAAAACCCTGCATCAAATGGTTCATAGGTTCATAGGGAGTTTCAAGTCCCCATTTTGGAGACTTCAACTCCTGCTGGGTACTCGGTGATTCACCGCCCAAGATTGGATCGCGGTGGGGGGGGGGGGTTGCGGTCTGTTTTAAGACCGAACTTAACTTCATGAGTGTACCAGTTGAGGAGGCTGAGTCATTCGAGTGTACCATGGTGGCAAGTGTAGGTTGTAGGATCGGTCTCATCTACCATCCACCCGGAGATGAGAAGCGGTTCCTTCAGGAAGTGGCAGACTTTGTCATCGACATAGCATTTGAGTCGCCCAGACTGATGGTTCTGGATGACTTCAACACCTGGATCAATGACGAATTCTTGCAGTTTGGGGAGCACTTCCCCCAGCTGATGTCATTGCTGGGCCTTACAGAGATAGTTACCACTGTCACCCATAAACATGGTCACTCCCTTGACTTAGTCTTCCTCCTGGGGATCGAGGCTTCTGATCTGGGGGTGGAACCAGTTAGGTGGTCTGATCATTACACTGTGGAGTTTAGTTTTAGCACCCCCCATCATAGGCCTACCCCTGTGGAGATGGTCAGGTACCGCCCTTTACGAGATGTTAGCTCTGAAGGCCTGGCGGCGGTACTTGACCTATTGACCCTTCCAGTGGCAAGCAGCAACCCAGAGGTCCTCATGGTAGCCCATAATATGGCTATTTCAGTTGCCCCGGATCTTGTTGCTCCTGTCCGTGTTCATCCTTCTTCCCTCGGTCCCCATGGTTTGATGGGACCTTGAGGGAGATGCAGCAACTAGGAAGATGGTTAGAGCGTTGCTGGTGGAGATCCTCCCTTGATGCCGACCACCTTAGATTGATGGAGCATTATCAAGCCTATCAATCTGCAATCACCCATAAGAGGGCAGAATTCCTGTCTGGGGAGATTGCGGCTGCTCAGAATTGACCAGCTCAGCTTTTTCACACTGTAGACAGACTGTGCAACCCAGCCTGCCTACAAGTCCGAAAAGCCTTTTCGCAAGTAGAGTGCGATGAACTTGCTCGATTCTTTGCAACTAAGGTGGCTGACATCAGGGTGGCACTCCATCCAGCACACTCTAAGGGTGTTACTCTGGATCAGTGCATGACCGCTGCACCTCAGTTTTCCTGGAGTACCTTCGACGGACAGAAGTTCATAGATGTCATGCGGATTGTCCAGAGTATGCACCCTACGAGCTGTAGTTTGGACCCAGGACCAACTTCCCTGATTTTGGGCTGTATTGATTCCATCGGTCCGGTCATTGCACGGATAGTCTGGTGCTCCTTGGAAACAGGTGAGTTTCCTAGCTCCCTGAAGGAGGCGGTGGTAACACCCCCCTTAAAGAAAGCTTCTTTGGACCCCGACTGCCATGCGAACTACAGACCTATCTCAAACCTTCCCTTTTTAGGGAAGGTGATTGAGAAAGTAGTGACCATACAGCTGGAGAACCATTTGACCATCCATGATATCTATGAACCCCTCCATTCCGGTTTTTGAAAGAGGCATAGCAGTGAGACAGTGCTGGTTCAGGTGCTCAATGATCTCCTGATGGCTAGGGATCTGAAGAACCGTTCCATCTTGGTTCTTCTAGATTTCTCTTCAGCGTTTGACAATGTGGACCATGGGGTTCTGCTTGAGTGCCTGAGGTTCATCTGTGGACTATCAGATGTAGTCCTCAGATGGTTTACATCTTATCTCACTGGAAGAACTCAGAGGGTGGTGTCCGGGGTTACTTCCTCAGACCCAGTTCCTCTGTCATGTGGGGTTCCCCAGTCCAATTAGTGTTGTCCCCCATGTTGTTCGCAGTGTACATACTGCCCCTCGGAGACATTGTAAGAAGGTATGGGCTGAGGTTTCACTGCTATGCTGATGATACCCAGCTCTACCTTTCTTTTGCACCTGACCAGGATGGAGCTCTCTCGGTCTTTAATAACTGCCTCATAGAAATCCAGGAGTGGATGGGCTCGAGTTGGCTGAAGTTGAACTTGGAAAAGACTGAGGTGTTGGTTGTGGATTTGGGGTGCCGGATAGGGGGGCTGGGGTTAGTTTACCCTCTGGGCTTTGCCTTGGGGGTTTATTTATCCTGACCTCTGAACGGGTGCGTAACCTGGGGGCAATTTTTAATGAAGGGCTGACTCTGCGTTCGCAGATGTCTGCCGTCTTCAAGTCCTCTTTTTATCATCTGAGGAATATCTCCAGGATTAGGCATCTTGTTCCATCCGGTGATCTTCCTACACTGGTCCATGCCTTTGTGTCCTCACGCTTGACTATTATAATTCCTCTATCTAGGGTTGGCTGGGAGGAAACCGCCACTTGTAGTTGATGCAGTAACGCAGCAGCCTGATCTCTTTGATGGGAACTTCTCGTTCCAGTCATATTTCGCCGGTGCTGCGTGGGTCTGTGCTGGCTGCTCAGTCATGTATTTACCTTTAAAATTGGTCTCTCAACTTTAAAGCTCTACATGGACTCAGCCTGACTACCTGAAAGAGCTCCTGTCCCTTACTGCTTCTGTGATCACCCGCAGCTGATGAGTTGTTAGAGATCGAGGAGGTGTCCTTGAAATCTTTGGGGCCCATGCATTTATGCATCTGCCCCTACCCTCTGGAATTCTCTACCCCGTCAGTTACGGGAGTGTGCGACCATGGAGGGATTCAAACAGGCCCCTAAAACATATTTGTGGTGTCAGGCATTTCGTGTTTCACCTTCTTGTTTTAACTGTATTAATTGTTTTATATATTTTTTAAGACTTTGAAATGTTTGATGCCTTTATAATCTGTAAGGCACCTTGGCTTTTGAAAGATGCCATAAAAATAGAGTATTATTATTATTAAATAGCATTATTAAGTCTTGTAGCTGTAAAGCCATGAAATGACTTGCCACTAACAGTGGATGTATGCTAGCTTCTTCTCCCCCATGCTTATGTCTAACTGTAATTTGAAGGCATCAACATTGGGTGCTGATACTACCCAAACAGATAGATTGTTCCATAAGTCCACCACTCCTTGACTAAACCATTTCCCTCTTTTGGATGTTCTGTATATTTTCCCTTTTAACTGATAGGGGTGTTTACGTAATATTTGACAACTCCTTTTTTTACAAGTCCTGATGTTACCCATGTTAACTCAACCTTGAATGCCTTATAAACATAAATTATATCTCCCCTTAGTTTCCGATACTCCATAGAGTATAGGTTTAGTGTGCCTAACCTATCTTTGTAGGACAACTCCTTTAAACCTTTAACTTTCTTTGTTATTTTCCATTGCACTCTCTCCACAGCTATCAAACCTTTTATATCCTGAGGTGTACTTATTGGGGCACCATATTCTAACATGGGTCTCACTAAGAAACAAAACAAGGTTATAAGTACCTTATCCTCTCTACTCCTTATATTTCTCAGAATATTCCTTATGGGTCTATGGTTTATCCTTACTGTGGCTAAATTGAGAGGTGGGCTGAGAGTCTCAGACTGTATGACCTATTACTGGGCTGCCCAACTGCAACATTTCATTTCTTATATGTCTGCTGCTGAGCCCCCTTGTTGGTTACCCCTAGAACAATCTGCCCTGACACTGGTGCAGATGGCAGATGTCATTTATGCAGAGTGCCACCCTATGAACTCTTGGTATAAATAACCCCGGGGTGGAGTTGACTGCATAGGTGAGGGCAGAAATCTGTTCTCATTATAAGCTCCATAGTGGGATAAGTAAACTAATGCTTATTCATTTTTGTTTAGATTTCCACCCCATTAGAATGGACCTTGGCTTTCAAAGATGGAACAGATATGGCCTCACCTGAATTGGCCAGCTGCAGGTAGATAATGTGACGTAGACAGCCAGCTCTGAGTGCTCGAGTGCTGTATTAATTTTTGTTATTACATATAAAATATGTGAAGGGAAGGGTCAGTTCAAGGAAAAGGCTGTCTTACTGGAACTGACACATCAAGACCCCCAGGGATAAGTTCAAAGTAGTGGATGTATTTTAAACTGCAGAGATCTGGGGTGCAATTACCTTGTCAATTTGCTTTCATCCCAGGAAATAAGATTAGCCATTCATAATTCCCTCAGGGGGATCCTTTGACTTGCATAGTTGCCAGGGAAGGACTTGTGGGGAGGGGTGTCGAAGAGAGGCCAGAATGGACATTGAAAAGGTTTGATGTCTGAGTCAGGGATGACCCAGACAATTCTGGAAGGTCCAATATACATTTCCAAAGAACCCTTGAATTACATGAATACCCTTTGATGTGTAGATACCCAGGGCCCAGACGAGGTTTAGGAGTCAAATACAGTTCTGATTTGAATACAGTGGCTTACATCAAAAGACTGTTTATGTGTGTGTGTAGCAGAGCACAAACTAATTCTGACCAGTTAACCTGTGGAGAGGAAAGTCAGTGAGATCATCTCATAAGTTTTTTTAAATATTTTATTTGGAGACCCTGTATTGTAAAATATAGAGTTTGATTCACCAAGGTGGAGTTAGTGACCTCATGAGAAGACCGGCTCAGAAGTATGTTTAAGTGCTGAAAGAACCTGACAGAGACACACAAGAAAATATTTCTGACTGACACAAGAGAATATTATCTGACTGAGGGAGAATCATCACAGCACAGAAAAAGAGTAAGATTAGACCAGTCTAAACGTATGTATTGTAGGAACTGTACTTTTTCCTGTTTGTTTTAAGGCTGTATGTGTTGGGATATATATAATTTGTTCTGTAATTATTGTTCTGTTTTGATATTTTTAAAGTAAATATTTTTTTTTTACAAACAAAACTGCATCGAGTGCCTGGACAATTCTTTTTATTTTAAGTGGAGCTTTTAAAGGTTGTAAGTACACTGTGTGTGGGCTTATTGTATACCAAACTGGGAAATGGATAGAGTTCTCTAAAAGTCTTGCACTGAGTTCTAAGGGTTCATTTGAAAGACCTGGTTGGGTGCCTGCAGGCAAAGATATCTGGCCCCCCGAAGACAGAATTATCTGAGCCTGATAATTGGGTACGCTAACAAAAGAGGTTATCAGTTTGAATCCCTTCAGAGCTTGAGACTAAGGTGACCTGAACCCACAAAACAGACAAGAGGGTTACCTTGTCTGTTCACTGTACACAAATCATATGTTCAGAGGTTGGCACTTTGGGAGTAGAGGGCTGACCGGCTGAGTGAGATTGTGACAGATAATACCCTTAAATCTTTTCCCCAGCTTAGCCAGGAATTTAGCCTATCCCCTCAAGACCTCTTTCAGTATATGCAACTATATCATTATTTAAATGACAGGTCTAAAAAAGTAACCCTTCAAATGGAAGATAATCCCTTGAGACAGTTTTTAGTAACCCTGGCTTCACAGGCTCCAGCACCCAAAAATATTTCAACTATTTACAGTTTGCTCCATGATTTAGAGTCTGTTCACTTATTGACTATTAGGCATAAGTGGAAAACTGAACTAGGTTTTTTGTTCCAAGACTGAGATTGGGAGAAAGAGTGGGAAGGGGTACATCATACTACTCCCTCTCGCTCCTGGCAAGAAGTTTGTTGGCAGACAGTGGTACGATAATTTCACACAGTATTAATTTCCAAATATTTTGGAACACTGACACGTCAGACTCATACTGGTGAGGGTGTGGTGGGTGGGAAACCACACTCATATTTTTGGGGATTGTCCCATGGTTTGGGATTTTGGGATTGGGTAGCTCGCACCACGGGTCAGTTTTTGGGAATCCCTCCACCCTCTCAGTTTTAATCCTGGATCCTGAAACTTCCTTCCCCGGATATTTTGGACAAGGGGAAAAATATTTATTTAGCATTTTCATGGCAGCAGTGACTACATTTTGAATTTTTATTAGGGCACAACTGCCCTATTCATGGATGATACCAATCTAGGAGGAAGGGTGAACAGCAAGGAGGTGGTTAAGGACCTACAAAAAGATCTACAGAGGCTGAAAAGATGGTCCAATGTTTGGCAGCTGAAGTTCAACACAAAAAATATAAGGTGATGCAGTTGGGTAAAGGGAACTCCAGGACAGAGTACCACCTCAGTGGAGTCCAGCTCAATGCCATGCAGGAAGAACAGGACCTAGGTGTCATCATAAGCAGCGCCCTTAAACAGATAAGCTGATGCAACAAAGCTTATAGCAAGGCCAACAAAATGCTGGGTTGCATAGGGAGGGGATTCGATAGAAGGAGGAAGTAGGTAATACTGCCATTCAGCAGGTCCCTGGTAAGGCCCCATCTGGAGTACTGTGTCCAGTTTTGGAGTCCACATCTGAAAAAAAGATATAAAACCATTGGCGGTTGTTCAGAGAAGAGCAACCAAAATGATCCAGGGCCTTCAAGGGCACTCGTACGAGGAGCTTCTGGAAGCATTAAATATGTTCTCATTGGAGACAAGGAATGAGAGGGGAGATATGATTGAAACATACAAGTTCCTGAGAGGAATAAATAAGGTGCCTGTTCAACAGAGTCTCCAACTGTAATGCTAGAGGGCACAAGTGGAAGTTGAGGGGTGGGGAGTTTCAAGAGGGACCTTTTGGGAACAGTATTTTACACCGAGTCATGAAGCCATGGAATAAACTGCCAGCTAAGGTAGTGGAAGCAAAGTCTGTGGCATCATTCAAGCTGGGGTGGGACAAGACTAAAGCGCAATCAAAAGCAACAGGAGTAGTAGGAGGCAGTAGGCAGAAAGGGGGGGGTTAGGTCCTGGGATCTGAGAAGGTTCAAGGAACACACAGGCAGACTAGATGGACCCTTAGTCTCCTTCTGCCTTCTTTTTTTCTATGTTTCTGTTTCTAAAGTCATAATGCAGCTGTGGCTGACTCCAACTCCTCCCTTTGAAGATCTCTGACTCAAAAACTGCAGTACAGTTCAAGAAATGGAGAAGGTGACCATCAAGTTGCGGTTACAACAAGACAAGTTTAAAAGTCGCTGGCTCCCTTTTTTCATTTTCTGGTGGAGAAGGAAGGCCAAATTGTTTTTGATATTCTGGCTCTATTATTTTAATTGGTGGATTGGTTTGTGGGTAAGCTATGGGTTATTGATTGGACTGGTCACAAGAATGGGAGTAGCTACCGATGGGTGCCTGCCCCCCCCTCTTGAGTCTCGTTCCATACCCATCTTTTGGTCACATTGGTTTGTGGTTTCATATTCCCCCATCAGATCATTTTCAACTTTCGTAGATGATGTTATGTACTAGACTTTAGGTCCAGTTTGCTTTGTTATCCCCCTTTATTTTACTTCTTAAATGTTGGTTGTACTGTGGTTTAAAGTTACTGTAGTGTGTTGATATGTCTGGTTTGGCTCTCTTCTTTGTAGACTACTGGATGTTTGGACTGATATTATTTGAGTCAGCATATCCGATTTATTGGTAGTCTATTTGTGTTTTTCTGCTGTGTTTTCTAAAATGGTCAATAAACTAACATTTTCAACAAAAAAAAGTGATTCCCAATGACTTCAGCACTGCTCTGTCCTGTGATGACGTGGGACACAAGAAGACATCAAACAAAAACATAATATTCAAATTAGGCAAAGGAGGGGAAAATACTTTGCAAAACCATGAAAAATACTTTTTAAAAACATGCACTTTTGTCAATGCATAGATCATCAAGTTGCCTTTTTATCAAACCCTCCATTATGTAAATATCTCTTAAGTTCTGTAGCAGGGCCCCAGTTCTGTGGCTGCAAAACTGCAGGATACTGAGAGCCTTGCTCTCAGATCGGAGACTGGCCCTGCTGCTTATGAAAAGAGGGCATCCTAAATGCCATTAAAAACTATATGTCAACTGTATTCCATCTAAATAGTGATCACATCTGAAGGCATGCATACGCAACTTATAAATCGAGTTCTTGTTTCATTGCAGTTTACAGTTGGTGTGCCCTGTTTACTTAAGCCTTGCAGACGGAGATTCAATGGTGCTAAAGTATGCTCTAAAGATCTGAAGGTAAAGTTGCACCAGTTGTGAAATTGTTTAAATCCAGTCACCAAAACTGAGAGAGTATCCAGCCAGGTAAAAGACATAATAGCCACCGAGTTTATGATAGGGCCCCAACTCCCAAGGGTACAATGCTGTCAATGGCTGTAAGAACAGCACTTTTCTCTGCGGGGACAGCATCTTTGGGTCAGTCCCATGAAAAACACTACCTTGGGTGGAGCCACTGCTGTGTCACTCTCACAAAAGGAGCCCCACTGGGTGGAGGCACTGCTGGGTCAGTCCCATGAAAGGAGCCCCACTGGGTGGAGGCACTGCTGGGTCAGTCCCATGAAAGGAGTCACCCTGGGTGGATGCACCGTGCACAGTTTGAAACCTAGGAACTAACACATCTATGAACCCAAGGCCCTCCCTAAGGACAGAACAGCTAAGCCCTGTTTAATGGCTAGTGTGCCAGGGTTTTACCCCACCCCAGAAGGTGGGAAGCTTTACTCCAGTGAATGCAGGGGCAAGGATTTCAAGTAAGTCTGGTAAAAAGTTGGGTAAATAATGAGTGCTACTATAATCAGACTAACACATCCGCCTTTACCAATATGCTAAAAATGTGGAATATGAGAAGGGAATTTAAAAATCAAACAGAAAATGAGTGTCAGGAAACCCTCAAGAAATAAATTATTGACTATGGAGGATAAGTATATCCCTGAAAGGAACTACTATAACAAACAAGAAAAACCACAAAGTGGTTAACAGATAAGTTTGAGAAATCTGTTAGGATAAACAAGAAAATGTTTTTCACCATGAAAAAAAAAAACCCAGGAAGAATCATGTAGGCTTTATAAGAAACTATTCAAATGATGCAAAACAAGCACAAAAGGAGAAAAGAGGAGGTTTGACGGTAAATAGCTCTAATTAATAAACACCTTAGACAAGTTTATGGATCTGTAAACTCAGTAAATAAGCAATGCAGAACAGTAGGTCCTATACTAAATGTGGACAAGCTTGTTTCAGTTGAGGAGGCAATGGTAGAGGTTTCAGGTAAGCAATAAGATATGACAGGATGGGCGTTAGACACTGTAACACATGGCTAGGAGGCGTAGTAAGGCACGAGGCCACAGGCCGAGTGCGTCCAGCCTCCTAGCCGTGTGTTAAAGTGTCTAATGCACACACTATCTTAAAGGAAACAACTGGAACCATTTGTAAGAACAAAACATAAATAAATTGGAAAGTGAAGAGGTTAGTGAGGGGAGTACTGAGCGGTCAGCAGCTGGCAGAGCGAGCGGGTGGGTGGGCGGCTGGGGATACAGCGTGGCATACTTTTTGCATGCATTTATGAAATAAAAACATTGTAAAGCTGGGAAAAGTGAAGGGTAAGGGATGAATGTATCGAGCGTCCATCAGGTTGGCCATTTAGGAGGACAGCGAGCACAGTTGGCAGAATCAAAGATCGCTGCAATTTTTTTTTTAGGGAGGCTTGTGGGTAGTATCACTGGTATCAATGCCCATTGGGCATTGCTGGGTCTGTTTCCTGTGTGTTAGACACTTTAGTGCACAGGTGGTAGCCAATCAGGTTGTTTATATTTTAGGACCCATTTCATAATAAGTATTTCTGCACCGTCTTCAGTGATAACGCTAATACCTGTTCAGCAACAAAAGGGGATATGAAAAGTCCCAGAAAACTGCAGGTTCAGATGACATTTTAATCAGTCTTCTAAACCCACTATAGAAACTCCTTGTTGGGCCTATGACACACATTGATAACTTATCACTAAATTTAAATAAACTGCAATTATACCTACAGATTAGAAAATTGCACTAATTGTCCCATTTATAAAATATGGCTGTAACCCCTGGGCGGCGCCACCCCCCCAGTGTTACACCCCTGCCTACTACCCTGGACATAGGCTAAGGGGTTTGGGTTCGCTAGCTAATAACATTTTTTAAAACCTTTGCGCAGTGCCTCCACTCAGGGTGCTTTACGTGGGTGAGATGGTACTGGGAGTAGCCCCCTGAGCTGCTACACCACCCACGATGACCAGTTACCTTCCCCAGACATGCCCCAATACACAGTTCCCCACATTTCCACGTTTTGAATTAAAGACTCTCTCTAATAATATGCTCACACAGGATTTCAACCAACAACAACAAGATATTTATTTCGGGCTGAATAAAGGAGCTAGGAAAGGGAAACAGGAGGAAAAGAGGATATCTTGCCATATTTACACATGTACAGATGTTATTTAGATTTTTGCTGGTAAACCCTCCAGCTGGGTAGCTACATATTAACAGGCAGACATAAATCACATTTTACCATTCGAGTTAAGACATCCAGAGTCCTGGCTATCTAGCTGCTGATAAATTAGATGTTAAACATAATTATTAATATTACCCACACTGGTACCAGTCCCAGATACAGCAGAAACCCTGCAATCTCATACCATACTGGTTAAACAGATACCACAGTCCACGATGTCGCAGGCCTGATGGAGTTGCAGCTGGTCGAGGTGGCCGGCTATTAATTTCAGATTCGAGGCAACTTGGAAACAGATTTTTGTAAAGCAGCAAATTACTATTTACAACCATAGCAGGGATTGCCCTGCACTTTAGCAGACAAAGCAGGGATTGCCCTGCACTTGCAGACTTCCGACATTCCAGAATAAACTATGTGGATCTTACATCCAGAACATTCAGCACAATATTTGGAAGTCCCATCCAAAGCAATAAGGGTGATGCTTCTGTCAAGCATCCTAAACACAGTTTAAACACGGTCACATCCAGTACTTTACATACCAAAAGGCATCCATCCAGAGTAAGTTGGCAACGACACTTTTATCAAGCATCCCATACTTTAGTTACAGGCAGTCACAACCAGTACATTCTATATACCAAGAACATTATCCACAAGCGGAGTTCTATCCAGCACGTCTAGCCATTTAACACTTATACCAAGCGCTCTTAGACGAAATTCTGTGCAGACACAGGTACATTCTCTTTAAGGTATCTTTGACATTAACATGCTCTAGGGCCTCCTGTCTCACGTAAGTGGTGTTGCCTTGGCAGACAGCTCCACGATGGCAGGACTCCTAACCCATAGCTACACATTTATATGATTCACTAAGCCCAGCATCTTGCTGCATCTGCAGCTTAGCCATTTGGGTCACAGACAAGATGCATCCATTACTTGAACTAGGCAGTCTCTTATGGGGTTAGTAGCCCAGACTGATGACTTCAATACTTCACACTTAACAGCACACATTCCTTAATGGGGCATGGAGCCTCCAAGATTACTTGCTTAACTTCTCCCTCGCACCAGGGGGTACGAGGGTACTCACTCAGGTCCTCCACGGGTCTCATCCACAATCGAAGGCATCCTGAAGACTTATTCAGCTCTCTCACCGCTGAGGTACTTGGTCAGTGCTCTCACCACTGCATGTTGTCATCTGGTCTGGTCAGCGCTCTCACCGCTGCTGGACATCTGATTCTTCGGTCCACATCTTTCCCCGATGTGGGAGGGAAGGCTAGCCTCTGGAGGACAGTACTGGCAACCTCCAGACTAGCTGTTGCAGAAAGCACAATTACTGTAACTAGTTAACTATTAATTGAAGAAAATAACAAATGCCCTCTGAAGACTGAAAGGGCTGAATTAAGTGGCCCAGGCCTGATGGCATGGCTGGAGCCTGAGCCCCTTACCCATGGGGGGCTCCAAGCAGGCTGGAGCCTGCTCCACTGCTCTCTCAGCTCTGCATCTCTGAATTAATCTTCCAGACAAACTGACAACATTGTCTCTTTATAGAGCTCCTAGCTCGACTCCTGATTGGTAGTAGGGATGGGGTGACATGTCTTCAAGTTGCTGAAGAACCTGTCAATCAGAACACTCGAGGCACAATTGGGTTGTGGAATTTGCGCCCAAAATAATGTCCCTGTAAGCCCCCATAAGCACTTGGGTGCTTACCCATGAGATGCAGTGAATGTCCCACAAGTCTTGGCTTTCTATTGCTGCAATTCCAATTGGCTATACTGCTGGCAATGGCTGCTTAACCCACTGTTCCTTATAGCAGATTAGATACAGTCCTGAATAATGTCCTGGTGCAGCCAGAAAGAAGTAATTATTTGCCCCAAATGCCCCACAGTTCTATAGCTTAAAGGCTGTACTTGCAGTCGCTGCACAGATGAAAAACATGGCTCTTTTACTTTTCCTGTCGCTACTGCACTTATGCAAGCTCCCCTTGCAGCAGCTGACAGGCTGACACACAGCGTTCCAGATACTGGAATTGCCAGGGAAACAGTACTCATTTTAACTTTAAGCACTTTTCTCCACATGCAGAGTATATTCCCAACAAGCAGCAACAGTTCCATTATTTAAAACATTTTAATTCTTTACTTTTTGGCGGGAGCTGAACATAGCTACCCTGGAGGCAGCCAGATACACTGTTATGCATTATTCAGATGACCGGGGCCCTGCACAGGCATACTTAAATAAGCCCCGGTCAGAACTCCTTTAATTCCCATCTGAGCGGTTCCCCAGCAGGCTGTCTGTGGTCACCGGGTCCCAATTAGGTGGAAGGGATCCCGCCGGGACCCATGGCACAGTCCCCGAGGTGACCGCAAAACTAGCGGCTCCACATCAAAGGCACTTTGCGCGTCAACGCGACTCCCGCTGTCCTGGAGGCAGCACTTTTGCAGCGGGAGCTCGCGGTCAGCAGTTTAAGCCCTGAGGGGCTGGATTTTCATTTGACTGCAAGCTGGGGCACACACGAGGGCAAACAGAACCTGGGGAGCCAGAAAACTTAGAAGCCAAGTCAGGAGAAGGACAGAACAAAACAGGCTAAGGTAAACCCAGACTGGCATTTCTAGGAACCCCATTTGCAAGGGGGTTACATGGTGACAAATCCTTGGCCTCAAGTTACAGGCCTTTCAGCCTAATGAGAGTTCTGGGTAAGGTATTGAAATAATTTATAAAACACTGCATACTAAATTTCCTTTTGTTTTGCCTCCCACTGCCCTCCAATTTCCTCTACTATCCCTCAGGGCTCCCCAGGTACCTCTGATCTCCTCCTGCTTCCCAGTTCATGGGCACCTACCTCCATATAGCCTTGGCTTGCCCCCTCCGGCAGGGGGTGGGGTGGGTTCTCCTGGACATCAAGTTGTGTCAGGTAAATGTATCTAGGTGCTGGGGGAGGAGGGGAAACCTGGATATACCGGGGGCAATCTTCATTGCAGAGGTGCTGGGGGCTGCAGTGGTTTTTCTTCCCCTGTGTTGTTCCCTCAGGGACATTACATGCTATGATGTCCAAAGCACATCCCTGCACACTTGTGTGTGTGCATTCACACACTGGCATCTGCAACGTCACTCCCTTCCTCCTTCTCCTGTTGCACAACAGGCAAGGGGTGGGATCGGAAGGCTTAAGGGGGTAGACAGTGAGGGTGTGGAAGGGGACTTGGAAAAAGCCTCAATCCTAAACAAATATGTTTGTTCAGTGTTCACAGAAGAAGGGGAAGGGGAGGTATCACAATTAACTGGTGGAAGCAATAATGGCAGGAAGGTAGACACCAGCCCATTTACAGAGCAGACAGTTCACAAGGAACTCGCAAAACTGAAAATGGACAAAGCAATGGGACCAGATGGGATACATCCTAGAATATTAAAGGAGCTTAAGGAGGTGCTGGCAGCACCACTAGCAGACCTGTTCAATGAATCACTGGAAAATGGAGTGGTTCATGAGGACTGGAGGAGAGCTGATGTAGCCCCTCTACACAAAAGTGGGAGCAAGTAGGAGGCTGGAAACTTTAAACCAGTCAGCATGACCTCGGTGGTGGGGAAAATTATGGAATCACTGCTAAAAGAAAGGAATGTGGAACATCTTGATTCCAGCGGAGCACAGGATCCGAGGCAGCATGGATTCACAGCAGGAAGATCATGTCAAACAAATTTCATAGATTTCTTTGGATGATCAGGGAAGTGGACCAGGGGAGTGGTGGATGTGGCCTACCTAGATTTCAGCAAAGCCTTCGACACCGTTCCACATAAAAGGCTTGTAAGCAAATTAGGAAGCCTGGGAATGGGCCCATAAGGTGGTACACTGGGTTAGAAAGTGGTTGAGGGATAGAACACAGTGGGTGGTAGTAAATGGAGCTCATTCCAAGGAAAGGAGGGTGACCAGCGGGGTGACACAGGGGTCAGTTCAGGAGCCAGTCCTATTCAATGTCTTCATACGTGACATTGCAGAGGGTCTGGAAGAAAGGGTATGCCTCTTTGCAGATGATACCAAGATCTGCAATTGGGTAGACACTCCGGGGGATGAGGAGGGATCTAGGTAAACATGAGGAATGGTCAAGAGTGTGGCAGCTAAGATTCAGTACAAAAAAGTGTAATATCATGCATTTGGGGCACAGAAACCAAGGGGAGGCTTACAGTACATGATGGGGGAAGAGATACTGACAGTTACCAAACAGGAAAGGGATAGAGGGGTAATCATATCAGATGATCTAAATGTGGCCAAACAATGTGCCAGAGCTGTGGGGAAAGCCTGTGGGGTACTGAGGTGCGTAGGGAGAGGTATCACTGGCAGAAGGAAGGAGATGGTGATGCCTCTAGATAAATCATTAGTGAGACCTCATCTGAAGTATTGTGTCCAGTTCTAGAGGCCACCTCTACGTAAAGACATCAACAGGGTAGGGGTACTTCAGAGAAGGACAACAAAAATGGTACAGGGCCTGCACCAAAAGTCATATAAGGAGAGATTTGAGGACCTCAATTTGTATGCCCTGGAGGAGAGGAGAGAGAGAGAGAGGGGGGGGGGGATATGATAAAAGACCTTCAAATATCTCCAGGGCATAAATAAGGTACAGGAGGGTAGCATCTTTTAGAAAAGGAGATGTTCTAGAACAGGAGGTTATGACATGAGGCTAGAAGGGGGTAGACTAAGGGGTAACGTGAGGAAGTGCTTATTCACAGAAAGGATGGTGGATGCAAGGAACCACCTCCCAGGGGAGGTGGTGGGAGCAAATTTGGTAAGAGAATTCAAAAATGTGTGGGATAGGCATAGGGGTACCCTAGCGAAAATTAGGAGAACAAAGACAGAGATGAAGTAGGGTCTTTGTTTTTTGCAGCAAGTAGGGAAAATGGGCAGACTATGTGGGCCTGATGGGCCTTATCTGCCATCAAATTCTATGTATCTATGCACTGACATCTGTAGTTTCCAGGTAACAGTATAGCAGTGGAGCTTGGAGTCCTCCCTCCCTCCCCGGTGGAGGACAGCATCGTCATCTGCAGAATCCCTCCCTTCCTTCTTCTCCTGTTGCACTGCCACCTGGGATTTCCAGGTGACAGTATAGCAACGGAACTTGGAGTCCTTCCTCCCTGGTGGAGGGCAGCATCCTCTGGAATGCTCAATCCTCCTTCCCCCGGCTGGTCCTCGACAACCCAAGCTCATTCCTGAACTTGGGTCACCAGTGTTGCAAGCAATAGCACTACTGCTGTGCCAGTGGTCCAGCGCATACTAAATTTCCAATCAGAAAACAATCAGATGGAAAAGGCAAAGGCATTTGATATGATCCCTCACCAGGACAAAATCCAGAAACTTAAAAGGCTAGGAAGGGGATTTTCAAAGCTAAGGACCCAACACTCACATCCATATTTTGGACAAGTGCTGCACACCGGCAAATGTGATGAGATGCTTGTGGTATATTTTCAAACATCCTGATGGATTTGCAAGTTTACGTGATTTCCCACAAAAAAAAAAAAATGATGCATGTGTCAAAATTCTGACATGTGCATCATTTTCGCAGAACAAGTTGTGGCAATCGCGTCCAGAAGATAGATCACCTTTTAGGTGGTCTATAGGTCTTGGCAGATGTCACATGGCTGCATTTGAAAAACGGATGTGGCCATTTGATAATGCCACCCTAGGAGTCCATACCATATCATTGTATTATCTTCCTCACCCTTCCAGCCCCAGACACATCTGGAAATGAGCTGTTATCAGCTCAGTGTGTCTATCCTGGTAAAACTTGTGAAATAAATAAATAAAGCAGTGAACTAGCTAAAAACTTGGCTACTTGATCAGACACAAAGGGTATCCTGCTAGTGAGGTGTTTCTCTCCACCATCCCTTTCCCTTCCTGCCTTCCAAATTCTCTGCCTGTCCCCTCACTCCTCTTTCCCCTTCCCCCCTCCCTGCTCCTTACCTCCCTACTCCCCCTTCCCCCTCTTGCTCCACTGCCTGGTCCTAATTTCCCATTGCAGGGTTCTCAACATTATGAAGTGGACTTGGCTTCAGGTCGCCCCCCTTTTCCTCTGTCCCTCCTTTCTCCACTGCCTGGTCCTACTTTCCTCTTGCAGGGTTCTCAGCATCCTGAGGGGTTCTGGGTTCCAGGTTGCCCCCTCTTCCTCTTCACTCACCCCATCCTCATCCTCACTCTCTCTATTCCACCTCCCTCAACGTGCCCATTCCGGCACCAAGGGCCTACTCAAGCACTTCTGGTCTACCGAAGGACTTTGTTACCACCTTGCTAGGCGAACCCTTGGAAGTTGTCCCCAAATTTAAATATCTTGGCATTTGGTTAGATAACAAACTCTCTTTCAATGACCATTTTGAGGACCTCTCCAGAAGGCTAAAAGCCAGGTTAGGTTTCTTTTTCAGAAATAAGTCTCTCTTCCCGATAGAAACTAGAATCAGGCTGGTGCAGGCCACATTCCTTTCCTTGCTTGATTATGGGGATCTAATTTACAGCTCCTCTGCAATCTCAAACCTAAATAAGTTTGATGTACTTTGCCACCGTGCCCTACGGATCATCACCAAATCCCTGTACTGAACCCACCACTGTGACCTTTACGCAGCTGTTGGCTGGACTTCACTTACCACTAGACATTTGCTCCATGCTGGTATCTGGACTCTCAAGTTACTCCTGAACAAACTTCTGAGCTACCTAACATCTCTCAACTGCATTTCCCACTGTGCATACTCTCTCAGGAAATCTGACTTCATCTTCCTTGATGTGCCTAGGACTTGCACCACTTTTGGCAAATGTGCTATCTCATATGCTCTTCCAACAATCTGGAACTGACTCCAATCCACCCTGAAACTATACAGTATGGTCTCGGTTAATTTCTTCAAAGAGTTAACCGCATCTAAATTAAAGATATTTGTAGCTGCTTTTAAGCCTCTTCCCTGCCCTTATATCCTTATGACCATCCACCTGGAACCTGTGCTTGTCAGGACATGAAACTATCCACTTATTCTCAAAACCTTCTCCTACCCCTGCCGTCTTTATCTATATCCTTTCCCCCCTACTCTCTTTAGCCCTCTTCCTCCACTCACTGCTCATTTTCAACCCCTCCTTCTTATTCAACTACTCTCTCCTGTCATTTCCAACCCCGCCCTCTTACTTAACTACTCTCTCCTGTCATTTCCAACCCCTCCCTCTTACTTAACTACTCTCTCCAGTCATTTCCAACCCCTCCCTCTTACTTAACTACTCTCTCCTGTCACAGTACACTCCCCACATTTATTGCTCCTCACAACCTTATGCTAATAAACCCTACCTTGTCCTGTCATAATTGAGCACTAGGTATTATATGAACCTTAACTGCACCTCATTTTACTATGATGTACTTATATGAACTGGTGCATATTAATCTTATTTGTATATTGTTTCATTTTGCTTTTTATATGTTGCCATTTATGCAATGTCTCCTGACTGTTTACATGATTTAGGACCTCCTTGTGAATGAGCTTGCTCAATGGAGTTTTCCTGCAATAAACTTGAACTTGAACTTCTCACCACATGCTGTCTACTCCCCCTGCACTTAATCTGAGTCTCCTTCCTCTATACCTTTACCCTGTTTAGTCGTACATCCATTCCTTTCCGTCTAGTTTGTTCCCCTGCAGGTTGGCCTGGGTCATTCTGCTCCTCTCTGGTATGACTCTGTTATGGTGTGCTATCTGTATATTTGCTCTGCAGTGTATTACTCTGTATTTTTGTGTTCACAACATTGTAACCCCCCCAACCCGGACGATTCTGGAAATGAGCTGTCTACAGCTCATGTCGCCTTTCCTGGTGAAACATTTTCTAAATAAATAAATAAAATAAAGTAAGGTTAAAAGGGTATATCTTCTCCACAGCCAGCATAACTGCCTAGAGGAAATCCAGAGTTGGATTTTTTTAAAAACTGGCTTGGACTTAACCCAGACAGGACTGAGGTGCTAGTGGTGGATCTAGGTCATGGTGGTGGTGGTGGTGGGGGGGGCGATCGAGGTGACCCCCCTGGCTTAATGCTGGGGAGGGATTCCTCTTACCCCATCTACGCAGGCAGAGGATCTGGGCATGATCCTAGATGATGGCCTGACACCTGATGCTCAGGAGTCGGCCATTGTTAAAAGTGGATACAATCATTTGAGCAACATTGCCTGGATCAGGGCACTGATTCCATCTTAGGACCTGCCACGCTGGTACATGCGTTCGTCATGCCCAGGTTGGACTGCTGCAATGTCCTATACCTTGTGCTATCTGAAGGCAACCTTTGCTGACTGCAGCTGGTGCAGAATGTGGCAGCGAGATTGTTATTGGGGGTTAAAAGAAACAAACATATTACTCCTGTTTTCTGCGAGCTGCACTGGCTGCCAGTCAGGTGGAGGATTGTCTTCCAGGTAGGGCTCCTTACCTATAAGGCCCTGCATGACTGGGGGACCAGTCTATCTGCAAGATCGTATGGTGCCCCACTGATCAATCCAGACTCTCTGTTCTGCTGAGTGTGGCCTCCTGGGGGTTTCTAGGGCTAGACTGCAGCATTCTGTGGACCGTGTATTCTTGGTTGCTGCGCCTACCCTGTGGAACTCATTACTTTGGTATTTATGGGAGGCACCCTCGGTAGAAGCCTTTAAAACAGGTCTTAAAACACTCCTTTTTCAACAGGCATTCTACCCATAATTAGTTATATTGGGGGTAGTATTTTAATTATATACTGTACGATAGATGTGTTTAAAGAATAAGAATTTGCCTATTTCTTGCTGACTTGGAAATTGAATTTGGAATTTTATTATTATTACTGTACTGTATTGATTTTGTTTTTAAATGTGCAGCACTCCGAATCTCCGAAGAAGAGCGCTTTATAAATAAAGCTGTCTGTCTTCTCTCTCTCTCTCTCTCTCTATCTATCTATCTATCTACCTATAACTAGTGGGTTCCACAGGGCTCCATCCTGGACCCAACACTATTCCAGATATTCTTTGATGATGTGGGGATTTGACATAAAGGGTCGGACTCTGAAACTTTCAGACAATTCTAAGTTGGGTGGAGAAGTGGACACACTCCAAAAGGCTGAACACTTACAAAGAGATCTGGAAAATGTTACTATATGGACTGAGACATGGGGATATAGCATTTGATAAGGATAAGTAAGCAACCAGGTGGGTTGTGAGGCAGAAGGTCCTTCAGCCTAATGAGAGTTCTGGGTACAGTATTGGAATCATTTACAAAACATTGCATACTAAATTTCCTTTTTTTTCCCCCTCCCTCCCATTGCCCTCCAATTTCCTCTACTATCCTTCCATGTAGCCTTGGCTTACCCACCAAGGCAGGGTCAGGGTGGGGGTGGATTCCTCCAGATATTGAGTTGTGTCAGGTAGGTGCATCTCAGTGCTGTAGGAAGGAATCTGGATATATTAGGGCCATCATCGTTGCCGAGGTGCTGGGTGGGGGCGCAGTCATTTTCCTTCTCCTGTGTTGCTCCCTCAGGGACATTGTGTGCTATGATGTCCATGGCATGTCCCTGCATAGTTGTGTGCCCCTCCACACATCGGCATCTGCAGAATCCCATCTCCCTTCTTCTCCTGTTGCACTGCCACCTGGGATTTCCAGGTGACAGTTTAGCAATGGAGCTCAGAGTACTTCCTCCCTGGTGGAGGACAGAATCCTCTAGAATGCTCAATCCTCCTTCCCCCTGGCCGGCCCTCGCTGACCTGAGCTAATTTCTGAACTTGGGTCACCAGTGTTGTGAGCAGTAGTACTACTGCAGTGCCAATGGTCTGGCGCATACTAAATTCCCACTCAGAAAACAACCGGATGGAAAAGGCACAGCATGGCTTCACCAAAGGGAGATCATGTACCACAAACCTGCTGACCTTTTATGAACCATTAAGTGAGAGCTTGGACAGGAACGTACCAGCAGACGTCATTTACTTAGACCTTACAAAGGTATTTGATATGATCCCACACCTGGACATAATACAGAAGCTTAAAAGGCTAGGAAGGGGATTTTACAAGCTAGAGACCCAACATGCACGTCTGTATTTCTGACACATGCTGCATCACAGCAAATGCGTGGAGATGCATGTGGCATATTTTCAAACATCCTGATGGATATGCAACAGTTTATGTGATTTCCCCCCAAAAAATTATGCATGTGTCAATATTCTGACACATGCATCATTTTCGTAGAGCAAGTTGCAGTAATTGCATCCAGTTTTGGTGGTTTATCTGTCTGGGCGGATGTCACATGGCCATGTCTGAAAAACGGATGTGGCCATTTGATAATGTCATCCTAGGAGTGCATATCATATTACTGTATTATCTTCCTCAGTCCCCACCCCAGACACATCTGGAAATGAGCTGTTATCAGCTCAGTACTTCTATCCTGGTAAAACTTGAAATAAGTAAATACCAAAGTAGTGAACTAGCTAAAAACTTGGCTACATGATCAGACACAAAGGGTAAAGTTAAAAGGGTACCCTTCTCAGCAGATAGCATAACTAGTGGGTTCCACAGGGCTCCATCCTGGACCCAACACTATTCCAGATATTCATTGATTATATGGAGGGTTGACATAAAGGGTTGGATTCTGAAACTTTCAGACAATTCTAAGTTGAGTGGAGAAGTGGACACACTCCGAAAGGCTGAGCACTTACAGAGAGATCTAAAAAATGTTACTACATGGACTGAGATCGTGGGTATAGCACTTGATATGGATAAGTAAGCAACCAGGTGGGTTGTGAGAGGCACAAGGTGCAGCTGAGTGCCTTCAACCACCTGGGAAGTGTGATAATTTATGGCATTACCACACACCCTGGAGTGTGTTTTTGCACAAATAAAATGGCTTTATGAGTTAAATAATCAGGAATAAAGAAAGTATGATTTGAGCTGTGTGGTAATTGAAATGTATGCATGGTCATGAGTGTGACCAGTTTTGACCAATCAGATTGCTTGTTTGATTCAAGCCATTTTATAAATGCAGAGTAAAGCACATGTGAAGAAATAGCATCTGTCATCTACAGTTTGTTAAAGATAATGGGCTCATCACCATAACTAATGAAGAAAGAGATGTGGGCAAAAAAATTATAAACACACTATCCTACTCTGAGTAGCATAGCACTGTGGCCACCAACGCAAAGAAAATATCTGGCGGCATAAAACGAAACATTGCATCCAGAAACAAGGGTGTGATCATGCCACTTTACAAAAACCTGGTTAGACTTCACTTGGACTATAACTCTCCGATCTGGTCATCATACCTTGCAAAGGACAATATAAATTTGCAGACAATACAGAGAAGGGCTATGAAGATGATTTGGTGAATAGAGGGCAAAACATATGAAGAAAGGCTAAACTCCCTGGGAATGATGAGTCTGGAAACCTGGCATTTGAGGGGAGACTTACTCATGATGTATGACACTGTGAATGATGGGAAACTGATGGTGACAATAGGAAGGAATATAAAAAGAAAATAAATGAACACTAGAGGGCATGCAGAGCAAATCAAACCAGAAACCTCTAAAACAAAATAAAACACCTCTTTACACAAAGATTTGTTGCTGTCTGGAATGTGTTATCTGAAACAGTTATTGGTAGCGATACTAGCGACTTGAAGATATCTTGCCAAAATAAAACTGACAAACTGATCACGCTGAAAAACCTAATAAGGAGTTACTATTGAGATAGTGGTGGGACAGACCGATGGAACCCTAGGTCTTCTTCTGCCTGCCAAAACTTGAGTAAACCCAAGGACCTTGCACTCTCAGGCATAATGTCTCTCATCACTACAGCAGTGGCAGAACCTTTTCCTTTGCTGAACAGGATTCAGTCGATGGAAGCATCCACATAGGCAAGGATTAATAATGCAGTGGGGTCCTCCCCAAGCAGGTCTCTGGGATGAAAAGGGAGCTTGCTGTTGGGATTTAAGTTGTTCCTCCAGGTCCCTGAATCATTTCTGTATTTCCTTGTTCTCCATCTGGCAACCACTAGTCAAATTTGCAGCTTCAAGAACGTGGGCCTCAACTGTTGGTGAACGGACAGTGTCCCTGTGGGCTTCCCTTTCTTCCTCCTCCATAATGGCCATCCTAAATTCAGCAAACATGCAAGGATTACTTTGTCTTGAAGGTGAAAGTTCACCATTAGCATGATAGAATACGCAGCTCTACATATAACTTTGTCTAGCTACACTCAGTCCAGATTTTCCAAAGTGACTCCCTTACACCCAGTACTCAGCTGAGCAGAATTTCCAAGCAGGTCAGGTACTCAGTCGAGTCTCTCCCCTTCTCTTTATCTTGGGGTCTTGAAAATCAGACGCAGGTCCTTTTCAGTTGCAGAGCTTCCAAAAGTGTCTTCTAGAATGTTCAAGTAATCTGACATGGAGGATTGGGGTCTAGTAGTTCTAATGGATTATTCTGTGGTGAGGGTGTGGACCTTCAGATTCTCTACTAACCTCTTCTTCTTCTTCTCCCCATCAGAGCATTGCTAATCGGGGACCATCTTGTTTGTCTGGTAAATCCAGGTGTCAAAATCATCTTCCCAAGTTGGAGCTGGTCTCACTCCTGAGAAGACTTGTAGTTTTTTAAGAGCTAGCGTCATAGTGTGCTGACAGTTTAGATGCCCAATCTTATCCCCAGGCTGGGAGCGAGACCAGGGATGGGAGGGTGGATTGTCGGCCACCTTGAACAGTTCCATAACATCCTGACAGTCATCCCTTCTTAATTTAAGTAAGACTAAAGTTTTTTCTCAAAATCTGAAGGATGTTATGGGACCTCAGTGGAAAGGAACAGATCAGCATGGGTCACTACTGTTCATGGATGCTCTCCCTATGATAATTACTTGAAGGTGTACCCTGAGGGGGTCTACCTACTTTCAGCACTCCAAAAGGGCACTCCCAGAAATATGCTGTACAGTCTGTGGTCACCTCCACATCTCATTAGGGGTGCTAGCCCCCTTTTGTGGGTCAGTGGTGGAACAGCATGAGAAATCAGGGTTACATAACTATTGTCACTGTGATTATGGCTTGCAGTACCTTTGAGCCCAGCACAGGGGATCTGCACCAATGTGAGCAGTGCGGTCAGTGAAAGACAGGCTGAGGGTGCCACCAAGGGGGTACACCCCCAGGCCCGAGGACTAGGCCAGCAATTGTCAAGAAACAGCTATGTAGAAGAAAAAAGAAAGGCAAAATCCTCCCAATGGTCACCTTTCCCAGATGTGACAGTTGCCATCACATTCTCCATTCAGCCGAAGCTAGAATAGTTTTAATAAGCTCTAGGTCTTCTCCTTTGAACCAATTGAGCAACTTCTCTTGATCCATCTTCTTTTTGTGAACTCTATTTTTGCTCCTCTGGCACCAGTCAGGGGACATACAGTACTCTAAACTCTTTCAGTCCTGGACTTGATCACAGTATAGTGACCCCAAAAGGGTAACAAACTTTCTGCTCAAAATAATGTCTGAACCACTACTAATTAACTTAATTACTCTGCCATGGTAAAGAGAATTTTGATTAAGTAAGCTGATGAGAGTTCAGAAAAAATGTGTAGCAAATGAGAAAAGAAAGTTGCAGGTTCATAATATAAACAGTTTGCTTGCAATTCATCAAAATTAGTTGTGTTTTATGCTGGATTATGTTGTGGCAACAAGAGTGCATTTACAGGGCATCTGCATTTTGATAAATTACACAATCTATATATATTATTTGAGAAGGTCATTTTCTTTTTTCATTTACTGTAATTATTCTGACCATAAATAATTTTGTTTGATACAAATTATTTTATTTATTTCAAAAGTTTCACCAGGAAAGTCATACTGAGCTGGTAACAGCTCGCTTTCAGATGCGTCCTGGGGGTTGGGGATGAGAAACGTTATATACAGCAATTACAATATATAGGGAGAAATACAGCAATACAATTTAAATGGAGAAATAATCAAAGTTTAAATACAAATCAGAATACCATGTGCACAGGTAATGAAGGACACAGACTGTCAGGGCAGAACTAGTGAGGGGGAAGTAGAGGGTCAAGGACAGTTGCAGGAGGGAGAAAAAAGTCGTGAAGGAGAGACTTTAAGGAGAAAGCTGAAGAGGCAGAGTAAATAGACAAGGGAAGGGAGAACCAACATTTAGGAAAGCAATATGAGAAGGCAAATTGTCCAGCTTTAGATTTCCTAGAAGGAATAGTGAGGGAATGAGAAGCAATATTACAGAAAGAATAGCAGGAAGCTGAGGGAGATGATAAGAGGTACGTAAGGAAAGAAGGAAGGCAACCAAAGCAGAATTTAGATATAAAGGAGGCACTGTGCGTAAGGCGCCAGGCATTAAGAGAGGGGAGAGAAAGAGCAGAGTAGAGTGAACAGTGGTGAGAACGTGGAGAACAATCTAAAGTGAAACAACAAAAAAAGAGTTGAAAAGGGGGTCCAGTCTGGCAAGGGTGGATTTGGGAGCTCCACTGTAGTCTATGTCACCATAATCAAAAATAGGGAGGATCATCTTTAAAACAATCTCATAGCAGATAGGAAGTGGGATACTCACTTTGTTCCTTAAAAACACTCTCATGGTGGATAGGAAGCGAGATACTCACTTTGTTCCTTTAAAACAATCTCATGGTGGATAGGAAGAGGGATACTCACTTTGTTCCTGTACAGTGCACCAAGCTTGGAGTGAAGCTTTTGCTGAATGGGATCAATATGAATGGAAAAATCAAGATGACAGTCAAGCCAGTCAAAATCCAGCTGAAGCTGTGAGATAAGATCATGAGAAAAGGAGCCAGATGCAAAAATAACTGTATCATCAGCATACATATGAATGGATACATATGAACAGATAGAGGGATGGTCATTCAAGAATATGGAAAAAAGAATAGTACCCAGGACAGACCCTTGAGGGATACCTGCGCAGATAGGGACTGGTGATGAAGTGGAGCAGCCTATCCAGACAGCTTGAGACCTACCCCCAGGTAAGAGCTAAACCAGTTGACTGCATAGTCGGAAAGACCCACTGCTTTTAGCTTGACAAGAAGGAAGGGATGTGACACTGTGTCAAAAGCTTTAGCAAGATCAACAAAAATGGCAGACGGGATCAGACCCTGATCAATACCACTGAGGATGGAGTCGGTGAGCCGCAGGAGGGAAGTGGAGATGGAGTGGGATTTTCTAAAACCAGACTAAAAGGGGGTGATGAAGAAGGAGGAGTCAAGGAAGGCAAAGAGTTGCAATAATACAAGGTGTGCCTATAGCTTACCTAGGGTAGGAAAGAGAGAGATGGGTGGAAAGTAAATTTAGTTAATTAAAAGTGGTTTGGACATTATTTTGGATAGAAATCTTTGGGGTCACTATACTGTGATCAAGCTCATCTACTTCAGGTCTCCCCAGTCCCACCACCCCATCTTTCTCAGGAATGTACCTGCAACTGACATGAGTCTGTGGCTTGCCCCCATTGTGGGGCCCTTCCCTGAGATGGGGATCCAATCCTGAAGAGGGGGACTGAACCACAGTTATATTGCTGTAGTGTGGTGGGTGCAGGGCTTGTGAGAGCCTGGTACCTCATGCTGCTCGGCTGAAGGCATTTTTCCCTTTTAGTGTTCATCCCTTCCCAGAGGCTGGTGCCATTAGTTGTCATCCAGGCAATGTTGCATGCAGAGTGTGCACATGGGTTACAATGGCCTGGCTACAGCCTCTACCTACCCACGGCTGTGGGCTCCTCCAGCATGCACTGCCACCTGTGGTCTTCCTGGTGGTGGTAGTGCAGCAGAGTGTAGCCAACCTTCCCCCTGGAGAAGACAGCATCTACTAGGACCCTCAGTTCTCCCTCTGGTCAGCTCCTCATGACCACAGCTCACTTCTGAACCTCAGTCGCCAGCGTCAAGAGCAGCAGTGCTACCGACAGGCCGGCTCACTCGTGACCCATCTTTAATATGGAAGGGGGATACCACAAATTGTAACAGTCCTTGCACTTATGGGGGTTATCAATGGTACACTAGAGATCCAGGCAGTGCCTCCTATTTGTAACCTTCACCCAAGAGGAATGGTGCAGCTTGGTCGATGTTAAGGGATGGCTGTCGCCATTACACTTCAGGGAGGATATCACTGGGGTCATGTTTGGTCTCTGGGGTACTGAAATGGTTAATACAACAGTGAGGTGTCTTGAACCAATTGGATCTGGGAGTGAGAAGCCATTGATCACATAGGGTCAGTGGCCATATACAATGTATAGGGACTACAGGCAGACTGGATGGGCCTAGCGGTCCTTATCTGCTGACAATTTCTATGTTTGTATGATCTTTCCAGCACACAGGGTGCAAGGGGGCTGCCCTTAGGAAACTGACAGTAGTATTATAACCTACCCCATCCTTTGCAACAATACAGTAATGCAGCAACCCTCACACAATATACATGGTAAACACCAGGATACAATATCACACAAATAAAAGGTACAAAAAGTAAACAGGCTTATTGTGGGAACAGGAACACAGAAACAAGGATCTGGAAGGCAAATAGGGCAAGACAGGAAATGAAAATTATAATTAATAGATCACAGATTTGAAAACCACTACCCCTGATGCAATAATCACCAACACAATCTTAAACAATCACCAACAACAACCCTTTCACTCTGGTGCACCAGATGCCAAAAGTCACGTTTTGGGAACTCCCATGGTCTGTGTGTGTTTACTGGGAATTGCAGGATTGCAGGCTTGTTGTAGCAGATGATGCATAATCAAAGGAGAAAACTACTGGTGAATGCAGCTTACAAATAATAGTTCAAAAGTCAGGAAACTACATGATCAAAGCAAACAATCTCTGAGGGAGATAAAACAAACAATTCCTCTGGCAGGGGAGTAGCTAGGCCATAGCCTGAAGGCCTAGGCCTTCATTTGGATTCAAACATTTTGACCAAATATGCCTTAACTCATGTGGCCATGGACAGCAGTGTGACCCTAAACAGCATTATGGAACCAAGAACCAAGAACGCTTGGACCTTCAGTTTTTGAAATCCTGGTAACTCCCCTATCTGGATTCTTTATAATCATGCAGTCTTTCTAAGTACAAACTAATTAACTAACCCTAGTAAGCTAATGGATTTGAGGGGCTGGACCCTGATCAGTACTTAGCACACCAAGGATGCAACAGCAGAGTAATCACTGGGTACATCTCATATATTTTGCAGCCAGGCTTGGTTGAAGGTGGAGTGGACCTACCGGCTTGGGTGGGAAAGGTGTCAGGTATCAGGGTCTGATTAAGACATAGATAACATAGGTCAGGGCCTAGGGCCCCTGCCTGCCAGGGGCCCCCAGCAATCTCCAGAATATATTTACTATATGCTCTTTTCTTTCTGCCTGAGCTGTGTTTTTTTGTAAGGGTCTCAGCTACTGAGTAATCTGAAGAAGGCAGGGGCTGAACTGTGATGTGATTCTCACCTGCCCGATTAGGTGTTAAATACAGCCAATAGCTTCAGGGCAGCCCATCCAGACTGATCTTTAAGGTGTAAACTGGACACTTTCCTTTGCTTTGTCCCCCCCCCGGCCGGGTATTCCATGTGGGGAGAAGTGGCTAGAAAGATCCTCCCCCCCCCCGATTGGTGTTCCTGGTGGGGAGAGTGACTGGCATGAATCTTAAATGGAGACTCCTGTGGTATTTGTCCACCACTTGCCTTGTCTTGTGAATTTGAGGGGGTCCCCTATCATTGGTATCTGAAGGATCAGACAGCCAGCAGAGCCTACCTGTTGGGGAGCCTGTTTCAAGTTCCAGGTGTCTCTCATTAGCACAGGCATGTCATGTGACTTGCCCTGCTCCTGGGTTGCATAGCATTCAGGCAGAGGTTGTGGTTCAGAAATCCAAGTGTTCCGAGTCTATGTGTTCTTGGCTTGGGACTGCTAATGCATTGTTTAATTAATTTTGGCGCTTCTTCACTGGACATAGATTATCACTGTTAAATGCAATTCTCTCAGGGAAAATTAGTAGGGGGATTTCTGGCTGACTTTGGGTCAGGGCAATGAGTGTCACAAAAATGGTCATCAAAGTTATGAATAACAGAAAAAAGGGGATGAATTTTCTAAGTCCCTCAACAATACCATATTGCAATTTGCAAACAGTATGGCTAAGCCTGATCTTGGGCACCTCCCACAATAACCCATTTTGTAACATGACATAGAAAACGATACCGAAATGGAGAGCAGAGACTGGTTGAAATGCATCATGTGATCCAAAATGAGTGGTGAGTAACCCACCAGTAGAGCCCGCTGGCGGCCTTCTACAAGCAGCCACATGGTGCAGCACTGTGCCGAGAACGAACAGGGTACAGATGCGACAGTGCTGTAGTACAGCCCCCTCGCACCCTTCCACAATGAGCCACATGGTGCAGCACTGCGCCGACAATGAACAGGGTACAGATGTAACAGTGCTCAAGTAGAGCCCACTGGCGGCATTCCACAAGTGGCCACACAGTGCAGCACTGTGCTGACAATGAACAGGGCACAGATTGAACAGTGCTGTAGTAGAGCCCTCTGGCGCCCTTCCACAAGCAGCCACACAGTGCAGCACTGCGCCGACAATGAACAGGGTACAGATGTAACAGTGCTCAAGTAGAGCCCACTGGCAGCATTCCACAAGCGGCCACACGGTGCAGCACTGTGCTGACAATGAACAGGGCACAGATTGAACAGTGCTGTAGTAGAGCCCTCTGGCGCCCTTCCACAAGTGGCCACACAGTGCAGCACTGTGCTGAGAACGAACAGGGTACAGATGCGACAGTGCTGTAGTAGAGCCCCCTGGCACCCTTCCACAACGAGCCACATGGTGCAGCACTGCGCCGACAATGAACAGGGTACAGATGTAACAGTGCTCAAGTAGAGCCCACTGGTGGCATTCCACAAGTGGCCACACAGTGCAGCACTGTGCTGACAATGAACAGGGCACAGATTGAACAGTGCTGTAGTAGAGCCCTCTGGCACCCTTCCACAAGCAGCCACACGGTGCAGCACTGCACCGACAATGAACAGGGTACAGATGTAACAGTGCTCAAGTAGAGCCCACTGGCGGCATTCCACAAGCGGCCACATGGTGCAGCACTGTGCTGACAATGAACAGGGCACAGATTGAACAGTGCTCAAGTAGAGCCCTCTGGCGCCCTTCCACAAGCGGCCACATGGTGCAGCACTGGGGCGACAACCAACAGGGCACAGATCCAACAGCGCTGTAGTAGAGCCCGCTGATGCACTACCCTCAGAAGCCGCTATGAGATCGCGCTGAGGGAAGTGGTCGAAACAAGTGGGGGCATGCTGGGACGGGTCACAGACTGGAGTACTAGGTATGCCCACGAACCAGTAGATCTCGATGTAGCGCAAACAGCCAGCACATCGCTAGTGCAGTCTTGCGGAGCTACCCACGCAGTCCGTGCATGCTTGAGAGAGCAGAGGAGCTGTTGAAGTGGGCCACCAACCCAAATAGAAATAGAAGATAAAATTATCGTGGCACACAACGTACATAACACGAATAAAGATACAGTATGCTGACTCTGTGAACATGTGGCACTATAAATAGATATGTGTCCCACAGTGCACTGCCGTGATCTGTAATCGCCACATAATATCGAACGCCACAGCACGGAAACGTTCGCTGCGAATGCCAAAAATACAAAGTTATTGTATCTGTTAGACAGTAATCCTCTGCTGGTGTCGATTTAAAAATAGCTGACACTATATAAAAGAGTGTGTAGCATGCACCGTGACCGAGCACGTTGTAACATCGGGACACTGAGTTCAAACCAGGAAAATATAGCATAGTTCCTAAAAAAACATTATCACTGTCGGCAAGTGCTCTCTATTTTGCACCGAAGTACTAGTCACACAATATTTGCCTTGCACTTGCCATGTTACAAATGCATTAATCACCTCCAGCGTCGGGCTCTACTGGGGATTAATGCCCGCTGGGTGGTTGGAAGCACTCAGCCTTTGGCCTCGAGCACCCCCCCCCCAGCCGGGCATTAATCCACCGGTAGAGCCCTCCTCTGTTGGTGATTAATGCTTACTTAATGACACAAAGTAGCAAAGAGACTACAGTGCTATAGATAGGCTTACAATGCCATCAGGTGCAGTGGTGGCCTTTAGATCTTATTTAATTTGCAGGCAATTGTACAGTACATGATATGGAGCTATGTATATATAATGCTACCCCCATTGTGTACAACTTCCTGCAAAGTAAACAAATAGTATCTGAAAGCCACCGCTAGCCCTGACCATTATAAGCCGATTTACAGCACTGCAGCTTCCTCGCTACATGGCTTTGCGGCTGGGGCTGTATTCAGGAAGTAAGACTGCACTTGCAGTAAGTTAAGTAAGGTAAGAAAGGTGGCAATTATGTATGCTGAAAGTAGCCTTGCACATACAGTGATCCCTCGATTATCCACCAAATATGGTTTGTACAAAATGTTAGCCGTTCTATTTCCCCTTATTATCCCACATCTTTGATTATCTGCCCATTTTTGCTTGTACAAAAATGGGGGGATAATCGAGGGTGCACTATAGATTATCAGACTGAAATCAAACAGTATGTGATGCGGGGGGGGGGAGAGAATAGTGTTGCACATCTATTGTCAATCTGAATTTGAGAGAGGGGAACAGAAGGGTAGGAATTTTGATTTGTATACTGTTGTCTGCAGCTCTTTGCATACAAACTGCATCCTAACATTGGGATACAGTTTATATGTGAATGGATTCCCAAGGTTCCTTATAGTTTGTGAAAGGGTCCCTTCAAAGGGAAAGGACATGATCGTGGTGAAGGGGATCCTAGATTCCTCTTGGGCCTAAGGTTCTGGGTTGCCTTAATATGGCCCTGTCAGGTATGATGAATCCCCTGAACATCCTTAATGGTCCTCTTCACCCCTTAGAGAGGACTATCCTCTTCATCCACCTGAAGGTCGGCAATCACTCAGGGTCTAGGTGTGTGGAGCCCTCTGTAGGAACAAATCCCTGCAGTGGGATCTGAGAAAAGCAGGTGGCCTTTCCTCAGAGAACTGGAGCTCGAGCAAGGCAACCCCTGATCTGAGGGCTAAAGTCCTGGGTGGCCACTTCAGTCTTCAGGCTCTGAAGCTGAGAGTAAAGTCCCAGGCAGAGATCTCTGATGACACATGCCCCTGAGGCTGAGCTGATGAAAGCATGCCTATCAGTTGGTCGGGCTGATCTTAGCCAGTAGTGGCACTCTGTAACAATCATACTAACTGACTCCAGTGTCTTTTGATTAAATCTGTTCAAACGGAGGTCGCAGGCAAAGGACCCCTACAACTGGCTGCTGGATTTTATGAACATATGAAAACTTTCCAGCAGAAACAGGACTTTCTGTCTATCAAGTCTGCTCGTATCTGCAGCTAGCACCACCCCCTCTGGCAGAGGGTTCCATTTTGACGTAACCGTCTCCGTGACATAATGCCTTCTCATCTCCCTTCTGAACCTGCCCCCCCAATCTCAGCCCATGCCTCCTCATGTCCCTTTCCTTCCTCTGCTTAAACAGCCCCTCTGCACCAGATTTGTTGATCACCTTCAAGTATTTAAAGGTCTCAATCATGTCCCCACTATCTCTTCTCTCCTCCAGGGTGAACAAATTCAAGTGATCCAGCCTCTCCTTGTAGGTTCTGCCCTCCATCCCCCATATAATTTCCGTTGCCCTGTGCTAAGCTTGACATCCCTCCTCAGGTATGGATGCCAAAATTGCAAGCAGTACTCCAACTGCTGTCTGACCAAGGACCTGTAAATGTGTAGGATCACCTCCTTGGCCTGGATGAGTATCCCCATGTGATGCACCCCAGCATCCTATTGGCCCTAGCTGCCACCCTCCTTCATTAAGCAGAGTTATTCATGCCCCCCATTACCATGACCCCCAGGTCCTTCTCCTCCTCGGTGACCCTTAACCGCACCCCGCCCAGCCAATATTCCCTCCCCTGGTTCCTTGCCCTGAAGTGCATAACTTTGCACTTCTTTGTGTTAAATCCCAGCTGCAACTTCGCTGACCACTCCTCAAACCTGGTGAGGTCACTCTGTAGCCTCTGCCACCCCCTCTATGTCATCCAGTACAGCTTGGTGTCATCCGCAAACTGATCCTGCTCTCTACCCTTGTGCCACATCAAATATAAACAGTCCAAACAGCACCGGCCCCAGCACAGAGCCCTGCGGCACACCACTGGTCACTGCCTTGGGAGATGAGAGTTCTCCCGCCACCCATTGCAGTCAATCCCCAAACCAATTTCTGATCCAGCTAGCCATTTTAGCCCCCACCCAAACGTGTTTCAGCTTTGCCCCCAGTCGCTCTTGAGGAACGGAGTTAAAGACCTTGCTGAAGTTCAAATATAGGACATCCACTGCATGGCCCTTGTCCAGTTCCCTTGTCACCCAGTCATAGTATTCTATCAGGTTGGTCTGGCATGATCGTCCTGAGACGAACCCATGCTGCCGCCCATTCTGGAGATCATTGCACTCCAGGAAGGTTACCAGTCTGTCCTTCAAGATTGATTCCATTAGCTTCCCCACTATGGAAGTGAGACTGACAGGTCTGTAGTTGCCTGGCTCATCCTTTGGGCCGCTCTTGTGGATAGGCAACACATGAGCCAACCTCCAGTCCTGCAGTACACATCCCGTGTCCAGGGAGGTGTTGAACGGGTCAGTCAGTGGCCCGGCCAGCACCTCCGCCACCTCCCTCAACACCCTAGGGTGAATGCCATCAGGACCTGGTGCCTTATCCACATTAAGTGCCTTCAGTCCTTCCAATACCCTGCTTACTTGAATCACTTCATCAGTCACCTCCTCCCTCCTTGTCCCCACCCCTCCAGTCCATGGAGGTAGCGGACCTCCTACCTCCCTCGTGAACACAGAGCAGAAGTATTCCTTCAGTACCTCTGCCTATTCCCCCTTCCTCTCCACCCACCCCTCGCCCTTCCTAATCTGAACTATCTGATCCTTGCACTTCCTTTTTCCCATGTACTTAAAGAATTCCTTCCCCCTCCCATTCCCTGAGCCAGCCTCAGTTCCTTGGCGGCCTTGGCCTCCTTTACTAACTTGGCTACTTCCTTTGCACTCCTTGTGTACAACTCCTTGTCCTCCCCCTTCCCAGGTCTCTTCATTCGCCTATATGCAGCTCTCTTGGCTCTCACCCACTCCAACACCATCCTAGTCATCAGCACAGTATCCTGGCTCTGGCTTTCTTGTTCAGAGTCCTGGTGCATGCTACAGTGGCCTCTATTAGGCCAGACTTTATGATTTCCCACTTCTGGTGCACGTCCATCTCTGACCTAATTCCTTCAAGGCTCCCCTTCAGTATTTCCTTCATCCTTTCAAAGTCCGCCCATCTGAAGTCCACTACCTTTGCTGTTGACTCCACTGCCTCCTTGCTCATGCTCAGCCTGAACCGCACCGAAAGGTGATCACTCCCGGCTAGTGGATCCTCCACCCGGAGCTCCTTTGCCAGCTCCCCATTTGTTAGTACCAGATCCAGTATGATGCCCAGTCTGGTTGGTTCACCAACCATCTGCACCAGATGGCTCCCCTGGAACGCATCCAGTAGCACATGTTCACTGGCGCTAGAGGTGGTATGGGTTCCCTGCTCTGTTCTGTAAAGATTACATCTCCCAGAAGTCTCTCCTTGTGCTCTCTATGTCCACAGTGTTCGCTGATAGGCTGCTCAAGTCATGCATGGTTACTGTAGCCTCTAATTGGTCAGTGAGTTTTCAGGCTTGGAACCATGACCTCTGGCCCCTTCCTACAGTCCCGTGGAGCCAGAGAAAAGTTACTGTGCCCATGCCTTTTGGCATATTTTTTTGTCATCCATCCCATATTGCTGCTTCCAACTGTCTGTGTGCCACTGGGCATGAGTTGAGCAAATGCAGTTCCTTGTTGCTGCCCATCCCTTTTGTTAAGTGTGACAAGTGTGTGGAGTGTCTGTGAATGCTCTGTTGTGCTCTGCTTCAATGCAGAGCTTGTTGGTGCTCTGTGGTGGGTCACTGATTGTTTTTAAATGAACATGGTCCCAAACTGAGGAAAACAGGTCCAATCCAAGTCCCTTGGTGTGGAACATCATTCTGTATGTGGCAGCCGTGGCCTGTGTGCACCTCACAGGTACTGAAAACAGTGTGGATGTTGTATGCTGCCTGGTCCCCATCTGTCAGTCCCATGGGGACTGGCAGCACCAAAGAACCTGTGCAGCCTTTAGCCACAACAATTGGGGGAGGCAGGCAGCATTGTCCCTTATGGAGAGGAATACTAGGTGGCTCCCCATATAGGAGAAGGGGTTACATATGTACAAGTCTTTCTGTCTGTCTAGCTATCTATACTCTATCTACCTACTTATCTGTCTGTCTGCCAATATCTATATATCTTTCTATCTCTGTCTGCCTGCCTGTCTGTTGACAATATGTATCTATCTGTCTCTCTGTCTGCCTGTCTGTCTAGTTATCTATCTAACTACAGGCAGTATCTGTCTGTCGACAATGTCTGTCTGTCTATCTATATATCTACAGATGGTATTATCTATCTATCTATCTACTTTTCTGTTTGTGTAGGACATATTCATTCAGTGCTTTAGCTCCTGCACATCTTCCTTTCTGCAGCATGTAGAACAAGTACCCAAGCTCTTCAAAGTATGAGCTATCTTCATCAGGGGTCCCCCTGACATGTAGGATTTATTTTTTGAAACAGTGGGGTACTTGTTCCACATGCTGTTAATTAATATAGTGCCTCTATGTCAGCTAAAATATTTATAACACTGGATTTTTTTGTGAGTGCACTCATATTTTTGTTTTTCTGACTTTCTCCATTGGAGTGGCACCTACCCTGGTAGTGTGCAGAACTTCCTGTTTCAGACCTTCTTCATTCCGCCTGTATCTCCCGGTGATGTCAGTGGTGGGATCTATCGATGAGAAGGTGTGGAGACACTGGCACCAGGCTTCCCTCTCAAACTTTGTGCAGTGTGTAGCACAAGGCTGTGGTGGGATACAGCCCCGGGGCTACAGCAGGTAAGGAGGGCTAAAGGTGGACGGGCACAGGAGAGAACATTTTAAAGACCGAAAATATAGTTAAAAAAAAGTCCAAGCTAACTAAATTATAAGAGCACACTCTCAACTGCACAGAAACCTTTAAAACTAAAACCGTGTCAAAAATCTACAAAATAATAACAACAATAGCACAGATTTTTATTTATTTAGTTTTTATTGACCAGGTAAGCACGTAGACAATCGAATGCCTATTTTCAGGTACGACTCGGGAGGTTACAAAAAGGTAGCATAGACAGATGAATTACAAGATAACAAATCACAGGAACAGGAATAACAGGAGTGCACAGGAACAGTACAGTATAATAGTTATTACTAGACAGCATAAAACAGGGTACATGAATGAAAAAACAGTGCAGTCAGGGTCAAATATATCCATGGAGATAGACACAAGGCATCACAGACAGTCTCTGGTTGATGGAGAGGCCAGTCACCCCTGACAAGTGCAGGCAGATGATTCCTTCAGGTAGTTCCAAAGGTGGTGAAAGGAGGTGCAAAATGAGCGGAAAAACAAATAAAAGACCAATAAAATGGAAGATAAAGACAATATTGCAGAGAAATGTATAGGAATACTAAAATGTCAACTGCAAAATCAAACCTAAGATCTATACAGTTTAAAACTGTGCATCAGGTATATGAGACACCATTTATGCTAAAAAAAAAAGTGGGAAACAGAGACATATAAATACTAGGGCTCCCATATTTAGTCGCAGCACTTTGCATCACGAAAAACATAGCATGCAGCCATCAGGGACTCATATTCATTGAGGTAGTATGCCCTGTCCGGTGCCCTCTGCCTATATGAATATTGGACTATGGTTGTGCCACACAAAGTGCATAAGTGCAGTGTACCACTGCCTTCTGCTGGCAACAGACACCCAGGAGTACAGAGGAATAGCACATGCCAAACTGGTTAGGGCCTTTGCACTGGGTGCCATATTCAGAGGCCTACATCTTAATGACCTCATATGGCATGCAAGGTGCTAAGGGGCTATTTGCATGCTATTATGTGGCCATTAGCAGCTCTGTGCAGTGCCCCCATGCATACAGTATGTATGTGCACAGGAATGGTGCAGAGCAACAGTCATGCTCCCATCTATATCCAAACCCTGTACATTTAATGAAAAGTCCCTGGCAGTCTAGTAGCACCCCTCCCAACGAAATTTTCATTGTGTAGTGATTACAGTTCCTGGCAGTCCAGTGGTGCCCCCCACACACCCCCAATCTCTGTTGTGTGGTGAATAAATTCCCTGGCAGTCCAGTCATACTACCCCCCTCCTGCCCCAATCCCGATTAGAAACTGATGGCACCCTCCATTACTCATCCACTCCCTGGCAGGGGAAGGGTGTCACGTTCCACTAGTCACGTTGATTAGATGGGTTTTGGAAGTATTAAGTAGCATCTTAGGTAATTAAGACACACAGGTCCCCTGATGAAACTCATTCGAGCAAAGTCTGGGGCACCTACGGTTGACTACTTAGCTAGTTTGCAGGAGAAGCACTCATTTTCAAATAGTGATTTGTAACTAACATGCATCTTCTGTACTGCATGAGGGGCCGGAAAAATGCCACAGCAATAACAGCGGGACTGGAAGTATAGCCTGGAGGTTAGAGTAACAACCTGTGAATGAGCTTGGTACATCCAGCAGACCTGGTTTTGATTTCCACAACTGCAACCTCAACCTCAACCTCCTCTTGCATACTATGCGACTTCAGACAAGTCACTTACCCACCACAGTGCTCCCAGGTTGCCCCCTGTAAGTAGGCCTTATGAAATTACCATAAGAATTAAAAAAAAATGTTTGGACTTTTGTGTGTTTCTGTACTGTCAGTACTCTGACTGCACCTCAATAGGAGTGCATGTCTGTTTTGCATTGTATGTAGTATCTATGGACTAGCCACCCTGACGTGCACGAGTGCCTAACTTCAGAGTGTTGTGTTAAATCTGTTTGTAACATGGCACAAAAAACAAAGACAAAATCAAACAGTCAGATAGGTGCAAACACACCAGCTGGTACAGTAGAAACCATGGTTTAATACCACAGTAGATGATGGTAGACACCAGCCGCGTGCAAAAAGAATTAGAACAGACCTTGGATCCCGCCTGCGCCACCCGCTGTCGGGGACGAGCCAGCTAAAGACATCTGCACAACACAGTGAAACCTGTGGCGCTGAGAGTAGTCAGTAGAAACTGCGATCCAGTTAGGTACGGAGACCAGCCTGCAGAGGGGGAAAGGCAGAAGGTTGCAGAAGGGAGGGAATAGCATAGTTGTGTCAGGCGCTAACCTACTTTGTGGCCGAACAGCAATGCAGTGAGCTAGGCGGGAGAGCTTGCACAGTCGGAAACTCACCAGAAGATAACTGTAGTAGTGGCTTATAAATAAGCAGAAGTGGGTGGCATGCACAAGAAGAGGGGCATAGAAATGTGTATTGAGAGGTAGCTGTCACACCCGCAATACAGAGAAGGAGAGCACAAGCAGCCTGTGAGGGGAACAGATGCTGATCCGCAGAGAGAGACCGGGGCAGCCGAAGCTGTAGCGGGTTGTCAAGGCAACGATGCAAATCAGCAGACACACCCAGAGTGCAAAAGGACACAGTCAGCGAACTATCACAAGAAATGGACGTGATACAACACAAGAGAAGCCATAGGGAAGAAAAGTAGTGACAGGCAGCAGGATGTATAGTAGAGCTGCAGATTTTAGCCAGCTCGGTTCAATTTCACAAACAGCAGATAAGTATACAAATGGATGTTAGATGTGCAATGTGCACGCGCACGTTTGACAGTGAATTCAGCCTTATAGAGAGATTAGTGAGAGACACGAACCTGATGTTGTCCACGCAATTAACAAGTCATATCCATGTATGTTGTTAATAATAACACATATGAAGTTGCTACAGTCCTTGCCATGTTACAAGCGGATTAAGCCACTCGAAAGGATGAGTCTACAGTGGAATTAATCCATGGTTGGTTATTGGTAACCCCCAACCATGGATTAATTCATGTAGGCCCATCCTTTCTCATGGCTTAACTTACCTGTACCCAATTAGGCATATGGACGTGACGTCATTGCAAAATGTAGCGTGCTTTTATTGCCGTGACACAATGTAGTGTGGGCAATCGCCAGTCAAAAAGTTGCCAAAAATACGTCCCAACAGCAGCAATAAAGTCGCTACATTTCTGATGATGACATTCCGTCAGTATGCCTGTAGAACCATTAACCCTTAAAGTTAAGCAAAATCCTAGGATAATAGGAATCATGGCGGGATCACGAGAGATGAAGGTGGCGTCCTATGTGGACAATATTCTTTTTCAGGACATGACCCATAAACCTCTCTTCTGGATGTTTTCAAAGTTATAGAGGCTTTTAGTGAATTTTTGGCCTACCAGCTTAGCATCTCTAAAACTAGCATTATCCCTCTTAATAAACATATGCATAAGCATCACATTCTAGCCATAGGACTGCACTAGGAGAGTAAATCCCTCACCTATCTGGGGATCTGGTAAATGAAAACCACTGTCATCTGTCTGATGTATCGGGGTTTCTTTGGAGCTATGTCAGAGGGTCTGTAGTGTAGGCTGCTGCATGAGGGTGAAGGGGAGAGACAGTGAGCAGCTGGAGTTCACTGCGCTTGGCGTACATTGTGTGCAGTAAGTTGTCCACAGGTTTGGGAGCAGTGTAGTGCCGCAGGGTGAGTGCCGCCTGCATTTCACTTTCCTGCCACACTGTGGGGATGTCGCCGGCTGTGAAAGTATGCGGCGACTATTAGTCCACAATGTAACACGCCCTGCGCCGTTTTTGGTGGTTTCTTTTCCATCACCATGTTTTTGTGTCTGCGACATTTTGTCTGGGGATGGAACGGCCGTACACACTTGATTAAGCCACACATCCTTCTTAGGTGCAAAATTCTGGGTTGGTAAACTCCCCGACCAACTTTCTAATCTGTTTAACCCTCTAACACACTAGTATCACCAAAGGACAAAAGGTTACAGACCCCCCAAGTGAAAAAAACAATCTAGTCAAGCTGCAATCCATTTTGGGCTGCCAAAAATCTGGAGTAGCTTGCCACCTGACACAGCCTGCTCCTTGAATTTAACCACTTCTAAACTAAGACTGAAGCACCTCTTTACCCTTTCCTTCACTTGCCCAAACTGACTTGGGTCCCCCCTCTCGGTGCTATATTTATTGTAGTTTGTTGTCTTGCCTACTGTACTGCTATATATTCCTGGTTGTACATTATTGCTATGTTACCATATAAACAAATTTTGACTGCAGACAAGGACTGCTTGGCCTACCCAGTCTGCCCATTTCTCTACCTATTGGATAAGCTGCAGATCCTAGTTAACCAGCAGCCCACTTCCTCCTACCCCCCATTATAATTGCCTTATGTCAGTCCCATGTATTCTTGAATTCCCCCACTGTTTTTGACCCGACCTTCTCAGGAAGGCTGTTCCATGCATCCACCACTCTCTCTGTGAAAAAATACTTCTTCACGTTGCCCCTGAGCTGTCCCCCTCTATCTTCAGATTGTGCCCCCCTTATTCTTGCACATCTCTTTTTCTGAAATATGCTACCCTCTTGGACTTTGTTGATTCCTTTGAGGTACTTGAAAGTTTCTATCATGTCCCCCCTCTCCCTCCTTTCCTCCGGGGTATACATATTAAGCTCTTTTAGTCTCGCTTCATATGGCTTCTGGTGCAGACCCTGCACCATTTTAGCTGCCCTCTTCTGAACTGCCTCCATCCTGTCTATGTCCTTGCGGAGTTGGGGACTTCAGAACTGCACACAGTACTCCAGATAGGGTTTCACCAACTATCTGTACAGAGGGATAACAACTTCCTGCTTTCTATTGGTGATGCCTCTCCTTATGCATCCCAGAATCCCCCCAGCCCTCCTTACTGCCTTCTCACATTGCTTGCTTACCCTAAGGTCATCTGTTATGAGTACCCCTAGGTCCCTTTCCATTTTTGTTGTTGTTAGTACCTCCCCCCATTGTGTACTCAAACCAAGGTCTGGTCTAGTCCTGCAGGGGCTAAGTCCACGACTCAACTTGTTTGAATCTAAAATTGCAGCACTTACATCGGAAATCGGGGAGCATTCCAAGTGGATATCAGAAGTAGAGCACAGGGTCTCGGATTTAGAGGATACATAGAAACATAGAAACATAGAATTTGACAGCAGATAAGGACCGCTTGGCACACCCAGTCTGCCCATTTTCCTACCTAATGGATAAGCTGCAGATCCTAGTTAACCAGCAGCCTACTTCTTCCTACCCCCACCCCCTAGAATTGCGTTATGACTGTCCCATGCATGCTTGAATTCCACCACTGTTTTTGACTCCACAACCTCCTCCTGAAGGCTGTTCCATGCATCCACAACCCTCTCTGTGAAAAAATACTTCCTTAAATTACCTCTGAGCCGCCCTCTATCTTCAAATTGTGCCCCTTGTTCTTGCACACCTCTTTTTCTGAAATATGCTACCCTCTTGGACTTTGTTGATTCCTTTGAGGTACTTGAAAGTTTCTATCATGTCCCCCCTCTCCCTCCTTTCCTCCGGGGTATACATATTAAGCTCTTTTAGTCTCACTTCGTATGGCTTCCGGTGCAGACCCTGCACCATTTTAGTTGCCCTTCCTCTGAACTGCCTCCATCCTGTCTATGTCCTTGAGGAGTTGGGGACTTCAGAACTGCACACAGTACTCCAGATAGGGTTTCACCAACTATCTGTACAGAGGGATAACAACTTCCTGCTTTCTATTGGTGATGCCTCTCCTTATGCTTCCCAGAATCCCCCCAGCCCTCCTTACTGCCTTCTCACATTGCTTGCTTACCTTAAGGTCATCTGATATGAGTACCCCCAGGTCCCTTTCCATTTTTGTTGTTGTTAGTACCTCCCGCCATTGTGTACTCTTCCCCTGGGTTTTTGTTTCCCAGGTGCATTACTTTGCACTGAAACTAAGCTGCCATACTCTTGACCATTGCTCCAACCATGCCAAGTCCCTTCCATCCTTTCCACCCCACCTTGTGTACCAACCCTGTTGCAGATCTTTGTGTCATCAGCAAGGAGGTATACTTTTCCTTCCAGCCCCTCCGCAATGTCACCTATGAAGACATTAAAGAGTACCGGTCCCAGTACTGAACCCTGTGGTACCCCACTAGTAACTCCCCTTTTTTCAGAGTGGACTCCATTTACAATTACTTTCTGTGTCCTGTTGTCCAGCCAATCTGTTACCCAGGCTACCACTCTGGGACCCACTCCCAGGCTGGCTAACTTGTTTATTAATCTTTTGTGTGGTGGTGTGTCAAATGCCTTGCTAAAGTCTAAGTATCTACTGCTCCTCCATGGTCTACTACTTTGGTCACCCAGTCAAAGAAATCTATTAGATTCATCTGACAGGACCTTCCTACCGTGAATCCATGCTGCCTTGGGTCCTGTGCCCCACTGGCCTCTAGGAACTCAACAATTCTTTCTTACAGAAGTGATGCCATAATTTTCCTTACCACTGAGGTCAAACTAACAGGTCTGTAGTTTCCTGCCTCTGCCTTGCTCTCACTTTTGTGAAGGGGGATCACATCCACCCTCCTCCAGTCCTCAGGTAGCACACCGTCCTCCTGTGATTTGTTAAAGAGGGTAGCCAGTGGTGTCACTAGTTCTCCCCCTAGTTCTTTTAGAATTCTGGGGTGAATCCCATCAGGTCCCATTGCTTTGTCCACCCTGAGTTTTAAGAGTTCTTTCAGGACCCTTTCTTCTATGAATGGACTGGTGTCGATACCCCCTGACCAGAGTGCTTCTATTTATTGGAGTAGGTAACTCCCCCTCTTCTTCTTTTGTGAATACTGAGCAGAAGTATTCGTTCAGTATCCCTGCTTTTTTCACTCTCACCCTTTGCCCACCTCCCCTTCCCTTTATTAAGCCTCACTATCCCTCCCTCGGTCTTTCTCCACTCCCTAATGTACCAATATTAGTTATTTGGCTGCTACCTGTTTCTCCTTCCAGTCCCTTTTCTCTTTATAATTTCCCCAGGTCGCAGTTGTAAATGAGACTTAGATGATTCTCTGCACTGCTATCCTGGTACAATGATTTCAATAAACAAATAAATCATGGCTGAAAAATTCAGCAGTTGAAAGAGATTTGACAGAACATGATTGATGAGCTTTTTTATAAACAGTATATCAAAAACTTAGATACTGGGTTCCAAGGCATAAAAAGTGCTACAGGTACAAGCACAATAAATCAGGATATGTTTCTTAGCCCCCTGTGTTACATCATGGGAGTGGTAGTGCCACTGATTGTACAGTTTTAGAAAAAAAATTGATAAACACCTGTGCAGCCAAGACCATTGACTACATATCAGAGAAATATTCAAAAGATTCCAGGGGTACAAAACCCAATAAGTCATAAAGGACTTATATTTGATCCATGAAAAGTCAAACGTAACAATAATAAAACTATTGATAGAAGCACTCTGTCTAGTCTTCATTCCACCTATAAACAGCAAGGAAGGAACTATAAAGATCAGAAAAGAAGCAAAGGTCCAGAAATTACAGAACAATGAAATAAAACCAATTGTATATAGTTAATAACTCTAACAAAGTCAGAGAACGAGAGCCTGAAATTTAAATAGTTTAAAACCATGGGACAAGAAGGCCAAGGTGGGTTCTGCCCTCGTCAGTCGATCCACGAGTCACAGCTCCACTCTGAAAGTCTTCCTTAATTTTACTAAGGTGCTTTACAGCTTTGGTGGGGTCAGGAAAAATGGTAGTTTACTCACCTGGTAAAGGTGATTATAGGAGCACCTTCTTACGGCACTCCAAGTCTCAACACATGGGTAATAAGTGTCTTCTCATAGGCTGATGCACAAAGGAATCCCAAAATTAAAAATCCGATCCCTCTCCTTTCCCTGTTGTTCCCAGAATCCTCAGTATGATATCTTCCAGAGCTTGTTTCCCTCCTGAAAGTATAATGTTAAAGACCAAAAACCACTACCCTCCACCGGTCCCATGAGTGACTGATGGGTAGAAGAATGCACAACACAAGTTGATGTTATATCAACAGACATTGTTTACTACGTCTGTTATTTATATCCTGTCACCGAATATAATTACTGATTGAAATTTTTGTTATATACATTCTTTAGATGACTATTCTAGATGCTTTTCTTAATCTCTAACATCTATATATATATATATATATATATATATATGTTCCTCCGCAATGGGTGGGATACGGAGTGTTGTAAGAAGATGCTCCTATAATCACCTTTACCAGGTGAGTAAACTATCATTATCTATCGCACCTTCTTACAGCACTCCAAGTCTCAACACATGGGTGATTGTACAGCAGTATTAGACTTTATCTGGGGTGGGAGGAGGAACTTGAATCAAAGCTGTCTGGAGCACCTTGCAACTAAACTCTGACTTCCCCATTAGGTCGGTGTCTAACTGGTAGTGCTTGAAGAAGGTGTGCGGGAATGCCCAGGTGGCTGCCTGGCAAATCTCTCTGACAGACGCAGAATTGCGTTCTGCCCAAGATGTGGCTACTGCTCTCGTGGAGTGGGCTGTTATGTTTGTTGGAGGGGTCTTGTCCCCGGAATTGTAGGCCTTTGCTATAGCCTCTCGCAGCCATCTAGCAATCATGGATCTGGATGCTGTTAGACCCTGTTTCTCACCCTGGAGTAATATGAATAGCCTGTCTGTCCAACGGAAGCTCTCCGTTCTGGCCAGGTAGGTCCAGATTGCCCGGGTTGGGTCTAGGCTGTGTAGGGTGTCGCTGTGAGGGTCCCCTATTTGGTGATCTAAGGTAGGGACTATGATCTCCTGGGAAGTGTGGAATGCACTGGCCACCTTTGGAGTAAAGGATGGGATGGGTCGGAGTACGACTCTGCTGGGGAAAAAACAAGTGAATGGCTCCCTGCATGACAGAGCTTGTAACTCACTAGTTCTCTTGGCTGATGTGATTGCTACTAGGAAAAAGGTCTTCATCGTGAGTAGGGATAGGGGGCATGGATTTGATGGGCTTGAATGGTGCGGTGATGAGGGTGTCAAGCAACAGGTTGAGGTGCCATGGCGCCATTATGGACCTAGAGGTGTGTGTGATCAGATTAGCAGCCTTTAGGAATGATTGAACCAAAGGATGGGCTCTGGGTAAATGACCATCGGATTCCCCCCCCCCCTTATAGCCCCTATGGTGGCTGTCTGCACCCGCAGAGATGTGGCTGATAACCCTTTTTCCAGTCCCTTTTGAAGAAATTCCAAAACATTTACAGTGCTACATTGAGTAGCCCTTAAGTCCTGGTACTTGCACCAAGAAGCAAAAGCCCACCAATGTCTGTTGTAAGTTCTGTTGGTGGACTCCCTTCTAGCTTGTACCAAGGTGTCCACCACTTTACCTGATACCCCAAGCCATAACAATCTAGACCTCTGAGCAGCAAAGCATCAGTTTCAATGTTAGTGGGTTTTCGTGCCAGATCAGGCCTTGTCTGAGTAAGTCCTGGTGGTGCGGTAGCACCATTAAGATTGTCTGTCAACATTTTCCTGATGAGGGAGTACCAGGTTCTTCTCAGCCAGTCTGGGGCTATGAGTACTACACTGCTGCCAGTGTCCCGGATTTTCTGTAGTACTGCTGGTAGCATGGATATTGGGGGGAAGACATATACCCTTTTGAAGTTCCATGGGGTAGATATGGCATCCACGCCTACTGCTCTCTTGTCTCTGAATCTGGACATGTAGATCAGAAGTTGAGTGCTGGCCGCTGAGGCCACGAGGTCGATGTTGAAGGGCCCCCATTTCCTCTGGATTTCGTTGAATATCCTGGGATGGAGTTGGCATTGCCCTTATTGTAGCGTTTGCCTGCTCAGCCAGTCTGCCCTTGTGTTCAGGCTGCCTGCCAGGTGGACTGCTGTGAGGCTGAGTAGATATTTTTCTGCCAATTGCAGTAAGATTTCTGCCTCTCGAGCCATAGCTTTGCTTCTTGTTCCTTCCTGTTTGTTGATGTATGCCATTGTCATTCGGCTGTCGGTGTGCACCCTTACATGGTGCCTTTCAATTTGAGCCTTGAAATGCATGAGGGCTAGCCAGATGGCTCTTGTCTCTAGTACACTGATTGGGAGTTTTGACTCCCGGTTTGTCCATTTTCCCTGAATCTACTGCCTGTCCAGTACAGCACCCCAGCCTAGCAGGCTTGCGTCTGTTTCGAGGGTTCTTATTATATCTCTCTCCAATTGTGCCCCGTGTGTGAAAGTGTGTGGGTCTACCCACCATTTTAGTGATTCCCTTACTGATGTTGGAATTGTCACTTTCTGGTTATAATTATGCTGACTGTAGTTCCAGTTGTCCAGGAGTAGGCGTTGTAGGTGCCTCATGTGTAACCTGGCCCAGTCGTGTAGGTCTATGCAAGCTGCCACGAGACCCAATAGTTGCATAAGGTGCCGTAGTGTTGTCGTGTTCTTCTGCATAATTGTTCTGCAGTGTGCTATCAATGCATTGATGTGTAATTGTGATGACCTTACTGTGCCTATTACTGTGTTGAATGTTGCCCCCAAGTGGTCTAAAAATGTGGTCGGTGTTAGGTGGCTCTTTGTTTTGTTAATAAGCCATCCGTGTTCAGTCAGTAATTACTGGGCTCTGTGGGTTGCTGTTCTTGCCTGATACACTGTTCTCGCTTGTATCAACCAGTCGTCTAGGTATGGGATCACATGAATGCCTTCCATGTGTAGTTTTGCCGCTTGGGTGCCATGACCTTGGTGAACAGTCTTGGGGCTGATGCCAACCCGCATGGTAGGCACTGGTATTGGAAGTGGTGACCCAGTATGCTGAATCGGAGGAACCTCTGGTGGGATAGTCTGATAGATATATGAAGGTACGCATCCTTCAGGTCTACTGAAGTTAGAACATCGCCCTTGCGTATATCCGCAATAGTGGACCTTAGGGTTTCCATCTTTGAACTTCTGGTACCATACAAATCTGTTGACAAACTTTAGGTCCAGAATTGGTCTGAGGTCTCTGGTCTTTTTTGGGACTAGAAAGAACACGGAGTAGAAGCCGGAGTATCTCTCCTGATTTGGGACGGGCTTTATGGCTCTGCTGTGGAGTAATTGTTTTAGAATGGCTCGTACTTGTTGCGAGGTTGCCTTGTCCCTTGAGACGTCTGATTCTATATATTTGTCCTGCCTTGGGACTGTGTTGAATTCTATGGTGTAGCCTTCTGAGATGATCTCCTTGACCCACTTGTCTTTGATTGATTTGGTCCAGGTCATGGCAAACTGCTATAGTCTGCCACCCACTGCGTTTGTCTGGCCCTGGACTGGCGGATTCTCATTGGCAGAATCCCATGCTTGATTTGTTTGTCTTATACCCCTGTTTGTTATTGTAGTGAGAGCCTCTGCCCTGTTGCCCTGAAAGTTCTGTTTGTTGTTGAAGAAGTTTGGTTTGAAACCAAACCCCGTGTCTATCTTGCCCCTGGTACCCTTGACCCCTCTTGGCTCTGCCAGAGTAGTGATGAAATTTGTTGTTTCAAAAAAAGGGTAGAGTAGATGGCCCTCCTTGATCCTTGTCCTCCCCTTTCTTTACCGTGCACTCCTCTATGCCAGGCCCAAACACCTTGTCTCCTGAGAACTGTAGTTTCATTAACCTAGATTTGGACTCTTGATCTGCATTCCATAGTTTGAGCCAAACCTATCTCCTGGCTCTACTGATGGAAGCTGCTGACCTAGATGCCATCTTAAAGCTATCAATTGTGGCATCGGCTACATACTTCATGGCTTGAATGGCATAGTCCATAGTGGTGCCATGGGCACTGGTTTCGGGGACGTCTTGTTGGACCACTTCCAACCATCTGAGTACGGCCCTTGCTGAGTAGGTGATGGCAATGGATGCTGTCATATTCATAATCATCATATAATGGACTTTTCTCATGATTTTGTCCACCCTTCTGTCCATGGGGTCCTTCAGGGCCGAGGCTGACTCTGAGGGTAATACAGTCTTGTTGCTCAGGGAGGCGACCTCAGCATCTACTCTTGCGGCAGTTGCCCAACGTTTTTCCCTCTCAGCGGGCAGTGGATATCTTCTTTCAAAGGTTCCCTTCTCCCTAGTCTTAATTGGATCTGGGGCCTCCCATTCTTTGGCTTGGATGCTCTCTAGAGCTTTGCATACTGGGAAGAAGGTGGAAGATTGCTTCCTTTCCCTAACTAGAGGGTCTAGTCTATTGCCTGGTTGCTCCGCCGGTTCATTCATTCTGAGTATCTCACAGATGACTCTTATGAGCTCAGGGATGGCATCGAATGGGCATAATCATGCTGTCATATCCTCCTCTTGCTCCTCCTCCTCCTCCTCCTCCTCGGAGTGTTCGTCTCCTGACACATCTGATGGGTCATCTGAGTTTGGTGCACCTCTGGGCGCTTTGGGTGAGGGGTTTTTGAGGGAGACCTGGGTCTTTTGTTTGTTCCCAGGAAGTCAATTCTGTCTAGTCATTTTTAGAATAACTGCAGCACCACGCTTTGAGAAGCGGTGGTGGCATTATTGTTTAAGGGGTCCTTGTCCGTGGATCCTGGATTATGGGTGAAATCTCTTGGTTCGGCATCCACCAAGCATAAGGAGCAGAGCTCCCCCAGATCTGAGGTAAGCAAGATGTTGGGGCATTTCCTGCACAGTCTTCTGGTAGAGGACATTCTGTAAAACATAATTACATGGGACTTGCTCAGGAGTGCATATCTTAATCATGCTGTCTTGCAAAGACTCAGACTGTAAGATCTCTGAGGCTATACATCAGGCTCTAAACATATTAAAATATATATATATATATATATATATATATATTTGTATACATATTCCCCTCCTAAGACAGTCATCTCCCTAGAGAACAATTATTAGGTGTTTAGCACTGATAAGCAATGTAATTGTGCTATTAAATCTGTTAATTTTCCCCCTGTGTACTCTGTTGGGGAATACTGGGTATAAAAAGTGATACTTATGCATGTAACATCGAATGGGGCTGTGCAGCTTTAAGAAGAGAGGCTGGCAAGCGGACGCCCTGATGCAAGCGGGTGGACGGCACCGCCATTTTGAGAAGGGATCTATCCATTTGAGAACTCGCTCTGACATCCCACGAGATTTCGGCCGCTCAGCTCGAGGTAAAAACTCTTTTAAAAATGGCAATGTCAAGAGCATGGGGGAGAAGGAGGCACCCCGTGGAGAAAGCGTGGAGATCGAGAAAGAGAAGGGGATGCTGATTCTCGTGCTTGCAGTGACTTGGCTGGTAAGCCACTTCCCTTAAGTCTAGCCCAAGTTGTGAATGGGGCTGGGGGCAGGAAGAAGTAAATTATGGGTCCTTATGGGTCCCTGTGGTGGTCGCGGTTGAACAAGGTAAACTGCGACCCCCAGGGCATGCAGAGCACTTTCCAAGAGCTGCTCACTGCAGCATTGGCTGTTTCCCGTGTCGGCTGAGTGAGATAAGCCGACCAGGGGGCCTCAGATGCTGAATTGCATTCAGTGCTACCTACCCCTCCTTGGCTCCAAGGAGGGAGGAGTAAGAGGATTAGAGATGCACCATTCCTTGCAAAACAGTTTGCTGCTATTAGCAAACAGATAACATAGTTGTGTAATCTTAGAGAAAAAAACCTTTAGAAATTAGCTTTCTGTGCTGAGCCCTGCGCCACAGAAACTAAGCTGCTCTAACATATTTAGTAACAGTCATATTGTTATTCCTTTCCTTAAGTCAGGACATCCAAAGTTACTGGCCATTGATGTAGGCACTCAAATATTTGTCGTCTGGGATTTAAATATATATGGGATATAAGAGCTTACCTTTAAGCTTGGCACAGAGCCGGATGAAAACGTGACCAGCCTGGGAAGATGCACAAAGAAAACTGAGGATTCTGGGAACAACAGGGAAAGGAGAGGGATCGGATTTCGAATTTTGGGATTCCTTTGTGCATCAGCCTATGAGGAGAGTGCTTATTACCCATGTGTTGAGACTTGGAGTGCTGTAAGAAAGTGCGATAGATAATAAAGGTTTTACCTGCTTAAGAGCTCCAAGGTTTTGTAGGTTTCAGAAGTAAATGACTGACACCCAATGTTTTAAGTTCTCCACGCACAGTATCAAAAGCCTTCTGACGCTGGTGGGTAGAGAAGCTGAGATCTGTAAGGAAGAAAATACGGGTGTGGGCCTTTGTTTTTTGCTGCCTGTAAGACAGATCCAATCTCAGATGTGTTGTCCTGCAGTGGAAATTAATCCTTGCTGTGCCGTGAACTGATATATCAGTTCAGAATTCCCATACTTTCTAATTATGTCAGCAGGCTAAGTGTTAAGGTGCTCCGAGGCAAGGCTGGGTACGAGGGTTTTTTTCTAGGTGCAACGTGGTAGACTTTATAGATGGCCTCTGGAATGTTAACGCCCAACATGCTATATAAGAGTTGTGAGATATAATGGAACAAATCATACCTTTCCAAACTCTCTAGGACTAGAACCCCCAGCAAGCGAACGTGAGCCAGGTGGGCTCCATTCTCCAGTTGCTCCAGTCATACAGTGCACTTACATGAGCAGAATTTTACTGGGTAACTGGTGCAGTAGCAGAAATCTTCGCTTCTTACCCGGTAACCGAAGCCCATGTATACGCAATGTCAGGAAGTATCTGGGTAAAGAGTGACCGGGAAAGTCAGGGGGTTCCCTGGTATCATGTTACCCGGTAACAATATCGCCATGTAAATGTAGTGATAGTTGAAGTAGCTTATTTTCTGAGACTAGGTTAGAAGTTACCACTGAGGTCTTATCAGTGGACTCCTTTGCCAGGTGTCTTTCAGCTGAAACAGTTTCCACGTTGTTTTCAAGCAATGAAACTCTGTTATTGAAAAGATCCATTTTAGCATCCAAAGCTTTAACTGATGTAGCTAGTGCCTGGACAGCCTGTAAAATGTCAGTATTGGTAGATTCAGGGCCGATGCCAGCTCTGGCCGCATGGCCCAAGGAATCTGCGCCATCATGTTGTTTACTGGGCTTCTCTTACCTAAATCTGTCTGCCCAGTTTACGAGGCTTCCCCAACACATCAGCAGCTGAGATTAGGATATCAAGCTCTTAGAACCATATACTTTACAGCTCTGTCAACAAAATAAAGTTGCAGTTTTTTAAAAAGATAACGTCTGCTGAAGAAACTCACTGGAATGCGTTCAGTACTGTCGGCTGATAGCCACACCCCTCTCTGATGCATTCTTAATACAAAACTTTTCCTTTTCTTGTTCAGACTCTCTCAAAAGTGCATGATTCTTTTTAGATTTAAATTTAGGCAACTATGCTGATTTCATTTGGGTTTCCTAAAAGTTGCCTGCGTTCTGTTACGTCTTGTATTTATTTATTTCGTTTTTGTTTACCAACTAGGTGCCCGTTTTCAGGCACGACCCAGGAGAAGTACAAACATCAAACAACTATTAGATAATGCAGAAGGTAACTAATAAGCATAACAGTGGCAATAGATAGTGAAACAAAGCGGGCAGTGCAATCACAATTCAAACAGAACATGCCTACAGTATGTACAACTGATGGGGCAGACAAATTATATGAACAATACAGCATAAAAAGTACAGGAACACATATCTGTTGCACATAAGAATTTATGCAGCTCTCAAAAGTTAGATGTGACTGAGAGAGCCTATGGTTAGATGGAAGTAAGTTCCAGAGTTTCAGGGCAGAGAAGGAAAAGGCTTGCTTGCCTGTACCTGTAAAGCACATAGGAAGAGTTTGGAGTAAGGTCACTAGATGTCAGGGGTATGCCTGATCAGGCTGTATTTAAAAAGCAGCTGGGGCAGCAGGTTTTGCTGACCTAATAATCTTATCAATAGTATAGCCTAGGGTATGGAACCACTGTGAGGTTGGAAATAGCCAACCTAAACTAGAGTAAAGACTGCAGTGGGGGGCCAGTTGAATCATAGATAAGACAAATGTTGTCTTACATACTAAAAAACACACATGTTCCAGGGAGTCTGCCCTTTTCCCTGCCTTAAAAGAAAGGGCTTGTGAACTGTTTGTCCTTGAAATCTGTGTAGCCTGTGCCATTAAGCCTTCAATGTTTTTCTCTGTTCCTTTCAAAATCCACTGGATGTCAACTTAAACTATGTTCCAGAAGTCAATGTGAGCAGAAAATACTCAGACACATATTACAGGTCATGACCAGGGATACTAGCTTACCGGGATTGAGAAAGGGCATATTCCATTGTGCACGTTGTAAAAAACGGTATTGTCACCTGTGTCTGCTAAGCCAAAATCCCTGTTTACCGATGTTTGGTTCTGTGTTCGTTATTTAACAATTTTTAACTCTGCTAACATGCATTTTAGCAATTTTGACCTTCACTATTGCACATCCTTCTATCCTTGTACCAGTTTAAAGTTATTTTAGGTACAAGACGTGTTGGCAGCAGCAGCACTACAGCCTCCATCCCTGAGGTGTGATCGAAGCAGCACTATGACCACCATCCCTCTGGTGTGATGGCAGCAGCAACAGCACTACGACCTCCCTCCCTCCCTCAGTTGTGACAGAAGGAGCAGCACTGTGGCCCCCATCCCTTAGGTGTGATGGCAGCAGTACTACATTCCCCATCCACCAGTGGTGATGACAGAAGCACTACAGATCCCACCCCTCAGGGGTGATGGCAGTAGCAACAATGCAGTCCACACCCCTCTGGGGTGATGGCAGTAGTGACAGCACTATGATCCCCTTTCTTCAACACCCCACGTGCACAACTTACAAATGACTTGGTCTCTTTGCTTGTTAGAACTCAGATGTGAATTAATCGGAACCATCACCGCTAAGGTGGACTACCTTTGTTTTTTCCTATCTATACTTTAACTGCCTGAATTGGATTTCTGCCTGTGACACTGCTGACCAGGGTTAGGGAACAGACTTGGGTGTTGGAGGGCCAGCTGGTGGGTAAAGGCTTGAGTGTCCAATGACCACTGACCTTCTTCTGGGAGGGAGGGTAGGTTCATAGCTCAGCATTTGCTGGCCCCTGGTGGAAGCCAGAGGCATGACAACATGTCTGCCCTCACTGCAGGAGGCAGTGTGACGGACGTCAGCTTGTGCCTTGACATCATGTGGCCTGTCACGCTCCCAAGAAAATGGGAAAACACCCGCTAGCCAACCGAAGGATGGCTGTTGGTCCCTCCATAAGCCAGAAGCCCCAGACATGTGTCCGTTCTGACCCCTGCCATGCCCAGTATACACAGGAAGCTCTATGGGGCAATTCTCCTCCCCCGGTAGCCTCCCACAGGGGTAGGGGCTCACTAATGAAGGGGTTACTTTGGGTTACCCAGCACAGCAGTAAGGGGCAGTGGATGGTGGTCACACTCAGCAGCAGTGGTAGGGGGCCTTGGCAGGCCTGAAGGAGTAAATGGCCAGGGGGTAGGAGGAGCAAAAAAACACCTATTTGAATTTGCTTCTTTGAAATAAAGTGTTTTCACCTAAATAATCCACAAGTGATTAGTGGAGGACCTTCAAATGGATTCATGCATCTCCCAGACATGTGGATGCTTTTTTTTTTACTCAGTGTCCATGAAAAGGGTGTCTCCCAGTTTTCATGCCTTTGTTCAGATGTGAATTGAGCACCACTCTGTCCACCAGCATCATACAGCCCCTAGGGTCTTACCTTCTGTATGTCATTGACTGTGCTTTCAAAATCCACTGGCCAAACATAAGTACACTTAAATACTTAACATTTGCTTTTTGTTGAAGCAGTCTATCAGAAAACTTTTTGTTGTCACAGACACTGAACCAACAGGTGGGAGAAAAGGTGCAAATGATCCAATTCACCTAAATGGGGTGCTAACTGTGAAGTATTTTCATAAGTAGTAAGGCAGTTTTTTTTCCTTGTGAACATACTTTCATTCAGACTAGTTTTCATTCTAGCAACTGAGGATTTTGGATGGCCCTACTGATTATAAACTTGAATAAGCTAGTTGGTAACAGTGATCCTGCATTTAGCAATCTACAACCTAGATGCTTATGTACAAAGAATACAATGAAAACCTGACTAAAATCTAAACACAGGCTTATAAAACACATAAAATGTATCTGAACATTTATCTGTATCTATACAAAATCATTGCAGCCCAAGTAAAACTCAGGTAAATTACATGGTACCCTGACTACTATTCTATGATATAATAAACATATATTGGTATTTTTTTTATATTCCTTTTAAAGTAGGTAAGGCCCACTAGGCAGAACTATCTGTTTTCCGGAGTGACCTAGAAGCACTGGGGAGGTTAAGTGACTTGCTTGGAGTAACACAGTATGCAAGTGGAGGTTGTGGGAATCAAACCCAAGTCTGCTGGATGTACCCAGCTCAATCACTGTTTGTCACTCTAACCACAAGGCATGGGTGGTTAAACTGAATGACTAATTACAACAAAGCAGTGCAGGTGATTTCCTTACTGACTCTATATGCAGCAAAGCAGAAAGAATGCAAAGCACAGCAGCATTCATTTTAAGATGATGAAATCTGGGTTGGCCCACTGATGTTGCAGTAGCACTATTGCTTGCAATGCCAGCGACCCAGGGTCAGAAGCGAACTCGAGTTGTTGGAGGTCTGGCAAGGGGAGTAGGATTGAGCACCCAGGGACTGCTCTCCTCCTCTGGGGAGGGTGGGCTGCAGGTCCTACTGCTTTACTACCACCTGCGTGACCATGGGTGGTGGTGCAATGGTGCTACAGAGTGAGTAGGAGGGGAGGACGCTAGCCAGGATCTGGAGCAGTGGCATGTCTCTATGTGACCTACCTCCTTGGATCTTCTCTGGTGCTGGTGCCCTCAGGGACAGAGACCAGAAAACCAGGAACAATCACTCCACTGGCAGAAGGGACCCAGGTGCCCAGACTTCATAATCAGGCTTCATGCGGGACCCACTGAGCTGCCCGACACACACGAAGGGAGTGTGGAGGGGTGACCTGGAGCCCCCTCCCTTTCCACCTGGAGGGGGTACAACCCAGGCAGGATAGGGGCAGGCTCACAGGAGCTCCTGAGCATTACCTGGGATGAAGTTAGGAGATACCCAGCCTAGGGATCTCTGAAAAGTGGAGACTGATGCTGTGAGAAGGGGACACAGAAAGAGAAAATAAAAAAAAAAATGCAAAAAGATGCTGAAATCTTAGAGATTCTGCGCAGTGACATGCAATTTCCGTGAGGCACCGGTACAAGAATTCAAAATCCGCAAACCAAGCAGGATTCCTTGATTGTTACTGGTGTTACTGGTAAAAATGGAAAACCAGGGTCCCTGGTAATGACCCAAGTCCTGCAATGCATCATGGGGTTTGGTGATGTAAAGTTGCAATTTGCTTTGTTTTTAGTTCAGTTCCTTTTAGATTTTCCCAAGGGTTGATAGCTTGTACTTCAGTGCCTGTGTTCTTTCTCCAGTTCTGGTGCAGATTAAATTTAAAAGGTAAGTGCTTTCTTCTTTTATGGGGAGACTGTTAATCAATCAGTCAATATTTACTTAGCCAGCTGAAACTCCTTTGAGCAAGCCTTTCAAGGAGGGCCTGGTAGGTACAGAATAAATAATACAGTAGCACAATAGAACATATAGCACAAATGGGCATAGTAACACAATACATAGCAATAAAAACAAGGTACAAGGATAATCAATGAGGTCCGGTCATAAGGTGAAGCCTCATCCCAGTAACCAGTACAGCAGAGAGGCGGTAGTAAGACAGCACCAATGTGCCGAACCAGTGAATTTAGACACTAATAGCGCTAGTAGAGCAGAGTTAATGCAAGTGACAGTGCAAGCTGGGGGCTCAGCAGCAAGCAGAAAGCAAGGATGAATCCAGGAACATGGTTTAGGGTAATTCTAGCTAGAGTGTAGAAAGTGTAGAGGGTTGACCGTAAGAATAGCAATGTATGGCTACAGTTTAAGGGCATTGACAAGGCTCCGAGAAGTATCTCGAATATCTCAGAGACTAAATATGTGTGATAAAAAGTTTGCTTTTAACTGCTTTTGATCCAATTGCTGAGTTTGCAATTGTTTTGAGTGTCTGGACTCCATTGCATTCACTCACAATGGACCCTATGCACTATTGGTGCAAAGTGACTACGCACGCATAACTGGGGTGCGTAGCCACTCCACACCCACTGCGCCCCCCCCCACGCGGCATGCACAGAGGGGGGCACACAGACCCATTGCACCTGATTCCTAATGTCCACGGACAGCTCTGCACTGGGGGCGTTTCGGGGGTGTGCCAGCACAATGTGGTATTAACTAACCCATGTAGTGCTGGCCGCATGGGTGTGGAGGGTGGAGCAAGGCATGCCACGGAGACCCTGCCGTAGCCCACTGCGTGCCCCCATGGGCACAGACCTGCAGTCACTGGGGGACCAGGACAGGGCACACCATGCTGCCTCTAACCGCTGGGCAGCAGGAGGTGGCAGGGGCAGCTGGATGGGTTAGCACCCGGAAATATCAGGAGGAGCAGCAGCCCTAGAACTGGATGGTGCTGGAAGGGTCCGGGTGCCTGCAGTCAGTCTGCACTCCCAGTGGGGGCATCCCATTGGATGCCTGCCCAGGATGACAACTTCTTCCCCAGCCATTGTGTGGAGTCCTGCATACTGGGGGGGGAGCCGTGTACAGGTGGCTGGCATTGATGAATGCAAGTATGAGCGCACCTGTCTGTGGGGCACAGTGTCGCAGGTGGGGTGCTTGACTTTTCCACATACTCCCGCCCGCTTTGTGCATAGGGCTTAATGTTTAGAACTGTGTGTGTCTCAGTATTCTATGCAGCTAAGAAAAAACTGTTTTGCAAGAAGTTTGGTTGTTTTAGGTGTATTTTATCTGTACTTTGATCATTTGCTCAGATCACATTTTACCGTTTGATGCCTAAGTATGCATTGCCTATGTGGCAGAGCAGTCAGAAACTGCAAGCTTCTTCTCCCCCTGGCAACGATAGACTTTTTCACTTAGTAGAAATTTATAAGTAAAGCATATTATCAGGTCAGTACTTCAAATGTTTAAGATAACATTCTTAAGGAAGTTTCATGTTGGAGTTTAACTGCTGTTTGTTAGAGCTGATAAGTGAATTTGCATCTGACCACAGACAGCAGCCATTCCTCTATCTTAGTGTTTAGCTCAGTGGCTTTTCACAGCTATATTCAAGGCAGATACAAATAATCTGAAAGCATTTAGTCCAGTTACTCTAGTTTTAACTTGCCTTTGATTACTTGCTATGATTTTAGTTGAGTGCGTCAGAAAGCTGCATCTGTAGCTGTGTTTACATGGCAGTAGCACTTTGAACTTCGGACCGCAACAGTGCTGTCCCGATCATCTACCACGCACTATCTGTCTGTCTACTTGGCCCCTCTCCGCACTGCTTTAATCTGTGCTGGTGAGTGGTTGTGCATCAGGGGGGCCGGACATCTGCTCACTGATGTAGTCGGTAACGTAAATGCACATGTGAATGTGCATGCCCGAACTCACGGCTGTACATTTCAGTCGGAGAGTTCCAATTGTTACAACCAGCCCTCGGTTTTTAACAGCAGCTACTTTGCTGCACTCAGCAGACTCTCTTTTTGTGTGGAAAGAATTTTGCTCAAAGCACTTGCCAAAAACGAAGACTCATTCATGAACTAGTCTTCGTTACCTCGGCTGTGCACACACCAAGAGCCATGGTTGGATGGGTTGCCATGGTGGGTCAGTGTCTACACGATCACATTTGCACTGGAGCAACCCGGGCGCATTGGTTACTCCAGTGAAAATGTGACCATGTACACAGGGATCAAAGCCGTGTTTGCATGGTGGCAGCGCTCTGACCTTTGTGCCACTCCATTTCTGATGTGACCTCTGCTGTGACTCAATTCTGTGTTTATACAGCCCACCCTCATGATGACAATGGTTGCGCTGGAGAGGGGCTGTACATTTTTTTGGGCTGGGTTATTTACCCCGGCATCAGCAGTGATGTGCTGGTGATGCGCTCACTGCTCTCTTCACTTCCACTCAAATCTGCACATAGAACTCTTAGAAGTGTACATTGAACTTTTAGGAGTGTACTCTCAGGATGTGTCTCTGTCCATATGTCCTAATAGCTCTATTGAACCACATGCAAATCTCTCTGCTGGACTTCCTGGTTCTGGCGGAGAGACTTATGGGAGCAATGGAGGAGTCTGGGAGTGTAGACTTTTGACGGGAGCAAGTGTTGCAGTGGATTCACACAGCACTATAATGCACTCTCTCCCATAAATGTATCCACTCCTGAACCGCAGCAAAAACAGGATGCGAAGCACTCCTAGGAAGCTCCGGTTAGTGTCCACACCACCGACTTTGTAACGCATCAATCCACGTGCATGGGTTCATGCGCTGCAAAGTTGACAGTGTAAACATGCCTTATGTGGGTTAGTCTGGCACATTGTGTTAAACTGCATGCTTCACACTAGTAAACTTAGGCACACATATTCTTGTTCACTTATGAGGAATTGCTTAATAATGTGTTGGCATACTGACTGTGTGCATGTGTTGAGGTAGTGTGCTTACTCTTGCGCTTGTTTTATGTTACTATATAGTCCAGGCATGATCCATGGATTACATTCCAAAACAAACCATCTTTACATCACCAAACCCCATGATGCATTGCATGACTAGGGTCATGAACTGTAAGATGTCTCTGAGCAGTTTTTTTCACACACTGACATTTGAAAATTAATTAAAGTTGACATCCTGTGGATTTTGAAAGGAGCAGAGAAAAATATTGGGGGGTTAATGGCCCAGGCTGCACAGATTTAAAGGAAAAACAGTTCCTGAGCCCTTCCCTTTAATCTCACCAGTCTAGCACTGATAGGGCCTATACAATGCCCCTGCTGGAAGCTCTACCTTGTTCATTGAGTAAACCCCCAACCATCTAGCTGTCATTTTCTCAAGACTCCTGTATCTAGTGCACCTTCTCTTGAAACCTGTAATTATATCCATGTTAACCAAATCACTCCCCCCCCCCCAGTAGATCATTCCACTTGTCCATCACCAGGGTTATGCCCAAAGGCTGAGGGAGAAGGCAATTTTATCAGGGAGGTGGGAGCTGTGGTGTGTGGTGACTGCTTCAGATGTTGGCACAGGGGCATGTGGTAGCACTGAAAGTGGTTTGGAAGCAGGATACCTATGGAAGACATGATATCCACAACACCTGAGTGCAATACTAGAGGATGCTGTATTGTTTATTTATTATTTATTTAGTTTTTCATTGACCGAGTAAGTACACTAGGCAGATTCTGCCTATTTTCAGGCATGACCCGGGGGAGGGGGATACAGATGAATGCCAACTGACCATGAACCAGATTAAAGTGTTAGTGGTATTTTTAGTGAATGAAGGAAATTTGGCCAGGACACCGGGGAAACTTCCCTCTACTCTTTTTGAGAAGTGCCATGGGATCTTTAACATCCACCTGAACTACCACCAGAACAGGCAGATGGGACCTCAGTTTAATGTCTCATCTGAAAGATGGCACCTCAGGAGTGCAACACCCCCCTCATGCAGCACTACAGTGTCAGTATTGGGATATTAACCCAAGTGCCTGTTGTGGGGCTAGAACCCACAGCCTTCTGATCTCCCGGCCTCAGAGGCGAGTGTGCTACCTGCTGAGCCACTGACACTGAAAAATGATTTACAGTGGCCTTAGCCACGAGTGGGGTGCAAACCGCCAACCCTGAGAGCTACAACCTGTGGCCAGAATCTCTGCGGTGCACCATCCTCTTGAGCTACTCGCTCTCTTGTTGGAGTGTGCCATTGTTCAGATGTGACATTAAAGCAAGGTCCTGTCTACCTTTTCTGGTGATTGTACACATGGACATTAACGGAGCACTACAGTCAAAATTTGCAAAAGAAATATGTTGTGCAAAGTGTTTTCATTTGTGTGTTTAGTTCTGGTGTGTCCTGCCTTTTGTCTGCTGTTAGAAGTTTTTTTTTCTAAATTTGCCTACTACTTTTGTGGCCTCTGGGGAGCTCCATATTAGAATGGTTTATGGCTCTTCTTGTTCCTACAGTGACTCCTCTCTCATGTGACGGTGATGTGTCTGGGACCACTGATTCAGTGAGGGAAAGTGCTGCAGCAATAATCTGAAGATAGGAGACTGATGTTCTGGCCTCAACTAAATAACTCTAATTCAATATTTTTGTTTGCTATATGTTTGTCTGGGTCTAGTCAGCAGGAGTAAATATTTTGCTTTTAAAGGTTTTAATTTCGCCAAACTACACCTAGCCATAAAAAGCGCACAGATCACCCCAGGTCATCAGTCTTATGATTAGTAAAGCCTCTAGCTATTTTCTTACGGAATATCCACTCAGTCAGACCTCAAATGATTGCTAAGCTGTAAATGTACTCTTCAGTGCCTACTGGATAAGGAAAATGACTTAAAATCATAGCTGTACTGCTTGAAAATTTACTGTAAACCAGTACTTGCTGAATATGTGGCCCTGGGTGCATCACTGTCACATGGGACAGAAGCCATTGTAGGAAAAAGAAGAGCAATAAACTGTGGTAACATGGAGATCCCCACAGGCCATAAAACTAGCAGGGAAACCAGGGAAAAACTTCTAATAGCAAGCAAAGGGAAGGACACACCAGGACTAAACACACAAATCAAAACACTCTGCACAACATATGTTTTTGCAAATTTTGACTGTACTACTCCTTTAAAGATCCAACGGTACTTCTCAAAAAGAGTAGGGAAATTTTCTCGGTGTCCTGGTTAAATCCCCCCCATTTATAATGCAAGAAGCTACTTAACCAAAAATAAGACCAGGACATTAAACTTCAGGAGAGCGGATGCTGATTATTTCATTATTTTAAAAGTCTTACTAGGAAAGACATAGCCGAGCTGATAACAGCTCATTTCCAGATGTGCCGGGGGATAATATGAGATGAAAATATTTTAAAAGATAAGTATCAACAATAGTCAGTGCCAAGCAGTACAGTGCATCAGAAAAGAGCAAGGTACAAAATGTTACAGATGTGCAAACCAATATTCAGTGCAGGGTTAAAACAGTACAACAAGGTAGGTAAGGTTGAGCTTGGACAGGTGCAGTGAAACATCCACAGCTGGGATGTAACAGTTGGGGGGGACTCAAGAGTAACTGAGCTGGGGAAATTTGTGTTGGGGGGTTGGGGGAATCCACTAAGGTCTGGGGGTCAGAGACAGTTGCAGGAGAGAGTTGTAAAGTCATGAAAAAGAGACTTAAGGGAGAAAGGGACTACTTCATCAGTATAATTCGCTGGCCCATGCACACAGCCCCATGGCACCGAGGTTGGCTGGGTACAGTTCAACATTTCCTAAAGGGGGTCATCACTGTCCTGGGAGTGAGGAGGCCAGGGGAGCATAGGCTCTTACAGAAGGGTTCTCCCTGGTGTAAGGCATGTACTTCATGGCCTTCTGTAGCCATGCATAAATGGCATATTGACAGCTGCATGAGGCAACCACTCCCACCGTGTTTGCTAAATGAGGGCCTGGCAAGCTCCGTAGCTGCAACCTGTCTCAGCACCATGTGGTGCATTCTCTCCACAATACCCTGTCATACCACGAAGTTACCCACTGTAGGCCAGTGTTTACATATGGGCTGATACATACATGATGCAACATCTCACTTTCAGTAGGGTCCTGCTTCTACCCATTTCCACAGTGGGTTAAATGGAGCACTGGGAGATTAAGTAACTTGCTCCAGGTCACACAGTGAGTATTTGGCTCTGATAGGGTTTGAATCTGAGATCTTCTGGTTCCCAGGCTAGTGCTCTAAGCACTAGACCCCACTGCCTCCATAAATTCATGCATTCATACGTTGATAAACATGGAGCAGCTCCTTACTGTGCTCAATTCACAATAAAGTAGCAGCACATGCCAGCAGCGCTATCAGCATCAGAAGCCACAGACTGACTGCAACCGATGATGTCACTGTTCAGTGCTCTTACAATGGCATAATAAGGGACACCGCATACAGAGCTTTTTTGAAAGACCAGAGAGTCCAAAAACAAAAAAGACAGACCTTTTCAGAAAGAGAGCAGGGGGTAAGTAAACATCACCTGGGAGTGTTGGTTCGCTCCACGTCCCAATGAAATATTTAATAAGTAAACACTGATATTCTGCACATCTGTACGGCACATCATAAATAAAGATGACTCTCTGAAATCAATTATCAGTGTCCCTGCACTGAAAGGCAAACATTTCTATACTGATGCAGATAATCTGCTAAATTAAAAACAATTGTCTCTCTTTCTTTTTTTCTTTCTTTCTTTTTCTTTTTTTTTTTCTTTCCTTCCTTCCTTCCTTCCTTCCTTCCTTCCTTCCTTCCTTCCTTTCTTTCTTTCACTAACACACTAACACACTAACACACTATTTGCCAGCAGATTAGGCCTTATGGTCTATCAAGTCTGCTCGAACCTAGATCCTTAGTTGGGTGCCGAGACCCTCCCATCCCTTGTGCTCCAGAAACCCCTATCATCCATCCCCACCCCCCCCGGGACAGGCCATCATCTGATACATCCACTTTCTGTGTCTGTCCCACCCTCTCTTAAAGCTCTCCACTGTGGATCTCTGAACCAGCTCACCAGGCAGAGCATTCCAAGGGTCCACCACCCTCTCAGTGAAAAACCTCCTCTCTTTCCCCCCTCACCCTTCCACCTTCCAACTTCAAACCATGCCCTCTGGTGATGCCTCCCTGCTTTAGTCTAAAGATCCCCTCCATGTTTACCCTATTTATTCCCTTGAGGTACTTGAAGACCTCAATCATGTCCCCCTGTCTCTCCTCTCCTCCAATGAAAACAGGCAGAGCTCCTCAAGTCTGTCCTCGTAAGTCAAATCCCCTAGCCCTCGTATCATCTTTGTTGCCCTCCTCTGTACCCTCTCCAGGAGCTGTATGTCCCTCTTCAAGTGTGGTCTCCAGTACTGTACACAGTACTCAGGTGTGGTCTAACCAGTCCATTGTACAGTGGCAGAATCACTTCCTTGCTCCTAGAGGTGATCCCCTGCTGATGCATCCCAACATCCTGTTTGCCTTGCTAGCTGCTCTCCTGCACTGCTCAGTGTTATTCATACATGTATCCACCATGACCCTAGGTCTTTTCCCCTGTTGAGGCTTCCAGCACCTCCCCTCCCAGAGTGTACATGTGTTTAGGGTTTCCCCGACCAAGATGCAACACCTTGCACTTGGTGATATTGAAATTTAATTTCCATGTGTGAGCCCAGCTTTCCAGGGTGTCCAGGTCCCCTTGCAGGGACAACCTCCCCTCTTCTCCCTCAACTACTGCTCCCATCTTGGAGTCATCCGCGAAGAGACTCATTTCACACCCTATACCATCCCTGATGTCCTTCCTTCTTTCTTTCTCTTTCTTTTCTTTCCCTCCCTTCTGTTTGTTTTTCTGTCGTTGTACTGGTATTTATTTATTTTACCAAGAGAAAAAGTTCCATTGAGCAGTGCTCATGTACAAGGAGGTCCTGGGTAGGCAGGATAACATACAGTGAGTAACAATGCAACTTCACATAATACAGGAAATTAAGAAGCAGTTTTTAAACACATACTAACAGATATAATCTAAGTCAAAGACAAGAACAGCAGGGGTATTACTATATAGGACTTATGGCAGAGATTTGATATACAGAAAGCTACAGACAAGTACAGTATTGAAAATACAGTAACACATAATTTACATAGTGTTTTTTTCTGTCAATGTCATTCACATTTATGGACACAGAATTGACTTTCTGCCTTTGTGTCTGCCTTTCTGTCTTTCTGGGGTTTTTTTCTGTCTTTCTGCCCGACTAACTGTCTGTTTTCCTGTCTTTGTCCTAAATCTGAAGGACAAGCAGGTAATTCAAAACTGAAAACACTCCACCATTGTGAAAACCAGATGAATGACTGATGTGGCTTTTAAATGAATAAAGTAATCAGTAAAGCATTGCAATTACACTTGGTGACACTAAAAGCAGCAGTGCATGACACTGGGGGAAATTCTGACCTACACTTTTTTATTGTATTTTAGATTGCCCCTTACCCCCTATGTTGTAGGATACCCTTTGCCCCATTTCGAGTCGGCTTTACCACTTTTTTTAGATTTGAAATAATACAAGGTGTGCTCCTTTTCATATGGCTCACTCTAGATTTTCATCAGTTTTCTCTATTGTTTTTTAACGCCCAGTGTTTCACATCACTTTCTTTGTGACCAAAATGAACTAGCATGGAATAGGCAGTTCCCCCCGCACCTTAAGGGACAACAGGTGTGCAAAAACAGCTGAGAACACTGATACAAACCTGGTCTGAGCCATATTAAGAGGTCTGCTCCTTTTATTATCGCAAATGTAATAAAATGTTCTAAAGCAGACTCAGAATGGGGAATGAAGGGTATCACTCAAGGCATGAAAAAAACAAAATCTTCCGTTAAGGCATGAGATAATGGGGCAATCGAAAACGAAATAAAAAAGTATAAGTCAAAATTTTCCTAATAAGGCAGTGCTGCTGAAAGTTCTGCACTTCCTATATCAATATTTATTCTAGCTGTATACACACACACACACACACACACACACACACACACAAGCTGCTGTCCTGAAGCTACCTCTATTACCTGATTGTCACTTAATGCTGTGCTGCTGTTGCAGGTGATGTTTGCCTCTGTGTGCATCATCATCATCATCCTACTCAGGTGCCTGCTTGAAGACACAAGTGCAGTGGACTGGGGTCCCGTTGTCCTACTCTGTCCCAGAACACAATGCACGCTTCTGGTGCCGCCCCTTTCTCACTGATGTAACCGAGCTAGCAGTCAGGTGTCAGGCCATCCCACTGATATGAAATAACTCTGAACTTTGGACGCCGGCGGCAGTTGTTTTCAGCTGCACTTACAGAAAGAAAAGGGAGTTCAGATAAAGATCTGTCAAGTGACTGTAACAGTAAATGTGAGACTCTTGGCTCAGATACAGGGATATCTAATCTCTTGGCATCCCTTAAGATATTTATCTGGGAAAGCCCTTTCACTATGCATGCTTGCTGACTGACCGAGATAGTCCTGTGTTTAAGTGGGAGAGGAATTAAGTTTTCTGTGGGGGACTACACCAGGGAATGGGATTTATATTCTGCAATTTTTTAAAAAACTTTTATTTATTGAGTTTGCCCTAAACTACAATGAAGTTTATGTATGTATGTACAGTGAAGCTCGACAGGAATAATCTCACTTCTGAAGCATTCCGTAGCATGCTGCAGCAGAGTTACTGCAGTAAACAATGTAATTTCAATGGCAGGATGAACTGAATGTCACAGTTCCCTGCATGACAAAAGGGACTAATTGCCATTGAAACTCCATTGTTTTCCACAGTAACACTGCTGCAGCATGTTGCAGAGTGCTGCAAAATGCTGCAGAATTGGGTTTCATCCTGGTGAGCTTCACTATATGTATGTAAAATTTTGTGACCAGGATAGGCACGCTGAGCTGAAGCATGTTCCAAAGTGTGACTTGGGGGGGAAGGGGAGCAAGGAAGATGATACAGAATAAAATGAACCGAGTGCAAAACATGCAGAGTATAGTAAAACAAGTGTAACCCTTGTGCCGTTATACCAAGGGCTACTACCCCTGCCTGCTTGCCTAACTGTAGGTTGAGGGGCCTGGGTCCGGAAGTAACGAGTACTGTGGTCTCCCTACTAGCAGTACAGCCACAATAATGGTGCCTCCACCCAGATTAGTAGTTAAGTGGGCAATAACCTAATCTAATACAGCCCTCTTGGAAGCTACAGTATATTCACCCACAATCCCCACTAGTGGCTCTTCATAAAAAGTTTCACAATCACAGTATATGACCTTCAGTGCACATTTGGACAAGAGCATTAAAGATCAAATGCAACATTTTATTTACGCAGTTTTGCCATCTCTCCCAATAAATTATGCCACAAGTGATGTGTATTCAAGTTATTCGTCTATTTTATTGTTTGAGACAATTGTTTTTACTCACTTATTATCACGTCCATTTGATGGTTTATACACTGGATGTCAGCAGGCAATCTTTTCCTGACATGATGTGCGCTTGAGACCTGTGACGTGAAATGTGCTGACATCAGGTCACTCCCCCTAATGCCAGCTGGTTTCCCGCTATGTGCCACACGAGTTTACTATTCATGATTTCTTTGTACAATTCTTATTTGAACTTTTCAGGAAGTGTTTCAGTACTTGTGGTCTCCTATTCTATTAATTCTAAATCAGATCATTAATATTTAATCTGGACCAAGTTTTGATACTCTCTCAGTTAGTGTGTGGTAATGCACGACATCTATAGGAACACAGTCCTTGTGGTAACACCTGCTTAGGTGACAGGGCTGGAAGGATGCTTAGATTTATGATCATTTATTTATTTTTTAATTTTTTTAATTTTAGTTTTTGTTGACCGGGTATGTGCCCTAGACAAATCCTGCCTATTTTCAGGCATGACCCGGGGCAGGGGAATACAGATGAATGCCAACTGACTTTGAACCAGATTAAGCTGTTGGTGGTATTTTTAGTGAATGAGGGAAATTTGGCCGGGACACCGGGGAAATTCCCCTACTCTACCCTACTCATTGCAGTATATTTTTAGTATTTCATTTATTCAGGAGGTAAAATTATTTTAAATCAGTCTTAACATTCAGCGCAGTATGCTTACAATAGTCTGACGGCACCGCATTTTCATCAGTCGCACAGTATGTTAATATACAGGGGTGTCGGCAGGCATATGCACTGTACTCAGCAGAGTACAGTAAAAAAATCATGCAGGGGCAACAAATCAGGTAGGGGCAACAAAAAGTGCAAAGCAAGGACATTGTGAGTCACATTGTGTCTGTGTCGTGCTGAGCCCTTTTGTCTTTGCTGTTCACAATGGGGCACTGATGCCACCAGCCAAATACACAAACAAGAACAACTTACCAAGCAGGCAAAAACACAAAGGAAGGAAGATTTACGGGAAGAAACTGATTACTTGAACCCAGACATGGCAAATGGGGGGGCTGTTGTTGGTGTGGTGTGGCAGTGCATACTTTGGTTTATGTTTACATATTGGGGGGAAGGGCAACAGTGCATCAGTTCTGAGTACAAGTTTAAAATTCCTGGCTACACCCCTGTTGATATATATCGCCAATCTAAATGCACAACAGCAGGGTGTTTCTAATAAAATTGAGTTTTTTTATCCACATGACTACCTATAATCTGTGCAACTGAAACAGTTTATACTGCAGTCAATATTTGGCATCGTAAGTCTTCATAATGGGTTAATTTTATTAGCTAGTCAGCAGTTCCATTCGAGTTTGCTTGGTGTAATTTGATGGCAGAGAAACAATTTTGAATTGTGCATCTCAGGGACCCACCATGATCTTTTTTGTATGTATTATAAAAACACAATCTGACTGAACATCTCCATGTTATCTTACTTTGACTGATAATATCCCACTTATTGCTTTCATGTACGTGTGTGCCAATATCCATCTGACTGCTTCTGTGTTATACTAATATCAATTTCACTTGCTGCAACTATAGATAGATTTAATTTATTATTTATTTATTTATTATTTATTACATTTTGTTAACCGGGTAGGCCCACTGGGCCCCGGAGGTCCCTTTTTCAGGGACGACCCAGGGTTAGTTACATATCTTTTTGCATATACAGGCAGGTAATACAGTGAAGGACATATCATCATACAGGATGATAGAGACAGTGTACAGTTTTGTGGAGGAGGGCAGCAGGTACATTATATTACTGGATACAACAGTACAGTGTTGGACATATTATCCAGAGTATAATAACAATATATAGTGTCAGTGGGAAAAGACAGTAGGAACATTACATTATAGAATACAGTAGTGATAGCAGATGGATGTGGGGTGGTAGGTGTTTTAGGTGCACACAATAAGTTCAGCATAAGACAATGTACCAGTTTAAGCAGTCATTAGACGATACCTTAGAGTGGAGCAGTATTGTGGTAGCATAACTGACACAAGGTGAGGTAGCCTAGCCGTCCAAGCAGGGGCAGGGACTAAGGTTAAGGAGGTGAGTGTGCAGTCCCTTTTGAAATATGACTAGGGTGGGTGCCTCCTGAAGGTGGCTGGGGAGATTGTTCCATGATACAGGAGCTAGGTGAGCAAAGGATTTGCTCCCTGAGACGGAGCTGGCCATGGGAATTTCTAGTCGTTTTTTGGTTGAGGAGTGGAGTGGTCATCTGGTCTGCTTTGGGATAAGTAGTCCGGTTAGCCCTGCCGGGGGTTGGGCATCAAGGAGCTTGTAGGTCCAGCTTAATAGGGGGACTGGAGCCTGTTGTTCCAGGAGGGCCAGTTGAGGGCTGTGAGGGCTTCACAGTGGTGGGTCCTCGGGTGGGATTTGGATGTGAACCATGTAACTTTGTGGTATAAGGTCTGTAGTCTACAGTGATCCGATTTGGAGATGCTGAGTATGATGGGGGCTGCATAGGTTAAGGTAGGGAGAAGGATGCTTTGTGCGATTGGAAGTCTAGTCTCTGGTATCATGTTATGGCTTAGACGATAGAGGAGGTTCAACTTTTGGTGGATACTTTTTGTTACCAGGTCCACATGGGGCTTCAGTGTGAGCCCCTGGTCTAGTGTGAGGCCAAGGTGCTTCACGGTTTGTAGTACTTCGACTGTGGAACCAGATGTGGTGGTGAGTGGAAGAAGGTAAGCACGAGAAAGGAACCCAGGGATTTTGGCCCGAATAGTATCACTTTCATCTTAGTAGGGTTAAGAACCAAGCAATTCTTGGCTAGCCAGGTCTTGACCTTGGTGAAGTCTGCTTGGGGCAGGGGTCCTAGAATGGATGGGTTCTCCCCTGATCTATACAGTACTGCATCATCAGTGTACTGTACTATGGAGCTGCCCCCGCAATGGCCATGAAGGTCATTTATGAATAGGGAGAATAACAACGGGCCTAAGATTGAGCCCTGTGGGACCCCTTCAGTTAAAGGTAGGGGTTTGGAGGTAATCCCCCTCCACTTGACCTGTTGAGAGCGATCAGAGAAGTAATTACGGAACCAGTTGATGGAGTACTGGTCAAGTCCAAATTGGCTAAGCTTTGTAAGAAGGAGTGGGTGATCTACCAGATCAAAGGCCTTGGAGAGGTCAATGAACACAGCTCCGGTGGGGGTTCCCTTGTCCATGGCGGCTAGGACATCAGAGGTAAATCTTATGAGGGCAGTATTGGTCCCATGCTTTTGTCAAAAGCCATGTTGTGAGGGGGCCAGGAGTCCATTGGCTTCAAGGTAGTCCCTTAGTTGGCAGTATACCAGCCGCTTCTGGATCTTTGCCAGGTGGCATAGGGTGGAGATAGGCCTATAATGGCCAATCATTTCCCTAGCTCCACCCTTGTGAATTGGGACTACATGGGCCTGCTTCTATATTACCCTTTTTACCCTTTTTTATTTCTATAAGTGCATAAACATTTGTGTTATTGCTCTGTAATGTACCTGTATTGCTGAAACCCAAGCTGGATAAATGAATAAATAAAAAATTAGAAACAAAATACATAATGCCATATTGCTGTGCAATTGTGTGCACCAATGGTAGTGGTTGTGGTAAACGTTTCTACCACTTCCCTAAGGATAAGGTTCACCGTAAGCAGTGGGAGAATGTGGTTAAATGTGCTGGATGGTCACCAAATGATCAAACGGTTATATGTGCAGATCATTTTGCCCCTGATCAGTTTGTCATACCACAGAGCCTACTGGACAGCATAGGGTTTACCCCCAGGTCAAAGATGCCTAAAAAGTGATGCATGCCCATCAATATTTGCAGTCAATGTTGTGAAGCCTCAGCGGACGTGCTCAGTTTGTGAGAAGAGGAGACGCATTTTTTTAACTACTCACTATAATTTTTAATATTTATTACATGACATTATAGCAAATTGACTTGTAATATACAGTATGGATAATGAAAATAATATAATCGAAAAGCATACAAAAAAATTCCTGGTAATACACCGGAGCCCCAGTGATAATACCATCGTTGCTGACCAATAATACTATCGTTCAGAGCCTGCAATACTATCGTTCAGAGCTCTGAATGATAGTACTATCACAGAAATGCCACCGCGGCTGCGCAAGTCTGAAGCATATATTAACCCAGTTACCATGGTCCCAAGTCCTTTCCTGCACAGCATGCATTGTGATTGGCCACTTTTCCACTGTGAATGGGCAGAGCAATTTTGAAAACATGGCGGCTGGTTAGTCTCGCTTAGCGAGTCAAATGTGTGCGTGTCGTTTCTTCAGCTTTTTTTCTCATGTCTTTGGATTATCTGGTTAATCCTGCATTACCCAAAGAATGGGAAACTAAAAGGTATGACTGCAAATCTAAAAAAGTAAAATATTAATAGATATGGAGGGAGTAGTGGGGGGACGAGGGCAACCTAGTCAGTCTCCGATGGGACAGTCAGCACAGCGCAAGCGTGTCTTCAGTGTTGCGATCAGCTAGCCAGCTCACAGAAAAAAAACGCAGAATTTTGAACTGGATCCATATATTACAAAAAATAACAGATAAGTATCTATTACAAGGCAGTAAGACCATCTCGAGGTTTTGGGGACTTTGGGAACCTCTCGATGGTCTTACTGCCTTGTAATAGATACTTATCTATCTATTATTCTATTTGTAATCTATTTGTTTACCATCTATTTTTTTGGTCACAGGTTGTCACAGAACTTGGTCTATATGTACCAAAGAAATCTGTCACTGCGTCTACTTCTGTCAAGACAGATGCCATAGAAGTAGTTGAGTGTGATGTGCATGTTGATGAGACCCACGTCAATGAATGTTACACACAAACTTGCATTTGAATCAACTACTAAGTACTCTGAGATGTGCACACAAACTGAGAGACAGGTTGGTTCCTGTTATTTTTTTCTACTATCTTGACAAATTTAAGTTAATCGTCTCACATCAGTGGCCATGTATGTTCTTTTCAACTGCAGGTTTGCAAAAGAAATATATGACATGTGCACTGGAGAGAGAGAGAGAGAGAGAGAGAGAGAGAGAGAGAGAGAGAGAGAGAGAGAGAGAGAGAGAGATCTATGGGAGGTGTGCAACAAAGTAATGGAAACAGAATAGCTGGTGTTTTCTTTTGTGTGTGCTCACTGTGTATCTGTTGTTTAAGATCAAGTGTCGGTTGACAAAATACATCTTTGATGTTTTCTCTCTCCAGAAATAGACAGTGTGATGCTCCATGTGAGCCAACTGGAAATATGTCAGTGACAGAAATCATAAATAAAACTTAATAATTCTTTACCTGACCAAGGTGTGTATGTGTTCTAATTGCTAGGGCAGGTTGACAATAAAGGAATAATGCACAACAGGGTGGATGTTATGCTGGAATAACATCCTGACTAGGGTGGTTGGGCCCGAGGCCACAGGATAAGGGCTTCCAACACCCGAGAAGGGATGTTATCCCAGCATAACACCCACCCTGGAGGGCATTATTCCTATTATACAATGGTTTGTTGTTATATACAGAATAAAAAAAATATTGTTAAAGAATGAATTTGTTAGTCTGGAAAAATATTTTTGTTTCTTAAGAGAAGTTGATAACAATAGAAATGAAAATCCAACAAACAATCAGCAGGGGTGCTATGCCAGGATAACATCCCTGCTGTGGTGGCCAACTGACCAATCAGAAGCTAGGAATCTTTCTTGCCATTGTATAAAATACATGTTTGACTTGTAACATACATAAGCAGACAGTGTGAGACTCGGCGGAGGGCCCATAAGAAATGTGGGTGTAAGAGAAATGCCTAGTAACTGTTCATTTTTGTTTGTCTGCTCTCAGTTCCACTGTAGATACATTCAAGTACAGGTTGACAGAATAATTATTTGACTTGAGCACATACAGAGACAGAGTGATATTGAGCCGAGATTAAGTGAGAGAGACTACATGGGCGCTGACGAGAAATGTGGCAGTGTTTTCTATTCCTGACTTAGGTGTCTATGTGTGGTCCTTGCAAGGGCCGGTCGACATAATAATTATCTGACTTGTGATCACACATGCATAAACAGATAGTGTGAGAAACTCCATGTAGACCCAAACAAGAACAGTGGCTGTAACAGGAATCCTAGTAGCTGTTTATTTTTATTTGCCTGCTCTCACTTCAGCTGTGGGTATTATTAAGCACAGGCTGACAAAATTAAATTTGTGACTTGAGCACTTGCAGATATAGAGAGAGTGGTTCGATAGTGAGTGAGAGAGACTCCATGTGTTCCCATTAGAAATTTGACAGTACCAGCAATCCTAAATAAAGCTTAATTTCCTTTACCTCACCTGGGTATATATGTGTGGGCATTCAAGGGAAGGTTGTCAAAATAACTTTCTTACTTGTTCCAGTCATAAACAGTTAGTGTGGGAAACTACATGTAGGCCCAAACAACAAAAGTGACTGTGACAGGAATCCCTATTAACTGTGGTTATGCTCAAGTGCAGGCTGTCAAAATATATAGCTGACATGAGCACATGCAGAGAGAGATAGAGAGAGAGAGACAGTGGCTCGAGAGTGAGTGAGAGATACTCCATGGGCACCCACGAGAAATGTGGCAGTACCAGGAATAAAAAAATGAAAACGTATTTTCTATTCCTGATCTAGGTGTCTATGTGTGGTTGCAAGGACGGGTCGACAAAAGTAATTATCTGACTTGTGATAGGCATAAACAGATAGTGTGAGAAACTCCATGTAGGCCCAAAACAATAAAAGTGACTGTAATAGGAATCCCTAGTGGCTGTTTATTTTTGTTTGCCTGCTGTCTCTTCTGCTGTATTATCAAGTGCAGGCCGACAAAATTAAATATCTGATTTGAGCACAGGCAGAAATATAGAATGTGGCTAGAAAGTGAGTGAGAGACACTCAATGTGTACCCACTAGAAATGTGACAGTACCAACAATCCCAAATAAAAATGTATTTCCTTTACCTCAACTGGGTGTCTTTATGTGGCCATTTCAAGGGAAGGTTGTCAAAATAACTCTCTTACTTGTGCCGCCTGACCTAGGTGTCTATGTGTGGTCTTTGCTAGGGCAGGTCGAAAAAATAATTATCCGACTTGTGATAGGCACGTGTAGAGAGAGAGGGAGAAAGAGAGTGGCTAGAGAGTGAGTGAGAGAGCTCCATGGGTGCCATGAGAAATCTGACAGTAACAGGATCCCAAATAAAAATGTATTTCCTTTACCTCAACGGGGGGTGAGGAGGAGGGGTAAAGGAAGGTTGTCAAAATAACTCTCTTACTTGTGCCAGTCATAAACAGTTAGTGTGGGAAATTACATGTAGGCCCAAATGACAAAAGTGACTGTAACAGGACTCCCTATTAACTGTGGTTACATTCAAGTGCAGGTTGTCAAAATGTATAGCTCACTTGAGCACATGCAGAGAGAGAGAGAGAAAGAGAAAGAGTGAGAGAGATTGGCTAGAGAGTGAGTGAAAGAGAGATTCCATTGGCACCCATGAGAAATGTGGCAGTACCAGGAACACAAAAATGAAAATGTATTTTCTATTCCTGACCTAGGTGTCTATGTGTGGTCTTTGTAAGGGTAGGTTGACAAAATAAAGGAAAGGATCACAGATCTCCAGGTAGACGATCACCTGGGGCCAGTGACCATCACATGGTATGGTTCAATTTGGCCACTAGAACTAAATCATCCCATTCCAAGGCAAAAATATGGGACTTTAGTGGAGCTGACTTTGATAATATGGACAACAGAGTTAAGCTAGCCCTAGCAAGAAGAAATACAGGTAAGGGGGTACAGACAAAGTAGGCAAGCATTAAGGATGCAATACTTGAAGCAACATCCCATTCTGTTAGGGAGAAAAACAAGAGCAAAAGAAGGAGGAAACCACTTTGGTTCTCAAAAACAGTAGCAGAAAAGGTAACAGCCAAATGGTTGGCCTTCAGGAAATATAAGAGAACGCAGTGGGACGAAGATAGGGAGGCGTACCAAATTTCCCTAAGGGAAGCAGGGAAGGCACTAAGGCTGGCAAAGGCCCAAACCAAGGAAACACTTGCACGAACAGTAAAAGAAGGGGACAAGACTTTCTATAGATACATTAGTGAAAGGAGAAAGTCCAGAGGGGGTATTGCTAAGATCAAAGGGGATAAGGAGGAGTGTGTGGAGGACCATGTAAAAGCATCTATCCTAAATAGATACTTTTGCTCAGTATTTACTGAAGAGAAGATAGGGCAGGGCCCACACCTCAGCACCATGGACAAGGGGGGAGGGAGGTGTGCACAAGTCCCTTCACAAAAGAAAGGGGCCTGCAAGAGCTCACTAAGCTCGGAGTGGACAAGGCAATAGGACCTGATGGCATACATCCCAGGATACTAAAGGAGCTAAGGATGGAACCAGCAGAGCCATTATCAGAACTGTTTAGTGAGTTTCTGAGCACAGGAGAGGTCCCAGAAGACTGGAGAAGGGTTCGTATGATCCTGCTCCTCACGAGTGGTAGTAGGGAGGAGGCAGGGAACTACAGACCAGTCAGTCTTACCTCAGTAGTGGGCAAGATTATGGAGGCACTCCTTAAGGAAAGGATAGTGCAACACCTGGAATCCATAGGAGCACAGGATCCAAGACAGCATGGGTTTACAACAGGAAGGTCCTGTCAAACAAATCTCTTAGACTTCTTTGACTGGGTAACCAGAGTGGTGGACCAAGGGAGTGTAGTTGATGTCACCTACCTTTACTTCAGCAAAGCTTTCTTTTTTTTTATATTATTTATTTATTGAGTTCTCTCCATATTATTGCAGTTCAATACATTACATAGCATTCCTTCAGGTTCGATATACATAGTCATTGGCAAAATAACATTTATCTTCCATATTCCAGCTTTAAAGACAGAATTTCATTATTTTCCTATTCCCCCCCCCTGCCTAATACTTAATTTATCTTAACATCTTAGATATAGCTATTCTTTATTATTCAGGGTATAAATGAATCATCTACTTGAGAAATATATAAAACCCACCTCCTCCATTGAATCTCAAATTGCCTGTACCTATCCCTGGAAGTGGCTATTGTCTTCTCTAAGTAATACACCGCCTTCAAAATATCAAGCCATTGTTTCAACGTAGGTGATACTTGCCTATACCAGTTTCTCATAATCATTTATTTTGGCAGCTGCTATATAAAGATATAAATGATTCCTCTTAGGTGGTATTACATTATCTTCCATGATATATAGTAAGATCAGCTGTGAAGTAAGCCTGATGTCCTTCTCCAACAAAGCCATTATACTCAAGCCCACCTCCCTCCAAAATTGATGTATAATTGGGCAACCCCAGAATATATGTACTGCATTTGCCTGTTTTTTCCCACATTCCCTCCAGCATTTGGCCAAGGAATCCAGGGTATACTTTACTAATTTATCTGGTGTATTGAAAAATCGTGTATAACATTTCCATATAAACTCTTTCCAATATGGGTCATGTGAAATTGTCATTGAGTGCCGGATTGGAGCAATCCAAAGCTCAAAAGAAAAACCCGTCCCCAGTTCTTCATTCCACACCCTCAGTATATTTGCAGTAGATTCAGTCCAGAATTTCAGTAATGCTTTATATGTATATCCTACAAGATGTGGGTGGGGGGGGGGACAAATCCCCTCAATGCACCCACAATCAACTGCATATAAGGAGGGATGGGATATGGAAGTGTTTTCTTTTCCAGAACTTTTTCTGTTAAATATGCCTTCACTTGTAGGTATCTATAATGGTCCCGATAAGGGAGTTGATAATCTGATTGTATTTTAGAGAAGGGTACCACCCCATGTACATCCAGAAATTGGTAGATATAGGTTAACCCCTTACGGTGCCATCTACAGAATGCTAAATCAAAATGTCCCGGAATAAAGTCCTCAGCTAACATCAGAACTTTAAAGTAATAGAAGCAATGTTCCAGATTTGACTGGGCTCTTATCCCATACCACGAGACTAAAGTATTTTTTGTTCCAAAAGAAAGTTTCTAAATTTAGGCGGAGTAGTGAGTGGGGCAAATAATATAGGGGCAATATCAACAAATAATTAATTGCAAATTCTATGGACTTCAATGGTGTATGGTAATTCTTGTTAACCCAGGCTTCTACTATACTGCTAGTAACTGCTGTATGATATCAATCAATCAATCAAAGTCTTTATTTATCCAGGCGGTCACTGTTGAGCAAAGCTCATTTGCAAGGTGGACCTGGTTATCACATATATACAAAGTTATATCATTCAACGCAAGGGTAGTACATGTTGCAAAGGTAGTACATTTTATAATATGGGCAAAGCCCCGGGAGAAGTTATATACAAATAATACAAGTACATGTAACCCATGCGAGGGCTAGTAGGAAGAGGATAACATCCAAACAGCAGATATGAATTACAGTACCCATGTATGTGTAGAGCCATGACTATCTGACCAGGAGAGAAGTACGGCATCGCATTGGCTAGGTGAGAGGAATATAGGGGTGCAGAATGGGTAATGTAATGCTGACACGCTAGTTGGTCATTCTGGTTGGCTCATAACATTAAGATGATGTCTTCCACCAGACATTGGAAGTGGCTGAAGTCAGGTTTTAAGCCAGGGGGTGAGCCACAGAGGATTTAGAAGCCTGTAAGGGACGGGCATAGCAATTACAGACTTCATTAACAGTACGCGAGTATAATGCCTTAAAAATGGGTAGGGAGACAAGGGCGCTCAGTTTGAGGGTCCTTTGTGGATTATTCCATAGGGTGGGCAGCGTAAAGCTAATTGCCACTCTACTGAAACATGAGTTTACTCTGGGTACTATGAGGGAGATGAAGGAGTGGCTTCTAAGCATGTATTTTCCTATTATGCTTAGGGGTAGGCAGCTGTAGATGTATGGGGGTAGTTTTTTTGTGAGAGCATGGTAGGTCTGGAGAGCAGCATTTTTGTGGCGCCTGAGTTTAAGGGAGGTCCACCCCACAGCAGCGTACAGCACACAGTGATGGGTAGAATTAGGAAGACCTGTGATGAACCTTAATGCACGGTGATACAGCATGTCCAATTTAGCTAGCTGAGAGATGGGGCATTGGCTGTATAAGAAATCTGCCTAGTCAACCAAGGCTAGGAAAGTGGATTGGACCAATCATGCCTTGGCATCTATTGTAAGGAATTGATTTAGTCTGAAGAAAAGTCCAAGCCTTTGCTGGAGTTTTTTCAACAAGTCCTCGATATGTTCGTTGAAGGAGAGTCTGTTGTCTATCCATACTCCCAGGTATTTGAATTTTGTGATGAATTCCAGCTTTTCACCTAGTATTGTGTTAATTTCGGGGATAGATCCACAGGCTGTCGGACTGGATGCATTGGCGAGCAGAGAGAAGAGCATTGCTTTTGTTTTTTTAGCGTTCAAGAGTAATTTTTTGTGAATTAACTAGCTTTGCAGGAGGTTGAACTCCACTTGGAGGTCATTGCAGGCAGCCTCCGGTGTAGCCCTGCTAACATATAGAACTGTATCGTCTGCAAACAGGTGGATATTGGCATTTTTTATATGATAGTCAATGTTATTAATGTAGATTGCGAATAAGAGAGGGCCCAGGATTGATCCCTGTGGTACCCCTCTTAGAAGGGGCTTGAGAGGGGGCAGCTCACCTTCTGCTTTAACTTGCTGAAATTGCCCTGAGAGGTAGTCAGTAAACCAGGGCAGCGATGGTTTGTAAAAAGGTGAGGAGAAGGCTATGGTTGACAGTGTCAAAAGCTTTGCTGAGGTCCAAAAAAAACGCACAGGTGAAGTTCCTTGAGTCAAGGGCTCTCAGCCAATCATCAGTAACTTTGGTCAGTGCTGAGATAGTGCTATGATGGGCTCTGAACCCAGACTGCATGGGGTTCAATAGATTTGTTGACTCGAGGTAGAACCTTAGCTGTACATTCACAATATTCTCCAGTAGTTTAGATAGTACTGGGAGGAGAGATATGGGCCTATAATTGTTAAGGTCACTTGGGTCGCCTGACTTGAGAAGCGGGATGACATGAGCAGTCTTCCAAATGGGTGGCAGGATACCCTGGGAGAAGAACAAGTTGAATAGGTGAGTGATGGGGATGGCTAGGACATGGTATGCGATTCTGAGGAAGTACAGGTCTAGTGAGTCAGCGCCTGCACTTTTTCTGGTGTCCAGTTGGAGTAAGAGGTCTTCAACTTCTTTTAAAGAAGTGGGATAAAGCATAAATAGAGAGGAGGTAGCTGGAGGTATTGTGGGGGAGGTATCTGTCGTGGAGAGTATCTTACAAGCTGGGGAGTTATCAAATGCCAGACCTGCGGTTGCAAAATGGTTATTGAAGGAATCTAGGATCTCCGTCCTTTCGTTGAGTGTAGTATTGCCAGAGATAATCTTGTTTGGGAGGAAATTACCTGTAGAGTGGCCCATCAAATCCTTGATAGTGCTTCAGAACTTGCATGGGTTCTTAGAAGCAGCGTTAAGTTCTGAGCGGTAGAAAGAAGCCTTAGCTTCTTTAATTGATTTGGTACATAGGTTGCATGCCTTTCTGAATAGGTTCCAGTCATTGGGAGTGTTCAGTTTATGGGCCCTTTTCCAGAGCTTATCCCTTTCAAAGAGCAATGATCTGATCTTGGGAGAGAACCATTTGCAGGAATTATTCTTTGTACGGACTTTGGTCAGAGGGGTATGCTTGTTGAGAGCCCCTGATAATATGTCATGGAAGATGTCGTAGGCGGCAGTGACTGTTTTGGCTAGGTAAAACTCCTGCCAGCGCAAGGAGAGTTTCAGGTCATTAATATAGACGGCTATATTAAAGTTACGTCTTGATCTCTTCAGGGAGAATTTAGATGTAACGGGTGGCTTGTTGATTGATCTTATCCCTCCGATAAAGCAGTGGTCACTGACATCCGAGAAGAAAGTGCCAGCATGGGAGAAGAGGTGTGGTTTGCTTACTAAGAGCACATCCAGTATAGTGATTTTATTAGGGTTTTTTGTGTTTGGGCGGGTAGGATCGTTGATAAGCTGAGTTAACCCAAGGTCATCACAAAAGAAAACAAGTGGGGCAGCTGTTTTGGACAGCCAGTCGAGGTTAATGTCGCCAAGGATGACGGTTTCTAGTGAACCTTGTCCCAGAATGTTGCTTAGATAGGATAGGAGCTTTAAGCCAGCAGATGGGGGCCTGTAGCATCCTATTAGCTGGAGGGCACATGTCTGTGTAATTTCCACTTTGAGTACTAGGCATTCATATTCGTTTGGCACAGAAGATGCGGTAGTGCAGGAGACTGAGAATTTATCTTTGATGTATATAGCCACCCCGCCTCCTCTAGTATGCCTATCCACTCTGTATAGGGCATAACTGGGGATGTTTATTTCCGCATCAGTAGTTGGTCTGAGCCAAGATTCAGAGATCACTAGTATATCGGGAGAGATGTGGGACACCCAAGCTTGAATCAGGGTGAATTTTTTTAGTAGGCTACATGCGTTGATGTACAAAAAGCTCATACCTTTTAGCAAGTACAGGTCTGAGGGTGAAGAGATTGATGCCGGTGGGCCAGGATTTAGCTCTACATTACCTGAGCATAGAATGAGAAAGAGAAGAATTTTTCTGAGTGCAGCAGAAGAGAGTTAAGTAAACCTGATCTTGTCCCATTTATCGTGTTTGATGGCTTTAGGTAATACGTTGTTGCCTTTGTGAAAGGCACCGCCAGTGATTACGGTTATTAGTACTCTGAGCGAAAGGTACCTAGGGGTGTAGGTAGGCTATGTGATGGGGATCATACTTTGTGACAGGGGTATCAGGTGTGTACTGCTTGAACGAGTTAACCAAATGTAGGGGTGCAGTCGAGTATCCATAATCTCACAGAGGCATGCAGACAAAAAGGTGCCAGATGTCGTAAAACACAAAAAGGGATTATAATCCATACATGGTATCGGCCTGTTGGGCAGGTGTAGACCAGCCGGGACTCCAAATAGAAGAGGTAATATACAAAGCCGTAGAATTCCCCCACATGATGAGGCTTAGTGGTAGGATAATACACTCTGATAGCTTTTTGGTTAACACAGTCAGGCTGTTACACACAGTGGCTGTGTCAGAGAGGCAGGGCAACCTAGTGGGGTTATCTGGCCTAGTGAGGCAGTGCCCTATAGAATTAAGTACTGAGGCGAGGTAATCCAATGAGGGTTACAGAATGGTATAAGTGGAGGAACACAGATTCAAAGGGGCATTGCCTGGGAAATGGGCAGGAAGCAAGCGATTTAATAAGTGGTGGGGGTGGGGTGGGGGAGGGTGGGCGTAAATGTTGTGGCAGTTGCCATACCTTTTTGGGCCAAGGAGTCCGGGCTGTGGTTCTGAGTGGTGGCTGAGGTGGCGCTGGCCGCCCGTTGGCCGGGAGTTCCCATGGCTGCATTGGAGGGAGCCTGGGAGAGTGATCCTTGGCTGTAGAGAGAGAGAGGAGAGCAGGAATTAAATAGGGCCATGGACAAAGGGGCAGGTAAACAGCAGATTTGGTTCACAAAGGGAATGTTTATTCTTTTGGTGCCCAAAATCTGGGCCAGTACAAAGGGGCAATAGGAGAGCTGTACTTCACTATTCCCACAGTCTTAAACTTTGACAAAAGTTGAAAATATGCAGTAGACAAGCCTAAGCAATATTAAACCAGAAAATCCTGAGCAATTACAGTCTAAAATGGGGAATTATTCATGACAAGAAACGGCTTTCCTCAAGGACCAATATGGATGCCGCCTGCAAAGGCGCTTGCGTTCCGATTAGTTGTGGCAGTTGCCATACCTTTTTGGGCCGAAGAGTCCAGGGCTGTGGTTCTGAGCGGTGGCTGAGGTGGCACCGGCCACCCGCTGGCCGGGAGTTCTCTAATGGCTGCTTGGAGGGAGCCTGGGGAGCAATCCTCAGCTGTAGAGAGAGAGGGGAGAGCAGAAATTAAATATTTTAAGAGATTAGGGACATTAAGACCCCCCAAGTCTGCAGGGAGTTGTAAAATTGACCATTGGATTCTAGGGCACTGTCCAGCCAATATAAACTGCAAGAATATTCTGTTCCAAGTTGTAAAATAATATCGGGCTGGTGTAAGGGGTAAAGTCTGAAAGAATTATAGAATTTTTGGAAATAATGTCATTCTAATAGTGTCTATCTGAAGGTAAAAGGATAAGTGCATATGAGCCCATGTTCCTAGCTTGTCTTCTAATTATTGGGTTAATGGCTCAGGGATGTAGCCAGGGATTTCAGATCTGCACACCAAGTGTACTCACTGCTACCCCCTGGCTCATAATTTAAAAGTTCCAAGTGGGTCAAATTTTGTGCCAAATTTACTCCTAGATACCTTACCTTATTACAGTGCCATCTTGAGGGGAAAATTTCTTCAGTGTTTTTGAAGGGGAGAAATTTAGAGTTAGCATTTCTGTTTTCTGGATATTCATAATGTATCCAGAAATAGACGCAAAGCACTGCAAAACTTTCAGTGTCTCCGGAATGGAAGTTTCTGGATCCAATAATGTGAGTAAAATATCATCTGCGTATAGCGAGATGGAATAAGCCTGTCCCCCATAGGGATCCCTTGGATTCCCTGGTGGGCATGAATTGCTATTGCAAGGGGCTCTATATAAAGGGCAAATAAAAGGGGAGGAAAAAGGACAACCCTGCCTGGTGCCTCTAGATAGGGATATTGGTGAGGAAAGGTGGCCATTTACTTTAATACAGGCTCAGGGATTTTTGTAAATTTTCTGCACCATGGTAATAAACTTATCTGGAAATCCAAATGTTTCTAGACTTTCCCATAAAATTACAATCCCACCCGATCGAATACCTTGTCAGCATCTAAGCTGATTAAGGTAGCAGGAATTTTTCTCTGATTTATGTAATCTATTAAGTGAATTGTTCTCCTATTATCCACTGTTTGTCTCTGATGAATAAAGCCTGATTGATCTGGGTTAATGATATGGGGGAGGAGTTCCTCTAGTCTGCTCGCCAGTACCGACATAAATAATTTATAATCTATATTTAGGATTTAAATTCGTCGATATGTTGCCACATGTCTAGGGTCTTTTCTAGGCTTTAAAATAGGAGAGATCACCGTGTAATCCCAGGACGGCGGAGGAGATCCACCCTCCTGGATCTCTTTAAATGTTGCCAGCAAGGGAGTTATAAGTTCTTTAGAATATGTTTTGTACCATTCAGACGGAAACCCGTCTGGTCCTGGGCACTTTGCTGTCTTACTCTTTGAAATAGCAATTTTAAGTTCTTCTTTAGAAATAGGTAACAGCAATTTTTTCATCTGATTCTGAGACATTTTTGGAAGGGTATGTTCTCTTAAAAAAACTTTCAATTTCTAGTGGGTCTGGATCTCCTGAGGGCAAATACAGCTGGGTATAGAATTCTTGAAATAATGTTAACATGTCTCTAGTAGTGGTTACTGTCTGGTTTTGTCTAGGGGAATTTAGTTCTGTTATTACAGAGGCTTCTCTATGCCCTCTTAGGCGTCTGGCCAAATTTCTGGCTCCCTTTGGGCCTCCCTCATACTTACAAGTCTTAAGGTAAAACAGTGCCTGTTGGACTTTTTCATCTGTTATTTTTTGTAATGCGGCCTTCACTTGTCAAATTCTAGCTCTAATCTCCAAATTCTGTGGGTCAAGAGCTTGTTGTAGAGACAGTAGTTCCTGTTGGAGTTCTTATAGGCCATTTGTCTCTGTTTATGTATATATGTTGCATGGGCTATAACCTCACCTTCATTGTGTCCTAAATTATGCTGGCTGTGGAATCCCTGTATCATTTTCCCTCAAAGTCTGAGTGATTTTCTCTCCCAGTTTCTGTTTAAAGACACCATCCCTCAGCAAGGCCGTATTCAAACGCCACCCAGAATTTCTTCTCGGGACATTCAAATTCAATTTTAATAACAAGGGGGAATGGTCTGATAAAAAACCGGAGTACATAGCCATATCCTGGATCATGTCAATATGCTCCTTGGAGACAAAGAAATAATCCAGTCTGGAACGTGAGTTAAACCATGGTGAATAATAGGTGTAGGCCCTTGATGTAAGGAACATATCTCACCAGACATCTAATAACCCTAAGGAAGTTAGTTGTGTTTTAAAATATTTCTGGGCAGGAGTTGTCTGGTGCTTCATTAGTACCGAGGCTTATTGCACTTACTGGCATGTAGTCTGGTTGTTGAAGTTGAGCTGCAGCACCAAACTCGACAGAGCAGAGTTTTCTAATTAAAAGGCGGACAGAGAAAGCAGAGAAATTTGAGAGATTCATGCCTAATTTTATTTAGAAAAGGTACACCATTGTTGCCTTAATTTGGTGCTCTCTTTCTTCATTTTTTATCTACTACATCAAGTTTTTCCAGAGGATGTGCTGTTTGTTTTTTATCAGGGCTTTAAGACAATGGTCGAAAGGGGAAGGCGAAAGCAGGAATACAAGAAGGGTGGGGGTTCTCCCCCATCCCGGCGGTTGCCGAAGAGGGGAGACAGAGAAAGATTGAGCATGAAGTACAGAAAGTACAGAAAGCACAGGAAATTGGAGACTGGAGATCAGTAGCTGATGTAAAAGAAAAGAAGAACAGAGAGTGGAATATGGTTAAACGGGGAACGAGAGAAGGTTTTTAGGAGTGGAGTTATTGTTGGCTGTAATCGTGGAAGAGAGATATGGCCATTTGGAGAACAAAGACAGACTAAATAGTCTAGAAGAAATACACTAAGACAGAGCTGTATCTAACTTTTTCTCTCTCTGTTTTGTGACAAAACTCGATCTTTAATTTTTACATGTGTGTTACAAAGGCTATAAATGTTATAAGTCCACATTTGTTCCAAGGTTTTTTAATTTATATTAAATTGTGTGGTAAAGTTGTTGTTGTTGCAACTTGGTGGATATAAAACTGAGGGTGTTAGTGTTTTAAAACAAAATAAAATTACAAGGTTTGAAGGAAAACAAAATAAACGCAATAAGCAATTAACTATTTTGAGGTAACTATCAGATTGTTGGTTTAACCAGGGAGAAGGTTTAGCTCAAATAGGCAATTAGCTTGTAATTGAATAATAAAGAGTTTTCAATTAAGTCATGAGCCGATAGACCGGAGACCAGAATTAGTGACCAGTGAAATTAATTATAGAATATAGATGCTCAGGCTTTCCTCGTGCTAATTAAAATTCAAAACCTAATAATCTAGCTACTTGATAGTTAAGTGTTTGTGCTAGTGTCTTGGTGTGTAAAACAATTACTGATGCCTTAAATGCCCTCTTAAATGCCCACTTTTTTCCAATGCCAATTAATAGATTAATCATTGCTCCATATAAAAGAGGGACTTTGTAAATTTCATTCAGATACGAGCTGGGAGACGAGGAAGTAGCTGCATGCATGCGTGCATGAGAGTGTGCAGAGTACTTTAGAGACACTATATTTCATGCAGCCTACGCGTCTTAAAGTTGTAAAATTGTGATGCTGCTTATTATAAGGGTTATAGCCTGTGAAATTAGTTAAAAAGATATTCGTACTTAAATGCACGAAGGCACAAATGTTAAATCAGTTGCCGTTACAACAGAAGTGAGAAGCGTGTAGCCGAATACTAGAGCGAGAGAATTTTAAACTATATTTATCTTGTGGTACCCGTGGGATACCATTGGAGTTTGTGTGGCTGTTTGGTACCAAGTGGAAGCGGTTGGTATACTGCTAGTCGGACAGACACATCTCTGACTGGGATTGTAAACATTAGACAAGAGCACGTCCGGATATTGGGCTGTCAACCTTGCTTAAAAAAGTAAGTTAATTGTAACACTAAATGGTTAAGACATATCAAATTATTGAATTTTGTCTAAGATTTTATTAAGAAGAAATTGAGTGCAAAAACTGCAAATTGCCTACTGTCTAACGAGTTATTATTTCAAAAAGAATTGACTATTGTAACTGTTTGTAATTGTTAGTGTAACAAGTGTAGTACTGATTATTATTAATTGTTATTTAATGTACAGTTTTAATAGGTTTTAATTTTATCCAACTTAGTATAATTTGGGAAAGTTCAGGCAAGTTGTTAATAGGACAAGAATTGGAAGCCGGGAATTTGTATATACTATAAGTAGTTGGAGTTTAAAAGTATAGAGTACTAAATATAAAATATAATAGATTAAGAATTTTTAGAAACTGTTATGATTTTTTCCTTTATATAGTGAATCCACAATATAGAAACAAAGTTTCTGCAGACATATTGGATGGATTGGAAGGAGGTACTCTGCGGTGGAAAAACAGATTAAAGCATCTGGGACTCTTGATTTTGGCTCGGGACTTATATTGAATATATTGAATTCAAATTGGATTTGCATTTTATATTGACCCACATTTGTTCAATAACCGAAGAGCAGAGCATCTTCATTATTTCTGGAAGGTGATTGGTTTTAGTGTTTATTAATATTATCTTGCCTAGTTTTTACTAATTACCAAGATTTTGAGCTGGACAAGAGGCGATGGATTAAATATTTTTTTCTTCTTCCATGTCAAGTAATTGACATTGATCTAGCTATTTACTATTGTGATATAATAATTCATTGTTTGAAATCTTTGCAAAAAGTTCTGTAATAGGAAAGTCTTGTAATTGGAAACTGTAGATATTGAATAGTTTAGCAATTTCTGTGTCAAGATAGATTGAAAAGTTTTTTTTTTTATATATGCACTTACTATTTAGAGTATATGCCTGTTATGACCAGAAGTAAAAGAGGGGTTAAATTAACAGATGCTAAACCTAAGAATAAAAGAAAACAGAAAGAGGTGGAGAAAGGGGTGATGGTTACTTAATAGGGTCATTGGCCAGGAAAATACCAAGTAAACGAAGGAATAAAACAACTCTAGACAAATTGAAACTAAAAAAATAAGAAATAGTAAAAATAATGAACAACAGGGAATAGTCTGTAGTTCTACTCCAAACGGAGATATTACAACATTTTTGAAGGTAACGAAAATGGACAAAAATGTTAACATAGATTTAGGGGTAGAGGGATTAAGATTGGATAGGATGGAGAAAACCAAAAGTGTAATAATTAAAAGATCAAATGAGGGGGATCAAAAAGATAAGAAAAAAATAATAATATGGAAGTATTGGACTCATTAATGGAATCTAAAATTATAAAAATAAATAACAAGGGTGATTTAACTAGGAATGTTAGGGTAGTACAAGAAGACATTAAATCTTAAAAATCAGTAGCAATAAATGAGGTATTGGGCACCTTATATACTCAAAAGACTTGGGCAGAGGAAGAACAATCGTGGTCTTATAATTAAATTAGCATCTCTATGATGATTTAGATTTAGATGGAATAACAAAAGAAGTTGGAAGAGTACTTAGAGACCCAATGCAATCTAATGTTTTGATCTACCAACAGCTGACTGAAATCAAAGAGGAGCTGGCATTTCTAAAAGGAATAATGATTGAAAATAAGACAAGACTAGATTATTTAGTTGAAAACCAAAATAAAAACAATTCTGGAACTCAACAAGATAGGATATTTAAATTAGATGAGAAAGTGGAGGAAATCAAGAAACATGATGAAAAAGAGGCAAGTGAAGGGGAGGATTCATTAGAATATGTGATGCTCCCAGATAGAATATTTAGGGAAGAAAGTATATGTATGGATTTAAAGAACAGATTTCCTGATATATGGGAAAAAGGAGAACAACAGGAGAAGGAAGAGATGGATGATAAGAATGTGAATAAGGATGAAGGAACTAGTAAATATGTTAGATGATTAAATGATGAAAGAGAGGAAGAGCAGGTAGTAGAAGGCTCAAATAATATAAGGAAGAGGTCTGATAATAAAGGACAAAGGAAGACTATTAAAAGAAGACAGACAGAAAGGGTAACATTTGGAGCAATTTCAGAAGGTTTAAAGGATAAGGGAAAAAAGGTTAAAGAAAAATCACAGAAGATAAGCAAAAAAACAAGTGGAAAGAGAGCACTGGAAGGGTAAAGAGTAAGGAATTAGAAGATGGAAGGAAAGTGACTAATACAGTAGAGAGCAAAAAAGGGCAACTAGGACAAAAAGGATGTGGAAAAGTAGTAGATGATACGGGAGAAGTAAATGATAATGTTGAGGAGAAGGTGGAAAAAGGAATTCTAGGAAGAAATGACCTAGAAAAACCAATGCTAGACGGTGAAGAGATAGACAAGAAACATGATCAAATATTGAAACAATTTAAAAAAAAAAAAAGATATTTTGTTCTACCCTTGTATAAAATGGCATGTTTACCTAATGAAACAGAAGAAAGTCTGTCAAAAATGATTAAGAACTTACTAGACAGTGTACTGAGTGGATGCAGACAAATGCTGAATAGTATTAGTATTGTTAGGCCAATTATGGAATTAGAATTAGTTCTGGTGGTTACAGATCAGTATTATGTTTTGAAAGCTATTGATAATCAAGCAAAAGAGTTAGGGAAAATGGGAATCCAAGTTGGAGAATTGTTAACTTTGGGAGAATTATTCCCGGAATATTATGAGGTTTTAGAAAAAAGGGGGAAAATAAGAGAGATCATTATATATGGTTTAAAGCAATTTTACATGGAAAATAGGAAGACTCTTAAGAGTAAAGTGGCCAACTTACTAAACATACTACTGGGCACTGAGGGCTGCATCCACGAAGTAACACAGGCTATTCAATGTGAAAAGGATGGCCAAATACTGGTAAAGATGAAAAAGGGGACTATTTTTGAATTATTAATACAGAGACAGTCACTGCTGGATGATCTTGGTGTATATGTTTGTATGTAATCAGGAGAGATAGATCTAGGAGTACAAAAGTACAAGGAACCAAGGACATGCGAAGCAATGATAGAGACATCAAATAGATATACATTATTAACAGATTTAGATCAGTGACTGCCTGTAAAGAGAAATGAAAGGAGGCCACAGATATCAGAGATTAACACAAGGGCTAATGAGACTATATATGAGAGAGAACCAAGTGAGAATAAGACAGAATTAAAGAACAAGATACAAATTCTTACTTGGAACTCCTCAGGATTACAAGAAAGATTAGGAGATCCGGATTTAGTAAAACATCTAAAAATGTTTGAGTATATATGTATTCAGGAAACATGGATGATGAATGATGTTTATTTAGATGGATATATGACATATGGGAAAAAAGCTGAGAAGCTAAAAAGGTTTGGAAGGAATGCAGGGGGTCTTCAAACTTTTTGTAAACTAAATAATAAAGTGAAAACAAAGGACATACTGATTGATAGCAAGAGTATATTAATAGTACATATACAGGAGGAAGGAGAAGACAATTTGATATTAATAAATAATTATGCACCACCACTTAATAGTTCTTATGGTGATAAAGACTAGTGGAAAAAATTGTCAAGAGAATTAGATAGATTGGAATTTGAATATCCTAACAGTAAAATAGTATTAGTAGGTGATTTTAATGTAAGATTGGGCACTTTACAAGGAACATCAGAAGAAATTATATCTTGTTGTTCTCTTTTGGAGAAGAATAGGATGTTTAATAGGGAAGTGATGAATTATACCATAAATAATAAATGAATTCTTGTTCACAGGATATTATGTGATAACAATTTTCTTTTATTAAATGGGAGAATTAAAGGTGACATCCCGGGTAATTATACATATCAAGGGGGTCGAGGGTCATCTACAATAGATTACATTTGGGTTCATTTAAATTTGCTATCAAAATGTGTTAATATGAGGATAACAACAACTTTAGAGAGCCAGCATGCTTCTATAGAACTAGTGTTAGAAAAGGACCAAGCCAATTTTGTTATTGATCAAGTGGGACCTGATGCATTGAAATTGACAAGAAAGAATGTTATAGGGTGGAATATTATAGAAAGTGGGAAACTTATTCTGTTAATGCATGATGGAGATATATTGGAAAAAAATAAATAACTGTACTGATGATAAAAATGATATAGAAACATTATTGGAATACAATATTATTATGGCTGATGTTAGGCATATTATCACCAGACAACAAATTATAATAGTAAGGAAAGGACAGGCATGGTACAATATAATGTAGGGATGCAAACAGGAAATTTAATGAGTTATTGAGAGCCCTAAAAGGAAGTCTGGTAGTAAATAAGAATAAAGAAATGAATAAATTAAGAAAAGAGTATAAAAGGATATTGAAAATAAATAAGGAAAAATGCTAACTTAAACTATGGACAGAACTAGAGGAAGTTGTAACATCCAACGACTCTAAGAAGTTTTGGAGTATAGTTAATAATGGTACATTAAATTATGATAATAGAATAACTACATCAATTGAGCCAGATGTGTGGGTACAATATTATAAAGGTCTATTTTGTACAACAAATAGAAGGAATCAAAATATAGACAAACAATATGATAAGACTGGATTGGACATTAAAAATCAAGAACTGGTTAATAACAAATTAATCATGGAAGAGGATGTATGGAAGGTCTTGGATACTTTTAAAAAACATAAAGCCCCAGGTCCAGATGGGATACCTTTTGATGTTATTTTTTACACAGCTCAATCTTGGGTTCCTTATTTGACAACACTATTTAACAAGATTTGGGATAAAGGAATAATACCAGCCAGTTGGAAATTAAATAGAATTGTCCCAATATTTAAAAAAGGGGAGAAAAAAAGTCCAGAATGTTATCGACCAATTAGTTTAATAGATAGTACGGAGAAGATATTTACTAATATACTAAATAATAGATTGACAACACGGGTTGAAAGAAATGATATTATTGATACAGCGTAAGCTGGATTTAGAAATGGCCAGCCCACATTAGACCAATGTTGGACATTGGTGCATTTAATCTATAAGTATATTAAGATTAAAAAACAAAAGTTATATTGTATATTTGTTGACCTAAAAACTGCATTTGATCGAGTGAATCGGAGTATGTTGTGGGAAAGATTAAAAGGATTAGAAGTGGATAGGGACATGGTGACAATGATTGAGCGATTATATCAAGATAATTATACAAGTGTAAGATTTTCAACAAAGGGACAATTGACACAATGGTTTCAAACCAATATTGGGGTAAAGCAGGGATGTACTCTCTCACCATTGTTGTTCAATTTATATTTTCAAACAATATTAAGTAAACTATATGACTTAGATTTTCATTTGCCTAGAACAGGAGATAAGTATTGTGCTTATTTGGCATTTGCGGACGATGTAGCTTTCTTATCTACAAGCTTCATTGGCATAAACAGGATGTTAATCAAATTTGTCAGAGAATGCAAGAAGGCAGATTTATTATTAAATTATGAAAAAACAAAAGTACTGATTTTTGGAAGGAATAAAAAATGAATACCAATACAAAATAGATGGATATAAATTTGAAGTGGTCAAAGAATTTTGCTATCTAGGAATAGTTTTTACTCAAGATGGAACATGGAATAAACATATAAAATAAACATGTAGTAAAGTTAATAGATTTATGCTAGTAATGAATAGATTCACGTATAAACGTGGAGGGCAGTCAATAAAAGAAAATTTGAGGGTTTTAAATGCAAAAGTTAAAGCTAAAATACTTTATGGGGCAGAAATTTGGGGACTTGGTGATTTTTCTAAGTTAAAATGTATTTTTAATAAATTCTACAAAAAAATGTTGGGACTTCCCAATGGGACGCCATCAGCAATGGTTAGGGCCTAATTGGGACAACATCAATTGGAATGTGAAATAAAAATAAGACAAATGAACTATTGGTTGAAGGTTTATAATATGAGTAACCAAAAGTTTCCTAGATTATGTATGGAGGAGGCAATGGAGTACAATAAACACTATAGGTTATTTCCAAGTATGGTAATAGTGGAGAAAATAATAAAACCAATGGGGCTGTTAGAGATAATTTTGGAAAGTATGATTTGCCCTGCAGATATAATGAAATCAAGAATTAAAGATAGGGTTAGAGATTACTATATCCAATTGGATTTGGCACTGTGTAAACAATGTAAAGTGAACGAATGGATGATAAAAAATAAGAGGCCGCATGAATTCGATTATTATTTGAGATCAGTGACCAATCCTGAGTTTAGGAAATTATTAATCCAAGCAAGATTCGAGAGTATAACAACTAATTGGAAATTAAATACATATAATAAAGAGAAAATAGTGGGGGATATATTATGTAAATGGGGAATAGATAAAGATACTCTTAGACATTTAATAATAATATGCCCCCATATGAGAAAGATAGAAGAAAAATTTGGGAGGAGATTTTGAGTAAACTTGAGCTAGATCCAGAACTTATGTTACATTTTTTGTTAAAATCTCATAACCTGGAAATATTATACGCTGTGGCCTCCTTTCTAAAAGTAATGGAGCAGAAAAAATTGCACGTGAGGAACGCCTCATTCCAAGGGGTGAGTTAAGTTGGTTGTGTTTAGTCCAATATACTGGTATTGAAATATATTTAAAAATGTGGACACTATATTGATGAATGTAAAATTGAAGTTTAATGTTTAGATGATGTATGATGGATGTTTTAATATGGAAATTATAAAGATGTGTATTTAATTGAATTTTAAAAATATGTATTTTAATTGTAATGACTTGAATAAGTCGATCAATAAATATTACTACTACTACCGAGGAGTCTAGCTGTGGCACTAAAGTCAAATTGAGATCCCCACCTATAATTATGCATCCCTGTTGTAGTTCCATTAGTTTTTTAAAGAGAATTTTAAATATCTGTGAAGAGGGCTGTGGGGGAGCATAAATATTGACCAAAGTTAATTTTTTCCCATATAGAGTGCCAATCAGTGTTATAAAATAGTCTGTTGGATCAGAATAGTGTGTTTCTACTTGGAATGGTGTTGTGGTGGGGAGCAAAATCACTGTGCCTCTGTGTTTTCCCTTGGAATAGGAGGAAGAGAATATTCTAAACCTACCTCCCCATGTTACCTTTTGGTGTTCAGCCTCTGTCAAATGAGTTTCCTCAAGGAAAATTTTATCTCCATTCTGCTTTTTAAGATATTGAAACAATCTAAATCTCTTTATGGGGCTGTTTAAACCATTTATATTTAATGATAATAATTTTATTGGTGTTGTAGCCATTATTAATTTTCCATGTTTACTAATAACCTGCCTTTAATAAATATCCCCCTTCTTGGGTGTTCTCTCATTTGAATTATAGCCCCAGGACCAATCTTAAACTGTTTTTTCTCAATCCCAGTCAAAGTCCATCTCCATATATGTTGCCAACCACTACTTGTACTCAGGAGCCTGTTTCTAAATAGCTGTATGTTTAACCTTTGAACCTTAGGAGAGAATATTTTTCCAAAATAAACTAAAACATTTAACATGAATTGTGAGGTGATTAAACTATGATTACCTCTAAAACTATAACTATTTACAATATAGTTTCGCCTCACCATGTTATACATTAATTGATTCAGAAACTCAGCTTTAACTCTTCTGAGGGGGTGAACCATGACTTCCATAGAAGGGGAGAACCACAAATCTCTCCCTGATTGTGTCCTGCTGAAAAAAAACAGGTGACACTAGAGGAGAACCAGACACATCTCACATCTGGGCCTCTGCTGGTGTGTAAAGCCCTATTAATAGAAAAGGAAAAAATAGCTCCAGTCGGGTAGCAAAGAAAGAAAATATGCCCCACAGTTTGCAGTTTAAGTTCAAGAACTTTCTGTATGGAGCAAAAATAAAACTAAACAAGAGAACCGTGCACCCCCTCATGGCGGCCATAAGCTCCCCCTCTTACTTCTAACAACTCTATGCAATTACTATCTCCTCCAAATTAAACTTTTTCATTATATCCCAGTCTGACCTAGTATTAAATCAAGAGAGGCTTATGAGAATCTAATATCCATACTGCAGTTTGATTCATTTTCTGATTCTATACTAACCGCAATAGTTCACATAACCAGCAGACTGTTCTCTAAAAAATCTCTCAGTTTATCTGTCCACAGAGATTATGCTCGATGGAAAAAGTGTCTCTGCAATGTCAAACTTAAGTATGGAGGAAAGGAAAACCTATAATTTTATGCTTGCTGTAGTAATTATGTTTATCATTACTGTACCAAATAGTCCATCTCTCTTGCTGAGATATTAGTCTGCAGGTGAAACATTTAACTATCGTCTCCTTCAAGATTTACTTTGGGAAAGCACCATGCAAACGTGTCCCATTAATAGTTATTTTTTAAAGGATTACCAAACTAAAAAAAGCATATAATAAGTAGCAGAAACCCTTTTCAAACTCCTACTAGGAGATACTTAGTTTGCTGAGGAATGTTCATAGTATTTGGACTCATGTTAAAGCAAGTGTTGCCTTTCTTTAAGATTGTTTGGTGAGGAACCTTCCATCCTCCTCGTAAACGCGATCGACCATTGTACAGCATATTAATATTCTTCAGGTCTTTGCTCTAGCTGGGTATCTAAATGAAGCTAGTCTAGCAGAGGGTGTTATCGATTTCAGGCTGGAGGAGTCACAAAAGACACCACATTTCAAGACTGTTTGCCATCTGAATGAGCGTTGTTCTGTCTGGGGTTGCTGGGCCTCCCTGCGCTGAAATTGTAGGCCGTTTTTTACCAACTCTTCCCTTGCCACTTCCACCGTGTCAAACTCTCTTCTACCTGATGGCAGTTGCACCACCAGCCTTGCTGGATAATGGGTAGTAAACTTGTATCCCCTTTTCTTTTAATGCTTGTAGTATGTCTACATAAGCTCTCCTTGCTCTCATAGTCTGCAGTACATAATCGTTGTCTATGTATATTCAGGTTTGCCCATAAAACCCCAATTCTTCCCTACCCCTTTATGCAAGTTCTATGACTCTAGGTCCTCAAGACTCTATGAAAATGTTTCCTGTCTTAACTTTGACTCAGGGACTCCAGCATGCTCCCAGATGATATATCATACCAAGTTAACGTAAGCCAAGATTATCTAACCTGTATTTTTAACTACTACTGTTAATGTATCTGTATTGTGTCTTATGCTGTTCATTTTACATTACCTGACATGGAGCCTTTGCAAAAGAGTCTATGACTCAAAGTATTGTAATTCTGAATATTTTCAATAAATAAATAAAAGGTTTTCTGTCATCTCCAGGCTGTTGTTAAAACTTTTTCCTTGGTGGCATAACTGAGAAATTTGGCTATATTGGACCCGGGCCGACTATTTAGGTCTGTTGATTTTGGACCTAATGCTCAATGAACATGCTCCATGTCTAGTTTTATTTCATCTGGGAGCTCTAGTGCAGTTTTCAAGAGTGTTGTGATTAATTCTGTGATGTCTTGATTTTCTGCCCCCTTCAGGGATACAGTATATTCGATAATTTTTGCGGTGGGAACAGTTCTCTGCATCTTCCTGTCAAGCTTGCATTTGATTTTGCTGTTCTTGGATAGTCTGCAGTATATTTTCTAAGTCATCCACTCTATTTTCTACTGCTGTAACCTGCCGTTCTGTGTCGTCGGCTCTTTGCTCTAATAAAGCAACATCTTTACGAAGCTTCGAGTGCATTTTTTTTATTTCAACTCAAAATGAAAGCAGCTCTTTATAGATCATATCAAGTGTTACTCTATTGTTTTTAGGAGTTTTCGGCTTGAAGTTTGTTTTTTCTGTATTATATATCGATGTCACTGATTGCTCCAACTCTGATTCCTCCCAGGCCGAGGCCATTACTTCTCCTGCATATCAGACTGTTCCTTTTTTCTTTGTATTCTGGTTTTGATTCAGTCACTAAAGTGGGTCAGAGGAGTCTTCCCCTATTATTAAATTCTTCTGTTGCTACTTGGTCTTCTTCTAGACTATCTAGTAGTCGGTTTGGGGATTTTAATGACGAGGGGAGGGAGGAGCTGATGAATCACGACGCCATCTTAACGGGTGCTCGACTGTAAGTCGACTTCAGCAAAGCTTTCAATACTGTTCCATATAGAAGATTGATTAACAAGCTGGGTAGGCTCGGGGTTGGTCAGAAGTTGGTCAACTGGGTGACAAACTGGTTGGCGGGCAGAAAACAGAGAGTGGTGGTAAACAGTATAGGAATCATAGGAAAACTACAAGTCTACAGCCTAGAAAGGCCAATAGGACCTGACCATTCCCTAACCTCCCCTATATCCTGTATGTCCTTTATTTCTCATATATATGTCCAATCTGTTTTTAAATAAACCCATACTATCACCCTGTATCATGTCTGTTGGAAGCTTATTCCAATGCTCGACCACTCTTTGGTTAAACCATTGTCTTCTATTATTCCCCTTGAATTGCTCTCCCTTAAGTCTCAGGTGGTGACCCATAGTTAATCTTTTACTCTCTCTACCTTCAAGTGCCAGGCATTGCCACAGATCCTTATTCTGCATTGCCTTATAGACTAAGTACAGATCTCCTCAAAGTCTTCTGTATGTTAATGAGGACATGTTTAACACCTCTAATCTCTCCAGGTACATCAAACCTTTGTTTCCCCTCACCATTCTCGTTGCCCTCCTTTGCAGCCTCTCCAATCTATCTGTAGCTTGTTTCCTGTGAGGTGCCCAGAACTAGATGCAATATTCTACATGTGGCCTCACCCAATGCACAATACGATGGCATGATAACCTTCCTCTCCCTGCTCTTTACATTTCTCGCTATACAGCTCATCATTCCATTCCCCTTACAGTCAGGAGAGATGCAAGTCACAAGTGGGGTACCTCAGGGATCAGTCCTGGGGCCAGTCCTCTTCAATATCTTCATCAGTGACCTTGCAGATGGACTAGAGGGTAAGGCTTGTCTGTTTGCAGATGACACCAAGATCTGCAACAGAGTAGATGATCCAGATGGGGTGGGCAGAATGAGAAGAGATCTGGATAAACTAGCAAAATGGTCAGAAGAGTGGTAACTGGGATTTAATGCAAAGAAGTGCAAGATCATGCACATAGGGAAGAGAAACCCTGAAGCCACCTATAGGCTGTGAGGGGAGTTGCTGGCAATCACAAGGGAAGAAAGAGTCTTGGGCCTCATCATCACAGATGATCTGAAATCTTCCAAGCAGACCACTAAAGCAGTAGGTATGGCTAGAGGGATGTTGGAGTGTATTAGTAGGGGTATCATAAGTCATAGGAGGGAGGTAATAATCCTTCTTTACAAGATGCTGGTTAGGCCCCATCTGGAGTACTGCGTGCAGTACTGAAGGCCACACCTGCACAAGGACATTAACAAAATGAAGGCAGTCCAGAGAAGGGCAACCAAAATGGTGCAGGGACTGCAACAGAAAACATATGAGGACAGATTAATGGAGCTCAATATGTATACCCTAGAGCAAAGGAGGGAGAGAGGTGATATGATTGAAACATTCAAGCATTTTAAAGGCATTAACAAGGTGAAAGAGTCTAACATGTTTCAATATAAGAAAAATAGAAGGACAAGAGGACACAGCATGAGATTAGAGGGAGGCTGATTAAGGGGTAATGTGAGGAAGTTCTTTTTCACAGAAAGGGTGGTGGATGCATGGAACGACCTACCTCAGGAAGTGGTGGTTATGAATACAGTGCAGGGCTTCAAACAGTCATGGGATAGGCATAAGGGAGCAATACAGACGAGTATGAATAGATAGGCCCTTGATAGAGTAAAGGCCTATGGCACATTCATAAGGTAGAAAAGAAATGGACAGACTGGATGGGCCTTGCAGTCCTTATCTGCCATCAACTTCTATGTTTCTATTATCTGACTTGTGATAGGCATAAACAGATAGTGTGAGAAACTCCATGCAGACCCAAACAAGAACTGTAACTGTAACAGGAATCCTAGTAGCTGTTTATTTTTGTTTCCCTGCTCTCACTTCTGTTGTGAGTATTATCAAGTGCAGGCCGACAAAATTAAATATCTGACTCGAGCACAGGCAGAAATATAGAAAGCAGCTCGAAAGCGAGTGAGGGACACTCCATGTGTTCCCACTAGAAATGTGACAGTGCCAGCAATCCCAAATAAAAATGTATTTCCTTTACCTCAACTGGGTGTCTATATGTGGCCATTTCAAGGGAAGGTTATCAAAATAACTCTCTTACTTTTGCCAGTCATAAACAGTTAGTGTGGGAAATTACATGTAGGTCCAAACGACGAAAGTGACTGTAACAGGACTCCCTATTAACTGTGGTTACACTCAAGTGCAGGCTGTCAAAATATATAGCCAACTTGAGCACATGGAGAGAGAGAGAGAGAGAGACAGAGAATTAGAGAGGCTAGACAGTGAGTGAGAAAGACTCCATGGGCACCCATTAGAAATGTGGCAGTACCAGGAATACAAAAATAAAAATGTATTTTCTGTTCCTGACCTAGGAGTCTATGTGTGGTCCTTGCAAGGGCAGGTTGACATAATAATTATCTGACTTGTGATAGGCATAAACAGATAGTGTGAGAAACTCCATGTAGGCCCAAACAAGAACAGTGGCTGTAACAGGAATCCTTAGTAGCTGTTTATTTTTGTTTCCCTGCTCTCACTTCAGCTGTGGATATTATCAAGCGCAGGCTGACAAAATTAAATATCTGACTTGAGCACAGGCAGAAATATAGAAAAGTGGCTCGAGAGTGACTGAGGGACACTCCATGGGTGCCCACAAGAAATCTGGCAGTAAAAGGATCCCAAATAAAAATGTATTTACTTTACCTCACCTGGGTGTCTATATGTGGCCATTTCAAGGGAAGGCTGTCAAAATAACTCTGCTTGTTCCAGTCATAAATAGTTAGTGTGGGCAGGCTGACAAAATAAGTATTTGACTTGAGCACATGCAGAGAGAGAGAGAGAGAGAGAGAGAGACTACATGGGTGGCCATGATAAATATGACAGTAACATGAAGGCAAACAGCTTATTTGCTTTACCTGATTGTATTTTTTTTCCTATATTATATCACCTTACCATGTTTTGATCAACAGGAAATGCATTAGATAGCCACAAAAATGACTAGGCTTCCATCTGTCAGTAAGGGAAAGTCACGATTTAGTCATGGTATGCAAACCACACCTCTCCAAGTTCATTGTGGAATTCAAGTAAACATTAAACCATGTATGATGAATGATGTTGCCACACAGTGTGATCCAATGCCACAGCAAAGTAATATCAAGGATCAGCGTATACATTCACATTTTGTGGGCGACAAAGACTCTGATAATAATGACACTGATTCTGAATGCTGTGACTGACTGGAATATCAGTGATTACATTGCACAACGATATAAGTGATGATAGTAAAGATATGTGAGTTTTATATATATATATATATATATATATATATATATATATATACACTGTATATTAGGGATGATCAGAGTGATACTGTATTCTCTATACAATTAACGAAATATGACCCACTTTATAACTGCAACAAGGCACTCAAGGGTGTTTATTATTGTCTGCTTATGGCCATTCTCGGTACTGGAATCTTCAGATCTCAGCTGACATACAAACAAGGACACACACACACAGGCCTGGAATAGAGCCAAAACATCAATTTTATTTGTTGCAAGGTAAGGAGCATAGAGTGATATGTCAACATGGTAGGTATAGGAGAGGGATTTCACATGTTGATCAGAGTAAAACATATTTTGCAGCACAGCCAGTGGCATAGTAATGTATGGGTCTGGGGTCGAGTGACTTTAGTTGCCAGACGAGCTGTAAAATATGTTTTACACACATCCCTGAGTGCCTTATTGCGGTCATAAAATTGGTTAATTTTTATTTCACTTTTTGCTGTTGGTTAAAGCGTTTTTTATATATAGAAGCAACAGAGTTACTTTTGTTCATTTTCGATAAAATGGTCCTTCTGCCTACTGCAAGTGATGTAATTGATGATGTCAGTGTTAACGTCACTAATTTGTTTATGTACTGTATGTAAGGAGGGTGTGATAATCCGGAAAACAGAATTGAATTAATTATCTGTATTTTTTTAAGTTTAGGTAGTTATATTTTTATGGTCCAATTGAAGGTGTTTCATTTTTTTGGTTATAAAGGTGGCAGCCATGCTTGGAGTGGATTAAAAGTTCTGACTATGTGGTGCTAACTGAAATGCTTGTGTGTCAATGCCAATTGATCTGGGTTCCGTATTCTTCACTGCTGTGCATTCCTTTTTTAAAGCATGTGCAAATAGTATTTTACACATAAATAATAGCAGATCAGATGACTGTATTTTACCATGCCCCTTTATAACCCAACATAACACACACCCTGTCATGCCTTATTGCTTAAACGTCTAATCGCTTTGATGATCAAATACATCAAAGTATGCGTTTTTTTAAATAATGACTTGACTTTAACTATTGTTCCCTTTCCTACAGGATGACGGAGCTAAAAAATGACTGTTATCTGCATGAGGAAAGAAAATGTATTGTCTTTCAGCGTGCTCTGCTCTTGCTGTTTCAGTCATGTTCTGTCTGTCTATCAAGCTGCCGTGTTTTTTTGAAACGATTCGTTGGCAGTATGGTGGTGATTGAACAGATTTGTGCGGCTCGTCACTGATGCACCTGGAATAGTCAGCCAACTATAGGGACAATGCCTGTTGGAATCTTTGTATGGCAGCCTCTATATTATTTTCTGGAAGTAGCCCAGTGAGAGTGCTGAATTTGTTTAAATGTCTAAGAATACCTAGGATATCGATTAGAACACATAACCTGATGCGAGCTACATATTTGATCCCTCGGTACGGAGACTGTGGAAAAGGGAACCGAAGAGAGAACCAGAAATATTAAGTGACGTGCCAGCACGACTAGGTGGAGAGGCATGGTGCTGCTCTCCTGGCCACATATCCAAGTTTGGATCATATTCGGTCACGGATCTGACACGCTCAAAGATAACTGATGTCCAACTTATCCAGGTGAATGTTAGCTCTTGAAGAAGTTACCAGTATCCTTTTGAATGTGTGCACTTTAAAATGTTCTACGTATCATTTCTGTTAATTGTTCTCGATTCGTTTTATTGTATATTGATTTAATGTTTCCACTATCCTAGAGCAATGAGGTCAGTAGCTCCAATGCTATGGAGTTAGAAGGACCGAAACATTCCATAACATTTCTTATGTCCTGTGGCAAGTATGACAACTGACAGACATGATAGTGTCAAGAAATACCTCCGGGAGAATATGAAGGATGTCATTCATTGGTTTGACATATGACATGTTGCCAAAGGTATGATTATATATTAATTTATGTGTTGCTTGCATCCCCACTTATAAATGTACACACGTGTGGTATATAGTGTATGGTGGAATGTGGTTTTGTATGAAAATCCATATACCACATAAGTCATTATGCTGCAGTAGTGACATCTTCATTAATGCAGAATGACTTTTCGTTCTGTTAGTGAAGATGTCATAAAATAAGGGACTCCAGCAGCAATTGCGATTCATCCCTTGAGCAGCTGTGTTATAGATGCACGTGTGTTTGCTGGGCAGCAGCAATTAATTAGTTGGCAGTCAGCAGAGATTAACTAAAATGGAGAAAAGTAACATTTTTAATTTAACAGTCACCATACACTATTATGAACAGTGTATGGTAACCATAACTACTCAGTTATTGCCTTGTTCCCGAATTTATTATTTGAGGTGGGATGAGTCAGATATGCCTATGAGCATTTATGTTATTTTTTTCCCAACAACTGATGCACTATTACCATCTAGTTACTGTTACTGTATTTAATACATAATAGAATTGTTAGAAACAGTTTATCACCCTGTTTTTTACACAAACAATTCATTCATTAAATTAGGTCTAATCGCATCTTATTACCCAAATTTAGATATAAAGAAAAAAACTTTTGGTTAGAGGTAAGCAACGCAACTGTGAAATACTGACCCACTGGGCAAAAGCAATCAGTAACCCCTTGTACTGGTGTGCCAGTACGAGTAATGGTAATGGGCCATTAGTGCTAGAAAAGTGGATGTCAATATCGAATCATGTTTCCAATATTCACACAAACCATTCTGATATCTTCCCGACGTGCAAACATGGTGAACTTGATGAGCGCTGTTGGAGTGATACAGGTTAATAATGAATATGTTACTAGTTTGTGATGACTGAGACTGTAGAGCACTACTTACTAAAATTAATAACAGGTGTAATACCATTCAAACTAACTGCAGTTGGTCAAACTGTACATGGAGACGGTGGTGGTAGTGATAAGGAGTAGGAGATGGTGCAATCACACATTTTCTATACAGTGATTATTGAAACTTATGTATGAAAGGAATAATGTATATGAATGTCAACTATTGATTCTTAGCTCAGAAATGTGGACATTGCAGTTGATCTAGTGGCGATGACGTATTATCTATACCATTGTGTAATATTTAAGCAGTAAGACTTGACAGGGTGTGTGTCGTTGATGAGTAACATCACGCCTAGGGTGGGTTGAAGCATGAGTCTGCAGGCTGAGTGCTTCCGCCACCCTCGGTGTGACATTATTCAGGGACGACGCACACCCTGGAGTACCTTATCATGATTATAATATGGCTATAAAAATTTGACATTACTTTAATGATTAAGCAACAGACATAAGAAACAAATCAGAAGTTATTAACTTTATTACAAGTAATTTAGACATAAAATAGTCCCTTCAAGAGTTTTACTGCATCCCTTCAAATTGCTTATACTGACTTTTTTGTAGCCAATTTTATTGCATTGAATTTAGCAATATTTTTTATACTCCTGCTTTTATCACATTTTTCACTTTGCAGAATTGAACACATTAATATTGACAGTCCCATTTAGTGTCCCTATAGAGATCAATTGTGCTGCAGCAGAGGCATCCATATGGTTATTTTCTGTGTTTCCTTGTTTGTTTTTTTTTAACAGGAGTGAAGACTGTCCTAACAAACAGAAAAAATAAATTAAGCAATAGATATGACATGGTATGCACTGTGGTTGGATAGTGGCACACCTCAGGTGTAGCATGAGGCATCGCCAAGTGTCTTTACTTCAACCACCCAATAAGTGCTGTTACCCCACCACAATGCATATCCTGGAGTGTCTTAATGTGATTATAAAATGGGTCCAAGATATTTTTGTGGGGGGGGTGAAGAAATGCACCAAACCAAAAAAGATACATTTTTTAAGATTTTTTAAAATAGCCCCAGCACATCCCTGCACCGACATACCAGTTTAAATATTATGTACAGCAACATTCACATATTTTTAATTAGCTCTCAAATCATCTAGTTTCCCCAAACCCACCCCCTTTTAACCATTCCCTCACCTTTCTTTCTTCTTCTTTGTAATTTTCCCTCCCTTTTCTGTGTCTTGTTTATTTTCTGTCTTGCCAACATTCAAGAGATGGAGAATTTACTACAGACAGAATGCAAGAATTCAAACCTCTGCTCAGTTCTGCCTACAGAATGTTTACTCCCACTAGCACACAACAGAAGGTCTTAGATGGAATCAGGGCTTTTGTTTTATCTGTAACAGCTTAAACAACACAGAGTTCCCTAGTAAGCAGGTGAGGATAGGAGAGGGAATTTTCATGGTCAGCAAAGAAACATCATAAATTACAATTCCAAGTACTGTATTACTTTATTTCTATGTTGTCTTGTGTGTGCAGCGCAAGCAACATGTTGTGATAGCTTGGTGGAGTATCAGGTTCTGGAGGCGTGGCTGTGTTGTGGCCAATGGCACCACTGCTTTTTTGGGCTGGTATCTGTGGCACCAATGAATGAGCATGCTGTCTGTGACATCAGTTCAGAAGCTTGCCACAGACTTGAAAGAATTTTGCCGCTGCAATGAGGGAGTACCCCATCATTGCAGGGTGTGCCTTGCCTTCTGAAACATTTCAATAAACATGGCGATGGCTGCCGCCGTGCACCTCTCACAGTCCCGCGAAAGCCAACATTGGGGGTGCCCAATCCCCCTGTCGGCATGCCCCCTCCCCCGTTTGTTTGCTGATGGGGAGCCCAATCCCTGTTGACATAATGTTTTCCCTTGTTTTGTTTGCAGAGGGGGGGTGACATACTGGGAGCCCACACCAGTGTGCCAAAATAACTGTCTCACATCCTGCAAGAAAAAAACCTTCCCGCATGGTTCGTTTTGTTTTTTTACCCTGTAAAACAGAAAACGGTCACTCGTGGTCACAATGGCCCCATCCCCAACCCGCACCACCCTCTGCTCACCCCACCTCTCGCACCCCCCTCACCCCATACTTGCCTCCGGAGCCTGGCACGATGATCTTTGGTGGAGAGGGAACATGTCTGCACTCTTCAAAGCCAACCATGAACTGAAGAAAATCACAGTAAGCTGTATAATGGTATCAATGGGGAGGGGGGATTCAATTTAGGTGGATATCTTGGCCATTTTTGTGACTTTTGGCTCCAAATTTTCAACATGGGTTTCTTGGGACCCTACCTCATGAACCCAGTCACTGTCATTTCATTATTCAGTCCCGAAAGGTAATTTTGCGGTCACTGCGTGGAATCACCTTTCAGGACAGATGAACAAAATGACAGTGTCACTGTTCATGAGGTGGGCTCCCAAAAAGCCTATGTCACAAATCTGGTGAAACAATTCCAAAAAAATGACTATGTTATGAGCGTGTGTTGCACAGGTTCCACGCACGCTCATAAGTTCAAGAATTTTTTATATTTTCACTACAGATTTTCAACAGTGCCATTTTTTCACACCTTCTTATGAATAGTACAACTGTCATTTTTCACATCCTGCCCAAAATGTGTTTTTGCACATCTGGCGCACAATGGTGCGGTCGCTGTGAGAAATCAATGTTCAGGACAGATTAAGAAAATCATAGTGATGTTCTTCATAAGTGGAGGTCCTAAAATGCCTATGTTGAAAATTTGGTGAAAACATTTCATAAAATGACTGTGTTACTAGTGTGCATTGCGCAGTTGTCATGTATGCACGTAACTTTGAGAATTTTTAATATTTTCACTCCAGATTTTCAACTTTGACATTTCTTCACACCTCCTTATGAACGATACAATTGACATTTTTCACATCCTGCCCAAAATGTGTTTTCGCACATCTAGCGCTGAATGATGTGGTCACTGTGGGAAATCAATGTTTGGGACAAATGAACAAAATCGCAGTGCTACTGTTCATGAACAGAGGTCCCACAATGCCTTTGTTGAAAATTAGGTGAAAAAAATTCCACGAAATGACTTTGTTACGAGCATGCATTGCGCAGTTTTCACACATGTAACTTTGAGAATTTTTAATATTTTCACTCCAGATTTTCAACATTGCCATTTCTTCACCACCTTCTTATGAACGGTACAGCTGTCATTTTTCTCATCCTGCCCAAAATGTGTCTTCACTCATCTGACGCAGAATGGCATGGTCGCTGTGGGAAATCAACGTTTAGGACAGATTAACAAAATCACAGTGCCACTGTTCATGAGGGGAGGTCACAAATGCTTTCATGAGGTGGGGTCACAAAAAGCCCATGTTGAAATTTTGGAGTGCAAATACCAAGAAATGCCTGGGGCATTAGGGTTTCTAACCATAACGTCCCACCCTGTAGAGACTGACAGGTGTCAGGGGTGTGACTTTGGATTGTCAGCTGTAATGCTCACAGCATTCCACCCCCAACCCCACCCTGCAGCCAGTGACTGGCATCAAGATGTGCCTTGGACTGTTTGGTTACAAAGTTCACCCCATTCTCCTATACTGCACCCATCTAAATGTATTTCCTTATGGAATGGAGTGAGCGTAAGGCCCGATGATCCCAAGGCACAATGCGACACTTGTCAGAGTCTGCAGGGTAGGGTGAGGTGAAATGGCATGAGCATTATGGCCAATGACCTAAAGGCACACCTCAATGTCTGTCAGTCTCTGCAGGGTGGGGTGGGGTTGGCGCCAGTTCCATACTTCACTATCATTCCTATCTCTCTAACTCCTGCACTACCATTGTCAGCAAGACAACATTCGGCATTGACAAATGCTTGTTTAAGTTATGTACGTGTGTGTAACAAGAGTATAATGAAGGAAAATAACATTTTATTCTTATTATTATAAATTTAAGGCAGTTTTATTTTTAGGGCCTGGTTGAAGGTTTTTAGTGAGTAAAGGTGGCAGCCACATTTGTGATGGCAGTCAGGAATGGCTGGTACTATTGATTTTTTGCGAAGAGGCTACTGAACCTTCTTGCAATGCTGTCATCATGGGATATCAGCACTGGATTCTGAGCTCCTTAGCCAATCAGATTACTGGATTTTTTATAGCCATATTATAATAATGTTTGACACACTGTTACCTATATTAATAATATTGTACATAAACACAAGGCTATGTGGTTAAAGAAATAGAGCGCTATAAAAATCTCACCTTGCGTGTGTACAACTCCAGAGATTAACTGTTGTTTAAAAGCAGTAGTAAAGCACTGTTAATCAGGTTGTGGATATTATAATCCGCAATACTTGTACTCTGTTGTAAATGGAGCAGAGCCCACAAGGAACTGACTGTCATTGCCAGAAACAAACTACTGTGTTAGGACATTCCAAAATTGTCACCTGGTGAACAGACGTCCTCACTTGAGGCATGTCATAAAGTGGTGTTCTTTGTTGCCTCAAAAAGCACTCACTTTTTTACAACTCAATGTATGTGGTATGAATGCAATTTTAAATTCAGTTATTTGATTTGCAAATTATGTGTGATGTTTAATCCTATCTAATGTATGTTTTTTCTAAATGTTGTGATCCAAAAACAATGTTTATGTGCATATATTTCAAGTGAGATGGCAAATATATGGTCGATTGAAGCTCAAATATGTTTTAAATTGTACGCATATTATGAATAATATGATTACTAACGTTACTTCATATTACTGCAAAGGATACTAATTTCAGTGCTGCATTTCAATGAGAACTCCAACAGGGAACAGGACTGTACTCAGCAAGGTGAACTCAAATGGGGTGTCTCTTTTCCAAAGTCACGAGGTGGGGCACCAGTAGTAAAGGAAGTTAAGATCCCACCATCGTACAGTAAGGATCAATTTATTATACATATATGTAGTCTGTTTGCAATGTCAGCTTAAATAGGTGCATATTGTATTTCTTGCTCATACCCAAACCGTTCTATTATCATGTTAGTAGTTAAAAGTTATACTCGCTAACATATTGTGAATATATAATCTTTTTTTTGAAACAATACTTGTGTGTAACATTAATAAAACAAACACATCATTTGATGTTACCATTCTGTTTGTGAGGTTATTCAGTGGTTATACTGTTCATCTAATTTATGAGGAGATTGGAATTATGTTATTCAGTGGTAAAATTAATCATTAATTTAACATTTTACAGATAAGTGGATTACAGTGCATTAGACCTCATTTGGTTATATTATGTAGTAGTAGTAAACATATTTATTTTTAGACAGGACGTACAACACTTTAGGTCCAAGGACCTATTTTCAAAGTCGTCCTGTACATACATTCATTCAAGTTACGAGGTAAACATCATTCATAAGTATATTATAAAACATACAATAATCTTTCGTAATTCAATACATACAATAAACCCACAAGATGCAACAATTAGTTTACCAAGTATTAATCAGATTACAAAGTTAGTACTTCATTCCCTCTATAGGTATCAAACAGTTTACATCATACTCCCCTTATTATAACATCACTTCAGAGAAATACATTCAGAATAAAATATTTCATCCAACCCAGATTTGAATTGTGATAATTTTGTCAGATTTCTTATTTGAGGGGGAATTTCATTCCAGCGTTTTGCGGCCTGAACCTGCAATGTCGTGCTTCCATATTTTGTATTAACTATCGGAAAAGTAAGACCCCTATGTTTTATATCCCTTATAGCATAATCATGACTCTCACACCCATACTTTGTATCCATGTTACCTTTTTTTCAACCCTTTGTTTATCTTATAAATGAATATTGAATATTGTTTTTTATATCGTACCAATAAGCTATCCCATTTTGGATAATTATACATGGTACAATGATGGGTTAAAAAGTTACACTTAAGGGCGAATCTTGCCAATCGGTTATATATTCTGACAAGTTTATCCAGATAATTTTGAACCGTAAAGTTATACACTGTTACCATATTCCAATTCAGGCAATATTAACTGCATGGCAATTGTACTCTGAGTTTGTTGACTTAGTATTCCAGAAGACCTATGCAGTGCCCCAATTCTATTATTAACTTTCTTTGTTGTATTATTTGTATGGTCAGAAAATGTTAAGGCACTATCTATTACAACTCCTAAATATTTATATTGTTTTGTAATTGTTAGTTTTTCCCATCACTCATTAATAATTCCCTATCATCCACTGATTTTATGTTATCTTATTTGATTTCTTATCAAAGTACATAACCTGTGTTTTCTTTTGACTTAATACAAGTTTAGAACTGGATAACCAGTCTTGTAAAATATCAAAATCCAATTGTAACTTTGCCATCGTTTCACCATGTGTTTTTGCTGATGCTAATAGTACGGCATCATCCACAGAAAGTCTTACATGTGTACTATTTATTCTTGTAGGCAAGTCATTTACGTATATCAGAAACAGTAGTGGCACCAGGATCGATCCCTGGGGTACACCTCTTAACAATCTACCCTCATCGGATAGTTGACTATCAATTTTGGCTTGTTTTCTTTCACCCAAGTAGGATTTAAACCATTGTATGGACCCAGGGGTGATCCCATGTACAGACGTAAAGTCCCCAGTCAAAATGTCACGGACATTAAGTTGCGGATAAAATGTCGAATGGACAAATTATCGCCAGACAATAAGTATAGCAGTAAAAATAGCGCTAGTCTAAATGTCGCAACACGATTGAGCGCTGGACTAAATGTCACATTCTGTAGGTAGCTGTACAAAATGCTGATAAACCTAGTTAATTTTCCACAACAAAATATTCACCCTGTCAGTTGGTCACGGTGCTTTGCGCCAAACAGTTTTTGCATACTTTAGGTGTCAGGCACTCAGCTGTCAATGTCAATTTAAACAATCAATCAACTGAGTGTTCCTACTTGTTGTACTGTATTTGGCACCTGTGCTAGTAACCTTGTAATCAGAGATACAGAGTGGTAGTGAGCTCACCAGATCTCTGTTCAAGTGGCTCCATTCCCAAAACCTAAAGCTGTTACTTGAGATTTCTCTTGCCTTCGACCTGGAGATGCTAAACTTGACAGCTGGAATTTCAAACTTAATGGTGAAGTCTGTTGTCACCGAGTAGTCCGCTCCTGCTGCTGCCGCCAGTCCCCCTCCAAAGAAAATATATACTTAGCATGCCTCCTACCCACCACAAGTCCACTTCGAAATTGGCCAGCATGCTTCAGTGCACAGCGTTATGAATGCAGTTCAGTTTTATGAAAGCAAGCATAGAAACAATATAAATGAAAACACGATCCATAAATTTAAGACTACTTAGCAAAATTGAAAGAAACCCCGGACCCTTCCCAGCTGCCACATGCACTCCCAGTAAAGCCTTGAGTTTGCCCAACTTTCCTCCTGGAAGATGCTGAAGAGGAGTTTAAAAGAAAAAGTGAGATCATTGCAGCCAGAAGATGTGGTTATAAATGGTAGAGAGTTGACCGCAGTCGCAACCAGTATTATGAAATCCTCCAACCACAGCAGTTAGCAGACAATGGCAGTCCCCTACAATCTCCAGGCTATGGCTCCAACTATTTCTGAACAGAATTGACTATAGTAAAAGAAAGAGAACCACGGCAGCATGTAAAACCCTGGAGGACCTCTGAGGCCTAAAGGAGCAATTCCTAAACAGACTAGTCACTGCAGTAGCTGAAGAGCTCATCACACCAGAGCCAACACTCAAGCTAGACAAAAGAGGGGTGAATCTCATCCCATGTTCTGAGTGGACTATGGATGCTGAGGGATCATGGTAGGTGGAGGTTACCGGCCTCAGCGATAAAAGTCAGGTAACTGTTGTGCATTTCACTAGCTGGCCATTAACTCCCACCTCAGATTATCTATAAAGGTAAAACCCATAACTGCCATCCCATGTACAAATTCCTCTCTGACTGGAACATAACACAGTCCAATAACCACCGGACAAACTCAGATACCACAGGACTGTACATTGGGCAGGTACTTGTTGCTGATATTGTATCCATTAAGAACAATCTTGATCTCCCAAAGGAATAGCATGCAATGTTAATTTTCTAACACAGTGCAACTGCTGGTGCAAAATTTATTGGGCATGTTAAAAGCGGGGAGAAATAGAGATTAAAGTTAAAATGTCACCAGTCATGTGTGGATTCAGCTACATTCTGACTGCAACCGCTTCATACGTCGCCCAAATTAGTTTCTCCTAATAGACCGCAACATAGTGTCCGCGGCGAAAATTTAGCGCGATGAATTGACCGTATGCCGGTAATCCCATTACTCTCAATCCTCTCATATAGCAAATGGTGATCAACCAAATCAAAGGCTTTGGACAGGTTGATGAACACTGCACCCGTGGACTTCCCCTATCCAGGGCTGCTGCCACCTTAGCCACAAAGTCCATGAGTGCAGTGCCTGTCGAATAACCTGCCTAAAACCATGTTGACATTTTATTAATTTGGAATACTTTTCCAAATAGTTGTACAATTAGTTATATACAATCTGCTCCATTAACTTAGAGAGGATGGAGAGGACCGTAATCGGCCTATAATTTGAGCGGTCGTTTGGGTTACCTCCTTTAAATATGAGAATGATTTTTGCAACCTTCCAATTACAAGGGAAAATGTTTTTCATCAGACTCTGATTGAATAAATCTGTCAGTATTGGAGCAGTAATTCAACTGCATCTTTAATGAATTTAGATTCAATTTTATCTGTATTGTATGATTTTTTAGTATTTAATTTTTTAATCTCATCCCTAACTTCTTTTATTTTTATTTTCCTAAAATAGAAGTAGGGAACATTTTCCTCATCACTTGTTTTTTTATGAACATCTATTCATGTTGGATTACCAGCTGGAATGTCAATGTCCGGTAACGTTATGAAATAATAGTTTAACAGCTGAGCTGTAGCTTTCAAATCAAGAAGCTCTCCCTTGTCATCAGACATTTTTATTTTCTGCTTAGCTCTTAAAGGATTATCTAGATCTTTTATTAAATTCCAGTGCTGTTTTGGATCTTGAGTTGTTTCAATTTTATTATTATAAAACCTTTTCCTAGCTTGTTTAATTAGTCTTTGACATTCATTCCATTTCATTTTATAATTATCCCAATCAACCCCATTTCTTGTTTTATGGGCTTTTTTCCAAGCTCTATCTTTAATATATATTTTTTTTCTTTAGGAATTCACTTACCCAAGGTAGATGCTTTTTTTTCATTTTAACTTTCTTGAAGGGTGCATGCCTATTACAGACCCCAAAAGAAATCTTTGAGAATTCTTCAACCCTTAAATTTACATCTGGAATTAATTGCAACCTGTTCCACTTTTCACATTTCAGATCTTGAACAAAGTGTTCCGGATGACAATTTTTAAAATATCTCTTTATCATAATCTTTCCTTCTTGATTACATTTATATTTATCTGTTAATACACAATATACAGGGTTATGATCACCCAAACTGGGGACGGCAGGACCTGACACTTCTCAATGTTGAACCCCTTTGATAGAAACATTAGGTCTAGAATACTATCCTGACTGTTTACCCCACTTCTCCTTGTAACCTGATTTACTATCTGATTTACATTTAAAACCTCAAAACATTTTTCTAATTTCATGCCCCTGGGTTTACCCCAGGCAGTATTGTAATTACCAATTAAAATTATATCTTTACCCTCTGACAAGGATGCTAGTTTTGGTGCCAGTACTTCAAACTTATCTCCATTTATGTTAGGAGGAGAATAAACTATACTGATTAGAAGTTGTAACCATTCTAAAACTACACAAAGACATTCCATCCCTTCCAGTACTCCTCGAAAGAAAGCTTCACCTCGTCTCATTTTATTTTTAATATACAAAAGAACCCCACCTCCTCGCTTACCCCATCCAACCTAAACAGAGTATAACCATCCATTGTTGCTTCAGTATCCTGTACCTTTTGAGACAGCCAAGATTCTGTTATACCTATTATATCTGGCTCTAAGCACTGAACCCACATTCCAAACTCCTGCATGTTGTTTATAATACTCCTGGAATTTTCTAATGTTATTTTTAAATCTTGTCTTGATTGCATATTAGGTCCAGGATTAGTCTCCACATCACCTGCAAGCAACAGCACAATGCAACAAGTAGTTGGTTCGGTTAATTTACAATGTGTTAATTTAAAGCCCTTAACCTTAAGACACTGACTTCTCACATGACTAAACAGACTCCAATTCTTAGTAAAACTATTCCTTCTTGCTCTACGAGTTAGCACAGGGCCTGAAGGAATAGTAAGCAACCATAGTGAAGTTCTGTCCTGCTGCCTTTCAGGAGACGTGGCAGCCTCCCGGCCCAGAGATTCAAATGACTTCAGCTGATTAAATAGTACACTAAACAAAACACATCGTACTAGAAATTTCAACATGATTGAAGTTAAAGAACAATTCTATATTTAAAACACCTCCTTTAAACTTCCAATCCTAATACGGGATTCAAATGTCTTTTCAAGTTAAACTCCTCAAACTTCACAATTATTTGTTCTTAGTTAACTTTAACCCAAACTTAAGGAGCAAATCAGGTGACACAAACAATTATTGGATTGTTGCAGGGGGCTACCCTGGCAGTGCTCACTGCACCCCGACAGGCAGAAAACCACTGGATTCACTGGCTTTCCAAAATGCTATTGGGAACTGGGGCTGACATGACTCACCTCCACTTCACGGCCTTTCTCTGTAGATGTCTTCAACCTGCAATTAGATTTTCCACAGGGGCTGATTCCCCAAGGCTGGTCTCTCTCCAGGAAGATGGTTGGGCTGGTGCAGGAACAGTCTTTTAGGGATGAGCATGGCATAGGCCCTATTGGAAAAAGTCTTTAAATAGTTGGTGGCTTAGCTGATGCAGTTTTAGGCTGGATTTGCCCAGGATGGAAGAAAAAACCCACATTGGTCTCCCCCTCTTGGCGCTTGGCAGGAGACACTCTCCTCACAGAAGCAGGATCCCAGTTTAAGACAGAAGTCCCTGAACTGCTAATACCCAGTACCTGCACACTGACTGCTGGTAAGGTGGAGGGTCCTCTTCAAGGTGGACTTGCTTACCTTTAAGGCCCAGCATAGACTGGGCCCTGGCTACCTATCGGACCTTCTAAAACCCATTGCCTTGGTCTGCTCCCTCCACTCCTCCTCTAGGGGCCTCCTTGCAATTCCCAGGATGAGGTTAAAACCTACCGGTGACAGAGCTTTTAGTGTCACCAGCCCCATCCTGTGGAATTCGCTTGCTTCAGCTGTGAGGAAGGCCCCCTTCAGTTGAAGTATTTAAAGCCCACCTCAAGACCTTTCTGTTTAACTAGGCATTCCCAGACACTACTTTTTAGACATTACTTTTGGATACTGTCTTTTAGATATTGTTTTAGTGACTACCCTGTTTTTAGGAATTGCCTTCTATTGCAGGCTATCCTTCCATCTTGCTGTTTGCCTGCGTTTTATTTATTATTGCTGTGTTCTTGTTTTATTGTGTGTGATCTATTTATTGCTTATTTGTATATTTGTTTGTATAGCACCCAAAGCCTTGGGATTGGGCGCCTGAAAAATAAAATTTGCCTTGCCTTGCCTGAAGCAACTGGCTGAAATCCCAAACTTCTCCTCTCGGTGTATGACTGGTTTCCCAAAGTTCTAGCTGTAGGCTACAGCAACCACAAAGTCTGCTTCTTTGCAGTCCTGGAGTTAATCGATCCCTTTTAGAAACAAACTGAAGGTCGCTATAGGCAGATACAGGCCTCTACCTGTGAACTGACACTGAGCCACACAGGCTTCCACTCTCCCTTGAAGCTAAAGCTGGACTGTGCACTTAGTTTGAAACAGTTCCACTCTAAGTTCGAGATTGCTACATTCTGGTTGGTCACCTGGCCAGTCAATCACAGTTAAAGCATTTCCATTGGTGGGTTTAGGTGCCAACTAAGAAAGTCCACAGTCTCACCCAGAAGGCACTGTAACTAGGACCCTTTGAGGACCCCTGTGTTCCGACTGGTCCTCACATGGAGTCCAAGACCAGACATGGCAACTCCCACAGGGGAGGATTGAATGGCAAACATAAACAGCTTATTTATGTAGTAACAGTACAGATATAGCAATAAGTATTTTACAGATTGTTGAAAGACTCCCTCTGCTCTTTAATCTACAGCAGAAGGGAGTGGATTAGGGCTTTGCCTGGCTGGTTGTGAGCTTCGTTGCACTTGGACCCAGCCCAGGCTATGGGCATTATACATACTGGCTGGCTGTTAAAGTGACAGCGTGGTGGCATGGCTCTGCACAATCATGCAAGACAACATCAGAGCATCACTGTACATAGATGTGCTTTCTCTTTCCGGACATCTGCCAGGCAGTGGGCATCAACAGAGCCCAACGAGATACTCAAGGTAAGCCCCCCAATTTGGGGGGGATTACACAAGACAACATTCAAAACAAAGTCCAATAGGTGCTGAGACAAACTATACAAAAATACCAGGATATACAAAAATTACAGGTGCAACCAAAGTAACAATTAACAGCATACAGGACCATACTGTAGCACAAGAATCAAAGAGCAGGGAAGGCTGTTGTAAATAAATATAAAAGATTTGTTATGCAATGCTTGTAAAAATTCCTATTTAATGAAACTAGTTAGTTACAATGTGGGGGAAGGGGGCAAACAACCAGAGAGAGAGAGAGAGAGAGAGAGAGAGTCTAGGGACTTTTTGTAGTTGCAGCAAGGGGAACAATGACCACAAAGGAGAGACCTGATGGAAGGAGTAGAACTGGAAGATAATCAGATAGAGGGAGGCTATTCCACAGAGTATGAAGGTGGACACAGACAGTGACACTGAAGACAGCAAAGAATAAAATAGAGACGTGATATTTTCATCTGTGTTACACAGAAATTATGATGTTCTTTGCATTAGCAACTTCACTAGGAGGGGTGAGCAGTCAGAGTATAACACTGATAATAAAAAATAAAATGCCATTCATCTGCCAAAGAAACCGACCATAAGACGGAGTTACTAAGACTAAAATGTAGTCCTGTACATTATTTATCTAACACAAGGATCAGTAACATCTGCATATGTAGCACCTGACATTTTTGGGTGCTTACCTTTATGGGCTGTTTGAGGCACCTACTAGCCTTCAGCAACATCCAGTGGCAGACATCCAGTGGCAGATTCAGGCCTTGGCATGAGAGCACATGCCACCCCGTTTGATCAGCTGTTCTGCCTGCCGGCATATCTTGTCTCTTCAGCCCTGCCCTACCCCCCCAGCACCACTTTGCTTTGGTTCTTGGTCCTATAAAGAAGTACTCTTCATCATACAGTGACAGACTTTGCAAAGAACTCACTTTAAATACATAGGGTAGAACTGGTATTATTCAGAAATAAAAAAAAAAGTCTGAAATCCTAGTTGTGAGTAAATCAGGCTTTCCCTATGAATGGAATGTGACAAGGGCTATAAATTGTCAACCGCTTACTTGCCTCCCTGAAAATAGACACCCAAGTGTGTGTATGTATGTGTGAGTGTTTTTACCTGGAAAAGGCTTCTTTGAGTGATGCTTATTTACAAGGTGATTCTGGTTTTAGTACAACCACTGTCCTGTAAAGTCATGAAGCACTGTCTGCTGCGTGCTCATTTGTTTTAGTCACCAGAAATGATGTTAATGAGTGTAGTGTTCACTCATCTAGCACCTGGGAGCAATTGCTCAGGGCCCTGCAGTATGCATGTGGAGGCTGTGGAAATCAAACCTAGGTCTGCTGGATGTACCAAACTTGTCCATAGCTCCTTAGTCTAAACTCTAGGCTATAGTGTCAGCTCAGTGCTGGAAGTGTAAAGCAGTCTCAAAATTAAGAAGAAAGGTTGCAGTGTTCATTTCAGAGTTGGGGACTGGGACAAGTGCCACACAGTTTTCAATTTTGACCCAAATAAAATGTTAAGCTTGTTACTGCATAGCATAGCTAGAGTATTGTAACCATGCTGGTTGCAGCATAGAAATGCAGAAACACAGAAACTGTCAGCAAATAAGGACTGCTAGGCCCATCCAGTCTTCCCTAAGCCCTACACTATTTTGCAGTTTCTCACCTTACCTGGTCAATTGCTTTTCACCCCCCTCCTCCTCTCTTCTAAGGGTCCCTTATGCCTGTCCCAGGCATGTTTAAATCCCTCTACTGTGCTTGCTCCCACCACCTCCTGTGGCAGACTATTCTATGTGTCCACCACCCTCTCTGTGAAGAAGAACTTCCTCACATTTCCCCTTAACCTGCCACCTTCCAATTTCATATCACGCCCCCTTGTTCTTGTACTCCTATATTGGAAGATGTCTCCCCCATACCTTGTTTATACCTTTAAGGTACTTAAATGTTTTTCTCATGTCCCTCCGGATCCCTCCTCTCCTCCAGCGAGTACATATTGAGATTCTTTAATCTCTTATCATATGTTTTCTGGCACAAGCCCTGCACCATCTTAATCACCCTTCTCTGGACCGCCTCCACCCTGTCAATTACCTTATGAAGGTGCAGTCTCCAGAACTGCACACAGTACTCTGGGTGGGGCCTAACAAGTGTTTTATACAATGGCATCACTACCTTCTGCCTTCTGCTAGTGATATCTCTGCCTATGCACCCCAGTATGCCACTGGCCCTCCCTGCGGCCTTTGTACTCTGCTTAGACATTTTTAGGTAATCTCAAATGATAACCCCCAGGTCCTTTCTTTGGTGATCATCAGCAACAACCCCCTCCCATCCTATAGCTCTCTCCAGAGTTCCCTCATCTCAGGTACATTATCTTGCATTTTCTTAGACTTGAACCTCAGTTGCCATACTCTGACCATTTTTCAAGCTTCTCCAGGTCCCTCCTCATTATTTCCATCCTATCTGGAGTATCCACCCTGTTGTGGATCTTGGTGTCATCTACAAACAGGCAAATCCTTCCCTACAGCCCTTCTGCAATGTCACTAATGAAGACATTGAACAGGACTGGCCCAAGGACTGATTCCTGAGGTACCCCACTGGTCACCCACTTCCCTTCTTCAACTTAAGACCTAGGGTGCTTGCTCTTTTGCTTTTGTGGCACCAACCCTGTGAAATGCTCTACCTCATTGGGTTAGAGAGTGCCTGACCATGTAAAGCTTTAAATCTGCTTTAAAGACATCTCTTTTTGATATAGCTTTCCCAGACCCTGTCTAGTCTATAACTGGTATATATTTTAGTGATATGCTGTTACACTTTGTGGTTTTATCCTTTGCTTTTATAACTTATTGTAAAGAGCTTTGATCATCTCTGGAATTGCAGTACATAAAGTTGACTTGACTTGACTCCCCAGATTGTATCCCATTTACCACCACCCTCTGCGTCCTGTCAGTTAGCCAGTTTCTAATCCAGTTTATCACCTTGTGCCCCATGCCCAGACTACCCATTTTGTTAACCAGCCTCTTATGCAGGATGGTGTTGAAAGCCTTGCTGAAATCGAGGTTGACTTTTTCACAATACAGCAAAGAAGGGATAGCCCACATTCAGGACAAACACAGGACAGTGCATGGTGGTGGGGGAACAGAGGACAGAGCAGCATTTCAAAACAAGTTTGATTTAATTCTGTCTCTGTCTCTCAGTCTCCATGCTGCTTGCTCTCTCTCTACCTGATGCACACGGTTAAGTGACAGGACCGTGTTCAGCTTCTCTCTCTCTCTCCCCCCACAGAATGTCTGTCTCTGGAAAACAGCACAGTGGTGGGGGAACAGAGAGGACAGTGCAGCATGCCAAAATTACAGGTCCTGTTCCAGCCTCTTGCTGCTAACTGGTATTGCCGCAGGATAACACTTACACTTTTTTCTGCCCATGCATTCGCCAACCTGATCGCCGCACTGCTGGAAGCCAATGCACAGATGTGAAACACACCAGTGGGACAACAGTTGCAAGCCATGACAGCCATATGTCTCTGTCACTGTTTCTCTCTCCGTCATTAGCAGCATCGGCATTAACTGAGGGTATGGAGAAGGAGCAGATCTGCAAGGGACAGCTTTGGTAGAAGACGGAAGGGGGATAAGAAACATGGCCATCTTTGTCTCAGACTCTGTATCTCACCATCGGGAACAACATCACAGCACTGGTATGTCTCTCTCTCTCTCTTTCTCTTTCTCCCCCTCTGTCTCGCACTTGAAGTCGAGGTCAATCTCTTGGGGGGGGCTGTCACTCTCAACTCCACGGGTCATGCCTAGGAGGCAAGGTTTCATATCTGAAAAGGTAACTACCTCAGTGCACGTAAGTGCCTTAGTGCATGTACAGAGGGAACTGCTACTTATATCAGTGTCACCTACTCATGTAATAGCTGTGGGATAAAATGGAGCTCCACTGGGTGGGTGGATGGGTAGACCTTTGCATGTGGCACAGAAATGGATGGGAATGTCTGTTGAGGGACATGTTACCACTCCAGGGGCTGAGGGGTGGGTTGCTATGTGCTGATGTGGTGTCTCATCTGGTGAGTTGAGATCTGTGGGGCAGGGGGTGGGTAGCCCACTGCATGCTACAGAACACTGGAAGGCAACAGCAAAAACACGGCAACAGCAAATGGAGTGACTGTATGCTGCACATGTATGCCTGTGGGGAAGAACAGTGCTCATAAACTGCTGCTGGCCCCATCTTGCTTAGCAAGGAATTTAATGGCTACCATACACTGCAGTTCTGCCTGCACTGTGAAAAAGTCCAGTTGCTCAACACAGATTATGCCGCTGGGACTACTCACTGTGACTGTTCATTAACAGTGATTAACGAACAGACACGTAGTGGCAGACAGCCAATTGAGATCTAACATTTCTTACTCCATGTTATACGTATGGGTCTATAATTAACCCCATACATGTAGAACTGCCAGCAAAAATAATGCTGCTATATTTGGAGACCCCCAACCCCAGCAATCCTGTTAAGACTGTTTCCACATAAAGTGCCTGAAAACCCCTTGACCTTCCCTAGTTTGTATTAACATTAAATGTACTTTAGGGGCTGGGCTGCAGCACTCTGCAGCTGCTTGGCTCATACACAAAAGTTACAAGTTTGGCAAATAAAGATACATATTTCTCATTAGAGTACTATATTTTGGGAGAGATGGCACAGTTGAGAAAACAACCCGCTGAACTGGTTAAAAGACCAGAAAATAGTGGTATATCATGAACCATTGATGGTAGTATCACCTTCCCACAGTATTGATAGCATGACGTCCAAGACTGTGAAACTGTCATATCATGAAATAATTTATTCTGCCCCCCCCCACACTTTTTGAACCGCTCCTCTGCCTATGTATGTGATGTGCAGATATACTAACTCATGTACCGAATGCAATCTGTTGGTCGTCTTTCATCAGGAACTGCACTGTTCTGTGGTCTGGCTCAACTCTGAACAAGGTTGAAAAAGGGTTATTGGCCACTTTTACATGGCGCTTACTTGTGCCGCTCACTTTTGCTCCAGTCCTGTTTCACTCCACCTGCTGTGCTACGATGTCACTTGTACACAGATCATCCATTTCTGAAGCTTGCATCTTCTGGTGTTTTGGTGATGTTTCCTACCTTCTGAGGTCCCTTGGTCTCATGGCAAATCACTGGTACTTCAGGCAGCCATTCTGCCTTACTAACAATAAAAAAAGTAACTTCAATGCAGAGTTCATTTAGGGCGGTTTCCCTAATGAATTCTGCTGAAAACATTACAAAAATCATCTGAAGTTATGCGCAGAAAGCAAGTAACATGCCTCCAAGTTACTACAGCTCAACAGGGATGATTTTTGTTAATGTTTTCAACAGAATTCGTTAGGAAAAATCCTCCCTAAACAAATTCTTTATTGAACTTGTCATTTTTTTCTATGTTTATAAGGGTTGCTGTCAAATATGCAGAATGGGGTGCAACTGTTATGTTATGTTCACCGACATGAATGGAAGCATAATTTCACATGGCAGGGCAGAACAGAACAGAAGCCAGAGAACCAAGGAAAACAGGGAACGCGTTTCAGGGATGTGCTCACTTTGGTTGCAGTAGGGGAATGCAGGCACACACAGAAAATGTAACGTTACAGTGTGTCTGTATTGGTCATTACAGTACAGACCACTGCGTGTAAAAGTGCTTATTATCTGCTCTGAACTGCTGTAGTTTCAAGAAGTTTAGGCTCAGAGAAAAGGGGCTCACATACACCTTAATGTATCACTGTTCTCGGTACACATAGTGGTTGTTTTCTCACTGGTGCTAATTTGAAATATGGACATTAAATTAAATTCATGTTGTCACACTTTACTGTTTCCTTTTCTTCTTTGCAAGAAACATGATGGTGACACATATCCGCAGTACATTTTAAATTACCTTAAAACTTCACTACTCCCGACCAGCTTTCCTTTAAGGAAGTGTCCTTGAGCTCCTTCATATGACTTTCTCTTTTGTTAAATTCGATCTTTGTACTTGAGTGCAGCCAGCATGTCTATATTTTCCATAATACTAGAATATTTTTGCAATCCAGGTAACTCACAAGACGTTCTGTTGCAGCGCTTTGTCCAGCCTGAGACTCCGTTACCTGGGATTCAGTTCAGGGTCATGCTGTATAATTGCTCCATGGAAACAGTAACGATTCATTTCTAGCTTAAAAGAACCTTAACCACAAAACAGATGATTAAATCCTTTATTCTTTCAGCTCTGTTTCATTTATGAATCTGCAGATGGCTTGCAAAATGATTCAGGTTTAATAATTAGCTAAAGTAGCTTCAGTACATTTTGTACTGGTAATGATGCTAGCTTTCCTGCTGCAGAGAAAACATATTATAAAAGTTCCTTGTTTTACTTTTATGAAAGTTAACATCTGAGGATGACTGTAGACTTTTAAATTATCTTGAGGTAATTTGTTACAAATTTAAACTGCACTTTCCCCATGCTATGACAGAAATGTATGTTTGAATACCATTTCTTCTACATAGGTACAGAAGCAAATGATTTGATACCTTTTAATGGACCAACATAGATGTAACAACAAGAACAAAGTGCTCTAGCTTTCGGACCAACCAGTCCTTCTTCAGAAGCTCATGGCAGTTGTTTAGAAAATACCATAGGTAGGCCAGAATTTAGACCTGGCACTTTCTGTTGGAAATTTCTCTGTCACAGGCTTAATATCTCCAGCTACTAGTTGCAGAGTATTGAGAGAGGGATGAATAATAGGCATCCCTGTTTCCCTAATATGGAAAGTGCAATATCTGTTACTTTCATTCGGCAGACTCAACATGAACTCTATCTTGTAGTAGTAGTAGCAGCAGCAGCAGCAGTAATGTTAATATTAGCAATAGTTGTAGTAGCAGGAGCAGCAGTAATAGTAGTACTAGCAATAGTAGTAGTAGTATTAGCAATAGCAGTAATAGTATTATTAGCAATAGTAGTAGTAGCATTAGCAGCAGTAATAGTAGCATTAGCAATAGTAGTAGCAGTAATAGTAGTATTAGCAATAGTAGTAGGAGCAGTAATAGTAGTATTAGCAATAGTAGTAGGAGCAGTAATAGTAGTAGCAGCAGCAGTAATAGTAGTATTAATAAGCTGGCCTGCCAGCACAGGGGCAGGGTGCCCATCTGCAACACTGATGACCCGGGTTTGGGAACAGACCCGGGATGCTGGAAAGTTGGCCGGGGGAGAAGGATTGAGCATTCAGAGGACTGCTCTTCTTCTCTGGAGGGAGGGGGGCTGAGTGTCTGGTGCACCACGGATCCCTGTGGAAGTTGGGGGTTCCACAGTGACCGGTACCATTGCATATGGGGGGCATGGTGGATGCGGGACCATTGCACATCCCTGCCCCTGAGGGAGAGCTTACAGTACCAAAAAATGCTGGCCCTAGTGGATGATGCTGACTCCCCCGCTGTCCCTTCTGGCCACCAGAGTCCCCAGGTGGGGTCCCACTCCCATGGACCTGACCCAGTGGGTAAGCCAGGTTTCACCTACTAGTGTCCATCAGGTGGCCCCACTCGAGGGGGCAAGCCTGAGTATGAGGGGGCAGTCGGCGAAGCTGGGCTGAATAAAGATTGGGACCCGGCAAAATAAAAAAATAGTATTAGCAATAGTAGTAGTAGCAGTAATAGTAGTATTAGCAATAGTAGTATTATCAATGGTAGTAGTACTAGCAGTAACAGTAGTATTAGCAATAGTGGTAGTAACAGCAGTAATATTAGTATTAGCAATAGTAGTAGTAGCAGCAATAATATATAGGATAGTGTATGGGTAACCATACACTACAAGACTATTCTACCACCAAGTGGATACAATGCCAACTGATGACCTTGAGAGCAAAGCTCGAGAGGTCCCCAAGTTGGCATTTTATCCATGAAGTGAAAGAATAGCTGAGTAGTGTATGGGTAACCATACACTGTTCTATATAGTATAGGGTGACTGCAAAATAAAAAAAACTGAACTTTTCCACATTTTACATCACCTCTGCCGACCACCCTTGATTAACAACTGCCGCTGGCCAGCACATGCATGCCACTCTCACACAGCAAGGGACGAATCACAACATCTGCTGGAGTCCCTTGCATTATGACGTCCTCACTAACGCAGAATGAAAAGTCGTTCTGTGTTAGTGAGGACATCACTACTGCAGCAGAACGACATTTTACGGTGTATGGATTTCCATACAAAACCGCATTCCACCACACACTATAATAGTATTAGCAATAGTAGTAGCAGCATTAATAATAGTATTAGCAATAGCAGTAGTAGTAGAAACAGTAATAGTAGTATTAGCAATAGCTGTAGTAGTAGTAGTAGCAACAGTAATAGTAGTATTAGGAATAGTAGTAGCAGCAGTAATAGTAGTATTAGCAATAGTAATAGTAGCAGTAATAGTATTAATAGCAGTAGTAGTATCAGTAATAGTAGCATTAGCAATAGTAGTAGCAGCAGTAATAGTAGTAGCAGTAATAATATTAGCATTAGTAGTAATAGAAGTATTAGCAAAAGAATTAGTAGCAGTAACAGTAGTATTAGCAATAGTAGTGGTAGCAGTAATAGTATTAGCAATAGTAGTAGCAGCAGTAATAAAAGTATTAGCAATAGTAGTATTAGTAATAGTAGTAGTAGCAGTAATAGTATTAGCAACAGTAGTAGCAGCAGTATTAGAAGTATTAGCAATAGTAATAGTTGCAGTAATAGAAGTATTAGCAATAGTAGTAGCAGCACTAATAGTAGTATTAGCAATAGCAGTAGTAGTTGAAATCTGTTTTTCCTTTCAAATTACTTGGCTATGTCTTCAAACTGCGGCGGTATGTGGTTTGTTTCAGTACACTGTTGCTGTATTTATTTTTTGTATTTTGCTCCTGAAACTGGGCCTAACATGCACCAAAATGCACCATTTCACACATTACATTTTCAACATTTCCCGGTGGGGTGGGTACTTCCTTCCTCCAGACCCCTCTAGAGAGGTTTGGTTTTCCAGGACAAGTGAGCCCCCCATTCTGTAAATTTCTAGATCTGCCACTGAATCTTTCCACCTTCATGCATCAGTATTTGTTAGTCACCATCTAGTTTTTTTTTCAGCAATAATGTTTTCTAGCAAAAATATCAAGATACTGTATGTATTTTCCTTTCTGTTGTCTTTCATTCCTTGACCAAGAGGCAGGAGTTTCAGAGTTCCCACTCCCATGCTTTGCTCACCATGAAGAAATTAAATATCTTGGTATATTGCTGTGCTGTTTACCATAAGGCACTAGAGGCATGCCAGCTTAAGTGTGAAGCAGAGGCAGGGGCGAGCCTCTCTGAGAAAGAGTGGAGGAAGTCTGGGATCAACTCAGGAAGGGTAACGGTATCCAATAACTGGCGTGCACAGAGGTGGAAGATCCTTTCACGATATTTTAGGACCCCGGTTATTAATGACCACTTTGGTCCTGGTAGCAACAATGCTTACTGAAAACAATGCTTCGAAAGGAGGCATCGTGAACATATTTTGTGGAGCTGTCCCAAATTAACCACTTTGTGGTAGGCAGTGGCAGATGCCCCGGGGTGAATTTTTGGGATTCCCTTCCCAGGAGATATGAAATCTCTTTCATGGGGTCTGTACTCAAGAGGGAGGGTTAAATGGAAGGGAAATAATATTTATATTGAGTGTTAACTGTGGCCTCCAAAGTTGTAGCTCAGTTATGGCTACAGCTTACACCCCTCCCACTATAGAGGGGTGGCTGAATGATTGTAAACATATTATGCTAATTAAATGGAACGGCTCACAGTTGAGCCTGAGATTCAAATTGGAAAAGTGAAGTCTTACTGGTTCCCTTTTTTCAAATATTCTACCAGAAGTACCACAACTCTTGATCAAATTGCCAGTCTCCTTTAACTCTCTGATGGTTAAAACTTCAGTGAATAATTGTTATGAATTCCAGTTACCCATGGAATGTAATTCATGGGTGATTATATACTGCAGCTGTCCTGTGATGTTTCCTTTTGGTTTAGTGTTTCTTTGTGAAAAGTGTGTTTGATATTTTGATTCGTTTACTTTGATTCCTTGTGGTTTACCTCCCTGTACCCCTCAGACCTCCTCCTGCATGGATTTCTCAGAAGAAGGGGTTAAGCCCTAATGGTGCAGACTCTGAACTCTGGCCTGTTTCTGCAGGTTTGCGTGGAAGACGTGAACTGCTGGACTTATTGGGCTCAGTTTTCAAAAGGGGACATTTGGCTCAAATGCTTGCACCAAAAGGAATTGACGCAAGTGACACCTTGTGCCAAATGTTGCAGTAATCCTGATTTTTGAAGGCAGGCTGTGCTGAAAGCTGATGCTGTGTGCCGAACCCCCCCACACCACCCTTGCACCAGCAGAGGTGGTGCACCAGGAAGCAAGGGGCGTGCAGCATGGCAGGGCTGCAGTATCCCCTTATTTGGGATTTTTAGAAGCCCTACTGTGGTCGCAGGGTGGGGCTGCGGTTAGACCAGCCATTAGCTGGTCTAATGGTCTTTCACTGATGCTTTGGTGGGAGGTGAGTAAAGGGGCCTACAAGGTTGGGAACCAGGGCATAGGGACCAGTTGGGGTGCTTAACCGGGCAATGGGGCACAATAGCAGTAGCAGGATACAGAGGTGGCACCATGGCCAGTAGGGCTGAGCTGCATAGACTGGATACACTGTGGGAGGCACACGTGGACCCTGTCCTGGACCTCCAGGTCTCACCAGCTCTGGCAAATGCCCCATCACTGATACAGTCGCTGACATGCAGTGGGTGGCATTAGCTGCAGGATACTTAGTGCAGTCAGTGGATGGGGACATCCCCTGGGCACCGCAGCATTCTCCCACTATGCAGCTGGCCACGTGAAGCCATGGTGATGCTGGACTACACTGTCAGGGACTGTGTCAGCAATGGGGCAGGTGCCAGGGTTGGTGGCCTAAGGAGGTCCAGGACAGGGTCCGCGCGTGTCTTCCATGGTGTACACTGTCTATGTGGCTGTGTCCCTCTGGCCATGGCACCACTGCAGGGTGCCACCTCTGTACCCTGCCACTGCTGCCATGCCTCCATTGCCCAGCTGAGCATCCCCACTGGGCCTATGCCCTGGTTTCTGACCATGCAGGTTTCTTCTCCCCACCCAACTCTGTGGCTGGACCAGCACTGCACTGGCAAAAGGGGGCTTGGCAGGATCCTCCATCAAACCCTTCCGGTGTGCCACAGGTTTGCCATGACACTGCGACTGCACAACTCTGGGATTCTGGTACAGGGACTCCCTTTTTTCCTAGAATAGGGCTCAGGGTCCCTGATGCACCCGGAATTTGCTGCAGCCGTGGATCAGCATACCATGCGCTAATCTAGTGGCTGTTAGGAAATCAAGCCCATTATGTTCATTGGGGGCTCCCCTGCAGGTATTCGCCCTAATTACCATCCCCCTATTTTAGTATGGTTATTGCTTGTATGGTGTCTTAGTTCTGTCACTGATGTAAGAAAAGCTAAAAGTTCAATAAACTTTCATTAAAAAATGAAGTAGGAGGGTAATGCCCTTCAAAGCTGTGTGAAAACAAAGCTGCAAATAAATACACAACCTGTTTAATCTGAGCTCCTGGCATGGACCTCAGTTTCTGGTTGGTCTTCTGTTTGTTGGTGCCCCTGCATATGTATTATGATGCACTTGGTCCCCATCAGCCCTGATCCATGGTGGCTTGCTAAGGAGAGAGGTACTGGTTTCATGGTATAAGAGGGGTGCTCCCTGGATGAGATATGCTACTGTAACCTCCCACCAGCCCCCCTTGCTTAACTAGCAGGGCTGCTCCTCTCACCATATAGCATCTAGGGGCAAAAGAGAGGGATGAGGGATTACAGAACAGTTTATCTTACACATCTTTCTGAGCCTGCTATCACAGACAGGCAACCAAGTGTGGCAACTACCTGGCACACAGCTGGTGGGACCATTTACCATGGCCAGCAACCCAGGTGCCTGGGAGAAAATGTTTGCTTCTAGTTGTGCTAGGTTTGTACTTCTAGACGGGGCACCCAAGTAAATCCAGACACAGTGGAAGCAGTAACAGTACTGTCCAAACCAGGCTGGGATTCTAGAGTGTGACTTTTATTCACATACACAGAGAATAATCACAAAGCGAAGATGGACCCCCACAGGGTTACTCATACTGGTAATGCAGATTACTGAGGTGCAGACATTCCTGAACTTCCCATTTAACATAGGCATACTGAACAGACACAGCGAACTCTCAGGTTCTGAAATGGAGATTGGCACACACGGCCAATTACTGGTACATTTCCTCTCGACTAGGCACACATGGCCAGTACTAAGACACTTTCCCTTTGACCAGGTACACACGGCGTACTAGGACACTTTCTCATATTTCTTGAGGAATACTGGTGGCACACACGACCAACAAAGAGCACATACAGGCTCAAAATCTTCCAGCACCCACAACACTGAGGTGAACTGAAAACACAGAATAAAAAACCCACCTCTGGGTAACTATTTCCATCAGGCACTGGCCAAATGCACTGACTGAAAACTAAACTGGTGCCCAAACTGAACCCGGAGAGGTAAACTGGTTACTCCAGATGGGGGGGTCTCCCACCTTTTGCTTCCAAGTTTATACTCGGCCATTCATCTGGTTAATAACACCCTCACAGAAAACTTGTAGATGCCATCTTGAAATATTTTTCACACTTAACATACTACGTGACTAAAGGTTCTGTACTTGGACAGTCTGTCTCTCTAGATTTCATCGTATGCAGACACTTTTAAAAACAGACACAGTCTAGGTGACGGGGACCCATTTGTTAGAGAAAATTCACCTAAGGTTTGCATGTGCCCCATCTGGACTGACACAAAAGTACTCACAGTTTCTGAAGTTGTCACAGGCAGCTTCACTAGACAGACTGGGTGAGGGGATTGCCCCTGAACCCTGAAGATTGTCCCCATTCCCTCCTGGGATGGGGCAAAGGAAACCCCCTCGGCAAGGTCTCCACCATTTCAATCACTATCTTCTATGTTCTTCTTCTAGGGTGAGAACAAACTACCCAAAACACAGTGGTAGCTCTCTGTCAAAGCTGTCTGAGGAGCTGCACGGCAAGCTTCAGCCTCCTCCTGGAACTCCTACTCAGGACTGACTCAACATTCTAAAGCTATTTCCCCAGCTGCTAGCTCAAGTGTGGCTTATGCTGCTGCAAGAGTTCTAAGATTACATCACCCTCTAGTTCAGTTAAGACTGACACTAGAGCCTGACAGTGTGAAATCCATTTAGCTGGCATTTCACTAGCTGCCTTTCCCTGCTTGCCACTGGTTCTAACTGGGGTTCTAGTAACCCCTGGGAAGAAGGGGGTTACACTACCAAATACTCCTAGACACCAGGGAGTGCCCAGCTGTTTTATGTGTTGGGTCATCATCCAGAATTTGGGAGATGGAGGTGCTGAGGGCACTGTTCCCCAGGATAACTCACACATATTTCTGGTGTAAATCAGTCAAAAAACTGCTGAGATTTGAGCCCCAGAAATTTGTGCACTTAGATCAAAAAAATGTTACTGTTTTTGCAGTTTATTTTCACAGTTGATCAGACTGCATGTAAACAATCTGGAAGAGGAGCAGCTGGAATGCAAGTGTCAGTGTGGCTCAGTTGGTAGCACATGCCTCTGGGCCAGAAGGTTGTGGATTCTAGTCCCAAATTCAGATTGGGCTCATACCTTAATGCTGGCACCTGAGTGCAGTACTGGGGGGTGCTGTACTGTCAGGGTGTGTCATCATTTAGATGAAACATTAAACTGAGGTCACTTCTACCCATCTCTGGTGCTGACCAGGTGGAAGTAAAAGAACCCAAGGCACTCTGCAAAAGTAGAGGATTTCTCCCAATGTCTTGGCCAACATTCTCCTTTCTATAAAATTGGTTCATGCAACAATCTAAGGCTGTGTGTGGGTGTTGATTGATGTGTGAAATGGCTGCTACTACATGTTCATTCACTTCACTACCAGTCTCAAATTGCTGTAAAGTGCTTTGGGATACAATGTGAATGAAAAGCACTGTATAAATGCTGACTCTTCCTCCTCTTCTTCTTCATTCAGCTGATTTGAATGGCATCATGTGATTGGAGGTCAAGTTTGTGAGGCCCACACCTGGATATTAATAGGAAGGGATTGAAATAAGCCTATGCACTGGTTGTGTGTATGAGATAAGCCCTGAATGGAGGTGAGAGAAGATGATGGCTGAAGAGCAGCAGCAGAACATACAGAGGAAGGTCCCACTGGAACCAGTGGGGAGACTGGACCAACCACCAGGCCAGAAGAACTGTGGGACACTCTCTGACCCATCTACCTGATCCCAAGGACCATGAAGAACCAACATCATCTTCCACTGCAGCATCAGTGCCCTTGGAGTTATCAGACTGCTGGATTGCTCCATACTACTGCCTCACTTGTCTAAAAGAGGGAAGCATGCACTTGGACATCTGCCCACCTTCGTGGTGAGTTCATACCTAAGTACTCCATCCAGGAATCCACCTCCAGGGAGTTGTAAGGTACTGTCTTAATGTAATTGGGGAGCCAGGCATGGAGCAAGAAAACAGAAAAGGAGAAGTAAGCTTTGCAAGTAACTGCACTGAGCCTCTGGTGTGCACGTTGGCATGAACTGCCATATCTGAACTTTAAAATTGAACTTTGGCAAAAAGACGAAAGTCAGAACAGACATCATGGAGTGTGAACCACCAGCAAGATATACTGCAGTCTGGCCTCAGGCTGCAACTAGAAGAATGATTAAGGCACCAGCAAATGTAACAGGCAGGGTACTGCAGGATTCAGTATTGGGCTTTGTCTTGTTTAGCCTGTTTATTTCAGATCTAGAAAATGGAACAACAAATTGGACAGCAACATTTGTGGTCGACTCTAAACTGGGAGCGGTGGTACAAAATACACAGCAGGTTGCTGAACTAAAAGAAGATCTTAATATTGTAGAACAATGGGCACATGCAAATTGCATCAGTTTCAATCCTGACAAGTGTGTTGTATTACATATGGGTAGAAACAACACCCATGAATCTTGCAGCCTAATGGGTAACTCCCTGAAGAAGGTGGAAACTGAAAATGACCTGGGAGTCTTAATAAACAAAGACCTTAACTTTAGTCACCACTGCAACAAAGTAGTTAAAAAAATCCAATTCAACCTTACACTGTATAAAAAATGCATTTATTTCAAGGGACAAAAATTGTATATGCACACTATACACAACTTATACAAGGCCACATCTGGATTATAGTTCCACAATTTGGAGTCCTCACTTGGAAAAAAGATATCCATAATATGGAGAAGGTACAGAACAGGGCTAAAAAGATGGTGGCTGGGCTTAAAGATAAACCATATGAGGATAGGTGGATGAGCTGGGACTATATACACTCGAGATAAGATGAAGGCGAGGTGACATACTAAAAATGTGTAAGATCATAATAGAGAAGGAACTAATGGACAGCCTGGGTTTAATCATACGTGAAAACAAGAACAATCTACGATGTCACACACAATAAATTTTAATACAACATACTGTAGTACCAAACATACAAGGAGAGGATTTTTTACATATACAGCAGTACAAAGTTGGAACTCACTCCCTATAGAGGTGGTTTCATCAGATTCTATTGAGATATTCAAGAAAAGACTTGATACTTGTTACATTAATCAAAGGTAGTTTTTTCCATAATAATTTTTTTATTTTAACTTAAAAAAGTACATTACGTGCATACATGACAACAGCTATGATTTCATTACTTTTAAAAATACTAGAGCATGAAACCAGTCACTAATTCAATGTAAACAAGTACAAGCAAACTGTGGCGTTTTGATTTTGTCTGCCACTAGAAGACCCTTACCTTCTCTCTGCTCTGCCAGACCCTTTGGCTGCTGCTGGTGAGGACCCCTTGCTGGTATCATGATGAACTGAGTCAGACACAGTAATTAAGAACATGAAAGGTTTATTCATAGACAGCAGTAAGCACATCTTCTCTCCATGAGGTTCAGACTCTGACTGACTGACAGCTTAGTCTAAGGGTTTTCCTACCCCTGCTAAAGCAGTAATTAGCATAATATTTGCTACATAGTTCTGAGAGCACTTAAAGGGATGGCAGCTGGCATTAGCCCCATACATAAGTACAAGTGTACTCCACATCACCCCTGGGACAGTTAATATGAGCACCACTTGAACAAAGCAATATCACATTATGACAATTTAAACTTTTTTTTTCAAGCAGTGCAAGGCATGGCACATTTAAAACAAAACAGTACTTCACTGCAGGGAGGAGGGAGGAAAGGATATGAACTACATTGGGGGCCAGTCAGAGTAGTGCCAGGAGAAGGAGAAAATACCATAGCAACTTGAAGCTTGGTCATGCCACAAGTTCTAAACTGCAGGGAAGGAAGAAGGGAAGGGTAGCAGCAGGAGGATACCCCAAATGCAAGATAACAGTGTGATTTACAGTTGCAGCACACTCATTTTTATAAAGAACATAAGAATTACCATCATAAAAGAGGACCAGTTGCATAACACTCATATTTTTATAATTCAGGAAAGAAATATTTCCTGAAAAAAAAAGTGTTTATGTACAAGTGTACCACCACTGAGTCCGGTTACCAAAAGTTCAAAACCTCAGTTGACTTTTCTGGTCAGTGAGAATGGAAGCATGAGTTGCTTGCACCAGTTCATGACAGGATGGATCCAGGTCATTAAAAGTGACCCAGGAGTTCTGTGCACTGTCAAATCCACACCACTTGACTCTGTAAATCCAGGATCCATTTGTGTACTTCTTCCTTAAGATCTTCTCGATCTGGTACACCGGTGTGTATATGAGGGAGTCCTGAGAAGAAGATAAAGGCTGAGAAGAAGTCCCAGGAAGGTCATCTGGCAAATCTGGCAAAAAGGAATCTGGCTGGAGAATGTCAGGAGTGGGAAGATATGTAGAAACTGGTTGCAATTTGTCTGAAGGGATTTTAGCTTCAAAGAGGATGGCAGGCTCAAGTGTAGCTTCATTGTTTGGTGGACTGGGGTCATCTGCAAGGGTATTACTCAGGTACCTATGTTTCAGTCAGTTGATGTGGACTTTGTTGTGTACCAGTTTTCCATCGGACTTGTGGCGTAGACATACGTGCACAGGAAGAACCTTTTCTATAATGTAGAAGGGACCAGTCCAGGGGCGAAGCAGTTTCTTGGTGGTGCCCGGAACTAGGACAGGTCAGTACAAGTACACAATGTCCCCAATGGAGAATGAAGGCTCATGCAATTTAGCTGCTGAAATTTTCTTCATTGCCGATTTTCTCTGGCCCAATGTGTTGATGGCAACACGTCTGGCAAGTTCAAGCTGTTCCAGCATTGGAATGATGAAAGAAGAGGCTGATTTTGGAACCTCTAATAGTGAGAGATTTCTGTCCAGTGGAGATCTTAGGCTGCATCCATGGACTAAGAAAAATGGTGTATACTCCGTACTGTCAACACAAGGGTTGGCATTGTAGACAAATTGCACAAAGGGAACAAAATGGCCCCAGGTGTCGTGAGTCTCATCCAGGTTCTTGGAGAGTGTGTTAAAAATGGTAGACATCATTCTTTCATTTATCCATTGCATTGTGGATGATAACTGGTAGCGTGAGTCTTTTTTATGTTGAGGAGTTTGCAAGTTTCTCGAATGATAATTGTAAGATAGTGCCTCTGTCTGAATGCAGGTATGATGGGATACCATGATGACAAATGACTGTGTTTTTCATTTGTTTGTTTTTTAATCTTTTTCCCTCTAGTCGCAGCCTGTGTGGCCTATCTCTGGCATCCTGATCTGTTCCTGCCCGCCTGAGGTCCTCCCATCCCGAGCCTTCTCTCCCCCCCTCCCTGCAGCCAGTACCCCCGGCTTGACCCCTCCGGGGTGGGGCCGCCCCTCCTCTTTGTGCGCTCTTAGAAGCTGGCCAAGCTGCAGGTGAGGGCCAGGGCAGAGGAACTGGAAGGCTGGGTGGGGAGGATCCAGCGGTGGGCATGGGGATCAGGTGCCATCGCCTACCCTGCAGAGCTGGGTTTTTCCCTGTTCTGGAGAGCATCCTCCCTCCCTGAGCATGGTGTGCAATGATGCCATGGTGCAAAGCAACCTTGTCAGTGTCACCACGCTCGCTCCAAGTCCTTGCTGGTCCTACATCCTGCAGTGCCCCCGATCTCCACTGGGGGCCACTGGGATGCCAGACATCCCATGACCCTCCCCCCAGGAGAGGAGAGCAGTCCAACAGACACTCTATCCTCTTCCTCCCCCTGCTGACCCCTGGCACCCGAGCTTGCTTACGAACGTGTGTCACCGGCATGGTGTGAGTTGTGTCATATAGCTCCTCAACCCTCAGCGTCACCGGGCCAGCCTAACAAATGATTGTGTTGAGGAAGGCACTTGCCACTGTGGCAGCTTTGATGTCTTTTAGGGGGATTATTTCCAAATACTTAGGTAGTCCACAAAAACAAGAATATATTTGTTGCCATAGTCAGAGCATGTAGGTAAAGGCCCAAGAATGTCTGTGCTGACTCCTTGTAATGGTTCAGTGGCTACAGGCATTGGAATGATGTGTGCCTTTGTCAGTTTGACAGGAGGCTTTCTTTGGGAGCTGGGCTGGCAGGATTTAACAAATCGGACAATGTCCTTGTTCATGTGAGGCCAGAAGAAGTGAAGCCTTGTCTTTTCAAGAGTTCTTTGGATTCCCGTATGACCTCCAGGAAGTGGAGAGGCATGAGTGGAGAGAAGAACTTGATTGATTAGAGAGGCTGGCACAACTAACTGTACATGAGTTCTATCCATGTGATGACCCTTGCCTTCCTTGGTCCAAATGTGGAAAAGCACACCATCATTGAGTAAGTATTATGAAGCAAAGAAAAGTACATTTTGGCAATTTTCTTTTGTTGTGGTAAGGTTCCAGACTCTAAGTATGTGATTATGTCTGTGAATTGAGGATCAGTTTCTTGTTTCATTTTGACTGTTGTCAGGGAGAGGTCAGAAGTAGAGAAGGTGAGAAGCTCTTCAGCTGCTTGCAGTAAGTGAGAATTTGTGTGTCTTTCTGTAGAAGTAGTTGGTAGCAGCACAGAAACTTGAGGTGCTATAGTAGTGTCCACAGGAAGCACATCCATGGCGTGGAAGGGAAGAGCTTGTAAGCAGGATTCTTCATCTGTTGAGGATGATGCGGAGGGATAACATCTCCGGCTTACACCATCAGCATTTTAGTGAACTCGACCTGGTCGGTACTGAATTTCAGAGTTGTAGGATTGCAGCATGACAATCCATTGGGTAAACTCACCTACTGGCTCCTTCATTTTGAATAACCATCTGAGGGCAGACTGATCGACAATAGTTGTAAAGGAGGAGTAGCAAAGGTAACAGTCAAATTTCTTTACAGCAAATACCATGGCTAGACATTCTTTTTCTGTGATGCCATAGTTCTGCTCAGCTGAGGAAAGAGAGCATCCGGCATAGGAAACAACTCGTTCCATTCCATCTTGTATTTGACAGAGCACAGCGCCCACTGCAAAGGAACTAGCATCTGAGTAGAGCTTGAAGTGTTGTTCTAACCTTGGGTAGGCCAATACTGGAGAAGAGATTAGGTTTTCTTTCAAGGTTTCAAAGGCCTCTTTGCATTCAGAAGTCCATATATAGTCACATCCCTTTTTGGTAAGGGCATACAGTGGAGCTGCAATCTTGGCATAGTTGCAAGTGAACTTTCGGTAGTAGCCAGACAAGCCTGTGAAAGCTCGACAGTCTTTGAGATTGTTAGGTTCTGGATAGTCTTTGACTGCTGAGCGCTTGTCTGGGTCTGGAGAGATGCATTGAGAACTAACAACGTGTCCCAGGTAATGAATTTAATGCTGTGCAAAACAACACTTCTCTGGGGGAAGCTTGAGACTGGCGTGTCAGAGATGTTCAAACACTTCTTTGAGACATTGGAGGTGCTCTGGCAAGGTTCTACTGAAGACAATAACATCATCTAGGTAGACTAGGCAGCATTTCCAAGACAACCCACATAGTACGGCTTCCATAACACGTTGGAATGTGGCTGGACTGTTCCAAAGTCCCATAGGCAGACGTTTGAATTGGAAAAGTCCCAAGTGGCAGCACCATGCTATGTATGGACAAGAAGCTGAATCAATAGAAACTTGGTAGAACCCACTCTGAAGGTCTAGAGTGGTGAAGTAAGCGGGGCTGGCCACATCAGGACTCTCTAAGGCATCTTTGGTTGTAGGTAAGGGATGAGCATCCTGCACTGTGAAGGCATTAAGTTTACTGTAGTCTACCATGAAGCAATAGCCTTTGTCCTTCTTTACCACCAGCAGGCAAGGTTCACCCCAGGGACTTGTAGATTCTTCAACAATGTCTTCTTCTAGCATGTCTTTGATTATGTCCTCTAGGACTTGTTTCTGTTTGTGTCCCACTTTGTAGGCTCACTGACGGATTGGTTTCTGGTTGGGCTGCACATTGATGGTGTGCTGCAGGGTATCACAGCATCCAAGCTTATTTGGACCTACAAAGACATCCGGGTAATTCTACAGGACTTTCAAAAGTTGTTGCTTTTCTGTTGGAGATGCTGGAAGTTTTGAAGAGGACAGTCTCTTACTGAGGGGTAACTCTGGTGAAGCTGGAGTAGTCATGATAGTACTAATACAGGTAACATAGGTAATAACAAGCAATAGACTTTCATCCGCTCTGCTTGCCAATCCCTCAATTTTTAGAACTTAGTAGTTCTGTCCCTACAAAAACTGTCCAACCTATGCTTAAAATTTTCCATAGTTGTACTGTCCACTACACTGGAAGGGAGGTTGTTCCAGAAGGAAATAACCTTCTGTATAAACCAGTATCTTCTTAAGTTGGTATTCCACCTAGGTAAAAACAGTTGCTTGCTGTGTCTCCTCACACTGCACCTATTTGTCTTTAGTATAAGTCCCAAATCCTCACGCTGTTTGATGTCCCCCATTATTCTAAAAAACATACACATATCGCCTCTATGCTTTCTGTAGTGTAATGAATAAAGGTTTAAATGCCCTAATCTATCTGAGTATGGAAGGCTTTTAAGCCCAGTAATAGATCTCATGGCCCTTCGCTGCACCCCCTCAAATTTAAGAATGTCCTCCCTTTTGCACAGTATTCCAAATGTGGCCTCACCAAGACTCCGTACAATGGCATCAAAACCTTCTCATCCCTACTAGAAATGTGCCTTAAGATATAATTGAGATTCTGATTGGCTCTTTTGACCTGATCTTTACAGTGGGAGCTAAATTTTAGATCATTAGTAATCTTAATTCCCAAATCCTTTTCCTCCAAGGTGACATTAAGACTGACCTTTCCAAGTTTGTACACATAATTCTTATTGTGAGGGCCCAAATGCCTGACCTTACACTTAGCTGTGTTCAGCTCTAGTTTATTAATTTCAGTCTACTGTAAGATTTCATCTATAGCCCCTTGTAAAGACTGAGCTTCAATTGCTTCATTCACTATACCTCCCACCCGATGAATTTAGCTATCCAAATATTTGGATTCTTTAATTTCAGAGTGGAGATATAAATGTTAAAGAGGCAAGGCCCCAGCATTGATCCCTGGGGCACGCCGCTAGAAACTGCTTCCCAATCTGACAGAGTCCCCTTAACAGTGACTCTTTGTTTTCTCCCACTTAACCATTCAGAAATCCAGCTTATAATGCAAGAATCCAACCCAAGCTTATCCAGTGTATTTATTAACTCCAAATGGGGAAGTTTATCAAACGCTTTTGCAAAATCCATAAAGGCCACATCTATTGCATTTCCCCTATCTAGCTCAAAATTAACTTTTTCATAGAAGGTAAGCAGGTTTGTCTGACAAGACCTAGACCTAGTAAAGCCATGCTGAAGGGGATCAGATAAATCTTGTTCTTCTAAGAACTCCTGTATCTTTTCCTTCAAAATGCCCTCCAAAACCTTCCCCATCAGTGAGGTTAAGCTCACAGGTCTAAAGTTTGCTGGCTCAGATTTGGGCCCTTTTTTATGCAATGGAACCACAATCGCAACTTTCCAGTCCTGAAGAACTTCACCTCTATCGAGGGAAGCCTGGAATATCTTAGTAAGGGGTAGTGGCAGCAAGTCTGCCAATTCATGCAGCACTCTAGGATGAATATCATCCGGACCAGTGGATTTATTGATGTCTAGGTTGTGTAACCTATCACTAACATCATTAGAATCAATAGCAATTTGCCCAGGTGATGATGGAATCACTAAAGTGGTTCTGGACGAAACCCCGACATTAAAAACTGAACAGAAATGCTTATTTTGAATATCGGCTGCTTCCTTTTGTGATGCCAGTAAACCGTTCCTGTTCCTAAAGGGGCCTATAATACTAACATACTAAAATGCCAGCAGAATAGGCCTAACGGTCTTTCGCATCTGCTCGTTTGGTCAGCCTCCACCCTGGGAGCTGACCTTGCTGCCCCCCTCGTCTTCTCTGGCTTCTCCCTTCCCAGTTCCAGATATTCTCGCTGCATTGGATTTTGCTTCCAGAACCCTTCCCCTGTACCTGTCCCACCCCCTCTTGAACCCCTCCACCGTCTCTGCCTCCACCAGCCCCCTAGGCAGTGCATTCCATGGCTCCACCACCCTCTCAGTGAAGTAGCACCTCCTCCTTTCTCCCCTGAATCTTCCCCCCCTCCAGCTTCCACCCATGCCCTCTAGTGGCCCCCTCCTCCTTCCTTGGAAGCACCCTGGCTGTTTCTCCCCTATTTACCCCCTTCATGTACCTGAAGACCTCTATCATGTCCCCCTGGTCCCTTCTGTCTTCCAATGTGTACATATTTAGCTCTTCGAGCCTATCCTCATAGGTCCTGTCCCCCAAGCCCCAAATCATTTTGGTTGCCCTCCTCTGGACCCTCTCCAGGAGTTTAATGTCCCTCTTCAAGTGTGGCCTCCAAAACTGCACGCAGTACTCGAAGTGCGCCTCACCAAGCAGTTACACAGAGGGAGTATCACTTCCTCCTTCTGGAGGTGATCCCCTAGCGATGCATCCCAGCATCCTGTTGGCCTTGGCTGCTGCCCTCCTACAAGTCTCCAAGTTGTTCATCTTGACATCCGCCACCACCCCAGGTCCCTCTCAGCCATCGAGACTTGTAGCATTCCCCCAGGGTGTACATTTGGCCCAGGTTTCTGGCCCCCAGGTGCAGTACCTTGCATTTCCCTGCATTGAACCTCAGCTTCCACTTTCTAGACCATCTTTCCAGAGCCTCCAGGTCCCCCTGTAGAGCCACCCTCCCCTCCTCCCCATCCACCACTGCCCCCAGTTTTGAGTCATCCGCAAAGAGACTCATCTCACTCCTGATACCTGTCCTTATGTCAGAGGCATAGGCATTGAACAGGAGGGGCCCAAGGACTGATCCCTGTGGGACCCCACTAATGACCCTCCTTGGGGATGAGACTATCCCGCAAACTATGACCCTCTGGGTCCAGTCCTGGAGCCAATTGCCTATCCATCTGATTATCTGGTTCCCCACCCCCATTTCTTCCAGCTTATCCAACAGGCCCATGTGAGGAACAGAGTCAAATACCTTGCTGAAGTCTAGAAAGAGGACGTCCACTGGTCTACCCAGGTCCAAGGCACTCGTCACCCAGTCATAGAACTCCACAAGGTTTGTCTGACACGATTTCCCTGGGACAAATCCATGCTGTCTATCATCCAGGCACCCTAACTTTTCCAGGTCCCCCAGCCTCTCCTTGACAATGCCCTCCATCATCTTGCCCACCACCGATGTCAGGCTGACAGGCCTGTAGTTCCCTGCCACCACCCCTTGATCCCCCTTGGAGATGGGCACTATATGCACCACCTTCCAGTCCTGGGGCACCCACCCTGTCCTCAGAGAGATGGTGAAAAGCTCCGCCAGGGGTTTCGCCAGGACATCCGCAAGTTTCTTCAGCACTCTGGGATGTAATTTATCCGGCCCCGGTGCTTTCTCTGTCTTAAGGGATCTGAGGGCTTCCATCACTCTCTCTGCTGTGATTTCCACTTCTGCTACCTCTTTTCCATGCTTAGCCTTCCCCCCTCCTGCAATGATGCCTCCCCCTCTCCTCAGACCCGACGATCGGTAAGGGTCCCCCTCCTCAGTTTCACTGTCTTCTCCCATGTATGATGCAGCACCCCCATTTTCCTTGGTGAAAACTGAGGTGAAATACTCATTTAGTACCTCAGCCTGCTCCCCCGGGTCTTGTGCCCATCTCTCCCCTGTTTTAATCCTGCTAATCTGCCCCTTCACCCTTAGTTTTTCCCCAATGTATTTAAAGAACCCCTTGTTCCCTCTCCTAATTTCCCTGGCCAGGTTCTGCTCCTTCCTTGCTTTAGCCGTCCTCACCACCCTAGTGGCCCTTCTAGCCATCAGCTCGTACTCCCCTCGATCCCTTTCACTCCTTGAGCACTTGAATTGCCTATAGGCTGTCTTCTTTCCCCGCACCACCTCCTGGACCTCCCTGGTCCACCAGCAGGGTTTTCGGGCCCACCGCATTTTTGTCTTATTCTGCACAGGTGCTGGTAGCATCCTGCACCCCTCTCCTGATGATTTCCCACCTACTATCAGCATCCATGTCTGACCCAATCCCATCCAAATGCTCCTTAAGGATCCTTCCCATTTCCTTAAAATCCGCCCCCCTGAAGTCAGTTACCTCTGTCTTTGTGCAGCCTTCTACCCCTCCTAGGTCCAGGCAGAACCAGACCGTGGCATGGTCACTCCCCACCAACGGGTCCCTTACCTCCAGGCCCCCAACCTGGTCACTGTCTGCCAGGACCACATCCAGTAACCACGCCTCCCTGGTCGGTTCCCCCACCTGCTGAGTTAGGAACGCGTCTTGAAAGATATTCAACAACCTCTGTTCCCTGGCCACCGAGGATGTCATAGTCTCCCAGTCTGTTCCTGGCATGTTTAAGTCCCCCAACACCACAACCCTTCCCCTGCCAAGTCTGCAGTGTCTCCCAACATCTGCCACCAGACTCTCCTCCAGCTCCTCCACCGGTGCTGGGGGTCTATACACCACTCCTATTTTTACTCTCTTGCCCCCCCTTGTTATCAAGGTGACTCAAATCACCTCTACGGTTCCCTCCGCCTCCTCTACTCCCCCTATGCCAATGCAGTTTTTGACTATCATTGCTACCCCTCCTCCCCTTCCCTCCCCCCTGTCCTTCCTGAACATAGTGTAACCCTCCAGGTTCAGGTCCCAGTCGTGTCCTGTGGTGGCCCAGGTCTCAGTGACCACTGCTACATCCACCGCTCCCTCAGTCTGCATCGCCTGGAGCTCAGGCATTTTATTGCCCAAGCTCCTGGCATTTAGCAGGACTACCTTCCACCCTTTCCCTATACTTCCATTTCCCCTGCTCATGTTCCCATGGGGATTCTGTTTTCCCCTGGTCTGCACTTTACCAGTCGGCCTTTTCCCGCATTCCTCCAGCTCCCTAGGGGGGGTGGATTCAGAGTCCCTCCTTTATCGGCCCCCTTCGACAGCCTTTTCTCCCATCCCTTCCCCCTTCACAAGTTTAAATCCCACTTTTCACCAATGAACCCTTCTATTTTCAACTTAAGGATGCCCTTCCCCTCCAAATTGAGATGGAGCCTATCTCTAGCATACAGCTCCTTATCCTCCCAGGTCTCCCCCCCAATCCCCCATCAACCCATACCCTCTGGCCTCACACCACTCCCTGAGCCACTGGTTTATCTCCCTAATCTTCTTTTTGTGTTCCCCACTAGCCCTTGGCACCAGCAGGATTTCTGTGAAGGAAACTGTGCATCCTATGTCATGACAGACCCTGGCAAGCTCCCTGAACCTTGCCTGTATCTCTAGCTCACTATTTCCCTCGATGTCATTTGTACCCAGGTGGACCAGTATGTCCGGGGAACCCCCACAATCCTTTGCCAGCTGATATACCTCGTGCTTGGCCCTGTGCACTGTTAGTCCAGGGAAGCATTTTGTTCTAACTGGCCAAGCTTCTCCCTCCCTATCCCATTTGATACCCCTGATCATAGAATCCCCCAATAGGAGCACTCTGACCACTCCTTTTCCTCCATTTCCCCCCTTCCATGTCCCTCATCCTTTCTACCAGCCCCTCCACCCAGCCGGCTCCTTGTTCCTCCCCCTATCTGGGTGCCACATGCCGCCCCCTCCTTATTTAATATTAGAACTACTTTTTGTCCTATTGATGTAGAAAAAAAGGATTTCTTGTTGTCCCTTACCCTGGCTGCTAAATTGACTTTGAATTGGGCTTTGACCTTTTTGATTAGATATTTCACCTTCCTTGTAAGTTCTTTAAATTTCTGGAAATTGTGCTTATTTTTGTCGTTAAAATATTTAGAAAACATCCTATTCTTTCTATTAATCTCTTTTACTATATGGATTCATCCAAGCTAGGCTGTTCTTCTTCTTATTTTTAGATTTATACAACCTTGGAATATATTTGCTGATTAGTTCTTTCAATTTAACAAGCAATATACTCCACATCCCATCAGTCGAACATCCTTGAAAGTGCTTGGCCCAATCCTATGTGGAGAATTGTTTTCTAAACGTCACAAAATCTGCCTTGAACAAATTCAGCTTATTAGTTAAACCTGGCATTAAAACTGAGTGTGACTCCTTGATGCTAAATGATACCATAGAATGGTCACTATTTCCAAGTGGGGAACCTATCCTAACATTATCTATCGAATCCCCCATGTTAGTCAGCACTATGTTCAGTATATTATTGGCCCTAGTGTTAGTTAATACTTTTTTTTTGGATCCCAATTTGGTCAGACACCTCTAGGAACAGTGAGTCCATTTTATTAACTCCTTGCCATAGTTTCCAATCTATGTTAGGAAGGCTAAAATCCCTCAGAAACATAATTCTATCTGCAGAGTCTAATTTACCTATCTGACTTAATAGAATCATGTCACCATCTGCTGTAATAGAAGGAGGTCTATAAACTAGTCCCATAATTATTTTAGATCCTACATGGGGGAGTAGTTTAACCCACAAATGTTCCAACTCAGATTCATCCTGATAGATTTCAACGCTCTTAGTTGAGTCATGTAAATACATGGCGATGCCACCCCCTTTTCTATATGCTCTGGATTTGTGATATAGATTGTATCCCTGAATAGATCTTGCCCAGGTATTATTGTTTTCCCCTCCATGTCTCAGTAATTAAAGCCAAATGGATTGCTTGTGTTTCCAATAATATTTGTAACTCGTCAAATTTATTCACCAAACTTCTAGCGTTAAGCAAAACTCCATTCCAATCTGATACTTACCTTTCACTTCTAATCATATGTGTATTAGGGTTACTGTCAGTCACCGAGTCCACCCCTCCAATGCCAGTTTAAATGAAACTGAATGATTTCATTCATTTTCTTACCTAATACCCTTGTACCCGCTTGGTTGGGATGGAGGCCATCTGGTTTAAACAAGGATTTGTTGCTAAATAAAACTGAGTTGTCCAAATATCCAGTAGTTTCACTCCTGCAGTGCTGTCTCAGCCAGGTATTAATTGTTTTAATTGCCCCATTTTTATATGCCTGATGTCCAAAAGTTGGCAATAAACCTGATATTATGATTTCATTTTCTTTGTCCCTAATCTTATTAACTACATCGCAGTATTTAGTTTTAAATTCCTTACTCCCAGTTTTGCTGACATCATTTGTGCCCATATGTAAAATCACTAGGGGGGTTTTAGTATTCTCTAGGAGCCCCTTTAGTAAATTAGAAACGTTGCCTATTTTAGTCCCAGTAAGTGAACTGACTGTAGTATGTAACTTCCTTCCACTGCATACTGCAGAATCAATACCCCTTATTGTGGAATCCCCTATGACCACTATATCCCTAGATTTTATGTCTTTAGATGATGTCACATTAGAAATATTAGGGTCCTGTGTTGGATTAAGGTCCTGTGTTAGATTATATTTGTCTTCAGGCTCAGTTCTGTTAAGGTTCTTACCATCCCCTGTTTCATAAGCAATATAATGACTAAGGCCTGCAAATTTGTTCTGCAACGTTAGGGGAGACTGAACTATCTATTTTGGGCTGTGATATTTGTTGGTGCTTTTAACTTGCTCCCAAAGTAACTCTTTTTTTACCTGTGTATCCACTATAGGTTGCACATCTTCATTTTCTGGTTCATTTATTAGAGTCCCATTGCATTTGTCCTCAAGGGCTACATTAATACAGATATCTTGGGCTATTTCATCTATGTACTGACAGGACTAGAGTCGATGGAACCAGGCTGAGGCTCTTGCATGAGATGAAGCTGGTCCCCTGTAGACAAGCAGACAAACTTTCTGATGTTGGCACCCTTTGAGATGACTACTGGCTCATCTGTGAAGCTGCAGCATTTTTGGAAGACTCTGACACTATGCACTGCAGACAAGGTGTTTCCTGGGAGAAGACTTGATGAATGCAGAGTGGGGGATCCCATGACAATGCCAACAACACCTTGTGGAAGTAGTTCGTCTTGAATTTTGGCAATCAAAGCCCTCTCTGTCTGAGGAGGCACAGTGACTGAGTCTATAGCTGGGAGTTGCCTCCAGGGGTCTAATGACAGTTTGTTAGATGCAAAGTCTAGGATGGATTTGTGAGCTTTGAGGAAGTCCTGGCCAAGAATCACTGCAGCTTGTAGATCAGGCACTAGGTAGAAACATAGACTTTGACAGCAGATAAGAATCACTTGGCCCACCTAGTCTGCCCATTTCCCTACCTACTGGATAAGCTGCAGATCCTAGTTAACCAACAGCCTAATTCTTCCTACCCCTACCAGAATTGCCTTAGGTCTGTACCATGCATTCTTGAACTCTCCCACTGTTTATGACCCCATGACCTCCTCAGGAAGGCCATTCAATGCATCCACCACCCTCTGCATGAAAAAATACTTCCTCACGTTGCCCTTGAGCCGTCCCCGCTCTGTCTTCAAATTGTGCCACCTTGTTCTTGCACATCTCTTTTTCTGAAAGATGCTACCCTCCTGGACTTTGTTGATTCCTTTGAGGTACTTGAAAGTTTCTGTCATGTCCCCCCTCTCCCTCCTTTCCTCGAGGGTATACATATTAAGCTCCTTTAGTCTGTCTCCATATGGCTTCTGGTGCAGACCCTGCACCATTTTAGCTACCCTCCTCTGGACTGCTTCCATCCTGTCTATGTCCTTGCAGAGATGGGGTCTCCAAAACTGCACGCAGTACTCCAGATGGAGTCTCACCAACAGTCTATACAAAGGGATAACAACTCCCTGTTTTCTACTGGTAATGCCTCTTCCTATACATCCCAGTATCCCCCCAGCCCTCCTTACTGCCTTCTCACATTGCTTGCTTACCTTTAGGTCATTTGATATGACTACTCCCAGGTCCTTTTCCATTTTTGTTGTTGTTAGCACATCCCTTCTCACTGGGTACTCTTCCCCTGGGTTTATGTTTCCCAGGCGCATTACTTTGCACTTCTTTGCATTGAATCTAAGCTGCCATACTTTTGAACATTCCTCCAACCTTGCCAAGTCCCTTATCCTTTCCACCCCCCTGTGTATCGACTCTGTTGCAGATCTTTGTGTTGTCTGCAAGGAGGCATACTTTTCCTTCCAGTCCCTCTGCAATGTCACTTATAAAGACATTAAAAAGGACTGGACCCAGTAACCCGGTAGTAATCCCCTTTCTTCAGTGGACTCCATTTACTATTACCCTCTGTGTCCTGCTATCCAGCCAATGTTTTACCCAGGCTACCACCCTAGGACCCACTCCCAGGTTGGCTAATTTGTTTATCAGTCTTTTATTTGGGACTGTGTCAAATGCCTTGCTAAAGTCTATGTAGGCCATGTCCACAGCCCCTTCCTGGTCTACTACTTTGGTCACCCAGTCAAAGAAATCTATTAGATTCATCTGACATGACCTTCCCACTGTGAATCCATGCTGCCTTGGGTCCACTGGCCTCTAGGTACTCAACAATTCTTTCGTTCAGAAGTGATTCCAGCATTTTCCCTACCACTGAGGTCAAACGTTCAGTTCCATAGTTTCCTGCCTCTGTTTTTCTCCCACTTTTGTGAAGGGAAATCACATCTGACCTCCTCCAGTCCTTAGGTACCACACCATCCTTCCATGATTTGTTAAAAAGGGTAGTCAGTGGTGTCACTCGTTCTCCCCTTAGTTCTTTTAGAATTCTGGGGTGAATCTCATCAGGGCCCATTGCTTTGTCCATCTTCAGTTTTAGGAGTTCTTTCAGAACCCTTTCTTCTGTGAATGGACTGGTATCGACCCCCATCCAGAGTGCTTCTATTGATTGGATTAGGTACCTCCCCCTCCTCTTCTTTTGTGAATACTGAGCAGAAGTATTCATTCAGTATCCCTGCTTTTTCACTATCACCCTCTGCCCAGCCACTCTTCCCTTTATTAAGCCTCACTATCCCTCCCTTGTTCTTTTTCACTCCCTAATATACCTATAAAAGGTTTTATCCCCCTTCTTAACCAAGTTGGCCATCTTTTTCTCAGTTTGAATCTTTGCTATTCTGACTGCCTTCCCTGCTTTCTTCTGCTTTAACTGGTACAGTTCTCTGTCCTGCTCCTTCTGTGTTTCCTTATACTTCCTGGATGCTAGCTTTTTCTCCCTAACCTTCCCCACCATCTCTTTTGAAAACCATAGTGTTTTTTTCCTTCATTTTGATTTATTTGCTTCACACAAAGGCTTGTTGCCACTGTGATTGCAGTTTTGATGTTTCCCCATTGTTTCTCCACCCCTCCTTCTTGCCCATTTACTAGTACTTTTCTGAGACACTCTCCCATTTTGACAAAGTCAGCCCTCCTAAAGTCCAGTACCCTCACTTTTGTATGGCTTGACTCTATGGCTGTGTTTATCGTGAAGCACACTGTTTAGTGGTCACTTGTTCCCAGATGGCTACCCACTTCTAAATTTGAGATACTCTCTCCGTCCCCATTTGAGAGTACCAGGTCTAAGACTGCTCCCTCCCGAGTGAATTCCAGCACTAGCTGTCTGAGGCATGCCCCCTGTAGGGCATTGAGAATGACCCTGCTCTTGGATGTGGCTGCAGCAAAGGTGCTCCAGTTAACATCTGGCATATTCAGGTCCCCCATCAACAATATCTCCCCTTTTTCTGCCATCCTGAGGATGCCTTCTATCATTTCCTTGTCCATTTCCTCTCCATGAGATGGGGGTCTGAATACAACGCCCATGTGGATTGTGGTGCCATTTTCTGCAGGTAGAACTTGACAGTAGCTTGTTGTGAGCCAAAGTGTAGTTTGAGATGGACCATGCCTGTGATAGATACTGTAGCTGTACTTGATGCGATAATGTACTTTAGGTCAACTGGAGAGACATTAGGTACATGATGAATAGCTTGGTTGTTCAGAAGACTGTTGCTGATACCTGAGATTTCTGCTCCAGTGTTGACCAAGGCATGCGTGGACCAATCTCTGATGGTTATAGGCACATAGCTGGCTGGGAGAGGTGATCTGATGACAGGTACATTTGCCCTTGGAAGTGAGAGTGTGCCTGAGTTAGCAGTTAGAGGGTGCAGGTTGTTTGAATTATGAGAGTCAGAGGGATGGTCAGTTGCTGTGTTCCCCTGCCCCACAAAAGCCCCAAGTGTGTTGGGCAGTGCTCGTTTCCCTGATTCTTGGAGTAGTTGTGATTATCATGTTGATTGCGCTGTGGCGGGCACCCTTGGTTCTCTTGATTTCTGTTGTAGTATTTGAGCTTTTGGCAGACAGCAGCAGTGTGTCCTCTGAATTTACACCACTGTCAGGTTACAGGCTCTCAGAAAGGTGGAGGTGGATCAGGCTGCTGTCAAGGTGGTTGCAGAGTGTTGACAGAAGTTGCAGAGGAAGCAGTTGAGCTGAGGTGTAAGTTAGTGACAGTTGAGATGAGCTTGTCAATCATTGCTTGTTGCTGTTGGACACATGTTGCGAGTGCAGCCAGTTGTGAGGACTGTGATGCCTGTGCACTGGTGGACTGAAACATTGAGATGGACTCTTGCGCATGTCGTGCAGTTTGGATTGTGTCCATCCAGGTGGTTGGCTTTTGCTGTGTGACATAAGTACGGAATTGCGGAGGCAGTCCCAGGACAAAGGCTGTGAGTTGATCTTTTTCTGGTTTCTGCAGACATTTGCACCATGACTCAATGTCCACTATGAATGCTTCTAGAGACTCAGAGGGTAACATGGTGTGTTCCCACTGCTGTTGCTCCAATAACCAGGGTGGATGTGCTTGGAGGAAATGGTCTTTGAAGATTGTATACAGGGTGGCAGTATCTCCTTTGACTTGTTCTGGAAGTGATGTTGAACCAAGAAATGGCAGTCCCTCTCAGAAGCAAGCACAAAGCATTGGAAATATGCAAAGGATCAGTCCAACCATTGAAGGAAACCCAGGCTTGAAATTGCTCGAGCCAGTTGACAGTGTCTTCATGAGGCAAGGCTGAGAAGGGTACTGGCTGAAGGCTGGTATGGACCGTGGACTGTGGCAAAATAGATTTAATATAGGCCAGGTCATTTTGAATGGCATACATAGCTGGTGCTACTTGAGCCAAGTTGGATGACTGGATGTCAAGGAGGATGGTTTTGATTCTGTAGCCCTACGACCTTGAGGTGGGTGAAGAAAAAACACCAGACGCTCCTGCACTCATATCTGTATTGTCTTTGGACATTGTGGATGGTGATGAGCTTTGTTTCACTGAGTGAAGGTCGTACAGATGAGAAGGAGTTGCTGTCATACAGGAGATGGGAAGTCGTGGAGTAGATGAAGTGCCGAGCAGAAAATATAGTTGTAGACATAAGTACAATTATTTGTAAGCAAAGTTCATCAAATGACATCTTAATAAACAATTCCCACTCAATTCAGTGCTGTCTGTTATTTAAATAAAAGTTGTGTTGCAAAAATCAGCTATTTGTTACAGAGTCCATTCATTTCAATACGTTTGCCATTGATTTCTATAGAATGAGGTCATTTAGTGCACTTCACAAGATGGGTGTTGAACTTTGACATGCAGTTCCTATATACCTTGACTGTAGCAAGATGGCTGCCAGCAGGGGGACTAAGGGTCACTTCTTTTCTTGCTGTTTTGATGAACATAAGATGGAGGATGCTTGCCACAAGGCTGCTATGCTGCTCTGCAGTGGCAAAAATGGCGATTGCTGCATTGTTGAGCTTCTTCCCCAACAAAATTGGTTGGAGTTTTCTGTTTTATGGTGAGTGAAATAGTTTGCTGGGGAATTTTGTGCTTAAATTGATTGCTCTCCATTTTACTTTATAGAGCTTTCGTTTGTCTGTTGTTTTTTTTTCTGTTGTCTCCCAGGCTGTTCTGTGGTTTAGTTCATTTACTGCCCCCAGAGTATTTGCTTAGTAGTGCAGTTTGAGATTCCTGCTGTGCTTTGTTTTTATTTTTTTCTGCTCTGTTTTGTTTACTGTGCTGCCCCTTTGTTTTGTATGTGGCATAGCTTGAGCCCCAGCATCCCTTTTCAGTAATTTAATAGCCCCCCAATTACTAGTTTGCTCCGGTAGGGCTCCTGCAGTTTTTGTGATTTATTTATTAACTGATTTGAAGGCTGAGTGATGAGCAGACGGGGAGCGGCTCGCGCCGTTACAGTCCAGCCATTTGTGGCTCATGTGGAAGCATGGTCAAATGGTTTGTAGGGCTGCCCTGGTGAGGGAGCCATAGCCTTGAAGAGAGCAAACTGTGGAGCTGCTGCGATGATTCAGGAGGAGCGGAGCTGAGCTGCGTGGTGCAAAGGGACTGCAGGCTGTAAGGCGGGGATTGCAGTAGCAGGGAGGGTTGAGCAGCTTAATGCAGATGCGGTCATGAATGGAACTGTGGTTGGGGAGCAACCATGGAGGGCCGAGGTATTTTTGGTGGCTCTGTTTGTCGGGAGCAGATGGCTGACATGCTGTGGTCCATTGCAGCAGTGAGGGAGGGCAGAACCACAGTACTTGGGAGCGGGGTGGCTGCAAGGCAGTTTGGCAGCTTGGAACCGAGGTCCATTGCGGCTGTGGAGGCGGAGCTGTACTTTATTTATTTTTATTTATCATGTCCTTGAGGAGCGACTGACTGAACCGCATACTTGAGCAGAAGGGTGGATGGTTGGGTTCCTTGCAAGAAGCCAAAGAGTGGAAAGATGGAGCGGCTGTCTGAGGTTCAAAGTTGCAGTTAAGAGGCAGCATTAGGGAGGCTGATGAGAAAATTTATGTCTTTTTCCTTTCGTTTTTTCAGTTGCAATCCAGAGAGGCTGATTAGGGATTAGGCTTCCCACAGGCCCTGACATGAGGTGGTAATTCGGGGGGGGGGGGGTTTGCAGTTTGCAGCTCCTTGGAGTGGAGGCTTTGAAAAGTTAAATTTCTCTTCACTGCCATGGATAAAAGGCTAGAGCAGCAGTGACCCACATTTATTTACATATAGTCCTGAGGCAGATTGGCAGGAGGGTGATAGATTTCGAGCAAGAAGCAGTTCAGTTTTGCTCTTCCTCTCTGCTGAAAGGGCTGGATGTTACTTAGCATGCTGACACAGTTCAGGCATACTAGGGTGACGACTATAGGGGTACCCAATGATACAGACAAGTGAGATGGGATTCTGGGCAGAAGAAGGACTGCATTCTCCACCATGTGTGGCGTTTTGGTTTGGTCTGCCACTAGAAGACCCTTACCTTCTCTCTGGTCTGCCATACCCTTTGGTTGCTGCTGGAGAGGACCCCTTGCTGGTACTGTGATGAACTGAGTTGGACGCAGTAAATAAGTGCATAAAAGGTTTATTCATAGACAGCAGTAGGCACATCTTCTCTCCATGAGATTCAGGCTCTGACTGACTGATAGCTTAGGCTAAGGGGTTTCCTACCCTTGTTAAAGCAGTAATTAGCAAAATATTTGCTACATAGTTCTGACAGCACTTTAAGGATGGCAGCTAGCATTAACCCCATACATAAGTACAAGTGTACTCCACAAAACTCTACAGTATACTGTAACCAGAATAAAGAAACTGTGCTGCAAAAACTACCATTGAGTTATTCGGTTAAAGGAAGTGTCATTCCTAGAACAACTCCACTCACGTCCTATTGCTTACTTTTCTTGAAAAAAGGGGCTCAAAATTTCCTCAAACCTTTAATTTTTGCCTAAAATAGAGTTACTCACTTTTTCATTGTTTGTAGTATAGGCCATCATATTGAACCATTCACTAAGAGAAGGGGGCAGGGGATTTTTCCAGTGCTTTAGGATTAGCCTTTTAGCTGCTAAGCCAGCTGTTAAAACTCATAGCTTTTGTGGGAGGGTAAGAGAACAGCCATGCTGGTATATACCCAGAATGTATACTTCTGGGGAACAAACAAAATCGTTTTCACACAAGTACTACAGATGTTGTGCGTAGTCTCCCAAAGGTTAATCAATTTAGAGCAGTCCCACAACATATGTAATGTTCCTTCAGCATTTCCAAACACAGAACACTTGTTGTCTACATAGCCCATTCCAAATCACTGTTCTGGTGACAGGCAGAAGTGAGGGAGGATTTAGAACTGGGTTAGCTTACCTTGAGTTTCCCTACTGCATTGATAAGCCATTTTCCACATGGAATGCCAGTCCTCTTCAGATACCTCTATTAAGTTCTGATTCCAATTTAGCTTTAGCTGACAAAATTAGAAGATGAGAATTGGCAGTGTTAGAGAGCACCTTATAAATATTTTCTTGCCCCTTTCCTCAGAGTTCCACATTTTATTATTTGATCCCATTGGGTATTGCTTGGGAGTGAAAAATCAGGCTGTAAAATATGCTTGTGTAGTAACGTCCTAAATTGCAAATAATAATGGAATTTACATTTCTGAATATTGTATTTTCCCTTAGATCAGAGAATGACATTAAAATACAATATTTGTGTCTGTAGCTAGCGGATCCCCAAGATTCACCACTCCAGCTTTAGCCCATAAAGGGTTGTTTAGGACTGATTTATTGCCAAACAATGCTGGTTTTTGCTAAATAGGGGCAAAATGTAGGGGTATTTGATCCGGCTTAAGTTTCTGATTAATTTTTTTCACGAGTCTAAAGGCAGAAGTCAGGCACTGACTAACCCTGAAGTTACTTGGGGTGGGACAATAAATGAAGTCAGATAATACATGAGGTGCTAAGATCTCCTTTTCCATGACTAACCATAAAGGCTGTTGTCCCTTCATACAGGAAGAGTTTTGAAGGTGAAGAGAGGCTAGTTTAAATAGGAATGCCATCTGTTAGTTCTCCCAGCATGGCGATGCCAATCCGCAATCCTCAAGTGGGGCTTGCAGTTTGTTAAGGCGAAGCCTTGGAGGCTTATTGTTCCAGAGGAAAACCCTAATAAGAGAATTTGATTTCTTCAGCTGCGTCTTATTCATGACGATGGGAATATTTTGAAATAAGTAAAAAATTTTAGGTGCCACTATAATTTTAATTGAATTGATTTTACCTCACAGGGAGAGATTTAGTTTGTTCCATCTAACAAGATAATTCTCAATCTCTGTTAGTAAAGGCTTGAGATTAATCTCCATTCTGGCTTCGAGTTAATTTGTAGGCCTAGAAATGTTATTTGCTTTGTCGTCCAGCCCTTATCCCATGAATTGTTTATTTGGTCGATAAGAGAGGAACTCATGTTGGCTACTGTAGCCTGGGTTTTCTGCCAATTCATTTGTAAACCAGAAATAGTTTCAAAAACTGCAAGAATTCCTTTCAGAACCTCGCATGATTGGACAGGCTTGGAAACTGTCGGCAGCAAGTCATCAGCGAATGCAAATACCTTGTGATTTTTCTTTATCACCTGGATCCCATGGATGGTGGAACTCACCTGAATGTGTCGTATTAGTGGTTCAATTGACAAAATAAATGGTAGGGCAACAGTGGGTAGCCTTCTCTTGTCCCCTTTGATAATAAAATTGGTTCTGAAAGCAGCCCATTTGTATGGATTTATGCTTTTGCTCCTTTATATAGAATAGAAACCCAGTTCCCAAAGTCCTTTCCACATCCAAACTCAGAAAGGGTAGCCTGCACATAAGATTAGTCCAGCGAGCCAAGTTCTTTAAGGTCTAAAGATAAAACACCATATAGCTGTTTGCTTCTGTTTGCTGCCCAAATTACATTAATTAGTCTTCTGACACTGTCTGAGCCTACCCTCCCTGGAATAAAGCCTACTTGTTCCAGTCCCACCAGTTCCTTAAAGGGACACTGTCAGCCTTTTTTGCATCATATTATTTCTAGGTAAAAACCCACATTTTATGATTGCTTACCGTCTCTAAAATTCAGTGATGTTACTGGTTCTTTAATTTGCCTCCTTGTTTATTAGAACTGAAATGCATGGGAATGTACAGTTATACACAGCTTTGTTTTGCTCCAAATTGTTTACCTAAGCTTACTGCATACTTCCTGAACATTAGAAGCACCCTCAAACAGTGCAGCCACTCATGATATAATAGTCTCATCTACTTCCACTGCATAATAAGTCCAAGAAAGATGCAGTTGTAGTTGGTCAAGAAATGTAAACAAACATGTTTTGATGTGGTAACACTAGTTTGGTCGACACTCAGTTTTTTTACTTTTTAAAAGGAAAAAGGAGTCTGAATCAAACAACCAGATACATTGGCAGTCTCTATAGAATGTGAACAATCATAAGAATATGTTTTTTTTTAAATAGGGACACTTTGAGGCCAAATGGGGTTGACAGTGTCCCTGTAATGAGGATTTGAATTCTAGCTGTCAGAACTTTTGCTAGAATTTTGTAATCTATGTTCATTAAGGAAAAAATCTGTGTTCATTAAAGAGGACCTTCCCTGATGGTCCAAAAAGTTACAGCTTGTAGTCATTATATGCAGTACTAGACCTGAAAAGGTGTATGCATTTCTTATTTCTGGCCAAGGTTTACTCTGCCTTCCATAATTTGGATTTGGTTTTGAACCCTGCTGCACTTGCCTTTGCTGTTCAGCTTGCTGGGCAGCTAGCTCCTGATGACATCACTGTAGGATAGAGGAGCGACTTGCACTGTTCAATACCATGCAGTTGCAACAATGTTGCAAGGGAAACCTACCAGTACTCAGTGTACATACTGTGACCCCCCTTCCCCAAGACACCCTGTTAGCAATGTATTACGCCAGAATCTAAATGCCTGTCTGTATGTTTTTTGTTTTTTTTTGTGAAATTGACTCTGCCCCTACAATGGTGTCAGCAGTATAACCCTGGGCCCACAGCAACACCAGGTGTGCTATAGAAGCTCTGGTACACCCTGCAGTTTTTAGCAGCTCAGAATGCAAAAACTAACTGCAGCAGACAGTAATGAAATATAATTCCAGAATCAATGCAAGAAGGGGTAATTAATGAATGGAAGTCAAAGTGACTGGGGAAGGTCCTCTTTAAGGAAATTGGATGATAGCTTATACATTCCAGGGGATCTTTATTTATTTATTTTTTTGTGAATCAATGTTATCATGGCTTGAGTCTGGGTAGGGAGCAAGCAATTATTAACCCATGCTTCCTCATACATAGGTAGAAGGAAAGGACTGACTTTGGAATTTAGTTTATTGTAAAATTCACCCAGTAAACCATCTTTTTTCTTTATTTTTTATTTATTGAAATGGTTCACCAGGAGGGCACACTGAGCAACAAATTGCTCATCTCCCAGTGCAACCTGGGGGTAGGGGAACATGAAGATAGTATACAGAGATTTGGTACACAATATAGATATACAATTTGATTACATTCAATAAAGTGAGCAGACTATACAGAAGTAATGAAAAGGAGAAATGCTAACAGGTATGACTAGATGGATACAATGCTAACAGTCTTGAACTAGATAGAAACGATAGCAGAAATATATTTGGCAAACACTTGGTGGGACATAGCTTTCTACTTAGAAAATGGCTGGATAGAATACAAGGAGGTTGAACTAGGGCAAGATTGCGAGGACAGACAGAGATAGAACAAAATTCGCAAGGTGTAACAAAAGTGCAAAGTTGGCTATAAGTGCATTAGAGATTAGGGCTAGCCAATAACTATGGCTAGGAAGGGAGGTGGGTGGGTGGGAGCATATAGGCAGAAGCAGGGGGATTTGGAGGAGGGAAGGCAAGAGGTGGAGGAGAAGGGTCTACCAGGGCCTGACCCCTCCAAAATGCTTGGGAGCCTGCCTGCACCAGGTGGAGGTCAAATACGAACAGGAGGGAAGCAGGTTGTAGGCAATGGGAGTTTGAGCACATTAGGAAGGAAGAGAGGGTGAAGAGAAGAGAAGAGTCCACTGGGGCCTGGCCCCTCCAGTATGTTGTGGACCCTGCCTGCACATGGCAGAGGTAGAGCACGACAGGAAGGAAGCAGGCAGTAGGCAGCAGAGATAGAGCATGACAGGAGGGAAGTAGGCAGTGATGGGAGTAGGCTTCAGAAGGACCGAGAAAGGGAGGTGGGAGAGAAGAGGGGCCGAGACCCAGCTCTTTCAGGAAAGAATGGGGTGGGAGTAGGAGGTGAGGAAGGTGTTTGCCTAACTTCTGGACCCCTCTAGGATGCAGAGAACTCTGCCAGGGGCCTAGGCCAAGCAACGGCAAGTGAGTAGTGAGAGTAAGGTGGTGTACAGTGGAGGGAATGGGGGTGGGAGTAAGGTGGAAAGGATGGGGTGCTGGGGGGAGGATATAGGAGGAGAGTTTTTCAGGAAAGAGGTGGGTGTGAAGCTGAAGCCGGCTCATATTGGAATAAGTTAAGGAGGATTGTAGCAGGAGCAGCTAGCAGAGAGAAAGTTATGTAAGGCGAAGGCAAGGGAGTGGGAGGAGGAGGAGGAGGAGGAGGAGTGTCGTAGTTGAGGTGGGAGGGAGTTACAGATTTTGGGGAAGCGATGGGAGAAGCCTGATTGGCCTATGAGGGTGGTATGACAGTGGACTAGCAGACTGCAAATGTTTGAGGATTTGAGGAGTGGGAGGAAGGTGGGGGGAGGGAGGGAGCAGGAGGTAGGAAGGAAGTACACTAAGCCAAAGTTTGGAAGTTAGCTTGGCACAGTGAGCCAGGCATCTGTTAGCAAGCAGGGGGAAGGACAGGGCACAGTAAAGATCACAATAATGGGATTGAGATGGGGCATCTAGGCCTGAAGTTTTGCCTATGGATAGAGTATAAATGGCTTTTTCTATCTCTTGAATGGCTATAGGTTTATTTAGCAATTCTTGGTGTATAGAGGAACTTTTTGGTAAGTGAATTGACTGGAAAACTGATGCGTTTTTTTTCTCCATCAAATTGCAGCTGCTTAGAATATAAGAATTGAAAGAAGTTTTTGAATACCTTATTTATGTCAAAGATTTTCGTTAACAACTTCTCTGACATGTCGTAAATGCCTGAAATTACATTTTGAGAGTGCAATTTTTTTTGAGTCTGAAGGCTAAAAGTTTACCTGCTTTTTCTCCAGCCTTCCAATGTTTTTGCTTGATTTGAAAAAGTGTGTACTCTGCTTGTTCCGATAAGATGGAGTTAATCTCATACCTTAGCAAGGTGACCTTATACAGGAGAAAGCGATCTAATGGGCCCGATTGCTTTGATTGGTAATCAAGTTTAAACAAAAAAATTTGCTTATCAACCAGCAGTTTCTGTTTAGATTTTTTTTTTTGCAGATGAAAAGCCAATTATTCTACCCCTAATGAAGACCTTGTAGGCCTCCCAAAGACAGCCACAGAATACACCTCTGTTGTCATTAACAGAGAAGAAATTATCAGTTTCCCTTACCAACCAATCAGCAAAATATTTGTTCTGGAATAGCTGAACCTCCATCTTAGCTGCTTTGGGTGTGCTTCCCCTATTTGAATACACAACTCAACCATGCCATGATCTGAGATAATGATAGGGTTAATATGTGAATTCAGTACAGAATTAGTAAGATAACTAGCTGTAAGGAAAAAACCCAGCCTACTGAAGGACAAGTGCCTACTGGAAAAAAAAGTGGAATCACTGTCTGTTGGGCTCACTAGCCGCCAGATGTCAGTTAGATTTAATGTTTTCATTAAGTCAGCTAGAGCCTGTCTGGATTTTGTCTAAAGTAAACCAGGCTTAGCAGATTGTTTATCTAGCATAGGTCAATTATTTCATCCAAATCTCCTCCCATGATTAATCCATGGTCTACACAGGTACATAGACTAGCTGACAGGGCAAAAAAAAAGTCACCTTTATGTGAATTTGGAGCATACAGTTTGCAAATAGCTATCTTCTGACCATTAATGGCACCAGCTAATACTTGAAATCTACCTTAAGGATCCGCTATATGATTTTCTTTCACAACATTTACACCTTTTCATATTAGGATGGCAGTACCCCTTTTTTTGGCTCAGTATGTACTAAATTCTACATTGACTGCCTAAGATCTGGCTAGCTTTAAAGACTCATCAGCATCTAGATGGGTCTCTTGTAGTTATGCTATATCTATTTTCTTCTTATTTAAATAGGATAGTATCTTTTTTCTTTTTATGGGGGATCCTATTCCATTTACGTTCCAAGTAGCAATTGTACATGCTTGCATTGACATTTTCAGCAAACTCAACAAAAAAAGTAACAAGCAACTAAGCAGTCAAAATAACACTTTAAAGTTCACTGGCTTGCAATTACTATTAGCCTAGAAAATCAGTAAGGAATTTCTATGGTCAAACTGCTTTCATTAGTATCTCTAAAGCGTCGCTTCACAAATGGGACACCACCTACAACAACATCTGCCGATATGCCTCTGCTTCCCCTCAGTCAAAATACCGTTGTCAACTCTATGCTGACCTCAACTGGCCTTCCCTCTGTGCCCATCAGCTCCTCTCCCTCTGCTCCCTGGTTAACAACATAATCAGGTCTAACACCCCAATGCCACTAAATGCCCTTCTAATGCCTCACTCCTCCACCCACGGCCTACGTTCTGCTGACCTAGCCCTACTACACATGCCCAGGGGCAAAACCACAAAGGGTGGCACTGCTTTCTTTCATGCAGTCCCTAAGCACTGGAACTCCATACCCATGGAAGCTCGTATTGCATCCCACACATACCATCTTTAAACACAAACTGCTCAGCTTCCTTGTCAACCCTGAATCCTGCACCTGCTTTAAACCTCCCTAATCTTCTCAAGCTGCAACCCTATCACTCACATCCTCCTCTAAACACCCGCCTCCCTTTCTACCTGGATTATAGCCTCCTCTGGCTACTTCTGCCTATCTCCTTCCCTTTCCGCTGTTACTACCACTGGGTTAACTCACAGTACTTATGATACTATCTGCAAACCGATTCTTATGCCATTTAGTTCTGTTTTTGCCCAGGTGGTGCTGAGTCAGTGGTGACTCATGTATATATGCTGTATAACATGGCCATCTGCTGACAACTGTTATAGCACTTGCCTTAATTACTATGTCTGCCTATTGCCTTGTATTATCATTTGTATTTTTAAATCATGCTGCACAATTTTTGTGATATCAATTTTTGTCTATGACCAAATGTAATTGTTCATTTCTATACCTTACCTTGCTATACCATTGTATGTACTGTACTGTGTTGATGCTCCTAATCTGAAACTGTATTACTTTGATATAACACTGTTTGTAACTTTGTAACCTCCTGAGTCATGTCTGAAAATAGTCACAGCTAGTGTGTCACACACCCACCTGGTTATCAAAAACTAAATAAATAAACGTCTAACTGTCTAGAACATGACTAACTTACTATAAACACCGAAGTGACTCTCAGTAATTTTACAGAGTTCAGACTGTAACACACAACTATTAAAGCTTTAAACATACAAGCAGTAAGATAAAACTAACAGTATAACTAAGTTTAATAAAAAAAAAAGTTCTTAGGAACATTAGGTTGGTATCTACTGTTGGACCTAAACCCATCGAACAAAAGTCCAAGGTGGTATAGCTTTCCAGCCCTTACACTTGGAGTTACGCACCAGATTTTGGTCCCAGTCCGTTTGGTGCATGAATAATATAAACCTAAAGCAGCTCATGATTTAGCCTCATGAGTATCTTTAAGTATAACGACTTTCAAAAATGTAAAGCAAACAAAAGAAAAATATCTAAACATCTAGAGTAATCTAATTGTGAGTGTTGGGTCATGCCCACTCAATATGCAGTGTCAGCAAGTGTTAGCAGTGTCAGTGACTCAGTAGGTAGTACACTCGCCTCTGAGGCCAGGAGAACAGAGAGCTGTGGGTTCAGTTCCCACATCTGGCACTTGGGTTAATATCCCAGTACTGACACTGTAGTGCAGCATGAGAGGGGTGCTGCACTTCTGAGGTGCCGTCTTTCAGATGAGACGTTAAACCGAGGTCCCATCTGCCTGGATTGGTGGTAGTTCAGGTGGATGTTAAAGATCCCATGGCACTTATCGAAAAGAGTAGGGGAGATTTTATTAAACAAAAAACACAACATCACAGAAAACAAAATAGTCATATATAAGCAAAGGAGAAAATAAAAGCATACTAAAATACAAAAAATCAAACAAAAGGAAAAATGATTCCATAAATAGTTAACATAAGATCTGGAGTATTTCTTCTCATCCTGTAAACTAAGTATATGCAATTCAGAATCAACAGCAGATACTATTGAGGAAAACTCTGTAATAAGTTGCTGTAACACAAAATGACAACGTGCCTGCTATAAAAAAATATGTGAAGGCAAAACATTCAATGTACTTCTATGATACTGCTCCCATCTACCGAATAGTCACCCAATACTAAAGTAGAATAAGTGATAGACCGTAAAGCGGACAAATTCCAGTGCAAGGCTGCAAAGTCCCAAAATCTTTGACTATTTGGGCAGTCAATAAAAAATGGGCTGACTTTCTTCTTCAGTGATACATTCATTCCTAAACAATACCTATCAGACACTGGTTTATATTTTAGGTTCCTCTCTCCCAATCTACCATGAATAGAGATCCAAATGACATCCCAAGTTTTAACAGAATTCTATTATCAATTAACTTATTAAGTGCAAATTTCATATTAGATGGAGAGCAAAGAGAAAAAGTAAAATTACCTTTTGCAAATCGTAAACAACATAATCATAAAAGCTTTCCTAGTCAGTGAAAGCAATTTTTGCCTTGGAATCTGCCATTGGAATAATCTTTAAGAGTTGAAAGACCATACTTTGGAATATCGTCTGACAGTAAAATCCTGGGTGGAAAAAGAGACCACTTAAAAATACTTATGCCATAAGGATTTGGTCCAAAATGCCATGGCAAAGAAGGTTCCTGCCAAATAAAGGGGAGAGAGGAAAATAAAAAAATGGAATGAAAAAATATGAGAGGATTAATCATATGTAAACCACCTTCCCTGTATTGAAGATATGTATAATCCCTTTTCACTGGGTTGAGCCTGTTTCCCCAGAGCATCTGAAAAAAAACGCTATAAATCCTAGTCTCTAGGGAAAAAGGAGGCGAAAAAAGGTGACTTAAATAAAGAAAAATGGGCAATAAAAATTTCTTAATAATCAATACCCTCTTTTTCTTTCCAAGCTTCCAATGTTTCCACTGATTAATTTTCAGCTCTCCAATTTCTATCCGCTTTACCCAATTATAAACCTCCATTTGTTCCACCCCAAACCAGACACCCAAGATTTTTTGAGGCCCGGATACTAAGGAAATCCCAAAACAATCAGTTAAGTCAGGAACCAAGCTTCCTAATTTCAATACAAAACTTTTTTGTATGTTGAGAGAGGCCCCAGAATATTGGCCAAATAGAAAAAAAACCTCCAATGCTTGTCGTAAAGAAAATGAATCTGCTAAAAGGAGCGTAACATCATCCGCAAAGGCAGTTACCTTTACCGTCTCTAGATGGGGCAAGGGAGCAAGCCCTTTTATGGAGACATCTTGTACAATATGACGAATAACAGGGTCCAAAGTGAAGGTGTACAACAAAGGACTTAAAGGACAGCCCTGCCTAACACCTCTAGAAATTCTAACCCTTCCACCCAGCAAACCATTAACTATTGGAACAGTAACTGCAGAGTTATATAATTGAGAGATCCACCTGCACAAAATATCAGGGATGCCATAAGCAGACAGAACAAAATATAAATAGGAATGACTAACAGCATCAAAGGCCTTAGACTGATCCAGAGCAGCAACTAATTCCGACATATGAAAACTGGACTGGCTAGCAAAAAGATCTCTAATTAAATAAAGATTATGCTGAATTTTTCTATTTTTTATAGCACAGGTTTGTGCAGGATGAATTAAAACTGCAGCTAATTTCTCCAACCTATTATGCAGAATTTTTGATAGAATTTTATAATCACTATTTAATAAACAGATCGGCCTCCAATTGGAAAGGATTGCTTTATCCCCTTTTTTATGAATAAAGGTCATTATAGACATTGTAAAATCCTTACAAGAAATCCCAGATGACAAGTAAGAATTGAACACCAAAGGAAGAAAAAAACCCATATAAACGATACATTTTTTGTAAAATTCATTAGGAATCCCATCTAACCCAGGAGAAGATCCAGATTTCAATTGTTTAATGACCGCAATCACCTCCTGGGATGAGATGGGTTCAATCAAAGACTTAACAAGAGCACCTGAAATGTTAGGAGGTAGAAAGTATAGAACCTGGAAAAGAATCCATAGACAGCACTTGTGGAGATGAAAACAAGTCTGAACATAATCCTGAACAATATTTAACATACCCACATCCGAAGTAACAAGTTCATTAGACGAATTAAACAAACCTGTCATTAAAGTCTCTGTTAAATGCGCTTTACAAGCTTGAAAAGGATCAGCCATGGGAGAATTCTTTATATTAAAACGAAATTCAAGATCCAAAGACTTAGCCCTACTATACTGATACTTTCTCATTTGTTGTTTTACTTCTTTAATTTGAGATAGAAACAAATGATGTTGTCTGGGAGGAAGTGACATAAGCCTATATAAGTGATTTCTATACACCAGGTATTTCCTATAATTCTCATCAACTTTACACTTGCCCCATGATTGAAACAGATGTTTAATTTCGGATTTAACCTGTTTCCACCATTCATAAGAGGAAGAAAAAATCTAAAGTAGAGAATTTAGCAGCTAAAAAATTCCAATTTAGAAAAATATGCTGAATCAGATAAAAAGTATTCAACCTCCACCGTTGGATCAAGGAGTATAATCTAGGTGGGAGGTGTAAAGGATAAGGTACAAAATAATAAAATGATGGTCAGAAAATTCTGAAGGAAACACAGTGCAAGATAGAATCCAAAATAATAGGAAATAAAAAACATGTCAATTCTGGTTGCAAAATATGCCTATGATAGGTTTCACCACCATATGGATGTAAACTTGAAAGGCATCTGTGAGCTTAACATCCTTCACTGTTTCTAAAGGGCATTAGAATCACAATAAACCTTTTCCTCGCTATTTTTTAAGCTGGTGGTCAAGAGAACAATTAAAGTCTCCTCCCACACTAAATGTTTTTGTAAGAAAAGGTTTTATTTCCGTAAATAAATCTATACGGCCGGTTTTAGTCTGCGCCCATAAATGTTAACAAACGAAAAAGTAATCACCCACAAACAGTCTAGGATAAGAGTTCTACCAGGTGACAGATCAAATACCGAGAACTTTAAAAAGAGATTACCAAACAGAATAGCCACCCGTTCTGCAACTTCTGTCCCAAAGGACCAAAAGATGGTCCACTAGTCCATTGTCTTTGTAACCTTTTTACTTCAGAAAGTGAGGATAACCTAGTTTCTGCAAAAATCACATCTAGTTTTAAAGATGCGAGATATGAAAAGATAGATATCTGCCTATGGAATGTTTCAGGCTACATACATTAAGGGAAGCAAATTTCAAGGGAAGCCATGGAATCAATTAACCACTATTTTTTGGCTGACTTTCCTTTTTCCCTTTTTCCTTTTTATCCTTTGCAAGTTCCGTGGACCTGCTTTCTTCTTCATCAGTCACAATTTCTGAGAGATGAGAAGCTTCAGACTCTAAATCTGAGTCCCTGATTTCATCTTGAAGGGAGAAAAATTCTCAGTCACCAAGGAACATGTTGAAGCTTGTTTTAATGCATGTAAACCTACCTCCTATTTCAACAATCTCAAAAGGGTGGTATAGAGGAGCAGAGGCTCTGCTCATCTCCTAAGTGTAGAGGGCCTTTTTCTAATGGCTGGAAGGTCATTTGCAACAGGTGGTGGTGTTGTGACTATTTCTGTACTACGGGGTTAAACAGGCTCATGACGTGGGGGATGAGGGGAAGCAGTCCCATGAAAACCCTGAAGCTTAGATTGGGCCTTACGAGGAGGCCATCATGATCTAAACCATCCGAACAGTTATGTCTCAGCCCAAGGGCACTGATGGAAGCGTGCCCTTCTCATCGCAAAGATTACATTGAAAAATATTGCAGCATGTCTACAGAATGTCCGAAACCCCACACAAAGGACATTTCATCATGTCACAAACACTGCTGATATGTGTTCTGTCTCCACATTTATAACATGCCTTTGGTTGTCCACCGTAAAACATACTCCCTATCTTTCCCAAGAAAAAGCTATTAGGTAGGTGAGCAATAACAGAATCAACTTGTAATAGCTTTACTTTAAATTTCCAACCTCCGGTCCAAATGCCCCTCAATATCCAAGAGTGCTTCAGGTGGACCTAAAACTTCACATTTAGATTGTAACCAACAAAATATCACTGACATTGACACCCTCATTCGAAACATGATTGTAATAAACCTAATTAGAGGCCTAGTTAAAGGTATTGCAAAAAGGCAACCATGAAGGGTGATTTTTAGGTTTGCATATCTATCCCAAAATTTGTCCATAAGGGCAGTCGTTTGAAAACTTATGTCAAATGAGTCTTCTCCTGAAATATGGATAAGAGCATAAATGTCCTTAGCACAGAAACCCATCGTGGTTTTCAAAAGATGTTTAAACACATAGTATCTGTCAGATGCTCCTTCAAGCCACCTCTGTACTTTAAACGAACAGCATTACGACGAGGGGCTTGTTCTAGCTTAGATTTAAACAAGTCAGACATCGTGGGTTTAGGGTTCTGGCTAATAGAATGAGTAGCAGGCATGCAAGTAGCTGAAGCACCAGCAACCAGAGTCTCAGCAGTCGGCAGCTGTTCCCCACCGTCCCCTAAAGCAGAAGATACAGGAGGTTGCTGAGAAAATACAGGGAGAGAGTCTAAGTTTGTAGTACCTGCAGCCGAATTCCATGATAAATCCGGTTCCCAACCTCCTGATTCCGAACGCTTCCAACCAGCCTCCATTAGTGCCACCTCCTCTGACCAGTCCGTTGAATTACTTTCAGTACCTCCTTCCTGCAACCCGAATTGTCGACGCACTAAATGCGACGTACTTGGTGCATCATGGAATAGAGTCCTCCCGGAAACAGCCTTCTGCAATACCGGTTCCTGTTGTGTAGAGATAGGAGTACAAACCTCCCGAGCGCCCGAATCTTGCAAAGAGGAAGAAAACACAACAGAGGAATCCTGCAGAGAAATCATGTCAGCTTGCTGATGCTTGTGAGTAGTAGTTGATAACATAACATCCACAGTCGTCGGAACTATTACTGGCATAGAGTCGCTCCCTCGGACGCAACCCTGGTCTGATTGAATCAGCCGATTCCCGGCTACCTCCTTCTCCATCTCAACCGCAGGATCGTCTGCCATGTCGAGACGTGACGTCAGCACGACTCCCCACCGGCCACTGACCAGCAGCCAGTAGGGGAATTTCCCCGGTGTCCTAGCCAAATTTCCCTCATTCACTATAAATACCACCAACAGCTTAATCTGGTTCAAGGTCAGTTGGCATTCATCTGTATCCCCCTTCCCCTGGTCGTGCCTGAAAATAGGCAGGATTTGTCTAGTGCACTTACCCGGTCAACAAAAACTAAATACATAAAATAAAATATGTAGTACTACCAGGGGTAATCATACCATGAGTACTTTTTTTGAAAGCAGAGGTACTGGTGAATAAAAATGCTACAACATACACTCCAATGCTGGTGGATAATTTAAATGAACAGACTAAAAATATAATTCCTTGTTAAGAAATAGAACAGAGGCTAACCCTGGATGTTTTCTGGGGCACCTCTAGATACAAAGATCCGCTCAACCCAGTGGACTGGCCACAAATCACTGTTAAGTAGCTCCCTCATTCCTCAGACTGACCTTGAATTCCAGAGGTTTATAGAGTTGTAGCCACCATTTAAGTAACTAAGAAGCGCCCCCTAGTTGTCTCCAAAGCAACAACAGTGACCCAATTTTATCTTAAAAAGACAGAAAACTGAATGCAGAGAGAGCAAACCCCACATGGCCCAGATTCACCTTTGTCCCATACACAAGGAGTACTGACTCACATACTATGGCAGACACAATCCTGTCATACTAATGCGATGTTCTGGATTTAACAGAAGTACCCCAGTAAGCCTAACCAGCAGATTCTGTGTCCCCATACTCAAGTATACTTTCCTGAGGCAGTGCCAATACAGGTCGGTATACAATGGGAGGACCCCTCTCTTTGTGAGTCAATAGACTCAAAGCAATCCAATTTGTAAAGCAGCTATCGAATGGAGGCAACTAGAGCACAGGCAGTCTCAAATAAAGAAATGTGAGGGGGCCAGCAGTCAGTATCTAAGATAATACGTGAAGCTATATATATTGCTGGCCTAGTCATTAGGGGAGCCAAGATTTGAACTTTCAGTGCCCCCCAAAAACATTGTTACCGAACTCCCATTTGTCACATACTGGCAACAACGACCCAGCAAGTTATTAAGCAGTTGTGTGTTCAGTGGCATCCCCCAGGATGAAACCCAATTCTGCAGCATTTTGCAGCACTCCACAGAATGCTGCAGCTGACCTACTGAATAAAGCAATGCAATTTCAATGGCAATTAGTCCCTTTTGTCATTTAGGAAAATGTGACACTGCCAGGATGAAGTGAATGCCACAGTTTCCTGCGTGACAAAGGGACTAATTGCCATTGAAATTACATTGCTTTATTCAGTAGGTCTGCTGTAGCATACTGCCGAGTGCTTTAAAAGTGGGTTTCATCCTGGGGCACGCCACTGTACCTAGGAAAAAGGCTCCCCAAAAAAAACTCTGTGATGGTACTCAAACTAATAAACATTGGTAGTGTAGTGACTCTGCATGCTGAAACCAATGCCCGTGGTAAATCTGCAGCAGTCCAATATTAGTCTCCCTGACCAATGAACAGCATTGTGTATGCCTTTTCATTAAATCTTGCATAGGGAAAAATGAAGCAAGTATAATATCAGACTGTAAAACTAATGCATTTACCCTCTGCCCACATCACATTCCTGAACAAACCTAAAAACATTTGCTAGTAATATACTGTACATCAGTTCAGCTGTTATAATCTGTGACATTAAGAGATAGCCCTCCCTGTACTTTAGACCTTAGGTACAAGAGACTTAACAATTAAGACCACACGCAGTTGCATTACATATCTCTTCTGACCCAGTTTAAGCAATTTTGAACCAGCCATACCAAGTGTATAATTCCTCCCACGTATTCGTCTCCTTTGAGTTCCTCCATGCTTAACTCACGCTCCCCATAATCGGAAGGCAAGAAATGTTTCTGTTGGGTGTCAAAACTGTAAGTGACTGAAGTGAGTTTGCTGCACCCTGAAAATTAATTCCTTCAATGTATCCTGGAAAATGCAGGCTGGTGCTTATTTCAAAAGGGACACTATTCAGGACCTGTTCCATTTCCACCTCAAATGAGTTACTGGAGGAAGAACTGCTTGAGGCTCCATTGCTGCATCTCTTACTTCTGCTACAGCTTCTTTTTCCAGAACTGGCTGGAGTGACTTGTCGACTAATTCTCTTAGTCTGGACAAACGCTGTAAAGGTATTTTTCACTTTCCTTAGACTCACCGGCTACCAAGAGTTTTTTTTTTTACTTTTTTTTTGCTTTTTGTAGCTGTAGAGTAAAGATGTGGGGTAGAAATGATTGGTTTGGCAGCTGTTTCTACCATCACAGGTGTTGCAACAACTGGAGTTGCACCAATCAATTCCATTATAGAAGAGGAGGCATGAGCTAGAAAGCAAGCAGCAGGGGCTGGGTCATGCACTGCCTCTGAACCATTTGACTTGCTATGACAGTTACTTAGCTCTAAATATTCTGTCTCTGAGGCTAAACGTAATCCCAGGCATCTTTTACGGTATTACAGGATACCATACCCCCTTCTTGTTCAAGTGTCATAAACACTGCAGGATACTTAAAATTGTAAAGAATCCCCATTCTTTGGCATTGTTGCTTCACCCCATAAAAGCCCCTTCTTTTATTTCCCACCTCTGATGAAAAATCCTGATAGATTAAAATCTTGTTCCCCTGGCACTGCAGCGCTTTTCGCTCTCTTGCAGCCCTCAAAATTTCTTCTTTGATGGTGAATCTTAAAAAGTAGGCAACAACTGGATGTTGGCACTTATTTTGGGAGGATTTAGGACCCAGTGTTCTATGGGCTCTCTCAATTTCAAGTGACCATGCCCATTGATAATTAAACAGTTCTGGGATAAAACTTGCAGGAAGGCTATCATATTGCTGCCCTCCCATCCCTCCGGTACTCCAATTATTCTAAGAATATTTCTCCTTCCCCTGTTCTCCAATTCATCCACCTTTTCTAGAAGATGGGATATTTGCTTGCCTTGCTAGTGGAATATAGAGTTTAAATAGGAAGCAGTCTCCTTTAGTTCCTTAACTTGCTGGGTGGATACTTTAACTGTTTGTTTTACAGATTCCGTTTCAGCCTGTGAACTTACTTTAGCTTTTTGACCTCAGCAATATCAATTTTCAAGTCTGATAGAATGTCCTTAAGTTGCTGGATATCATTTTTGTTCACTGTTTCATTCTATGCTGTGGCTGTGTTTAGTGGAGCACCCACTCACGCTCTATGGCTTTCAATGAACGTCCCAGACGTGGACAGCATTTTCCTGGCACAGCAATTATTTGATCCCAAAAATAAAGCTGCAAGTACGGTGTCAGCTTAAAATGAATGCACAATCTGGATGAGTATAATCATCTTTAAAGAACTGAAACCTTTCTACGACCCGTTACACTTAATTAACTGTTTTGTTTTTGTTTTTTTTTTATGAAAAATAAAATGGACTGGATAAGCACTATACTTCAGGTGACCAACTCCATCAGCGCTCACACGTGCTCCCCCAATCAAAGATACTTATGGCCCTGCCGAGGTGGGGGACAGACTTGATGAGCTAACACCTACTCCTGTCTTACAGACTCAGTATAGAACTCAGTAAATGTGAGCATTAACGCTTCAAAGGGAGAGACGGGCCTTGGAAAAACTGTCTGGATGCCCCGGCCCTGGCCTGGGGGGGTCACATGCCACACAATCTCCGCCTGGGTACTACAACCATTGTTACAATCATGCCAGCAAGGTATTAACTGGTATACTGTGTGAATCTTCTTGGGCCTAATACAGCCACCGTATGATGCCCACAAGTGATCTCCTGGCTTGTGGCGTGCTGAGGAAGGAAAGAAGTACCTAACTGCCATGCCTGCCCTTGCCATCTCCACCACTGACCTGTACCAGGAGGAGGAGGCCTTAGCAGAAGGTCTGTACTTAGGAAGAGGTGCCCACTTTAAAGAAATGCTCCAGAAATGCTCCAGGTCCAGAAGGTGGGATGCATGAGGTGAAGCTGGATCATTCGACCAGAGACCTGGTGAGGTCCAGAGTGTGGTCATGAGCCTATTTCTTGGCTAGCTGTGCTGTGAGCACAGGATTTGGTGTTCTAGTTTGTGAGAGTGGGTTGTGGTCAGAAGTATGTCTGAGCAACACTCCAGAGTGGTTCAGCTGCTCCACGCACCTTTTTTTTTTTTTAATCTAATATACTTTATTCAGTTTCAGCAGCAAATACCATATCAACCAAAACCAAACAGAACAAGTACAACACTAAAAAGGAAACCCCAGAACTATTTACAAAGGTGACTGCATACACAAAGTACAATAACCATGTCATGGTAACTGAAATAAATAAACATAGACAAAAAAACAGGGCAATAATATTAAAATTACAGAAAAATAAGTACATGAAGAATACATGTTAAGTAGCATTAAAAGAAAAAGTGAACATTATTACCCCACAAGGGAGTCATAGACAAGGTACAAAGAGTGTATAATTTAGACCATCTTTTCTCAGAGACTGATAATCTATTATGAATACTTGCAATACATTTTTCCATGTGGAGATTAGACAATAATTCACTGAACCATTCTGTGTAGGAAAGGGGCACTTGGTCTTTCCAGTGGTGGAGAACTAAACGTTTAACAGAAGGAGAGATCAACACAATATGGTATATCCGTTCCTTAATGGATATAGTATGAAGATCACCAATAACACAAATCTTGGTGGTAAAAAAAATCTTGCAAACCAAGAAGAGGATCCAACCTTTCTTAAATTGCCATCCAAAGGTTGCAAACTAAAACATACTCCCAAAAAGTATGTAATAAAGACCCCTCCCCAAACCCACACCTGAAACAAGTTTGGCCAGTCTTTGGGGGGGGTGTAGTAAAGATTGTGTAAAATGAAAAATTGTACTAATCGAAGTTTATCTTGTGTATCATATTGGAAAAGGTCTTTCCATGTCGTAGTTCATGAAATCATAACCCTTGGAAAGACAGTGAGCCAAAATGGGCAGGAACTGTCCTAATGTTTATATAATTCAGTAGTAAGAACATTGTATATTTTAGAAACAGCATGTGGAAGGGTTGTCACAGATGTCAAAGAGGAGATTAAATGGGCAGAGGATGATAATAAAGATATGGGATCCATATGCTGCGCCACTGCATGCTGAAGCTGAAGATATTTGAAGACCATGTGTAACCCCTAGGCGGTGCTATCTCTGAGGTTACTACCCCTGCCTGCATGTCTGAGCACAGGTTAAGGGGCCTGAATTTGGTATTTAGGTGCCTCAACCCAGAGTAACAGAATTAGGGGTGTCGGTCTAGCTTGTTATAGCCCTTTGGGAAGCTACAACCACCCACTAACCCTCCTAGTAGCTCTGTACCTATGACAGCAGTTAACACACAATTGATATATAGCAGTAATGATATGCACACACCCTTCACACTTACTGCCAGGGAAGGACCTTCAGCAATTTCCCTTGAGACCCCCTGTGAAATAAGGTTAGCAATACAGATGCACACTTTCAATACTGTAACCTCACTAATAATAAACGCCCTAGTCAGGTTAAATGTGAAAAAGACAATCAGGTTTATTTAGGGGTCGTGAACAAGGAAGGGGCGTGAATTTAGGCAAATGATTTGTACTCTGAGTTAAATCAGGCTTTTCTGACATGCACTCTAAGTCCCAAATAAACAGTTCATCAACACTGGGTATCCAGGATGGAAAGTTGGCTAGCCAGAGGTGTTGCCCGGGAGTGGCCGGCATTGCAGCTGATGCTGGGGCCCTTGATGGAAAGAAAGGCAGTTAGCATACAAGACAACAGGATGATTATTTATAATCCGAGTTGGTTGGCTCAGTCTATTGAAAACCCAGAAAGTAAATGAAATCAGATGATACCACAGACGATTTAAATACCTGATGCAGGGAGCTTCCCTGAGTGTACTCACGATACCAGATTTCTGCAGGATGGCAGGCGATATGCAGACCTCGTGGTGTTCACCGATGAGCATGGGGAAGCAGGACCGACACGATGCACCTCCTCTTCATGGTCTTTTCCTCCAGGTGGCTGCTACCTGAAAGTTGTTGTTGCACAGGGGCTGGGTCCCCAAAGCTGGTCTCTCACAGAAACTGTCTCTGATGCAGGGCAATTGGTCTGGGCCGGATTGGCAAAGGCCCAGGCAGGATGAGTAAAATAACAAAGTTCATTTGTTTCTTGCTGGTGAAGCCACCAGCTGGCATAACAAGTTGGGTTGTAGACGAGCAGGTCTCAGCATTCAACACATTTATATTCTAGACACAATTGGTACAGTGGAAGAAGATACGGCTTCTTCAACCAGGAGCCAGGATGGCCACCATGGTCAGATTACTTAGAAAACGGTCATTTCCAGGTTACAGCAGTCAAATTCAATAGACTTGGGGTCTCAGTCCTCTTTGTGGCACATGGCTATATCTTGCAGCTCCACTGAACGTCTTGACCATAGCAGACAATTACATATCAGCACATTTCTACAATACTCTGGGCTCACTTGGGTCCCCCCAAAATAGTTAGACAATGCTTTGGGCTCACTTGAGTCCATCAGAACAGTTATATGATACTCTGGGCTCACTTGGGTCCCCCAGAACAGTAATACCGATACTCTGGGCTCATTTGGGTCCCCCAGAACAGTTAGGTCCACCTGCACTGGGCAAGATTTAGGCACAGCAGGATGCAAGGTGCAGACCAGACGAACATTCACTAAGGCATTGGCAGCCCCAATTAAGCACTTTCTTTCATTCTTGCACCAGGGGGTACAAGAGTACTCACTCAGGCTTCTCATGGTAGAATCTCTGCAATCAAGGTTCCTGATGTCTTCAGTTCTCTCACAACTGAGGTGAAATCAGCTTTCTCACAGCTGGCTTGATGTCGAGTTGCAGGTCCACATCTTTCCCAGACATGGAAGGGAGGGCTAGCAGGACATTCTGGCAGCCCCCAGGCAAGCAGATTTGGCATAAACTAAATTACTTTAACTTTTACTTTTAAAGAAGGCAAACACCCCCTCCTGGATGAAGAGGATTAATTGGCTCACCAGGCCCAGTTGCATGGTTGAGGGCCGGTGCCCCAACCCCTGTGGGGGGGGGGGGGTCCTACTCGAATCACTCTCGAATCTTGAAGAATGCTGAAAACACAGTCTTTTATGGGACTCTCCTGAGGCTCCAGATTGGATGGAGCTTTTGGTTGATTGGCTTCTGATTGGCTGGAGGGCCTGTCAATCAAGAAAATGAATTATGCCTGAACCTCACTCGATGCACAGTTGGTTTGCTGTTTTGGTGCCTGAAATTAGGTCCCTGCAGTTCCCCATGAGCACTTGAATGTTTCCCATGAGCTTTGGCTAATGTCCCACAAGTCCTGGCTTTAATAGTCTGGCTTTCTGATTGGTGATACAGCTCTGTAATGGCTGCTTAAACATACAATCCCTTAGCAGAATCAATACAGTCCCAAAGAAAGTCCTGGTGCAGCCAGAATAAATTAAATATGTGCCCAAATGCCCCACAGATCAATAGGCACTGATGTGTTCTTGCTGTCACTGCCCAGATCAAATAGATTTCTCAGTCCGTTTTCCTGTCGCTGCAGCCCCACCTATTGCAGCAGGCAGGCTGTCTCTCCGAGTCCCAATATTATACTGGTGCAGCCAGATTAGAGCATTTAGTTATTTAAATGCTCCCCCCCGCAAACATTTGTTTCTCCAACACATTTAGCAATTACATTTATTTGTTTTACTTTACTTCTCCTTGCTTTTCAGCGATTGCTGAGAACACACTTCCCTGATGGCAGAACATATCCTCATTAATATTCATGAGATCAGGGCTTTGTGCTCATTAATATTCATGAGCCTGATCTCAGACACTTTGTGGTCCGTGGATCTCTTTAAATATTTAAGAGAGCGGCCGTTCAGGGCCTTGTCTATGGTCACCGGGTCCCACTTAGCAGGTGGGGACACCGGGACCGCTGAAACACTCTCCTGATTGACCACACGTTGAGTAGTAAGGAGATCAAAGGTGCTGCCGGTCCATGTGCAATCTCCACCAGCACCAGAGTGCTGAAACAAGCAATGGGAGACTGCGGCTTGAACTTTGGAGCCCCGCCAGGCTAAAACCACACAGGGCTGCTTTCTGGGGCACAAGGGACACAAAAAGAACTTGGGCCAGAAGCGGGGGAACCGGAAAAAAAAATGCAGGCATTTCCTGGAGGTGCCTGGCAGGAGAGCAAAACTGGAGCTATGGGCTACAGGTAAGCCCCCAAATTGGTAGGGGGGTTACACATGGAATTAGGCAAGACTGAAAGGGTTTTCATTTGGTCGAATGGGAAAAATGGCACTCAGTGATTAAATCTGTAAGGGAAATATTTTGCCAAATTAGGCATCCATCCTGGGGATATGGTCTTGCCACCTATTTTAAAATTAGGGTTTCTAACAATAGGTTGTGCAGAGTCCAAATTAAAGGTAAGGGTTAAGGCAGTGGCCATTTGTTTATGAATAAAAAGTGAAGTTCTGATCACCGAGTACCTGAGCATTGGGGGAAGGGATTTGAATGTTGCATATAATAATGCAGTAGGAGAGAGTTCAAATGAGCTGATTAAATCCTGTTCTATGCATAGCCATAAAGGAAAGTAAGTCAAAGAATCATCAGCATCCATAGGGCACAGCCACTGAAAATATCTACAGTACTTATGTGAGAATATCAATTATAAAGCTGAAGATCCGGGAGTTGGAGATCTCCAAGATTTTTGGGGCTGATAATTTGCTGTATGCCTTACGAGGGGGCTTGCTGACCCAAATAAAGGTAGATATGATAGAGTGTACCATTTTGAACCAGGACAACAGAATACAAACAAGGAGCATTTGCAATGGGTAAAAAAGTCTAGGGAGGAGGTTCATTTTATTAATGTTAATCCTTCCTCACAAAGTGAGAGCAAGAGATGTCCATTGATCTAAGTTAGACTTAAGGGTATGGATTAACACATCTAGATTAAGTTTTCTGAGCTGGGCAACATCAGCCAAAATCTCTATTCCCAGATAGCCTACGTTATTAGGTGCTCAAACTAACTGAAGATGTGAAATATCAGCACTGGAGAAGAAATGGCTAAGTGGCATTATGACTGTTTTAGAAATATTTAGTTTATCACTTGAAAGGGAACTGAAAACAGCAATGTTGTCCAAAATAGCAGGAATAGCTTGAGCAGGATTTGTAATGTGCAATAAAATGTCTGCATAAACAGAAATTTGATATTGGGAATGACCTATAGGTATGCCTGAAATACTGGGGTTGGCTTTAAGTTTAAGTATCAGTCGTTACGGGTAGAGATTAAATAACAACGAGGACAGTGAGCAACCCTGTCTAGTGCCACTAAACAGTGTAAACAAAGGAAAAAGGACCCCATTGCAATATATCTTGGCACTGGGAAACTTAAACAAAATTTTAAGCCAATTTTACGAATTGAGAGGGAAAACCGAAGCGAGGGAGAATTGAAAATAAAAATGGCCAATGAATCCTATCAAAAGCTTTCTCGGCGTCTAAGGAAATCAGAGCTTCTGGTAGCCCCAGATCCCTAGACTCTGAGAGTATGAGGGCAAGCTTGTGTAGTTGATCGGCAGCTGACCTGGATGGCACAAAGCCAACCTGCACAGGGCCTATTAAAGAACCACACATTTTGTTAATGCGACTGGCAAGTATCTTGGAGAGAAGTTTAAGGTCCTGGTTCATAAGGGAAATAAAACAATAATTAGGGATAAGTTCAGGATCCTTACCCAGTTTAGATAGAAGGACTTTGAGAGCTTCGGCCATGGTGGGGTCCGATATACCATTTTCCAAGACATCAGTGAAAACGTGGGTAAGAACAGGAGCCAGATCATGGACAAAAGTTTTATAAAAATTTGAGGTGAAGCCATCTAGGTCCAGAGCTTTATCTAAACTCAAAGAGGAAATAGCCACAGAGACTTCCGCTATTGAAATTGGTTGCAACAATTCTTCTTGTGGCACAGATAACATTGGAAAGGTAATGGTATCCAAATAAGCAGAAATTGATTCTAATGATGGGGGAGAAGTGACCATACAGTGTTTTATAGTAAGTGTAAACTTGGTGGTGATATCTCTAGAACGTGATTTAAGGGATTGATTGGAGAGAGAGAGGGAACAGATGGAATAAGCCAAGAAGCCTTCTGTCTATGTAAGCAAAGAGCCATTAATTTATCCACCCTTTCCCCTTAAGCTACATATTTCAATTTCCTCTTAAAAATGGCGTATTCCATCTGTTCTCTCAAGAGATCAGAATACTGATCACTCAGTACCTCCACTGCTAGTCTATCACTTTCTGATGAGGATGGGTTAAGGTCATTCTCTAACCCCCTCATTTCAGTTAGTAAAGTAGAGGCTTTTTCTTGATGTTTTTTCTTGTGCTTAGAAGCAAGCCAAATAAATTCTCCCCTCAATGTGGCTTTGCAGGTGGACCATTCAGTGTCCCTCCGGTGAAGTGTGCCCCAGTTCTCTTGAAGGAAGTGATTAAGAAACTTCTTAATATGTTCACTAATATAATTATCCTTCAATAGTTGACTATTAAGTTTCCAGAGCACATCCTTTTCCTGATGGGGTTCTAAAGAAATAGATAACCAAATCAGCAAATGGTCAGACAAGGCACGAGGGGCAATGTCACAAGCATGAATATTAGATAATTGGGTTCAGCTTACCAAAAAAAAATTAGTATGTGAGTAAGACTTATGAACTGGTGAGAAAAAGGTATATTGCATAAGACTGGGGTTAAAGATGCGCCATGGATCACAGAGGCCAAGAGAATCCATCATATCTGTCAAGGCTCTTTTTGTGGGCGACAAGTCAGCTTTGGGTCTGTGGGATCTATCCAGGTCACAAGTTAATGTTAAGTTCCAATCACCACCCAGTAGAAGGGGAAGGTGAGCATAGGAAACAAAGGCAGTGGCTAAAGCCATGAAAAATAGAGGCGAGCCCATGTTAGGACCATAAATGCTCCCTATTACTACTTCTGACATGTAACTTACCATGTAGCAATATAAGCCTACCCTCGGGATCGGCAATGGAGTTAATACAGGAAAAAGGAGTAGACCGTGCAATAAGAATAGTCACCCCCCCAGCCCTGGTAGTGTTCCCTGCCCCATTGCCTTGACCAATATAATCCCTATGAAACAGGTTAGATTCAGTGGCCAGCAAACGGGTTTCCTGCAGGAGGGCTATATGAATTCCAAGATGTGCTAAATGTTTAAGAATTTGATATCTTTTAACCTTACTCCTTGCCCCCTTGGCATTCCAGAATGCGAATTTCAAGCTATTGGACATAATGTTTAATAGAGGAGGAAAAATATCACCCCAGCAGAAAAACAACCATGCCATAATAATAATAAAGATAAAAAATAGCACTCATATGTATCCAACCCTACCCCCCAAAAACTACCAAAGAACAAATAAGTACCCAAACTTGAAACATAATTTGAGGTAACCCCCATGGTTACCATAACAACCCCTGGTCCCAGGACCGCACTCCTTCAGTCAAGTCTGATCAGGGCACTTGTCAATGCCGAATGTTGCTTGCTTGTATGTGCTGTTTAGGTATTTGGAAGTGACAGTTTCATGCCTTCCTCCCAAGACAGCCACTGTGTCTTTCCGTTCAGTATTCACAGAAGAGTGGGAGGGGCAAGGGCCACAGCAGTACAGCAGTTGCCAATAGGGTGAAGAGGTGGACAATAGTCCATTCAAAGGCAAAGAGTTCTGCAGGAGCTCACTAAATTGAAGGTAGACAAAGTGATGGAACCAGATGGCATACGCCCAAGGATATTAACAGAACTGCAAGGGAGATAGCAGTACCTGTGGCAGCCATGTTCACTGAGTCATTCAACATGAGTGAATTGGAGGAGGGTACATGTGGTCCCTCTACACAAGTCCAGCAGCAGGAGGAGGCAGGGAACAATAGGCCATTCAGCCTCACCTCAGTAGTGGGAAGATCATGGAAACATTGCTTAAAGAAAGGATAGTGGGCATCTAGATGCCATCGGAACCCAGGACCATAGACAAGATGGATTCACAGTGGGGATATCATGTCAGATAAATCTGGTTGATTTATTTGACTGGGTGACAAAGGAAGTGAATCAGGGTGGGCAGTGGACAACGCTACCTTGATTTCAGCAAAGCCTTTGACACCATCCCATATAGGAGGCTGATAAACTAGCTGGGTAGGCTGGACATGGGGGAAAGGGTGGTAAACTGGGTTAGAAACTGGCTAACAGACAGGAGGCAGAGAGTGGTGGTAAATGGTATGCAGTCTAGGGAGAGGGGGCGACCAGTGGGGTGCTGCAGGGATCAGTCCTGGGGCCAGTTCTGTTCAATGTCTTCCTGGGGCCAGTTCTGTTCAATGTCTTCATTAGTAATATTGCAGAACATCTGAAGTGAATTTTTTCACCAGATTTTCAACATAGCCATTTTAAGACCTCTGCTCATGAACAGTGTCACTGTGATTTTCTTAATTTGTCCCTTACATTGATTTCGCACACTGACTGCGCCATTGTGCGCTACATGGGCGGAAACATGTTTTGGGTGAGATGTGAAAAATGACAGCTGTACTGCTCATAAGAAGGTGTGGTAAAATGGCAATGTTGAAAATCTGGAGCGAAAATATTGAAAATTGGCAATTATTGTACGCGGAACTGTACATAACGACGCCGTGAAACAGTCATTTTTGGAATTTTGGCACCAAATTTTCAACATAGTCATTTTAAGACCTTTGCTCATGAACAGTGTCACTGTGATTTTCTTAATTTATCCCGTACATTGATTTCAAGACAATCGACTGCGCCATTGTGCGCTACATGGGCGGAAACACGCTTTGGGTGAGATGTGAAAATGACAGCTGTACTATTTATAAGAAGGTGTGGCAAATGGCAATGTTGGAAATCTGGAGTGAAAATATTGAAAATTCACGAACTTACGAAAGGCATAGGAACTGTACAACGCATCACCGTGAAACAGTCATTTTTGGAATTTTGGCACCAAATTTTCAACATGGGTTTTGGGACCCCTTCTCATGAATGATGTCACTGTCATGGCATTATTCAGGCCTGAAGGGTGATTTTTCGCAGTGACTGCGAAATCACCCTTCGGGCCTGAATAACATTCACATCACAAATCATTCACAAATCTGGACTGTCATGTATGGTATGGGCTGCAAGCCCATTGGCTCTTGCTCTGCACCAATGGGTGTGCAGCCCTACTGGGCAGTCAGTCGGGTGGCGGCGGGCGGCAGGCGGTGGATGCTGCCTTCTCGCCGCCGCCGGGGAGCGGGTGGTGGGGCTTCGTGGGGGTGGGGTGGGGGACACTAGCCACCAGGGAGATGTTTGGGGGTTCACTTACATTCTGCCCGCGATCGGGCATTTCGGTCCACTGGACCACCAGGGAGATGTTCGGGTGGGGGTCACTTTACTTACTGCCCGTGATCGGCACAAGGGACATGTTCGGGGTTTCACTTTACTTTCTGCCCGCGATCGGGCACAAGGAGGGTTTCACTTTACTTTCTGCCCGCGATCGGGCACAAGGGAGGGTTTCACTTTACTTTCGCCCGCGATCGGGCACAAGGGAGGGATTTCACTTTATCTGCCCGCGATCGGGCATTTCGTCCACTGGACCACCAGGGATGAATGGGAGGGGGAGCTATCTGATGCCCGCGATCGGGCTGGTGGGGAGTACACTATGCCCGCGATCGGGCTGGGGGGCACAGGGATCGAGTTAGCCAGCCATAGGTAGCAGCTGCTGTGTTGCGCCTCTGCACAGCAGCTCACCTGTGGGTGGCCCCCGACTTAAGCTTCTTTTTTGGCTCGTTGTCCTGCAGGCTCAGGTTGGGGTTGCGCCAGACAACTCTGCACAGCCAGGCTGAATATCGGCCGTGCAGTTTATGCATGGTTCCTCCCCCTCCTGTTGAGCATGCATTCATTTGCATTGTGCTGTTGCTCAGCCTGTTTTCAGTGGCACAACTGCCTCCTGCTGAATATCGCAGAATGGCGCAATTTAGGACTTGAGCATGCGCAACACTGTTGCGCATGGCGCAACCCTTTTGAATATCTGGCCCTATGTTTCTTGCACATGCGTGAAAGCAACATAAAAATGTCAGGCCAACTCAAACCAGAGTGCTGGGGGAAAACAAATGTATAAAACAATGAGTGCTGTATCAAACAAGTCCAACTGGAAAGTAAGACATGCTGCAGACAGAATAATAAAAAAGTAAGGATACAGAAAGAGAAGAGAAAACAGATAAAGAGGCAAACCAGAACAAAATCACATCTAGACACTTAACCGAGGTTTAAACCAAACTAAGACAGATAAGAAAGTAGACAGAGAAAACCCGTTGGAATACTAGGACCCGAAGCACTGGAAAAGGGAGCAGACTCAGAGCATGAATATGAGTTACCTGGTAACAGACAATATTTTGCAAATAAATACTACAACCTATAATAACCAGTACCACAGTTATGTGCCATTTTTGATTACAGTAAAGTACTCCACTGTCACAGTAAGTCTGCATAAGTCAAAATGCCCAGCCATAAGTAATACTACTATATTTAATACCACACCCTGTCAAACTATGCCTCCCTCTCTTACAAGTCAGGGACGACACAAAGTTGTTAAATGCTAGCCTCCAGAGGCATACCAACCTTTATGCCAAGAGGCATCACCTTGCTCCTTCGCTGATATCAGAGGAAGTTGTCATTAAACTGTAAACCCTCTCACATTAACTACATAGACAGGGCAGTATTATTGCAGCACTAAATGTACATAAGAAAAACTCATACTATATACTGATATATAAGGAAGCAATAACTAAACATAGTTCCCAGTACAGGCGGACAGAAAAAAGGGGCACGAAAAGGATCATTCGCTCAACAACGGAGTAGCCATACTGTTCCTTTTGAAGTAGCAGAAGGAAATTATAATTGAAATCTAACATACGAACATACGAAATTTGCCAGCAGATAAAGGCCTAGAGGTCTATCAAGTCTGCTCGAATGTGCAGATAGCACCCCTTATTGTGCAACTGCCCCTCCCTTCCACCCTTCCCCTCCATTGACCCTCCCCCTTGTCCTGTCCCATCCCCTTTTGAAGCAGTCCACTGTTCTACTGGATACCACTTCTGCAGGTAACGCATTCCACCCAGCTACCACCCTTCTGTAAAAAGTGTCTCCTCATCTCCTCCTGAACTGCCTCCTCCAGTCTCATATCATGGCCCCTGGTGTCCCTCCCCTCCTTACTTTGAACAGCCCTCTGTACCTGTCTTGTTTATTCATTTCATGTACTTAAAGATGTCAATCATGTCCCCGTCTCTCCTCTCCTCCAGCGAGTATATGTTCAACTCCCTCAGCCTCCTCTTGTATAATAAAGTCCCCCAGCCCCTTGATCATCTTTGTTACCCTGCGCTGCACCCCCTCCAGTAACTTAATATCCCCCCTCAGATAAGGGCGCCAGTACAGCACGCAGCACTCCAGGTGTGGTCTAACTAATGACCTATACAGTGGCAGAATCACCTCCTCCCTCCTCGAGGATATACCCCTTGCAATGCAACCCAGCATTTTGTTGGCCTTTGCAGCTGCCTTCCTACATTGTGCCGAGTTGTTCATTGACCCAGAAATGAGCACCCCCAGATCCTTCTCCTCCTCTGTCTGGGCTAGCTGCACTCCCCCCAGCTGGTAACTCCTTCTTGGGTTCTTCACCCCAAAATGCAGCACCTTGCACTTTTTGGCATTAAACCCCAGCTGCCAGGTGTCTGACCAGGTTTCAGGCTTTGCCAGATCATCCTGCAACCCCTGCCATCCCCCTAGGTCATCCACCACTGCTCCCATATTGGTATCATCAACAAACAGACTGATCTTGCTCTTGATGTCCAATGATATGTCTGCAATGAATATCCCAAACAACACTGGTCCCATCACCAAGCCCTGTGAAGCACCGCTCGTCTCTACCCTTGGGTGTGAGAGCTCCCCACCCACCACCACCCTCTGCTGCCTTCCTGAAGCCAGTTCCCTACCCATCTCACCAGTTTTGCACATACACCTGTGCCTTCTAACTTGCTTCCCAGCCTCCCAAGTGGCACCGAGTCGAATGCCTTACTGAAGTCCAGATACAGGACATCCACTGCATGGCCCCTGTCCAGTAGCCTAGTTACCCAGTCATAGAACTCCACCAGATTGGTTTGGCAGGATCTGCCACATATGAAGCCATGCTGTTTGCTGTCCTGTAGTCCTTTGGCCTCTAGGAGGGCCACCAGCCTCTCCTTCAGGATAGTCTCCATCAGCTTACCCAGGATGGACGTGAGGCTCACCAGTCTGTAGTTCCCCGGTTCATCCTTGGGGCTACTCTTGTGGAGGGGCACCACATGAGCCATCCTCCAATCTTGAGGTACACACCCTGAGTGTAGTGAGGCATTAAATAGGTCTGCCAAATGTCCTACAAGGACTTCTGCCAGCTCCTTCAGTACCCTGGGGTGGATGCCATCTGGGCCTAGCGCCTTGTCCACCCTAAGTGCCTTCAAACCCTCCCAAACTCTGCCCTCCATGATTTCCCCATCTGTCACCCCTCCCCCCCGTTTCTGCCATTCCTCCCCCCTCGGGTATAACCCCTCTACTCCTTAGTAAATACCGAGCAGAAGCAATCATTTAGCACTTCTGCCTTATCGCTCCCTGCTTCCACCCAACCCCCCTCCTTCCTAATCCTTACTATGTGGTCCTTACAGCTCCTTTTGTCCCTGATGTACCTAAAGAAGTCCTTCTCCCCCTTCTTAATGCCTTGTGCCAGCCTGAGCTCCATAGATGCCTTGGCTCCCCTTACTGCCTGTGTCACCTCCTTTGATTCTGTCAGGTACTCCTCCCTGTCCTCCCCCCTCCATGTTTTCTTGTATCTCCTAAAGGCAGCTCTTTTCCTCCTTACCTTTTCCATGACCTCCTTGCTCAACCAGCTCAGATTCTTAGCCCTAGCCTTCTTGCTCTGGGCCTTGTAGCAGGTTTTGGTTACCTCCACTATCCCCAGCTTTACGAGTTCCCACATCTGGTTAGTGCCCATACTAAGTTGAATTCTGGCCAGGTACCCTTTTACCACTTCCCCCATCCTCCCAAAGTTGGCCTTCGTGAAGTTCAGCACTCTTGTGCCAGATTCCACTCCTTCCTTGCCCATATCCAATGTGAGCCATACTGAGTGGTGGTCACTCCCTGACAGTGGTTCTTCCACCATAAGTTCTCTAACAAACTCCCCATTTGCCAACACAAGGTCAAGAGTATTCCCTAACCTGGTTGGTTCACTGACCGTTTGCTGCAGGAAGCTGTCCTGGAAGGCATCCAGCAGTACCTGCTCCCTTCTATTCCTGGTTGTTGGGGTACTCCAGTCCACTCCTGGCATGTTGAAGACCCCACAATCACCACACTACCCTTCTCACAGGTCCTCCTGATCTGTCCCGCTAGTTCCCTGTCTAACTCCTCCGTCTGAGAGGGTGGCCTGTACACTACTTCCATTCTGAGAATCCTATTCTTGGGATCCTGGATTTGCATCCAAAGTGACTCCGTAATTCCCTCCTCCCCTTCCTCCCTTACACACTTCAGTCCTTTCTTCACATATAGTGCCACCCCCCCTCCTTTTCCAATCACCTTTTCCCTACGAAATAACCTGTACCCTAGTAGAGACAGGTCCCAGTCATTGTATTGGGTGGCCCATGTTTCTGTGATGGCTGCAATGTCCCCCTCTCCCACTGCCATGAGCACCTGTAACTCTGCAGTTTTCCTCCCAAGGCTCCTAGCATTAAGAGTAACCACCTTCCACCCTTTTCTCCCCCTCCCATCCTGCCCTCCTTTACTAGCATCACCAACAGTACTTGCCATTTGTCCTTTGTCAGTGTTATGGGGGTAAGCTCATATGGTTTCCCAACCTGTGGTCTCTGAATGTCTCTTGCCCACTTGCCACCCCCCGCTCCTAGTTTAAATTCCCAACTTCCTCTATGTACTCCTCCATCCTCTGTTTCAATACTTTTTTCCCTCCTCACTCAAGTGTAGTCTGCCCTTGGCATAGAGACTACTGTCCTCCCAGGTCCCTCCCCACCCTCCTAACAGCCCATACCCTTTAGCATGACACCAGGTTGTTAACCATCTGTTAAATTCCTCTAGTCTCAGCTTTCTTGTTGTGCTTCAGAGGCTACATTAAGGAGCAATCTTCACTGCAAACATAAAAAAAAATTAGCCTGCTTCTCAACGAGGACAGTTCCATGGCCCATGATAAACAAATGCTGCATTCGAAAATGGAGAAAATGGGCATTGGTAAAAGGAACATTCAGACCAGGACACAGTATAAGTTGTCTGGCTCCATACAGTATTTTACACATATATAGCACATCTTATAATTCCGATACCAGCATTCTATGGCATTATTAAATTATAATAGGCACCGCTGCAACACTTTAAATCAATATGAGTCAACTATCCAAAGGTTATAAGTTAGTGCTTCCTTATTCCAAAATGACAAGTAGCAAAGTGTATCTTCCTCACAAACAAAACAGGAAGAGAACCAGGTTGTAGGACATCTGTGCCCGAAGTAAACCAACTGTCATATTTGGTGATAATCGTCCCTCTCATTGGCTACCCTCAAAAGTAACTGACAGTAAACTATAAATCCCTTGTACCATAAATATATAGAAGAAATAGAGATATTGCTGTATCCAATATTCATAAAAGTATCCCCAACTGTGCAGTGAGGTATAAAGGAGCAGCAGCTGAGAACATTTCCCGATGCAAGCTGACTAAAGTAGGAGGCACTACATTAACCAGTCATTAATCAGCTAAGCACAAAAGCATTCCTTATAAACTAGCATAAGTAAATAGGTTTTAATGGTACACAACAGCTGCTGAATTAGGTGGGAACTTTCAATATAAGAAAAAAAAAAAAAATATTAGCCTGCCTCTCAACGAGAGCGCTTCCTTGTCCCACGATGAACAGATTCTTCTCCCTGAAGAAAGAAAAAAAGGGGAGGGGGAAGTCGTTGCAGCACTCTTCAATAATACATGTAACTGCTATTTTATACTATCATGGCAACTGCCTAAAGGTCCCATTATAATTGAATTCAACAAACTCAAAGTCAGACGAAATTTGAAAAGGTAAATCGGAATAACAGTGGATGAAACAAATTCAGGGAGGTCCAGCGATGTAGCTAATAGCCTTGAAAGTATCACACATATTCCAGAGCAGCATCCCATGATAGAGCAGCAAGCAGGTGTTTGTGGCTCAGGAAACAAGCTGGGAAAGTACTGTGGAAGTTCCAACTGGGCTTCAGTAGCCAATTGAAACTGTTTGTCTCCCGCTGCAGTAGTCACCTGTAGAGTTGCAGGATAATGAAGCCAACATTAATGCATGCAGCATACAACTCCTTTTGATATTCTTGTATGACTATTATTTAGCTCGAATGCCAGGGCTAAGGCCACCAAAAATGAAAATTTGTGCCCATAGCTGCCTTTTTTCACGAGCCTTGGTGAGGATGTGGATTTAACCCTAAAGTTCAGAAGGCTAAAGATCAGGATCCGGGGCTTCTCTCCTGGATTAGAAATTAGTGAGCGGTGGGTACACTGTATGATGTAGGAAGCCCCATAGGGTGTCGGACCAGCAATCTTTCCTAGCAGATTGTTGACAAATTGTATGGGGCCTTTCCCCTCAGCTCTCTCTGGGACACCCAAGATTATAAAGTTATTGCGCCGACTACATACCTTCTGATCTTCAAGCCTTTCCTCCAAGTGAAGCAATTTACGGTGCATATCAGTTATCTCTGGCTCAGTCTTGTAAAACTTATTCTCCAACAAAGAGATGTGAGCTTCAGAGTCTGAAATACATCATGCAAGGAGTTCCAAGGTAGGTTTGACCGATTTGAACTCTGAAACTAATTCAAAAAGCACAGATTTAATCGTGTTAAGGTCATCAGAGATGCGATCCATAGAGGAAGTGTCAGCCTCAGAGGCTGAGGAGGCAGGTGGTGAGGTGTCCTCCTTAGGTCATTTGATGCATGGAGAGTGGGCCGGGAGAGGCACAGGGAGGGGGACCACCTCCAAAGTTTGTTGTTCCTTCACCATTTCTGAATACATTTCAGCCATCAGAACTGGCAAGAGTAGCTTAGCTAAGTACCACATATCTTAAAGCACTCGTTAAGTTACCACAGCTATAGAATTTAAACTTTTTAGCGATCATATCAGGAACCAGTGCTGGAGCGACTACACTTCAGCTAGCCATCACATGACTCCAGCTGCTCTGCATGCCTGATGACTTCCTCAGACTTCTTAAGCCCAGTTCCTGACATGACCATTGACACTGCGGTCTGCCCAGTGATCAGTCCTCAGCTAGCCCTCCCTGACCCCTAGAAGAAGAACAGTATCCATACTGTAATGCCTGAAGAGACGGAGGAACTTGAATCCACCAATGTGATGACAGTGAAGGAGGTCATTGAGGAAGCTACAGCTCCAGCCATTCCAGAGACTCCCACGGGAGTATCCAAGTCCCTTCCTTTGATATGTGCCACTGCACCAGAGGCTCCAGAACTAAAACTGCCAGAGGCACAGGTTGGATAAACAAAGCATGATCATCAGCAAGCTACTGATGAGATAATGAAAAAATGGTGACATAGACCTTGGTGGCCACCAGGCAGAGGAGACATCAAGTGACTTGGAAAAATTTGTCAAGCTGACTGTGCCATTAAACAATGGGTTGCAACCAGCTATGGATATTGCTTTCCATACATGCCAGGCTGGCTATGGGAAATTGTGCTCAGTGCAAGCAAATTTTACTGTTGAAAAAAAAGAAAACTATGGCAGAAGGAGAACATAAATATAAGACACAAAAATTGACCCTAAAACAAAAGTTTCCACCTTGGACATGGGCAGGAACATCTGAGTGAATGAGGTCACCTACATGCTGTGCCTTAATATCTATTTTAGTATCTGTGTTCTTGAGTATACCTCCTGTCCTGTCTAGTTAACCTCACCCTATAGTCTGGGTGGTATTACCCTACCACCATCTACATTGGATTCTACTGCACCTAACCAGGGAAGAAGTAAGAGCAATGGGTCAAAAATTTGATATGTGCATCGGGCATTTAAACTAGGGAAGGGGGAGCTGGAGGCAAAGGACCCTATCAAAGGCACCCTAGAAGATAGGAACTTAGCTGTAACTCCCTCCAAAACAGGAATTAATTACGGAATGCAAAAAGGGACTAGCAGGAACACAAAGGCAGGTAAACAAACACAAATGGAAGTGGGACTCAGTAGTATGCCTACTGGAAATAAACTAGAGGTAAAACACAAGGTCAAGGGAGAAAAATTAAAAAGAGGGTTGACAGACCATGGAAAGCCATGTGCACGAATGCTTGCTGCACAGCAAACCAAATCATAGACCTAATGGCCTTGATGTCAGAGGCTGACCTGGACATTGCTGCTGTGACCAAGACATGGTACACCGGCAGCCATGACTGGGATATAACTGTGCCAGAGTACACTCTGTTCTGAAAAGATAGGGTAGGAAAAAAGGGAGGAGGAGTGGCTATCTACATTAGGGAGGAAATAAAAACTACGGAAGTACAGGGCATAAGAGAGGTAGGGGAGGCACTGTGGGTCACACTGGAAATGGGGAATGGTACTGCCATTCAAGTAGGTGTCATCAAAAGACCTCCGGCACAGGGGGAGGAGTTGCACAATGCGCTAGTGGAAATAATCCACAAAATGGCAGCAAAATGGGAGCTATTGCTGATGGAAACTTCAGTTTGCCAGATGTCAATTGGAGCACCTATACTGCAGCCACAGCAAGGAGCAGAAACATCCTTGAAGTTCTTCAGGGGGTAGGACTCAGACAGCTAGTGGTAGAACACACCTATGAGGGTGCAATATTGGACCTGGTGCTCACCAGTGGAGAAAGGGTAATGGATGTAGAAGTGGTGAGTGCGTATATCAGAGTGTGACCGCACACCGTAGAGTGGATTATTTATCTTATAAAATGCCAAAATTGTTTTTTAGGGGGGTAAAAGTGCAGTTGTGCGGTCGCGCTCTGATATACGCATGGTCATGTGATGTGTTTTATGCAATCAGAACACTGGATTTGGATTGATGTGTTTCCATTTTATAATATATATATATATATATATATATACAGTATATATATATATATATATAGAGGCAAAATCATAAAGAAAGAATGCTACAGTTGAAAATTCCCTGATATTCATTCTCACCGTATAGTGCGCATTGACTGCCAGCCCCAACTCTCACCCCATGACATGTGTAACCAGCAGAAGTATAGGAACAAGGAGAGTTAGGGACCCATGATCCCAATGCGCACCCCAATGCCGGTTGGGGTGGGCGGGGTCCAAGGGGTTTTCAACCCTAACAGCGAATTTCCTCACTTTTGTCGCTGTGGAACAACCCTAACTAATGCATTAAATGGAGTTTTTTGCCTCTAATTTCCCTTCTTTTTGAGAATGATAATGAGAAATAGTGAATGTAATGCAGCGGCGAAGGGCCCCGCGCTCCCGCTGCATAATGCGTTGGCGGGAGGCCCCGCGCTCCCACCACATGATGTGTTGTGGCATAGTAACAGGGACAGCAACGCAAACAGAAATGCTAACAGTGGCTACATGGTAAAAACAAGCATGAATGAGAACAGAAAGGGTAACGCATATGGTAGTGAGACGGAATGGTCTGCCACGTGATGTGTTGTCACATAGTAACATGGTGCCCCAAACAGAAATGTCAATGGGCATGGTGATGTAAAGTGAAACAGTAAGATAAACAGTACTGTAGACAGAAATGGCAAAAAATAACAGAAACGCAAGCGCAAATGAAAACGCAAAGGATAACGCACATGGTGGCGCAGACGTCAATGGTAAGTGAACGGGTACGGATTCGCAAGCGGAAAGGGCAACAGTAACAGTAATGTAACGCCATACAGGCTGGTTTTCCCAAACCTGCATTGAGAAAGACAGTGAGTACAAATAATGTATGCAAAATAATGAGCATCAGGCGCAGAAAATGAGATCTTGGAATACCAAATACATTATATCTCAGGAACCGCATTTAATGAGAAAAAAAATTTAAAAGTCATATTATTTACAACTGTCCTGGCTAATTTGAATCTTAGCCCCATGAAGGGGCTAAGAGATTTTCCGACGAAAAGTCCGTATCTCGCACCGTTTCCGAGATACGGGCCCTGAAAGGCGCGGCGAACGCCGTAATGTTATCCTATGGGAAAAAAAGAAAAGTTCGGAGTGCCATAACTTTGCCTCCCTGTAATGTTTTTTCACCAAACTACTGAAAGGCACATCTGTGGGCTGTTGGCTGTCTTCCCTCCAAATTTCAGGAAAAAAGACCAAACTGCTATTTTGCAGCAGGGCTCCAAATGATTTCTGTTAGGTGTCGGCGCCGTAATGTTATCCTATGGGAAAACCACATTTTGGAGTGCCGTGAATTTTGCCGCCATGTGATATTTTTTCACCAAGCTACTGAAAGGCACATCTGTGTACTGTTGGCTGTCTTCCTCCAAATTTCAGGAAAAAGACCAAACCGTTATTTTGCAGCAGGGTGCCAAAGGATTCCTGTAATGCTTCGGCTCGAATGTTATCCTATGGGAAAACTGTCAACTTTGGAGTGCCATAACTTTGCAGCCGTGTAATATTTTTCAATACAACACTGAAAGGCACATCTGTGAGATGTCAGCTGCGTTCCTCCAAATTTCAGCCCAAACTCCCAACAGTTATTTTGCAGTGCAGTGCCAAAGAATTGCTGTCATTTTCCTGACAGACTAGAAAATTACTGTCGCAATTTGCGAAAGCTTTCGCAAAAATTTGCGACACTTTCGTGAGCATGAAAGTAATTTGCGAAAGTACTTTTTCCAGAAATTTAAAAACATATTTCTGGGGTGTTTTACCACAAAATAAAGACATGACAAGCATCCTCAGGGCCGACTAGGTGAATACAAAAAATTAGATTGCTAGAGGGTCCCAATTTAAATGCCAACCATTTTTCTGATCACAACTGAAAACAAATGGCCGATTTGCGAAAGTAACAGGCCCATTTGCGAAAGTAAAAATGCATTTGCGAAAGTGTTGAACTTTTGTTAACTTTTCCCATTGACTTATAATGGGAAACTGTTTTTTGAATAACTTTTGAACCGTTTAATATTTTTTCATGAAATCTTTGAAAGACACATCGGGAACCCCGGCTGCACGTTCCCTGAAGATTTTGGGCCGGTCACGCAAATCGTACGACCTGTAGGCGCGACCACAGAATTCCAGAAAAGCGTAAACACGCGCACAGATCACGCTTAATAACTCCGCAACCGTATATCCGATCAGTACGAAACTTGGCAGATCCCAAGGTCTATGGGTCTTAATCATACATTCCAAATTTCAGGCAAATGCATCAAACAGTTGCAAAGTTATTAAGGTGCAAAATTTTGGGTTTAACATGGAAATGGCTCCTCAACCCTAACTATGGTAGCACTACCGTCCTACCATAATATATATATAAAATGGGTAGGGAAAATGCTGTCTCCTAATTGGATGAAACACAGCACATGACCGCATGACTGCACACCTGCACTTTCTCCCCCCTTCAAAACAAATTTGGCAATTTTATAAGATAGATAACCCACTCTGAGGTGTGCGGTTGCGCTCTGATATACACATGCCTTGAGTGGTTGAACACATTTGGCCTGCAGCCTCATGCATAACAATGCACACCAAGGCATGTATAGATCAGAGCGAGACTGCACACCCTAAAGTGTGTCATCTGTTATCATAAAGTTATGAATGAAAGCTTGTAGTACACACATCAAGCCCATTGGTCGACAGTGCCAACCAATGGTATTGCAGTGCATATTGTAAACTGTCATTCTGTGACAACTCAGTTGGCAGGCAGCTGTGGAGGTATGCAGCTGGGTTTTTCTGCCCACTGACTGCATTGGCCATGCTGGGATGGGGGAGCAGGGTGGGGTATGGGTGCCCCAGTGGGTGGAGGGATGGGGGTCCACTGGACTATCAGGAAGATCTTGGGCTTTATTTTTATGTTACAATCAGGGCTGGGGGTTTCACTAAATTACCATGGACTTTCGGATTAGGATTATTCTATGGATGGGGGTTCAGGGATGGGAGGGGCCACTAGACTACCAGGGTATTTCAGAATGGACTCTGTTTCTGACATCGGGTCGGGATGGGAGGGGGTCCACTAGACTACCAGGGATGTGTTGAGCGACGGTGTTTATTTTATGATTGGGGTATGGGAGGGGTCCACTAGACTATCAGGGATGTGTTGGGGAAGGAGTTTATTGTGCAGTCAGAGCTGGGTGGGGGGCACTAGACTACCAGAGGGATGTGGTGTATCTTTAGTTTTCAATGGACTTTGCAAGGTGCCCAGCACATTCTGCCAGGCGCATCTCGCGCTGACATGCAAATAAATATAATGACATGCAAATGGCCCCATTTGTGCCTTGCATGCATAATGACTCCATTTGCATGTCATAGTCTGAATATCTGGAATTTGCACCCGGCGCATCCCAAGGATGCACTGAGCATCCCCATTCCAAGTATTCAGACTGCACAGGGGGATGCACCAGTGCACCTTCAGTGGCCCCCATTTGCACCACCCACATTCTTTGCTATGTTCAGTCAGGATGCACGTTGTGCATCTCATTTGAATATAGCAAGCTTGCACTCCAGTGCAACTCAGTTGCACTGTGCAGAAACTTGCGCCCTTTCTTGGTGCAGTTTGAAAATCCTGGCCTTTGTGTAATATTCTAAATAATTGTATTGTTGTTGCTTTATACAGCACCCAGAGTCTCTGGAATGGGCACTTATAAATAAAATATCTATCTATCTATGATGCAATGCCCAGGGCTCTGCATACCACAAAATTGTGTTTGAAAGGGTCTCATTCTCTCCTTACCAAGGAGAACCACAGTTAATTTGCAACAGTTCTTAAACAGTGCGCTTTATAATTTTGCTCTGTCACATTTTCCAAAGCCAAGTGTTACTTCTGGAACACACTGTGAACACCTTACACATGACTCTCTCACTCTGTCTGGCTATGAAACAAATTATGCTGGAGAGGGTAATGAATCTAGACTCTGACAAAGAAACATCTGTGAGCACTTTAAACAGATATTTAGAAAGAGAGATAAATCTAAATATTGTTGTAGGAATTTGCACTGTTTAAACCTTGTTCTTTTAAAAGATTGGTATGTCTTGTGATATAATAGTTCTGTATTTTGTGTTTTACATATTTTTATTTATTTTAGTAAAACTCTTTTTAGAACTTACTTGGTCTGTCCTTCATTTCTTTTCTTTTGTAAGAAAAGTATATATGGTTATAGCAGACACTAGGTATAAGCTTGAATGGTGATACCAAACTGGAAAGAGAAGCGTTTTAAATCTGAGGTCTTTATTAAAGTTTTTAAGGGTTCATCTCTGTATACCTGGTTAGGTGCCCGTAGGCAAAGATATCTGGCCCTCCGAAGACAGAAATATCTGAGCCTGTGCATTGGGTACGCTAGCAAGAGGTTCACAGTTTGAATCCTTCCAAGACTTGAGACCAAAGGTTGATCCGAACTCACAAAACAGACAAGAGGGTTACCGTGTTCTGTTAAACTGTTCACGAGACTGCGCTTGGAGGTTGGCACTTTGGGAATAGAGGGCCTGACCTGCTGAGTGGGTTTGTGACAGCTACCACAGGCAGAGATACAACATACTGATTTTTAGCAGTCAATATTGGCATTACCCATAGAAACAAAAATTTATTAGTGTTTTTTTTTTTTTTTATTTTCCCCCTGTTTAGTAGCACAGAGTTTTAATTCTTTCACTCAGCATGTGAACACCTTAAATTACAAACACAATAACATTATTCTTGGATGAGCTTTATCTCAGTCAGGTCATTGGAACCCCCCCCACATGGGTAAATTATAAACACTAATTGACTGGATATTGTACCTGAACTGCTAGGAAAGAAAGATCCTTAGCTAAATTTATCTACCCAGAACCATCAAGGAATGAAATCTGCATGATTTCAGAAGTTAACTTAACCTGGTTGAGTGGCAGTTTCTCCACTGTATCCCTGATGTTGATCTTGCTGTTGATTACTTTTATCAAACCTTTGTGGAAGCATGAGATCTCTATGCCCCCACCAAAAAAGAAAAGAGAGTTGACACCAACCACTGGCTCACTCTTGAACTACTTACCATCTTCAAGGACATGGATAAGTTGTGGAGTCTGTACCAAGCCACTGGCTCCCACCAACATCTGGTGGAATTCGAAGAACCAAGAAATCTTTGTAAAACAGCCATTAGAAATGGTGATAGTAAATGCTGTAAACAGAAGCTACAAGAAACCTGTAATGATCCTAGGAAACTATGGGGAAAATATTAATGGCATACTGGGCAGAAAGAGTTGTTACACCCCTTCAGTTGTAAAGATTGATGACACAGATACCACTGACCTCCAGGTAATTTTGGATTACTTCGAGTTCTTTTTTGTCAATGTAGGGAAGACGTAACCAACTAGTACCTTGCCCAAGGCTCTTGATCATTTTGCTTTGCTGGATGCTCTTGATACACCATTACTTAAATTTTACTTTTAGAAGCTAAATCCTTCAAACGGCAAAAAATATCTACAAAACTCCATTGCCAAAACTAGAATTGGCTCAGATTTAGTGGATATGAAACTACTCAAAATGGCAGTTAACGAGCTGGCCCTGCCATTTCAAAAGCTCTTCAATTTCTGTCTCCAATTTGGCCTTCTTCCTGATGTCTGGAAACCAGCTAACGTGATTCCAGTATATAAATCATTGGACCACGTGACAGTCTCAAACTACAGACCTATCTCTGTACCCCCCCCCCGTCCAAGACCCTGGAGAGATTTGTTACTGATCAGCTGTTGGGCAGTATCTCTGCGCACAGTCTCCTGGCCACAGCACAACACAGATTTAGGAAAATGCATAGTACAACAACTGCTCTGATTTCACTAACTGTAGCTTTGGACAGAGGGGACTGTGTAGGTGCTGTCTTTTTAGATAGTGCAAAGGCTTTTGATTTAGTTAATTGTAATTTTTTATTGAAAAAACTCCTGGAGTTAGGCCTGTTGACCGGTGCACCTGGTTGATTCTCAGACCACCTGGCAAACAGAGTACAAAAGGCAAGGTGTGGTGAAGTATACTCCGGGTTAGAACCACCGCGGCAACTGGAATCACCCAAAGGTCTATATTGGGACTGTTGCTGTTTAGTCACTTTGTTACCTAAGTCCCAGAAGTCAGTAACTACTCCAAAACAATGCTTTATGCAGCTGACAGAGTATTTATTTATTTATTTTATTTAGTTTTTGTTGACCGGGTAAGTGCACTAGACAAATCCTGCCTATTTTCAGGCACGACCCGGGGGGAGGGGGATACAGATGAATGCCAGCTGACCTTGAACCAGATTAAGCTGTTGGTGGTATTTTTAGTGAATGAGGGAAATTTGGCCAGGACATCGGGGGAATTTCCCTACTCTTTTTCGATAAGTGCCATGGGATCTTTAACATCCACCTGAACTACCACCAATCCAGGCAGATGGGACCTCGGTTTAACGTCTCATCCGAAAGACGGCATCTCAGAAGTGCAACACCCCTCTCATGCTGCACTACAGTGTCAGTACTGGGATATTAACCCAAGTGCTGTCCCAAGTGGAGTAACTGTTACAGAACATTGTGATTTAGCAACTCTTGAAGAACATCTGCAACATGATTTTAATAAGGTGTGCAGCTGGTTTACAGTTAAAAAAAGTGTCATTAACCACAAAAAACACTGTTGTTTGAGAGTAACCAGGGCCTGAGGGATAGTCCTGAGCTGCACAACACCACGCTTAAAGGAGACTCGATTGAGCAAGTCCAGGTCTTCAGATATCTGGGTATTTACCTGGACCCCACACTGTCCTTCTCCCCACATGTGAATTCCGTGGTTAACGGTATCAACCTGATCTATAGAAATAAGAAACGCTTGGTCTCTAGTCTCATCATTTCGGTCATAGACTATGGCTCAGTGATTTATTCAGCTGCTAACAACACTGTTCGGGAGAAAATCTGTGTTGCCTTTAACAGAGCAGGCAGGTTTACACTTAACCTAAACTATGGCACACATTGGTATGACCTTTACATTTCCACGAAATGGCATTCTTTCCACCTTAGAGTATCCATCCAACTAGCACTTTTTTGCAAAAGATCACTTTTGGGTCTGATGCCCCCAGTGTTCAAAATCTTTTTTTTTTTTTTTTTCAATCTGGTTGACCATAAATACTGTACTTGCTCTGTGTGTAACAAGAGATTACAAATGCCCTTTAAGAAAACAGTCCCTTGTCAACACTTATTTATAGCCAGGGCTGTCAAGGGGGGGGGACTCCCTACCCTCGAATTCGCTTGTGTTTGCTGCCTTTGAGTCTTTTAAAACACATGTATCTACTTTCTTTCTAAAAAAGCTTGATTACAAATGTACATAACACCTGTAGTTGTACGAGTTTATGATGACGTGGTCTCTGTGTTGTCACTTGTATAGATCACTGTGTATATGCCTCTGTCTTGGACACCTTTGAAAAGGACTCTTGAGCTCTAGGGTCTTCCCAGTATAATAAACAACATTTTTAAAAATTGTGTGTGCCTTCCATTCTCAGAAGGGGGTGGGGGTAGGGAGTGAATTTGATACTCCACCAAGGGCGTAGCCTGTGACCTCAGTTCCAGAGGGCTACTACTGTACTTGCATAGAGCTCTTATACTGCAGCAGAGGTCCCTGGGTACTAAAGTTGAACTACCTAAAGTTTGCACTTTAGAATCACCTCTGGGAGACCTGACCCCATCAGGAAACAAGGTTTTACTGCTCTCTTGGACTATTAAAAATAATGGACATACATCTTTACCCTTTAAGATCGGTTATTGCACTTGTTTTGAAAAAAATTTGGGGGGGGGGGATTTTGTGTATTGTGTGGTTAGTTTTCTTCTGCTTTCTTGCAGATGGAGCCATGCCTTAACATAGAGTCCCTGCCGGAACCAGAGGAGAAAGGACAAAAGAAGGCCAAAGAGTTCCAGAAAGCAAAGACAGCTGCAGGGCAACTGAATACTGTCCCACCCTTTAGGCACTTAAAAGCTGGATAAAGTGTCTGAAAATGAAATGTGATGCAATGTGTGTTAAGAAGCTTTGTGTAGCATAGATAGTATATGTGCACCGTCATTCCTACAGTGAGAACCTATTGCACATTGGCCTGCTTTGGTATGACGTGAGGCCTTCTGAGTGTTCTAGGCCTGTGGTGTCTACAGACCAAGGGAGATAGAACGTGGTCACATTGGAATACCAGGAGGGCAGTATCATCCAAAAAGGAGTTGACTCCCGCATTAGGCTTGTCCTTGAAGGGGACTGCAAGAGTTTTGGAAGAGCGGTGTGTAACCAGCCTCTCTCCTTTTCCAAGCCCAAGGCAGGTTACTGTGGTGCACTTTAAGGCTAAGCCTGACCCTGAGAGTTGTTCTCTAGTAGTCCTCAGCTAAGATACAGTGTATAGACAAGGCCCCGTGTTTTCTGCGATTCTGCGGTTGCAGCAGTGGTCGCAGAAATCAGGGCTGACCGCAGAAATTAGTGCTTGCTGCAGAAATCAGGAAAACCAGCCATACAGCCGCAGAAATGCTAGCTATGCTGTGTGATCACACAAGGCAATGGCATAGCTATTGATATGTTAAGTATGCCATGGCATACATGCTCATTAGAAAAGATAGCAAACTGATGCCGCCCACTACAAAGCCGAAATGCTAGTGGCCGAGTGGCATCTTGACTCTTGCTGGCTCTTGTTACATTACTCCTGCTAGCCAGCATTACTGGGGGTGGGGGGACTGATGCAAGAGTAGCAGAGCTTGATTAGGTCCATGGCAGTTATGGTTTGCTGCTGTGTAGCTGTGGGTAGCTCAGCCATGTTAATTTTTCATTGTGAGGCTGTTCATGGTCCATGCTGAATACTTGGAAGATGAATTTGGAAGGAAGAACTGTAAGGTGAGCTGTAGTCAAGAAGTGAGAAGATTCAGTGGTGCCCGTGGAGGGGGAATCAATCTCAGTGTGGTGACAGGTATCGGAGGAGGAGCTGATTGCAGAAACATAGGACTGGCAGTAGACTGAGCAGAGGACTCAGTCCCCACTGGTAGACATCTATCACAGTTTTGATTTGTGGGTCACAGTTCTGTACCTGCAAGTGTGAGAGTAATTTCTTTGTAGATTTGAACCTGCAGTCTAAGTGGTGTCATCAAGCTCAATTCTTAAGGAGGGTCAAGCGGTCCGGCTGTATCAGAGTTGGGGACCAGGGTATACTAGAACTGGAGCAAGCAGGTGTGAAAAAAATCAGAATTGAAAGTTTGATTGATGCTATACATAAGTGAAATGAGGGTCACTGAATGAAGAACACCACAGCCCCGAGTTCCGAGGAGAAGAGAACATGCTAACCAAGGTTACTTCAGCTTAATAAGAATGACTTGCTTGAATTTTTTAGTATATCCCACCAAAAGAAAAATCAGGAGTCAACAAATCCTACAGACTCTGCAAGTTACACCCTCCTTCACTGTTATAGGAAGACAGCCCCCAACTCACAGATTTGCACACTGCACTCAACATATTTATTGCAAGGTAGTTGGGGTATTCCTAGTTTAAAAAAATAATATAAAGGAACGTTGGATCAAAATCAGATAAAAAAAGGCTTTCAAGTTGGGGTCTGCTAACTGTAAATATAAACCAGAAGAAATCCAAGCAGGTTTTGTCTTCTGTGTAGTTTTAGCTAAGTGTGTATGTCCTCCTCTATTATAACTTAGAAGAACAGCAAAGGCCACCAATTTCCAGAAGAAGAAAAGATGAGCCTTCAAATTTGAGGTGGGAGGGAGAATTCATTAAAAAAAGAACACAGATGCCCATGGCTGTGCCAGGTTTTGGTTATTGCTATTTAATATTTGTGATAAGAAGACTACATACTGTTAAATGGCCTGCTGTTCCACTTTCATAGTAGCAGAATGGTTGCACGAAGGCAGTCAACGGGTTAACTAAGACCTAATTCCTTTAAAGATATGCAGTTTAGCCACAATTTATCTGTCGCAGAATGGCTGCAGAATCAGCAGTTGTACTGCTGCAGAAAGTATGAGGTTCTGCCGCAGAATGTAGGTCCACTTTGCCGCAGTAAACACGGGGTCCTGTGTATAGAGTTTGTGCTCTGCGTTTCCTGACTTAGACAGAAGCGGGAAACCTGGGCATGAATATTTAGGACCCTACCCTTCTCTCTTTATACTAAAAGAGGGTAAGGCTAGCTGAGAGCACAGTTCTGATCCAGTCCAAGGCCGTTCAGATCAAGCAAGGTCAGAAGGCTTCCAGCCAGATCCACAGAAGTTGGGGGCACCCAGAGCACAGAATCTAGATACAGGAATACCCAAGGAGTGAGAGCCTTGTCCCTCCTCACCCCTCCTCACCCACTCCTGGGGCAGGGAAGGGCACCTCTGAGACCATCTAGAGGAGGGAGATCCAGAAGGAGTCCTGCCTGATAGAAATGACCATCCAGAACAAGGAGTAGTGGTGGGCCTGGGCCCCCACTCAAAGGAGGTTGCCTGAATCCTTGCAGATGCAATCCAACCAGAAGAATGCAAGAGAGGGAGTAATTTATAAGTACACCTTGCATGGTAGAATGCTGTAAGAGGATAGGGTATCCACATTAGTACTTTACCACAAGGCATGAAACAGTGTAGTGTTAAATGGTCATTAGGATAAGGTGTCTGGCAAGAGTTGGTGTCAGTTAAGTTCCACCAAGTTGGGCCAGGCATGGGAGTCTGTTTTGTTGTGCCACTAGGGCTCTCTGTGTTCTGTCGAAAGGCAGGCACACATGGCTGAATCAGCTACCTGATATTTAGGCATACGCCTTAATGCCGGTTGCTAATTTGTTGCCCAGTGGTACTGCCCACCCTGCCTGGGAGGATGCCACAATGCAAGTGGTTATGTGAGTGCAAATGCCCAAGGGACCCCATAAGGGATCCTGTAAGGAAAATAGGGTCAAATATTCTAATGGATGTATGCCCAATCAGAGCAAGGGGCAGTGCAGCAGTAGTAAAGCATCAACATCAGTAGCAATGTAAGGGTGACAGTAATGGTCTCGGGCATACCAGTGATGACAGGAAGTTATGGTAACAGTGATTGAAATGGAAGTAGCGAGGGTAATGCCCTTCAAAGCTATGTGACAACAAAGCAGCAAATAAATACACAACCTGTTTAATCCAAGCTCCTGGCACAGACCTTGGTTTGTGAGTGGTCTCCTGTTTGTTGGTGTCCCTGCATATGTGTTACGGTGCCCTTGGTCCCCTTCTCTCTTGACCCGTGGGGGCTTGGTAAGGAAAGAGGTACTGGTTTCATGGCAGAAGGTGGGTGTTCCCTAGATGAGATATGTCACCAAATATGCCTAGACACAGGGAGACCCAACTCTTACACAGGTATGTAATGAAACAAGTAGCATAATATGTTGTTTTACAATTAAGTCAGCACTGACTGGGGTGTGTATGCTGGGCGGTCCAGTGGGACAAAGTAAAGTCCATTTGGTAGATCACTCAGTGACCAAGATTGTACTGTATGACATAAGTAAGGTGTTACGGAAGGGTTGGACAGACTAGCTTAATTGCATTTAGGGAGTCATTGGCTGGTCCCTAGTCCCTTTGTATGTGTCACCTTCTGCCATTCAAAACCTTAAATACAGGCCTTGCAGACCTCCAGTAGTCTCTTGCCCAGTCTGAGGCTAAATACCATTTGTGTGTAGAGCCATGGGATGACTATTGCCTCGTGGGGCACTCTAAATTTGAATTTAATAACTGTAAATATTAATAGCCCTGAAGGCTAGTAACTAAGTAATTGTAATACAGAGACAATCCTATGCAGATGCCCTTGCTAAAAGATATCTTTACAGAAAGCTTATCTTTGACAATTGTACATACTGTAGTAACTGAGAGTGCCAACCCTAATGAAGTTGAAGGGTTTGAAATGATTTAACCATAGTGTCTGAAAATGAAGTAGCCCTCCACAGGACCAGTGTAACACCAGAAGATGGATAAAGAAACCGCCTGCCTGCTTGATTCCAACTCCAAGGGTGGACAATCTTTTTTTTTGAGTGATCACTTCATTAATGATGCCATGTGGTTCCTGTTGCAACTGGTCTCAGTTTCCCAAGCTCATGGTGGTAAGGTAAATGGTGAAGGTATCTGGCATAACCACCCCCTGCTCTGGATGAGAATGCCACCATATATCCCGAGATGTACAGCAGGAGGGGAAGGGTGTTACACCAAGACAGAATGAAAAATAAAATTGAACTTAGGATTTGGGACTTGCTACTTGACTCTCTTCCCTCATGCTATTTTCTGAAGTGGCTAGTTACAGTGTGTGTGTATAGGTGTGTGTGTGGGGGGGCGGGCTTTGAGGAACTGGGCAGCAAATGTAAGATGGTTGCTGTGGTATTATTGGAGCCGTCCCCTTTCTTTTTGCAGTGCCCTACCCCCAATTGCTGATGGCAGCCTGTTTGGCATGTTTGGACTTTAAATACACTCAGCTGACAGATGTGGTGGTGTTTACTTCAGCAGTAGCTCAGTGTGGCAAAGCGCAGGGAATTGGTGGAGTGTGGCAGGCTCCATCAGATCTCCCTCAGCACATCCTAACTTTGAACCTATTGTGTCGACCACATCGATTCTGAAACCTCAGTGTGCCTAAAGAAAGACTGTGTTCCTCACCATTCCAGTCTAGTAACTGTGTGCCCTGTATGCCATTCAGCGTGAGTCTGCTGTGTTAACTGTAACCTGAATGAGCCATCTGTAACTGACATTGCTTTTACACACTTGCTGGGTTTACGTCCTCCTGCTGGCTGCCCATTTTGTTTGCCCTGGTATTACTGGAGCCATCCCTCTGAGCCATCCGCTTTCTATTTGCTGTGCCCTTTCCTCCATAATTGGTGGTGGCAGCCCATTTGGCAGGATTTGGGCTTTAAATACACTCGGTTAATAAATGCGGCCGTGTCTACAGTGGCAGAGGTTCAGTGTGGCTCAATGCGGCAAAGTGCAGAAAGTCAGTGGGATTCTGTGGGAGCCATGCAGTCTGGGTCATAAGACTGTTTTTTTAACTGGTTTGTAGTTTTAAATGGTTCACCTACATCGGTGCAGCAGCTATTTTGTTGACACTGATAGAGACGAAGGCAATACACCGCCTGGCATTACAGTGCTAGGCACTGTGGCTCCCAGGACGTGTAGCACCAAAGCGCCATCCTGGGAAACAGTCCCCCACACCCCCCGAAAACTGAAGATAACAACGTCTGGGGTGGGCATGCCCTGGAGGAGGCAGAAACAGAGTGGGTGCATAGGGTAGTATCAGTGAAGGGTGATCTAAAATTATGATCACCCCTTTCACTGTCGCCCTTGTTGCAGCACCCTAATTGTAGTGCCAATTTTCAGTTGCTGCGTTAACGGTATACCATTTTAAATTAATGTATTTGGCTTCTTTATTGCTTCTTTTAGTTTCTCGATTTTGGTTAAAATTGGAAAACAATGAAATTTTAGTTGGGTTGGCATTTTATTGTTGTGTTGTTTTGCTTTGTGTGAGGTTTCTTCTTATATGGTAATCTCTACCATGTGTGAGGTGGAATATAATGACCTAGACTATACCATGCCTGATTTTTTATTGAACATCCTGCTCTTTAGTTTGGGTTGTTGTATTCCTTGTTATTAACTAAGAAACTGGCTTTAAGGGTTTGTGGCTTTATTATCAGGTGTACGTATGTTGTCTGCAGACTGCTGCTTTTCAGAAAACGTAAACTTATTTTATGTTTTAGTTTGTGCTTACTTCTGACGTTGAGATTAACCCTGGCTCATTTCCATCTCAGAATGTTAGCTCTCTTTCCTGGCATAAGTTGCATGGTTTCAAAATTCTCCATTTAGATGCCCGAAGTTTAGTTCCGAAATTGACTGAGCTTGAAACCGTTACCTATACGTATCATCCAGATATTACAGAGATATCTGAATCTTGGTTAAAACCCTCATTGTTGGGCAGTTTGTCCACTTTGCCAGGGTACAGTATTATCACATAGATATGATTGACTGTGGGGAAAAAAAGAGTGGTGGGGTCGCTGTATGTTTTAAGGATCAGTTACAGATTAACTTGGTTTCCCCTAGTGCTAAGAAAAACTCCTTAAATGAATGGCTACTTCTTCGACTTGTCTTAGGTGGGCAAAAACATATCTTTATAGGGTGCTTATATAATCCCCTCTCAGTGTGGTTTGCCAGAGTTGATAGACTTCCTAAATTTTGCTGAACCTTTTATTAAATTCAGTGGAGCTGGAACCATTCTAAAAGTGAGGGGGCAAAGGGCTGGGGTGGGGTAGCTGGGGGGCCCATAAGGGTGTGGCAAGAGTTTGGAAGAAAAATAATAAATAAATGCTGTTCAGATGCAGACAAACACAACTGGTTGACAAAGAAGCATAAATCCTTATGGACATGTTAGGGTATAAGTTAACATTATGAAATATTCCCAAAAAAGTCACGCCGTGTGTCACTGGCAAAACAAAAGTTACGTAAAATGTTTTTAAGATCCATAGAATCTGCGAGAAGTTTATGAATATGGAGGGAGAGGAGGTGGTTTAGACACTTTTCAGTCATGGTTGATCTTAGGTATGATTTCAGCCATCGAAGGCATGAGAAGCTGCACTCAGCCATAGCAATAGACATTGGGACAGTAAGGTAGATTCATAAAAGTTTGTCAACTTGTGAAAAAAGGCAGTGCATTTCCGGTCGTTCTGCTAACATTTCTATGATGGTTCCAATTTTTGTTACCTTTTTGATGTGTGGTGTAGGAGTAGGACATGATGTATTGTAAGTTTTCAAGAGATCTGGCAGTATAGAAACATAGAATTTGACGGCAGATAAGGACCGCTTGGTCCACCCAGTCTGCCCATTTCCCTACCTGATGGATTAGCTGCAGATTCTAGTTAATCAAAAGCTTAATTCCTCCTACCCCCACTAGAATTGCCTTATGTCTGTCCCATGCACTCTTGAATTCTCCCACTGTTCCTGACCCCACAACCTCCTCAGGAAGGCTGTTCCATGCATCCACAACCCTCTCTGTGAAAAAATATTTTCCAACATTACCTCTGAGCTGTCCCCCTCTATCTTCAAATTGTGCCTCCTTGTTCTTGCACATCTCTTTTTCTAAAAGATACTACCCTCTTGTACTTTGTTAATTCCCTTGAAATACTTGAAAGTTTCTATCATGTCCCCCCTCTCTCTCCTTTCCTCAAGGGTATACATATTAAGCTGCTTTAGTCTCTCCTCGTATGTCTTCTGGTGCAGACCCTGCACCATTTTGGTTGCCCTCCTCTGAACAGCCTCCACTCCGTCTATGTCTTTGCGGAGCTGGGGTCTCCAGAATTACAACCAACTGCCTGTCTGTACAGGGGGATAACAACTTCCTGCTTTCTACTGTTGATACCTCTCCCTATGCATCCCAGTATCCCCCCAGCCCTCCTTACTGCCTTCTCACATTGCTTGGCCACCTTTAGGTCATCTGATATAATTACTCCTAGGCCTTTTTTGATTTTTGTTATTATCTCACCCCCACTGTGTACTCTTCCCCTTGGTTTTTGTTTCCCAGATGCATTACCTTGCACTTCTTTGCATTGAATCTGAGCTGCCATATATTTAACCATTCATCCAACCTTGTCAAGTCCCTTTTCATTCTTTCCACCCCACCTTGTGTATCAACCCTGTTGCAGATCTTTGTGTCATCTGCAAAGAGACATACTTTTCCTTCCAGGTGCTCTCCAGTGTAACCTATAAAGACATTAAAGAGGACCAGTCCCAGCACCGAACCCTGCGGTACCCCGCTAGTTACCCTCCTTTCTTCACTGTGGACTCCGTTTACTATTGCCCTTTGCGTCCTGTTGTCCAGACAGTTTTTTATCCAGGCTACCACCTTGGGACCCACTGAAAGGCTGGCTAACTTGTATATTAATCTTTTATGTGAGACTATGTCAAATGCCTTGCTAAAATCTAGGTAGATCATATCCACAGCCCCTGCATGGTCTACTACTTTGGTCACTCAGTCAAAGAAATCTATTAGGTTCATCTGACATGACCTTCCTGCTGTGAAACCATGCTGTCTTGGGTCCTGTGCCCCACTGGCCTCTACGTACTCAACAATTCTTTCCTTCAGAAGTGATTCCATCATTTTCCCTACCACTGAGGTCAAACTAACTGGTCTGTAGTTTTCTGCCTCTGCCCTGCTCTCACTTTTGTGAAATGGAATCACATCTGCCCTCCTCCAGTCCTCAGGCACCACCCCATCCTTCCATGATTTGTTAAAGAGAGTAGTCAGTGGCATTACTAGTTCTACCCTTAGTTCTTTTAGAATTCTTGGGTGAATCCCACCAGGCCCCATTGCTTTGTCCACCCTCAGTTTCAAGAGTTCTTTCAGAACCCTTTCTTCTGTAAATGGACTGGTATCAAACCCCCCTATTCAGAGTGTTTTTCTTGTTTGGTTTAGGTACTTCCCCCTCCTTTTCAGTTGTGAATATTGAGCAGAAATATTCGTTCAGTATCCCTGCTTTTTCACTGTCACCCTCTGCCCACATTCCCTTCCCTTTATTAAGTCTCTGTATCCCTCCCTTGGTCTTTCTTCGCTCCCTAATGTACCTATAAAAAGGCTTTATCCCCCTTCTTAACAGAGTTGGCTATCTTTTCCTCAGTTTGTGCCTTTGCAATTCTGACTGCCTTCCCTGCCTCCTTCTGCTTTAACTGATAAAGCTCTCTGTCCTACTCCTTCTGTGTTTCCTTATATATCCTGAATGCTATCCTTTTCTCCTTAACCTTCCTTTCCACCTCTTTTGAGAACCATAGTAGTTTTTTCCTTCATTTTATTTTGTTGATTTGCTTCACACAAAGGTTTGTTGCCTCTGTGATGGTTGTTTTGATTATTCCCCATTGTTCCTCCACCCCTCCTTCCTGCCTGTTTGCTAGTGCTTTTCTGAGGCACTCACTCATTTTCCCAAAGTCAGTCCTCATAAAGTCCAATACTCTTGTTTTTGTATGGCTTGACTCTATGGCTGTGTTTATTGTGAACCACACTGTTTGGTGGTCACTTGTTCCCAGATGGTTACCCACTTCTAAATCTGAGATCCTTTCTCCTTCTCCATTTGAGAGTACCAGGTCTAAAACTGTTCCCTCCCGAGTGGGTTCCAATACTAGCTGTCTAAGGCATGCCCCCTGTAGGGCATCAAGAATGACCCTGCTCTTGGATGTTCCTGCAGCCAAGGTACTCCAGTTAACATCTGGCATATTCAGGTCCCCCATCAACAATATTTCCCCTTTTTCTGCCATTTTAAGGATGCCTTCTATCATTTCCTTGTCTGTATCCTCCCCCCGAGATGGGGGTCTGTACACAACCCCCATGCAGATTGTGGTGCCATTTCCTGTCTCCAGGGTGACCCATAGTGACTCATCAACTTCCTGTTTACTCTTTAGTTCTGTTGCTTTAATCTCTTCCCTTATATTTATTTATTTAGTTTTTGTTGACCAGGTAAGTGCACTAGACAAATCCTGCCTATTTTCAGGCACGACCCGGGGGAGAGGGATACAGATGAATGCCAACTGCCCTTGAACCAGATTAAGCTGTTGGTGGTATTTTTAGTGAATGAGGGAAATTTGGCCAGGACACCGGGGAAATTCCCCTACTCTTTTTGATAAGTGCCATGGGATCTTTAACATCCACCTGAACTACCACCAATCCAGGCAGATGGGACCTCGGTTTAACGTGTCATCTGAAAGGCGGCACCTCAGAAGTGCAGCACCCCTCTCATTCTGCACTACAGTGTCAGTATTGGGATATTAACCCAAGTGCCAGATGTTGGAACTGAACCTACAGCTCTCTGATCTCCCGGCCTCAGAGGCGAGTGTGCTACCTACTGAGCCACTGACACTGACAATAGAGAGAGCTCCTCCTCCTCTTTTACCCACCCTGTCCCTCCTGTAGATTGTGTATCCTGGTATGTTGACATCCCAATCATGGTTCTCTGTGTACCATGTTTCAGTGACTGCCACAATATCCAGGCATCCCTCTTCCATCAAGGCCACTAGTTCAGGGAGCTTGTTACACAGACTGCGGGCATTGGTACTCATCGCCTTCCATTTTGTGATGGCCTTACCCCTTTTAGCTCCATCCCTGTCCTTACTGCCTTTTTCTACATTTACCCCTGTCCTGCTCCTACTGGCTTCTACCTTGGTGTTTACCTCTCTAACTACTGTGTTTTGTGGGGGGAGGCTGGGACTTCCCTGCTCCTTTTCAGTGCCTCCTTCCTTGGCTAGTTTAAATGCTTGCCAATGAAGCATTTAAACCTATCACCTAGAATCCTGATCCCCTCCCCCGGAGAGATGCAGTCCATCGTGCCAGTATAGGCCTGCATCCCTCCAGGTGGCTCCCCAGTCCCCAATGAAGCCAAAACCCTGTGCTCCACACCAGTTTTTCAACCATTCATTGAATCCCATAGTGCGGAATACCCTAGCATCATCCTTGCCATAGACAGGCAGCACCTCCGAGAAGGTTACCGTACATGCTTCTTGTCTAAGGCCCCTCCCCAACTTTACAAACTCCTCTTGCACTGCTCTGATCCCATTCACAGCCAGGTCATTTGTCCCTAGGTGGACAAGGTGGGCATGTTTAGTTTTATTAAAAGTCTGTCAAATGTAATGTCATCAGAGTATATATCACATATCTGTTGAGATATTTGATCACAACGCTGACCATTGATAGCATTATGAGTACTTTTTCAATACTCATGAGAAGTGACAAAGTGGGCTGGCCAAACCTTCAGTTCAGTTCAGCCGTGATTAAGTCAATCAGCTCAAAAAACTGGCTTCTAAAACACTCTTCAGGAGTTGCCCACTGATGAGGCTCTGCACCGTCACCATAGCGACATGGTGCTCTTCATCTCTGGGGCATGGTGGGAGCTGTATTAGTCCATCATCAACAGTTCACTGTATGCCTTCAAAGATTGTATAGAAATCATCGGAGTCTCTCATTTTCATCAGATGAGTCAGCAGCATTTCAATGGTAGAAGTTACAGCCTCTGATGTAATATCTTTTGACTGCAGTACCCTGGCCACTTCTTCAGCTGCTGAGAAAACTTTCAATGCCACTTTCAGAGCTCAAAGTCCAGGTGTTCTCTTCGCTGATTCTGTGTTACCACCAGTAGCAATTATTTCCTCTAAAGTGTCGTAAATGGCTTCGTAATTGAATAGTACTGACTCAATTGCCCGAGTTCTTGCTGTCCAGCGAGTCGGAGAGATAGGCTTCAGGGAATATTGTAAACCTGATGGGAAGGATGAGGAGTAGGAATCCTGAATATTCTCAAACATTGCCAGTCTTTTGGGTGATGCCTGAATAATTACGTGAAGTTCCTGTAGTAAGCTCAAAGCACTTCGAATCATGGAACAACTAGTACCAGCTTCCTGCAGAATAAGATTCAAACTGTGGTTCATACAATGAACTGAAACAGCCCTGGGATTAACACCTTTGATTCGTTTAGCTACGCCTGTCATCTGACCTTGAAGGACCGATGCACCATCATAAGTTTGTCCTCTCATGCAATCGATATCTAAACCACAATGTCGTAAAATATCCATGATCGTAAGGAAAATGGATTCTGCATCAGTTTTTGGACAGTCATACATTCCTATAAAGTCTTCACATATGACATAGTCCTGTGACACCCATCGTATTGACAAAGATATCTGCTCATGTCCACTTACATCTCTTGTTTCATCAATGATAGTGGAATACATTTCTGCCTCCTTCATCTGTGAAAGAAGTTGATTGAGGCACTCTCTATACATTTCCTTGATGAACTCATTCAGAATATCATGAGATGTATACCTTGCATAAAAGGTTTGTAACTCAGGGTTATTCTGCGACACTAGGTCAACTAGCTTCCGGAAGTTACTGTCTTCATCAGTATGACCTCTAAAAACGAGACCCTGCCTGACCAGAAATTGCAAACAGCATAGCTGTTCTAAAAGGCACCACTGGTTCTTTTCTTGCTCAGCCTTCTTTTGATGAACAAGTTGTGAATCCACAGGTACTTGTTTCAAGTAAGCACTGCGTTTAAGCAAACACTCTCTACCAAAATTTGAATTTTCATGCAAATCAAGATTTGCTGGACAGTTTTTCCAGTCATTCATTGCAACTTTCACAAATGCATCATCTCCGCATTTTGAGAAAGTCAGAAGATTTTTAGCGACTGCAAAATGACACAATGCGAAAAAAGCTCTCATTCGACTTTTGCACAGAACAAGCCAATCTCTGGTTTTGTAACAGTCATGGTTGAAATATCTTTCTCGTGCCTTTTCACCTTTTCCATATACTCTAGCAGTATCTTTCTTATGGACTGTCAGTTGAACCGCTGTACCCGAGTCATTGCTGGCACAGCATGGTCTATCACATTCTATTTCCATTCTGTCGCTATCTGCGTTAACCACTAGTTAGTCTCCCGGCTCACCCCTATTCTGAGAATCTGTCATGGGTGCCAGGTCAGGAGATATAGGCCTTGTTGTGGAAGTGGAACTTGTGGACGGATCAGTTGCACTCGTTGCATTGCTTGGCGATGGCAATGTAAGTGAACCGAAATTCAACTTTGCCTGAATCAGTTTTCGCTTGCGAGGTGCTAGTCCACCACCTGCTTGTTCTTATTCACTCATTGCTGCTAAAGTACTAACACTTCACCCAGACCAGAAGAAACTGTAGACACTTTTTTAATCACCTGATCTTCTCCCCTTCTTCACACACACACACACACACACACACACACACACACACAATCAGTATGCAAAGTGTTTTTATATTACCTGTTTTTATTCACTTCAGTTCAGCACCACAGTGCTGCCTCCAGACCAAGGCTGAGGCCAGTCCAAATAATTTTTTTTTTTTTTTTTTTGCCCGCTGTCTGACACTGTGACAACCACACACAACCCCCTTGGCTGCCTGAGCAGTCTAATGAGTTAAGTGTCTCTGAGTTTGTTTTGTTCACTCCGTCACAAACCCAAGAAGACAGAATCAAGTTACTGTCTTTGTCCTTATTATAACACAGACTTACAGTGAGTAACTGCAGAGTCTTCAGACAGACTCACTTATCACTCAGTCCCCCCAAAATCTCCAAATAATTCAGTTTTTATGCCCCTTGCCTTAAACACCCCTGGCTGTTACCCTTAAAACATCCCTGCATTTTTTTATTGGGCTAGGAATGATGTGATGTCTTGGCAAGCTGGGATGGGAAGTGGGCACTCTGTGTTGTTCACTAGGTGACGGTCTCTTGAATTTACACTACTTGGCTTGGCTGGGGTTGCTGGAACATTGTGATAAAGTAAAGAGCCAAGAAGAGATTTTCTTTTGTTCTACAATTCAGTTACAAAGCTGTTTCCTTTTGTGCCCCTGAAATTCCCTGGACCAGACCCCAAAAGTTTACCCTGACCTTTAATGAACTGCTTATGTACCTGCTTGGCTAAGCACTAGTCAGCATGCACAGTATAATCAGTTGGTGTGTCCCCTCTCTGATTTTTCTACACTGTCTGAAAAAAAAAGTTGTTCAATTCAACTAAAACTAATGTTTTTATTTTGACCACTGGCTCTGGTCCTAACCTGACCCTGCCTGAGGCTGCAGCAGGCTAAGTAACTTTTTAACACAGAAACAAGTAGAAGCACACAGATGACAAGTTTCAAGATTAAATGTGACTTGGGTGGTGGCTGGAGGAACTGAACTTGTTGCCTTATTGAACAACAGCAAACTAAATTCAGCACAGCAGAAATTCCAGAAAAAGGAACTTAAGGGTATTTATTTATTTTACATAGTCAGCCCTCCACGCCCAATCTACATCCCTGACGCCTGTAAAAGTCCAGACCCTGCCTTCAGTGCAGTAGTCTATAAAAGTACACTGTCTCTCACACATTGTGATCAGAAAAAAAAGTCCAACAACTAGTGTTTGTTTGTTTTTTTTAATTTTGCCTACTGGCTCAGTCAGCCCCTGAAAATCAACATAATAGCCAGCAAGGAATGGGAAAGCCATAAAATTTTGCCTGCCCCCCGGGTGTTTCTTTATACACCTTCCGCCAAATCTCATATCTCCGCCTAGTTCACCTCCCAGTCAATAACCCTAGCACCCTCCTACTGCCTCTAGTACTCCTAACCCTAGCTACCAAACACCATGTTGTTGCTCCTGCTATTGCTCCTCTGCCTCTCGCCTATGTCACACCTTGATGATGATGCCGCACTGTCAGCCCATGACCTAGTGATTAAGGCGGCTAGTCAGTCTGGCCTCCCTCATGCAACCCTAGTGGATGTCCTTCCATTTCCTCAATTATACCTTACGCTGCTGTACCAAAATCCTTGGGGTATCCCACAAAAGACTCACAACCAGTTTTGTACTTCCTATACCCCATGCTCCATTCTGGCCCTTCAGTGCCCCCCTATTTCTGTCCATTAAGCTGGTATCATGACAAAATATCAAGCCATAAGACAGGCCCTACATTCTCTGAATACTGGACCCTGAGTAAAAAGAGAGTTCCTCTGTCTGTTCCTTCCTCTATCACTTGAAGCACTCACTAAACTAATATTCTTTCTGCTTATCTGTGCTAGCACTGTTGAAATCAATCCTGGACCCCAGAAGGCTTCACCTCACCAGCAGATCTAGTCTCCATGAAAGGCTTAAGTTTCTCCACATCAATGTATGCAGCCTTTTAAAAAGTTCTCACTAATACAGGCCTGAGTTGCCCACCCCTGCAGACTTTCTAGTAATCTCTGAGACATGGCTTAAACCAGCAACAAATGACAGGAAATAAGTCTACCTCATTACCAGCTATTCAGATCAGACCGTCCATCCAGGGGTGGTGGGGTGGCCATTTATGTTAAGTCAAATATCTGCTTCTTGCCTTAATATTTCATCTCAGCCTAAAGAATTCGAATGCCTATCACTTAAAATATCCCTTCCAACATGACAGCTTTTCAACTGGTTGGCTGCTACAGGCCCCCTCTGCCGGCCTTAAACTCCTTACCCATCTGGGGAATATAACTAAACTGGGTCCTGAGGATACCATTATTCTAGGCGATCTGAACTTTAACTGGCTATCCAATGTTTCTCACCCTAGTATCTTTCTGTGACACATGGTTTTACTCAACTAATAAAGGAACCGACAAGGATTAACCCAAAAAACAAAAGTAATAGCACCCTACTTGATGTTATGTTGGTTAATAAGCCCCATCTGTATTCACACGCTTGAATGCTATTCAGTGATATAAGTGATCACTGCCTCATAGCTGGTATAAGATCTTCAGTCAAGCCATCTAACCCTGCAAAATTCCTCCCAAGAAGGTCAAAAAGAACTTCAATATTGCAGATATCCAAGATCTGTGCACTCTAAACGCTGGCAAGAATTCTCACCTCACAGCTTGTAGAATTAGCACTGCAGGTGCTAAATGAAATCTTAGGGGCCCTCAATACACATGCACCAGTCACCAGTGTCAGAATAAACGCAAATCTTGTCCCTGGTTCTCTGCTGACCTTAAATCTGCACTGCTTGCTAGAGACAAGCTCTGGAAAAGGGGCAAGGAAGACCAAAGATCAAAGCAGCTGGTTACAATTCAGAAAAGCCAGAAACAGCTGCACAAAAAAGTGAGATGCCAAGGCTGCCTTCTATACAGCAGAGCTGGATGCCTCCTACCATAACCCAGCCAGATTCTGGGGCAATATCAAGGGAATCCTAGAGCAAGACTCTAGCACCTCTTTTACCATCCCAAGTGAACCTCAATAATGTGGTTATCACTGACAAGTATGAGATTTTAGATGCTTTCAACAATCCCTTTACTACAGCAGGCCTAGCTTTTGACTCCTCTCCAGCAAATCTACCGTTCACCTTACTCTCCATTCTACTGAAGTTCAGAAGGCTGCCTCTACATTTTCTTTCAAGCCAATATTATTAAAACAAGTAGAAGACCTACTGCTCCATCTGGATACCACTAAAAGCGCTTGGTGCAGACTCTCTGGACCCTTCTTTCTAAAAATTGCATTGCATGCCATTGCAGCCCCCAGCTCACCTCTTCAACTTGTCCTTATCTACTGGTTCTATCCTTCTTTGTGGAAGACAGCACAAGTGTTCCCCTCCTTAAAGCAGGGGACCCATGGATCTCAACAACTATAGGCCTATTTCCATCTTACCAGTGCTGTCCAAAATGTTAGAAAAACTGGTAAGCATCCAACTAAATGACTACCTCAATGCTAACAACCTCCTTAATCCTGCTCAATCTGGGTTTAGAGCCATGTACAGCACCATTTCTGCCTTAGCAAAAGTTACAAATGACTGGCAGTCTGAATTAGATAAAAAAATAATATCTGTGCTGTATTTCTGGACCTAAGTAAAGCCTTCGATACTGTGAATCATGATCTACTAATCTTCTCACTGCATTCCTAGGCCTTGACCCAATCTCTTAAATGGTTCAGATGCTACCTCTCTGGTAGAATACAGCAGGTAAAAAGTGAAGGCAACCTTTCTTCCTCAAAACCACTCTTAAGAGGAGTTCCTCAAGGTTCCATCCTGGGCCCTATCCTCTTTGCCATCTACATCAACAACATTGATTCAAGCCTCACAAAATCTAATGTTCACCTTTTTGCAGATGATACTGTCCTTTATGCAAGCAATCCATCACCAACAAAGGCATATGATCTACTACAATCTGAATTCTCCCTGCTGCAACACAAATTACTTGAAAAGAAGCTTCTATTAAATGCCAAGAAGACTAAAGCTATGTTCCTCTCCACCAATACTTTTTCTACCACTCTCTCACCGAACATTCTTCCCCAGCTTTCTACCATCCTTGGAGACAGCCTTGAGTATGTAGACAAATTCAAATATCTGGGGGTTTGGATTGATAACAGGCTTGATTTCACCCAGCATATTGAAGAGCTCCTGAAAAAACTCAGACAAAGACTTGGCCTTTTCTTCAGGATCAAACATTTTCTAAACAGAATCTAAGCAGAGACTTATCCAGGCTTCATTTCTATCCCTCCTCGACTATGCAGACTTCCTATATGGCCACTGCTCCCTGTCCTACTTAAATAAACTGGATACCTTGTACCATAGAGCTCTAAGATTCATCACTGACCTTCCTTTCAGCACCCACCACTGTTCTCTCTATGCTGCAGTTGGCTGGACATCCCTACATCACAGAAGGAACAAAAATGCTGCTCTATGGATCTACAAAGCTCTGACAAACAAACTACCATCCTACATCTCAATTGCTTCTCTTGTTACTCCAAGGCCATATGCCCTAAGAAGCAATAGCCTCATCACATTGAATTTACCAAAGGCCAGTACCCGGCATGGAAGGGCTGCAATCAACTACTTTCTAGCACTCATCTGGAATTCTCTGCAAAAGACCCTGAAGCTGAACACTTTCATTCCTATAGCCTCCTTCAAAAAGCTGTACCTAAGTCTTTTCCCAGAGATATGCAACTGCTTCCACAAGTCCTAGTCCCTTCAGACCCCTTTTCACCCCTGCCCCCATTAGATTCCCCCTCCCTTATCTGTTTAGGCATTCATCCATTAACATCGTTACAATTTTTCTCCTAAACCCCAATACCTTACCTTTTTTTTCTCCTTTTGCTTTGGTGCCCAATATCACTGGTTAACCGCCTTGTATATATGTGTATATTATTGTATCTGTTCATTTTAAAGTCTTTGTTATTGTACTCAATCTGTATTTGTATATATGTGAATTTATACCCATTATGTTGTTTCTGACCAATCAGGTCCATCTTGTAAATGAGCTATGCTCAATGATGTTCGCCTGAATAAATAAAGATTTTGATTGATTGATTGATTGATTGATAATACACCCCTGTGTAAAAGTCTAAGAAAGCCCCACTCTTGCTGGCCTGTCAGTCCTGACCCTGCCTAGCAGGTTGGCACCTGGCTGAGGCTACTAACTTTTAACGCAGAAGAATCAAGTATCTACTGTAGATGTATGGACTACAGCTCACAAGCTAAAACAAAGAGATTCAGATTTAACTCTGGGTGGGGGAACTTGTTGGTGTTGCTGCAGAGAATTTGGTAGAAAGGAACATAAGGTTTTTTTAATTATTACTCGTTCACTTCTGTCAAATAACTTTCTTAAAGTCAAGAAATCAAATAATAATTTTAGGTTTAGGCAACTATGTGAAAATAAACATTTTCCTTTTGGACTTCTCTTTTCAAATTTTATTTTATTCAATTCAGTCTCAGTCTCAAATTGCAGCCTGGCACAGGGCAGTGGCAGGCACTCCTGACTCCTCAAAGAAGAACACTGGACACTGTAATACTTTACTGTAAACAGAAAGTAAAGAAGAAAATCCTTGTCAAAGTGGGACCTGCCTCGGCCAGGCCTCCCCTGGCCCAATGGCCAAGACGCGTGCGAAAACTACGCTTTAATAACTGCCTGACTGATTGACTCTCTCTATCTGATCAGAGCAGCCTGCCTCAGCCTTCCTCATGTCTTTTTTTTTTTTGCTTTTCTGTCTCTCTCTCTCTCTCTCTCTCTACTGTCTACTCTCTTGCTCTGTTATTTATTTAGCACAAATTAGCATTGAGATCCTTCAAATTCAAGTCAAAAACAAGAAATTTATGCAGCAAGCAAGCTGCTGCGTGCGTGCTGCTGCTTCTCTCTCCCAGACTCTGGTCTGTCTGGTGACTGCGCACAATGTACAGATGATATGTGCATGCAAGCAGCAGTCTTTGCCACCCATCTGACCAGTCTGTGGACACATTAGTCACATCTTGTGACTGATCACCACTCAACAAGCATACACATCGCAGCCCTACCTTAGGCTGCAGCTTCATAAAGGTCAGGACCAGTCCTTCACCCCTCCCTGGCCCTGCCCCATGGCAGCGAGCTCAGATGCTTCTGCTTGCTGGATCTGATTGGATGTGGATTGCCAGGCTGACACACTTCACTGACTCACACACACAGTGATCCTACTTCCTATCCACACTAGAGATGAGTCTGTCTGTCAGACAATCACTGACAAGTTACAACTTTCTTTCTCCTCCCTGGACCCTACCTGGAGTCCTTATTTGCTCCCGACCCCGAGTAGTAGTCCTGACGACCCTCATCACCCTCTCTCCCTCCCCTGCTATTATGACTCCCTCCCCCTCCCGGCGTGTGTCCTGTCACTGGCTCCCAGTCAGAAGTCCTGCCCAGCCTGCCCCCTCCTGAGTCTCAGACTCACTCAGTCAGTCTGCCACGGTTGGCCACTTGGCCACCATCACCATGAGAGTCTCTCTGTGACTGTCTCTGTGTGACCGACTAACTCACTACTAGTCAGGGTGCCTGCTGCCCTACTTCTGCCCCAGCTGGCAGCTGCCCATGATACAGTCCCATCCCAGCAGACTGGAGCAAAGAGTGTAGTGGCTGCATGCCACCGCCCCCCCAGTCCAACCAACCAGCCAGGCCACTGTGTCTGTGACTGAGCTGAGGACAGCCCAGTGATCTGATCCCACCTGATTCCCCATCGGTCGTCAGTTGGACTGGAGGTGGTCTCATGACTAGAGCTGCTGCCTGAGTCGGGAGTCAGTTGGGAGATTGCTGGTGCAGAGTAGGGAGAAGACAAGAGTCTGAGCAGCAGATGACAGATTGACCAGTCCAGATGGGGGAGGAGGAGGACAGGGGTGTAGCGATGAGCCGAGCTATGCCACTTTGAGCACGCACACAGCAGCAGCATTGCAGCAAGAGTAGGTCATGGTCAGAGGATCAGCACTGGCAGGACGGAGAAGTGGACAGGAGGACACAGACAGGTTGGTCCGGTCAGAGGCAGAGAGTCATCAGGCTCAGCTGCCAAGTTACTTTTTTAATGATATGTGTCTGTTTACAGTGTGTGAGCGTGTAATAATGTTGGTCTCCACTCTCGCTGCTGCCACCTACCGGCCGTCCGCTGGCACTGCACCCCATAGCATACTCTGAGTCAGTCAGTCCACGCATGGCAGAAGCCCAGAAAATGGAATTTATTTTTTGGAATATCTGCCAAAAAAGTAGGGGCCATGGCCCCCCCAGCCCCCCCGGCTCCGGTGCCTATGATTAAAGTATTTGATTTTATTGTACTCCATGATGTGAATTATATGGTTCACCCATGACAGTGCGTGGGCAATGTCGACAAAGTCGGAGTTATGTCATCCGGAATTATAGCGGGCGACATTCTGGCACCCTAAACTGATAGTGCCACAGGACCATCCCCAGAAAAACGTAGTTTTTGTGGGAGACTTTGCCCCCGCACCCTTGAAATAATTATAACAAACTCTGGGCGATGCGGAAAGGGCACTAAAGTTGTGGGGCTCAACAGGACGTGAGCGTGGATGATCTTAAATCCAGATTGTCCCTATCACTTATGCTCTTGTTGTGGCGTCAACATTATGGTGCCCTAATCACGGTGCCCTAACAATGGTATACCATTTATACTGGCTTCATGATATTGAGATGTCTTATGAGTCAGTATTGCAATCCTATCGCCTGGTTCAATTAATTAAAGACCCTACTAGATTAAATTCTGGAAGCGCTAACCATTCTTTATTGGACTGCGCGAAATCACCTTTCAGGAGTGATTAATGAAACAACACTGCCAGTGTTCATAAGGTGGGCTCTCAAGAAGCCTATTTTGAAAATTTGGTGGAAAAATTCCAAAAAATGACTGTTTTATGAGCGTGCATTGCGCAGTTCCTACGCACACTCGTAAGTTCGCGACTTTTCAATATTTTCACTCCAGATTTTCAACATTGCCATTTTACCACACCTCACCCAAAACATGTTTCCGCCCATGTAGCGCACCATGGTGCAGTAGGTGTGCAAAATCAATGTACGGGACAAATTAAGAAAATCACAGTGACACTGTTCATGAGCAGAGGTCTTAAAATGGCTATGTTGAAAATTTGGTTAAAAAATTCCTAAAATGGACTGGTATTTACTGAAAGCATGCTATAGTTCCCACGACCAGTAAGGTGTTTAATTTTCAATATTTTCACTCTAGATTTTCAACATTGCCATTTTACCACACCTCCTTATGAGCAGTACAGCTGTCATTTTTCACATCTCACCCAAAATGTGTTTCACTTCAGAAGCGCATATTATTTATGCAGCTAGCAAAAGCAAATTAATGTACGGGACACATTAAGAAAAATCACACTGACACTGTTTATGAGCAGAGGTCTTAAAATGGCTATGTTGAAAATTTGGTGGAAAAATTCCTAAAATGACTGTTATGCGAGCATGCGTTGCAGAGTTCCTAAATGCGCTAATGATTCATCAAATTTTCAATATTTTCACCTCCAGATTTTCAACATTGCCATTTTACCACACCTCCTTATGAGCAGTACAGCTGTCATTTTCACATCGCCCACAATGTGTTTCCGCCCATGGCATGATCAGTTTGCTGAAATCAATGTATGGGACACATTAAGAAAATCACAGTGACACTGGTCATGAGCAGAGGTGTTAAAATGGCTATGTTGAAATTTGGTGAAAAAATTCTAAAAATGACTGGTTTAGGAAGCACATTGCGCAGTTCCTCTACATGCGCTGGCAAGTTTGCGAATTTGTAATATTTGCACACCAGATTTTCAACAGTGCCATTTTACTGCACTTCCTTATGAGCAGTACAGCTGCCACTTTTCACATCTCGCCCAAAATTTGTTTCCGCACATGTAGCGCACAATGGTACAGTCAGTGTGCGAAAACAATGTTTGGGACAGATTAAGAAAATCACAGTGACACTGGTCATGAGCAGAGGTCTTAAAATGGCTATGTTGAAAATTTGGTGACAAAACTCCATAAAATGACTGTGTTACGAGTGAGTATTACGCAGTTTCCACGCACCCTGTTAAGTTCATGAATTTGTAATATTTTCAGTCCAGATTTTCACCAGTGGCATTTTTCCACACCTCCTTATGAACAGTATGGCTGTCATTTTCCACAACATGGCCGAAATGTGTTTTCACACTTTCAGCGCAGAAATGCGTGATCGCTGTAGGAAATCATTGTTCGGACCAGATAAAGAAAATCACACTGACACTGTTCATGATATCAGAGGTCCCAAAATGCCTGTGTTAACAATCTGCTGTAAAAAAATCCCCACACAAGTTACATTACGGGTGTGCGTTGCACAGTTTCTATGCACGCTCGTGACGTCACCAGTTTTTTTAAGATTTTCACACCAGATTTTCAACATTGCCATTTTTTACACCTCCCCATGAACAGTGCCACTGTCATTTTTCACATCCTGTTCAGAATGTGTTTTTGCACCTGTGGTGCCAAATGCCGTAGTCACTGTGCAAAAGCAGTTTTCGGCTAACAAACTGATATTGCCACTGTTCATGAGGTGGGGGTCACAAAAAAACCATGTTGAAAATTTGGAGAAATACCAACGAATGCCTAAGGCGTTAGGGTTTCCGACCATAACGCCCCACCCTGTAGAGAATGACAGGCATCAGGAGTGTGACTTGGGATTCTTGCCTGTAATGCTCATACCATTCCACCCCACCCACACCCTGCAGCCAGTGAGAGGATCAAGGTGCCTTGGATTCTTCGGCCCAAACGCTACCCCATTCTCCTATACAGCACCCATCTCACCATATTTCCTGATGGAATGGGGTGCATAAGGGCCAAAGACCCCATAGTACACTGTGACACTTGTCAGTGTCTGCAAGGCGGGTGTGATGAAATGTGTGTGGTCGTTATGTCTGATGACCCAAAGGCACACCCCAATGCCTGTCACTCTCTGCAGGGTGGTGGGGTTGGCTTCAGTTCAATACTTCGCTGCCATTCCTATTATGCAGCTCTGTAACTTCTACACTACCAATGCCAATGCCAGCAATCAAACATTCGGCATTGACAAATGCTTGTTAGGGTTGCAGGTAGGTGGAGCCTGCAGCCCTCTTGCATTAGATTTTTGCATTGTTTTTGTGCTGTTTAAATTTGTACTTACATTCCCCCGCTTCTGGCTGTAGTTCCCTGCTGGCTTCCCCGACTGTCACACATTCGCAGTAATGGCAGGCTGACCTCCTTTATTCATTCCTCCCGCCACTGCCCTGTAATTCTATACCCCTCTTTTGTTTCTGTCTCTCCTCTTAGGCTCCTCACAGGAAACCCCTGCCCTCACAAGCTCGGCCCGTTGACCAGAACGCCACCGCAGAAGCGGACAGTGGAGCAGCCTACTAAGGTAAATGCTCTGACTAGCACAGGAGACTTGCTGTTTACCCATCAACGCTTAGCTTCGACTCCCCACCCACCCCAGCCACCCACTCAAGGTAGACCCACCTTTTATTGATGTTAGCAGGTCACGTGACTCCTGCAGTTTTTACTAAGTGTCTAAATCCCCATCAGCAGATTATCATACCTGACCACTAGGGGTCAGGCTTTTGCTAGTGTTCTCCTCCAAATCCCCCTGCTTCTCTCCCCTCTCTCATCCCTCCTCTTCCCCACCCCATTTACCCACCCATTCTCCTTTGCATTTCATAGATTTTCCCTCCATCACCAGATTTGAACCCTGCACCTTTCATTTTGGAATTGGCCACCTTACCACTGCGCTATAGTGCCAGACGTCCTTCTCTGATCTACTTATACTGGTGAGCTCCTCATCCTACCCTTACCCATGGCCACCCTCTGGGGCTATTTACTAATCTCAGGTCTTCTGACCCCACTCCCCTCACTTCCCAGCACCTCCCAGCCCAGTTTACCTATTGACCCACTAGTCCAGCCTCCCTTTCCTGCACTTCGTGGCATCTCATGCCTGTCCTCCCCTGCACCCCGCATGCAACCCTTAGACAGGAGTACCTCCCTGCCCCCACTGCCCTACCCCCACTGCCCTCTTAACTCACCTTGTCTGCACCTCCCCACCCCGGTGACTGCTACAAATCCCCCCCACATGCATACACCTTGAAAATCAGATTCTACAAGGCTACCCTACTCCGCCACACCCTCCTCCTCCTGCTGCTACCAGTAATGTACACCTTAACCCTGGGCTGCCCACCATGGGAGTGCACCAGGCGATCAGGCCAGGTAATCTTCTAATTGCCTCCCTCAACATCTGTAGCTTACTGAAAAAATGTACCCCCCTTTCAAGGTTGGCTTGCTCAACACTCACCAGACATCCAGGTCTTAACCTGAAAGCTGGCTTTCCAAAGACACCCCAGACTCATCGGTGACTAAATGGCTACTCCATTTTCTGGTTTGACAGACAAGGTAAGAGGGGAGGTGGCTGTGCTCTTTACATAAAGACTCCTTACAAGGCCTCCCTTCTCTCTCACCCCCCACCCACAGTGCCCAAACTCACAGTCACTCTGCTCCTTGGCAACCCCGAAAACCCTATATATCATGGGAGTCTATATTCCCTGCAACCAAAAACTTGCCTTTAAAGCTGTCATGTCCTGCATCCCCCAATTGCCTTCTAATAGTGAGGTAATAGCCTTAGGTGACTTCAACGTCAACTGGCTATCCCCCTCTACCACCTCCTATAAGGACTCTATCCTAGCTGTTGATCTTACCCAGGTTGTTCAGTTCCCCACTAGACTTGACATCAAAACAGGCATTTCTACACTACTCGACCTCATTCTCACCAACTGCCCAAATAATCTCTCCCAGGTCAGGGTACTCCCTGATGTTTTAAGTGACCGCTCCCCTGTAACCTGCTGGTGGTTGAATAAACTCCCAACTGCCCGTCCTAGAATCTCCATCCAAGGGTGCTTGAAAAACAGGGTTCCTTCCCTGCCTCAAATCCTATCTTAGGTCCTGTGACTGGTCCCCCATCTGTGCTGCCCAGTCCGTTGATGCTGCCCTCTCTTGTTTCATCTCCACCTTTAACTATGCTTGTGACATCTTTGCCCCTTTCTCCAAACAACTCACAAAAAACAGAGGCACCCCTTGGATCTCCCAGGAACTGCTTGACCAAATGCACCACATGGACAATCTCTGGGTATAAAGCCCTGGACTCAAAACTCCCCCATGACAAGCATCTTTACAGAGAAGCCAGGAACAAATGCACCTGGGCCATCTGCCAAGCCAAGGCTACTTACTATAAGCAAGCCCTCACTTCCACCTGGGGATCAGGGTGAAGATTTTGGAGCAATATCAAAGAACTTAGTGGTAAAGTAGTTTCCCCCACCCCTGTACAACTCAAGGTTGAGGGCTTCATCATCCAAGACCCCCTGGCCATTTCCAACAACCTAAATGCCACTTTCTCTGACCTCAGCAATATCCATCCACCAAATTTCCTCACCCCCCCCAAGGATGCCCACCTGCCCCTTCCCCAACCAACACCCCCCTTTTTCATCTTCGGACCATCTCCTCTCAAGAGGCCAGAAGCTATCTCTCCAAAATCCTGGCCAAGTTCCGCTATAGCGGAGATTCCCTTGACCTCAAACTCCTCTGCCTAACCCTAGAGAAAGCCCTCCCCATGCTCACCAAAATACTAAATATGTCCCTCTGCCTTGGCCAATTCCTGACTCCCTGGAAATGTGCTGTAATGACCCCATCCTTAAAAGTGGGGACCACTCATCCCCCAACAATTACTGACCCATCTCTATACTGCCCCCTATCTCTAAGGCACTCAAAAAAATAGTATCGGACCAGTTTACAGACTACTTGTCAAAGCACAACCTGCTGTGTCCTGAGCAGCACGGCTTTCGAAGTGGCCACAGCACCTCTACAGCCCTCATTGAGTACATCTCCTTTATTCACAATGCCCTCGAACAGGGTCACCTAGTTGGGTCAATCTACATCGACCTAACTAAGGCGTTCAACACCGTTAATCACACCTTGCTCCTCAACTCCTTGCCCTTCTTGTGCCTCTCACATGAAACCACATCCTGGTTTAAAGACTACCTTTCTGGCAGAACACAGCAAGTCAAAATCAACTCCACTATCTCTTCCAGCCACCCAGTCCTCTCAGGGGTACCGCAAGGCTCAATACTTGGACCCCCTCCTCTTTACCCTTGTCCTAAATTCCCTCCCTAAATCCTGCAGTGGTAAACTCATGCTCTATGCAGATGATGCTGTTGTTTTCTGGAGCCACCCGTACCCTAATACCCTTCAATATGCCCTCCAGGTTTTTTTCACCGAAGTAGAAATTTAGTTCACAGCCCATCAGCTAATCTTAAACTACAAGAAAACCAAAACCATGATCTTTGCCCACCGCCAGATCCCACATCATGATTTCCTGCTGAACACCATTAACTCCCTAGGAACCCCACCTAGAGCAGGTCACAACCTTCAAATATCTAGGTATTACCCTCGATACCTCTCTCACCTACCACACTCACATCCAACTCCAATCCACATCTGTCAACTCCAGACTTCATCTCCTCTATCGCCACAGGCATTGCCTTCCCCCCGAGGCTATCCACCGTGCTGTTTCCTCCTTGGTACTCTCCCTGGTGGACTACGGGATAGTGATATAGGGCACTGCTGGCAGTATTGCTTTACATCACATCAAAAGGGCTCTCAGCAAAGCCTGTGGGATGATCATGGGATGTGGCAGACTGACCCACACTTGCGACCTATACAAACTCACGCAGTGGCTGAACTTTGAGGGGAAACTTAAATACCACACTTACTTGCTTGCCAAGACAATTTACCACAGGCAAGCCCCTCCAGGACTTCACCCCCTTATCCAACTGGCCCCTCCCCTAAGGGCCTCCAGAAGCTCAGCCAAAGCATCTCTCTCTTAGTTCCCTGCTGCAGGACCTCTCTGGGTCAAAGGTCCTTCCTCTATCATGCCCCCCTCTGGCTCAATGGCCTCCTGGCCTTTATCTCACTGGAACCCAAGCTCGGACTCTTTTAAACTAACCTAAAGAATCTACTTCTTGATTCCGCTGCCTGTGACTGCCCATATCCCTCTCTCCTTGCCCTTCTCCCCAGTTGACCTTACCTCCAGTCTCCAGCTTATCCCGGTCTCAGTACTGGGTACCTCTCTAAGCTACACAGCTTATGCTAGCTTTTTCTTATCATTTGCTCATTATTTCTGTTTTCTGTATTATTGAATATGTGTCTGTAGACACTGGGTTACCCAACCCTAGAATGTGTGCTCTCATTCATACCCACATGGTATTGTAATGTTCACAATGTTCTGTAACCTCTGTACAAACATGTGGAGCTTTGTATAGGAGCCTGTTATTGAATATGTTTCTACAGACACTGGGTTACCTGTCCCTGGAGTTTTGCTGTCATTTATGTCCACACTGTTTTGTAATGTTCACAATGTTTTGTAACCTCTGTACCATGATGTGGAGCCTTTGCAAAGGAGTCTGTGGTTCAAAGGGTTGTAATTCCAATTGTGATAATAAAATAAACAAATAAATAAATAAATAAAATTAATTAGCTCTAAAAACGGCTTACCATGGAACTTCCTTTTTAGACATTTGGATGTATCCGTCCACAACTGCAAAATCGTGTGCTCCCCCCTCTGATTTTTGTTATTTGATGCTCTGTCTTAAAGGCAGGTAGGATGCTACTGTGCCTCCCAACTTCTCAGGATATAAACAAAAAAAAAAAACTTTTTGAAGCTGCAGTCATTTAGCCCTTGCAGGGCTGCAGAATGAGCATCTGTCCAGCTCAATCAAATAGATTCATTCTAGTTCTTTCAGCAGCCTAGGGGTTAACCCATTATCTCTTTTTGTTTGACTGAATACTGACCCCGTACTACATGGCTAATTAGGCACATGTGTTATGTTGGAGACAGAGCAATATGGGAGTGAACTGCCCACCCTCTGTGACACAGGATGCCTTATATATAAGAAAATAGCCTATATAAGAAGTAGACCAGGACCCCCCCAACTCAGAACCCTTACATATGCTAATTTCTTCAGCCTTGAAAGGAATTGTATAAGATTTTGGTAATGGCATTTTAAATACAGTAACTCATTACCTTCATCTGGGGATAACCATTTGAGCACAGAAAGGAATGTTTTTCTTAGGTCAACTATGGGAGGGAAGTGATCAAACAATCAAACATTGTGCTAAACAGATGGAAAGGCACCACCATTTAGTTCCTGACCTGCTGGGCACCACCTCCACCCCCATGCACAGGCAGCTTGTGATGTCTAACCTGGCAGAACACAGGAGTGTGCCACATAGAAGTCAATGGAGGAAATTTTTGAAACAGTTTTATGTATGCTAAAGAAACCTTTGTTATAAATAAAAGTCATTGCTCAACTAATAGGGCCCCTGCTAGTTGGGCAGTGACTTTCATTTATAGCAAAGTTTATTTTAGTATATATAGCATCAAACAGTTCAGAAAATGTTCTGTTTTGACATCTATGTGGCACACTCCTTCCCTCTGCTTGGTTAGACATCACAAAACATCCAAGTGAGGGGGTAGGTCTGTCTGACCAGGAAATGGAAGAGTTCAACTGAATATCTGCTCAGCACAATCTTCAATCTCTTCTCTTCTGTAGTGGACTTCATGAAAAAATTATTTTCTGGGTTCAAATGAGTGTCGCTAGCATAAGGTAATGGACTAATGTATTTTGAAAGCCATTACCAAAATCTTAGACATTCTCTTGAAGCTGGGAGTAATCATGTAGGAATTTTTACTGTCTACTGCTGTTAATACTCCCATGTGTCTAAGTTATGTAGTTCAAACATAAATTAGAACTACGAAACCAGTCATACAGAGGGTATACTGACTTGAATATTTTTTTTGTTGTTGTTTCTTTTTGTTTGTTTTCTATTACTGGTCCAAAATAAGTATCTGTTTATAAGTGTAGAGCCCTGTTTGATAAATGAGTGCTCTGTTATGCCATGCAGCTCTAAATGTCAGTACTAAAATAATGTTATCAAATCAGTCTCTTCTGTAACTAGTTATTCTTTTGGCAACAAGGTTAAGTCCCACAAGGCACAGGGCCTGTTTTCAGGGGCAACCCAAGGACACTAGGAAGGTTAAGTGGCTTACTCAGGGTCACACTATATGCAAGAGAAGGTTGTAGGTATCAAACCCTATTCTGCTGGATGCATCAAGCTCATTCACAGTCCATTGCTCTAATGTCTATGCTGTTCTGTCAGCCCTATGCTGTGATTTAACAACCCCACACAGTCTCACTATACAATGCAATAACACAATGACCAAGCAATAGAAAACAGAACACAGGAGTAAAACACAAACAAGGGATATGGAATACAGTTTATTAGGGAAGACAGGAACAAGGCTGTGGGGAAGAAAAGGGAAGGGCGAAAACATAAGCAAATAACAGGCAGTCCCTGCAATCCCCTTTCCACCTCACCCCTCATCCCTGTCAGTCCTTCATAGTCCCAGCTAACAGGCACAGCAATTATACTATCCCCACAGTCCCTAAGAGTCCCCTGTATTCTACTGGGTAACACATTTGTTGAATCATCATAGGCTCAATGTTTGATGTAGATGCAGCTATGTAACCTGCACAGTTATTGGGCCCTATGCTAATGTGGTGGAGTGGCTACACGTGTGTATCTGGGGCATGCAACCACTCCACACCCACTGTGCCCCCCATGTGGGATGCTCAAAGGGGGGCGCACAGCACATATGCACCTGATCCCCAGGCCATGTGAGGAGCAATGTGCTGGGGGTGGTCAAGGGGTGGGACGGCACTACACATCATGCACTAAGGCTCATAGTGCTGGCCATGGGGGTGCATAAGGGGGTGCAGGGTATGCCAGGGAGGACCCTGCTGTAAACCCCCTATGCACCCTGTGCACACCCCACAGGACAGGGCAAACAGCCCACTGACCCTGCAGAGCCACAGGAAACAGCTGCCCAATTCCACCCACCCACCCTCCCCAGCACACAGTGGTGAGTGTGGTGCCCCACAACACACACAACACCATACTCCTCACAGGGGCACCAGCACAAGGCTGCTTCCCCTCTCAAGTGCCTCCACATGTCAACCCCTCCCTTCTACCAGCGGTAATGTTCTCCCCCTCTGCCAGGAGACATGCCCCCTCATCCCACTGCACCACTTCAGTACCATTGGAAAGGGCCAGCTGCATTGCCCTCCTACCACCCGCCACAGCCACCAGCCCTTGGACATCCACAGGGTGTGCTGCCAACACGCACCCTGCAGCATAGGGGATCCACTGTTGGACCCATGCCGGGCATCTGATTTGATGCCTAGCTGGGTCTGCAACTCTGCCCGCCCTGCACAGTCCTGCATGCTGGGGGGGCAGGGCCTCAGAAAGGTGGCCGGTGGTCATGAATGCCACCAGTGTGCGCCTGTCCACAGGTACAGAGCTCTGCGGGTGGGTAACGCATCTCTGGTACGTATTACCTGCCCTTTAGTGGATAGGGCCCTTTAAGTTTAAAATTAAAGGGATCACTATTTGTAATCCAAAACAAGGCCAAATGGCCAAAATGCAAGTCTTGTACCTGGGCACTCCCAAAAGAGACAGTCCAGTCCTGCCTTAACTAGCTAACTAAAAGGATTGGGACGAAGGTCTGATTCAGTACTCATGGTATGCAGATCAAATCGGACCCTGAAAGATTTCAGATGTATAATGCTGGTCTCTCTGGTGTGCAGTAGCTGCAGGTTGCATGCTGTGGCTCTTTACTCTATCACAGTGGGTATAGTCATGTGAGAGGCTTGTAGTCCTGTGATGATTCAACTACTGTGCCACCGAGCAGAATATAGGGGAGCTCTTAGAGACAAGGGAGAGGAAAAAAAGGATAGTGGTGGTGATTTACCCTTACTGCTGAGAGGGAATGGCCCAGCTGCAACCCCTCCCCCCGCTGGCAACACTGTCTGTTGGGGGCCCCACTATTGAGCTTTGTATGGGCCCCCAGCAGGGCAAAAGCTTCCACTGGCTGAGGGGGCACGTGAGAGACAGAGAGAGAGAGACACACACACTTCATTTCTTCAGCGCATGCAACAGCCGAGTCTCTGTCTGTGTGTGTGTGTGTCTCTCTCTCTCTCTTTTCCCCTACAGCAGCACCACTTGGGAAAGTCAATGTCAGTGAAGTGTTGTGAGTGGTGTCTGTGTGACTGTGGCTCTGTTATCTACCTCAAGGTATGTGGGCCACATAGACACAGAGGGAGCTCCTGTGAGACACACACACTCAGACTCAGCTGTTGCATGCATTGAAGAAATGAAGTGTGTGTGTGTGTCTCTCTCTTTTCCCGTATAGCAGCACCACTTGGGAAAGTCAATGTCAGTGAAGTGTTGTGAGTGGTGTCTGTGTCTCTGTTATCTACCTCAATGTATGTGGGCCACATAGACACAGAGGGAGCTCCTGTGAGACACACACACACACACACACACACAGACATATGCACTTCACAACAGAAAGGCAAGTACGCAAAGTACATGCTGTATATGATGCTGCAAATTCAAGGGCCTTTCTACCAAATTCCCACTTTCTCCAGGTAATTGAGAAATACCACTTCTCTCTCAGTGCAGTTTAACCCCTGCAAGGTATATGGTTTTTTAAATCAAGGATGGACATGAGAAAGGAAAATGTGGGCACACAGGGATTTGAACCATGGACCTCTGGTATGCCGTTCCAGTGCACTAACCATTAAGCAACAGGCCCACTGGTTAGAGTGTCCGAAGAACTTCCTATTTCACAGTACCACACAAGGAATGTGGTACTGAGAAATAGGAAGTTCTTCAGACACTCTAACCAGTGGGTTTGTAGCTTAATGGTTAGAGTGCTGAATGGCATACCAGAGGTCCGTGGTTCAAATCGTGTGCTCCACATTTTCTTTCATTCCATCCTTGTTTTAAAAAACTATATACCTTGCAGGGGTTAAACTGCACTGAGAGAGAAGTGGTATTTCTAAATTGGTTTCTGGTTGCAGAATTGAGCAACACTAGAGAAAGGAATGTGGTACTGTGAAATAGGAAATTCTTCGGGCACTCTAACCAGTGGGCCTGTAGCTTAATGGTTAGAGCGCGGAAACAGCACACCAGAGGTCCATGGTTCAAACCCTGGTGTGCCCACATTTTCCTTTCTCATTTCCATCCAGGTAATTGAGAAATATGGTCTTCTGCTCTACTCGCTGTCACTGGACAAGTTTAAGACTGAATCATCAGCTACAGGCTCTGACAGAAAAATAATTGTAATACTGTTTAGTCTATCAAATAATTAGCTGTAGCCAGTCAAGACATTTAACTGGTGGTACACAAGTATTGTCATACTGTATTATAAACAGTCTTATCACTGAGGGTTAGAGAAATAGGCCATTGGCAACTTCCATTTGGCTTCAAACCCATACATTTGGTTAAGCTTCCAGAATTCAGCAAAACTATTTCATCCACAATTACAGTAATTGTCATGGTGCAAGCTGACCACAAATAGGGATAAGAAAGTCTTAAGGTCAGCAATAAATATGACTTATTATCGCATACTAGTTGCAGGTGCTGTTGGCATGCATCTGCTGTGGATTACTGTTTGTGGCATTGTGACAGAGCCTGCAAATCCCACCAAGACAGCCACAGCCCAGTGTGAGCTACCATAATAGTTACTATTCTTCGCTGACCTCAAGATATACTGTATGCTCCCATGCAGTCTCTGCTTTCCATGCATGCCACTTTCTATATTTTTTCAGTGTCTGGCTACATTGATTTTCAAATTACATAAGCATAACCCCTCCCCCCCCAAATAAAAGCAAGTTATCATCAAAAACCCTAAAAATGAAAAGATATTAAATGTAAGGCACTACATTGCATCTGAGGGGTCTTCGTTAACTGATATCAGCTCTGTGTGCTCTATGTTCTTAGTGGCACACCAAATCATGTGGAGCTTGTTGGTGATGACAATGTGAAAGTTGTTAGCCTTGTCATCAGAGGAAGAAGTTGCCTCACTACTGCTGAGGTGGTATGTTAGACTATGGGGCCCGTGCCAGGGGGAAAAGTCCAGACAGACTTGCCACCAGGAGATAAAGGAGTGTGACTAATAGTAGATGTTTAAGCAATGAGATATCACCGAGTGTTAGTCAGTGGGAAAGTTACCTGTCCTCCTCTTGTGGTGCAGCATGAGGTGTAGTCATGTGCCTTAAACCACATAGGAAATGGGTAAATCCTACAACAACCCTTGCCATGGAGTGCATTATTATCATAATAAATTGGACCCAGTTGAGAAAAAACACTAAAACACACAATTAATTAACCAATACATAATGATGTGATGCAGCCAACAATCAATAAAATAGTCCTTAATTCAATTGTTTTGCGTAGCTAAAAGTAGATTGTTTCTGTCACAGAAGCTGATTTCTTCTTGTCTACCTGATTCCAATACATGTGCTTCTAAGAACTACATAAGCTATTTTTAAAGCACTTAGACTCTACCTTCCTTCATTTCCCACCCTGTTTCTTTTTTTCCTCTTTCTTTCATCCATGCCAACAGGTTTGCACCTTTGGCAGAGCCTGGCAATGACAGGCAGGGGAAGAGGTTTGGCAGCTGGGCAGTCGGGAACCAAGAGACATGGATTCCACACTGGGATGCTTGAGTCTAATGCAGGCTAGCATCAGGTTCTGGTGGTATGGGACTCAGCTTTTAGATTTACAGACTGGAGAATGTTCAGGCATTATCCAGAGAACTGCTTGTTTTGTTGCCTGCCAGTTGCTAGGGCTGTGGATCTCACTTCAAATTGCTGGTGGGGATAGGGGGAAGAACTGGTAGCAGCTGTTTGTATTGGGGAGCCTCCAACACCCATTTACAGGCCTACAGTAGGTAAAAAGATCAATATGGACCTTTTTCTCTGAGAAAGCAAATACAAATATGCTGCAGGCAGGAAGTCACCTTAATTATGGCATCAGCAATAGCTGTAGCCCACTCCCATGGACTTAATATAACAGTGTTGTGCTCCTACACACCTCTTTCCATGGCAGTTCATGAGGAGTAAAAAATATGCCAGCATGTTTATAATTATTGAGCTTGACTCTGCATAGTCATTTGTTTTAAAAGATTCCAATGTTTCTTTCTAATAATACTTTTTAGATTATTTTCTTATTAATAATTCTGCGTCACATATGAATATTCTTTCTTAGTTCCGTAATTAACTGAAATGGCTACTTTTTAGTTTTTGATACATTCTAATAACAACATGTTTGTGACCATTGGTGAGTTCCCTTATATAGTCAGCATGCACTATACTACTATAATACAGTACTTCTGCATTTACTTCTACACATGTGCGATAGACTCTGGTGCAGTGAGAGAACGGCAAGAGTTCCGAGTATTCAGTTACTCACTCTTGCCGCACTTCCCTCTCTTTGAACAGCTGCATCGGCTCTGACCAGAGCTTGTATATTTTTGTAAACAACCCTCTGCTGCCACATTTTTATTTTACTACCTTTTGTCTTGCACTTTAGTCCACCCATTCCAAAAATGTGTCATAATTGTGAACTGATTTACAAGACTCAATTCAAATTGAGATGTAAGGTGTAGTTGGTGGTTATAGTCCCACCATACTCCACCCTGTCATAGCTAACTAATCTTTTGTTGGGGACCTGGGCTGAGGGTGGTTAATTAAGCAATAAGGCATGACAGGGTGTGTGTTATCGTGTAATAGCGTCACTCCTGGGGTGGGTTGAAGCAGTAGCAGTGCTTCCACTGAGGTAACAAATAACTATATCCTGGAGTGCTATTACTATTATACAATGGCTCGTTGTTATACAAAATAAAAAAAAAATAAACATAAAAAAATGATTTTAAGGAATCCAAATGATCATGATAATGTAGGTCAGGATCCATAGAAAAGCAATACAGTGATGTTATTGTGTAATAACATCACTGTCTCAGGCATACGTTGACCAATCAGAGTCCAGGAAATTTTCTTGCCATTGTATAATCTTGTATACCAAGGTGCCTCCAGCAAAAGAATGAATGGTACTGGGTTACATGGTAGTGGGATACAACCCTCTGAGACGCTGTCCCTATCCATATCCCTCCCCAAGTAGTCCTCCCCAGCAATACCACACCAACAGATAAACAGATGTTGGTAATACAAAGTGAACAGGAACAAACACATCACCTTTCGAGTAGTAGTTGAATATCTGTTCTGCCTTTCTTCATGAGACATGGTCATAACAAGGCTTTGTTGAAAATGTGGTGTACAAATACTACCAAACAACAAGTTCATGAACCTACATTACATTTTGCTAATGCAGGCTTGTAACATTGGTCATTTTCAATATTTTTACACCAAACTCCTCATCTGCAGCCCTATTGGTTCTGGCCAGAGTTTGTTTAAAGCTTGCAGCTCCATTTAGTGTTTCCTCTTCGGGTTGTATTTTTAATTTGTCCTTAATCTCTCACCAGTTCCCTCTAGCTGGAAATGTGCTAGGGTTGCCTTTGCCCTTGAAGTCAGATGCTGTTTTGATAGAAGATTTTTGGCCTATTTCAATCATAAATATTATTAGCAAACTACTAGAAAAACTGTAGCTGAACAAATGAATTATCTAGAGAAGTACATTATCCTCTGTCCACAGCTGCAATATTTTGTAAGGGCTAAAGCATCAGAACTGCCTTGGTCAGGTTCACAAACTTGGTTCTGAATCACCAGGATTCTGGGCTTATGACAGGGGCTTTGTTTGTGGACCTGACCGAGGCATTTAGTTTTATTGATCATAATATGCTTTATCTAAAGTTGTAATCCCTTGGCTTTTCTGTTAATGTGGTTTATTGAGTGCAAGATTATTTGACCACTCAAGCTCAGCATGTGGGGGTGTGCTCTGTTGTTTTCAAATCCCTGTAAAATAGGTAGGGGTGTACCACGGGAGTTTATTTTGGGTCCTTTGTTGTTTACTTTGTTTGCTGATTTGCTTCCCTCAGATTTTACATTTTGTGATCTTTTTTTATATTGATGATCTTATAATCTTTACTACTGCAAAGGATTTGTCTACCATATCTAGTAACCTAACCTCAGATATCATTCTTTGTTTGCATTAGGTTTTCTAGAAATTCTCTGGTTCTTAATTCAACAAGAACAGTATCCATGCTTTTTGGTACACATGCAGTGCTGACTGGAGATCCATTTCTTAGGTTACAGGTTAATTTTGGTAATTTAATTGACCAAATTTTTCAATTTAAGTACCCGGGGGTTGTTTTGGAGCCAATGCTGTCCTTTTCTGATCATGTAAAATTGGTTTGTCAGACTATTAAAAAGAAATTAGTAATACTGTGCAAATTTAAGAATGTTTTCTCCTTTGACACTTGGAAAGCCATTGCTGTTGGCTCCCTTTTACCGCATTTTGATTATGTTTTAAGTCTTGTTTTGGGGGTTGGGAGTTAAAAAGTGTCATCATTTTTCAGTTGTCACTAATAACATCTGTCATTTTGTTTTGCTTGTTCCTCGGCATACTCATCACTTTTTTATATTCTCAGCTTGGTTGTTATTTCCATCTTTATGTACTGAATATTTTTTGAGTTGCCTAGTTTTTAAAAATGTTTTCTTCTCTGCACTGACTGCTCTTTCAGATTTGTTTTTAAGAGGGCTGTGGTGTCCAGTTTAAAATCAGCAAAAGGGGCTGCACTTGCTGAAAAAATAATGCAAAACTAAGGCTGACTCTCGTGCCTTTTCTGTAGTGGCCTCCCACTATTGGAATAGCTTACCTGATTCATTATGACGATCTTGATCACCGCAAGTTTTTAAAAACAATTTTTTATATTTGCATAATCAATGTATTTGTGATTGCTGATAATTGTGTCACTCTAGACATGATATATTTATACATATTTTTTTTTGTATAATTGTATTGCATTACTATGCCCAGGTTGAGCTTGAAAAAGGATTCTCAGTCCAGTGCTGTTACCCAGATAACAAAAACCAAATAAATAAATAAAACATTTTTGGGGGAACCAAGCTTCACAGTCCCCTTTAAATCTGGTCCCTAGCCTCCTGATGCCCTCTTCAGAAGAATGAAGGCTATTTTGCTTGACTAGTCTTCTACCCCTCCAAGAATTCCCCCACTCTCCCAGGTATCCAATCCCTCCTCCCTCAGCCACTTCTTCAGCCATGTGTTGATGTGAGAGATCAGGACATCTCCCCTCTCTTCCTGTCCCAGACTGGTGGGACCTCAGGAAAGATCACTGAGGCTGCTATCTGCTTGAGGCTTCACCTACCTTCCTAAAGATATCTGTAACTTCACCCAGGGGTCTGAAAGCCATGTCTTTGGTCCTTAGGTGGGTAATGATGCCAAGCTCACTCTTTCCATCCAAGTCCCCTGACTATCATTTCTATTCAGCCTAAACCCCTCCCAAATGAGTCTTCAGGCAGGGAACTTACTATTCTGTCCCCCTGTTCCCATGTCCCCACTACCACTTCTGTTCCCAATATGATGGAGTCCCTTATCACAAGTGCTGTCTTACTCCTCACTTTTCCCTTTGACTCCAAACATGATTTAGGTTTCCTCTTACTGCTAGACCTGATGCTCTGGGTGCTATTGGCTCTGGCCTCCACAGTGGGGAGTCAGGAGTGACCGAATCATACAGGGGTTTGAATCTGTTTGTTGTTGCCACCACAAGGTTTCCACTCACCTGGTCCCTCCTCCTCCCCCTCAGCTGACTAGAGTCCACTACCTGTTCTGGATCAAAGGTGTCACCTGAAGAGGAGTAATAAATAGCTGCTTGCAATAGCGATGACTGGGACCTGCTTCGGAGAAGTCTAAGTTCTGCTTTTACTTCAGCCAACTCCTCAGTGAGTTCTGTAAACCACCTGCAGAGCAGTCAGCATTTTCTCCTCCAGAGCACCTCCTTGGAGGTGACTGTACCACAGATGTTGCAGTGTATCAGACCCTCCTACCCCTCTTACCCTGTTATTTTTCAGCTCCCCACAGTCTCCTTTTTTGTTTCTTTCAATCTTATTGTTTACCCTTTTGCTATACTCCCATGCCTAACAATTCCCTTTACCCCCAATGTGTTCCCATAGTCTGGGCCTCTTTTATCGGGGTACTCAACATGTACACCCTAGAAAAGAGGAGGGAAAGTGGGGACATGACAGAGACCTACTAGTACCCCACAGGCATGAACAGGGTACAGGTACAGTAGAGGATTCTACTTCAAATGTGGAAGTGCAACAGGACAAGAAGGCATGCAATGAAGCTGAAAGGGGGAGGTTTAAGGGGATGTGAGGAAGTACTACTTCACTGAAAGAGTGGTGGACACCTGGAACAGTCTGCCAGCAGAGGTGGTGGGAGAAAAAACTGTGGGGGCTTCAAACATGCATGGGATAGTCATAAGGGAATATTGATAAATAGGGGGTAGGGTTGACGGAGACCAGATAGGGTCTGTGGAGACAGAATAGGCAGGGAACAGCTAGGGCAGACTGGGTGGGCCAAGCAGTCCTTTTCTGCCAACAATTTCTATGCTTCCATGTTTCTAACCCAATAAGATTTTTCTAGAACTTCCTACAACAACTGTTATACTTACCTGTACTTCCCCTACTGTTTGACCACTCCTCTGTTTTCTTCCTACTCCTGCTTTCTGTCACTTTGCCCATCTGTTAATTTTTGTTGTTTCTTCTTTTGTATCCTCTGCCACCTACCAACTTGACATAATTTTTTCTGCCCTTCCCTGTGTTTCTTACTGTGTACTCTCTCTTGTATTCAGTCTCTCTCTCTCTCTCTCTCTGATAGGACCCTGTGTATTACTTGGGACCCTGCCCCCCCGAGTAGATTTTCCAATGACACTCTGACCTACCTGCGGATGTCCCACAGTTGCCAGTGCTGCCCTCCCTACTCTGTGGCATTCATTCTTTAGGACACTCATAGTAGGGACACTTGCATGCATGAGGTTTTAATCCTCTGTCTCCTCTAAGGCTGATTCAGCTCCTCCCCAGTCACACACCAATTCAGCAGGTCATAATTAACCTTCAATCCACAAGAGGCTGCAATATTCTTTCAGCTTGTTTCCCCACACTAACCACTTAGAAGTTAAGAAATTTAAAGAACCACTCCAAAACACTGACTCAAAAGCACTTAGCCAATACACTCACTCTGCCACTTGAAGTGAAGTAAATAAAATACCTTGTCTGGTATAGGCTAGCTATTCTGTTTTCTTCTTCTTGTTAGCTCTACAAACCAGCAACAGATCTGAGTAGGTGCAGAGGAGTACAACCAAATAGATTTGGAAAACTACTTGGCTTAGAAAATACAATGTGTCTCAACAGTTCAGAACTCAAATACTTTCTGCCATTTCACCCTTACCTGGCCTCCCTGCACTCTCCTCTGTTCCCTTTACCTGAATCCTCTCCCTTCTTGAGAGGATTCGCACCTCTCTCACTGTTCCTTCTACACAGAAACATAGACAAAGTCAGTAGAAAAAGACCATTGGTCCATCAGTCTGCTCAGTTTTACCATACTCTATCTCCTTACCTATTGTCCAGGTGGGGTTTTCACCCTCCTCTCATCCCCCCTCCACTCCCTGCCTTACTGCTTCTCCTCTGAGTAATTGTTAAGCCCTTTACTCTGTCCCAGCCATGCATTAATCCATTAATGTTTTTTGTGCTCACCAGCCCTTTTGGTAGGCTGTTTCATGGGTCAACCACTCTCTGTAAAATAAAACTTTCTAGCATCCCTCCTTAATTGGTTCATGCTTTAGTTACCTCCCACCTTGACTACTGCAATGTCCTTTACCTAGGGCTACTGGGTGTTGATATCCACCGCTTGCAGCTGGTGTAGAATGTGGCAGCCAGGCCTTTGACTGGTACTTCTAAAACCAGTTATATAATGCCTGTGCTCCACGGACTGCACTGGCTGCCGATACAGTGGCGGATCCCTTCAAGGTTGTGTTATTAACCTGTAAGGCCCTACACGATCAGGGACTGTGTTACCTGAAAGATCTTCTCTGTCCCTACTGTCCCCTCCGCCCTCTCCAATCCACTGATGAGGGATTGCTAGAGCTTCCCAGGGTTCGTCTACAAACATCTGGGGCAAGGGCATTTAGTTTTGTGGCCCCAACCCTGTGGAATTCTTTACCTCATTGGGTATGAGATTGCCTGACTGTCCAGAGTTTTAAGATTGCTTTAAAGACATATCTTTTTAGTTTAGCATTTCCTAACTACTAAAGCTGCTATTTTATTTTTAGTCTTATTCTTATTTGGATATTTATATAAATATGTTTTTACTGTACAGGCACCTTGGTTTGGAAAGGCGCCTTTTATAAATAAAGATGTTTTGATTTGATTTGATTTGATTAATTCCCCTACCACCAGCTTACATTTATGTCCCCTTGTTTTTGACCCACCATTCTGGCTAAATAATCCTTTCGTTTATATTGTTTATTCTTTTCAGGAACTTGAAGGTCTCTGTCATGTCCTCCCTTTCCTTTCTGGCCTCCAGTGAGTAAATGTTCAGTGCCTTAGGTTGATCCTCCTAGGATCTGCCCTGTTGGCCCTGAATCATTTTGGTTACTGTATGCTGCACTGTCCCCAGTGTGTCTGTCTTTCTTCAGGTGAGGGCTCTAGAACTAGGCACATTACTCTAGATGGCATCTCATCATTGATCTACTGAGAGGTAATATTATCTCTTTCCTCTTGCTATCAAGCCCAGTTCCAATACACCCCAACCTTCTGGATGCCTTTATAAAATGGCAAGAAAAAAATCTAGAAAACTCATTGGCCAAGAGAAGTTAGCTCACCGTACATTAACTCTCTATAAACACACAGTCATCCTGGTCCTAAATCACATCACACAATGAGCAATTCAGTCCTCCTACAACCAGAACTGATCTTCCATCAGTCTCATTACAATCAGAATGGATCTTCTATCAAAAACATGGCTGCTACCTTTACACTGTAAAAACCTTCAACTGGGCCCTAAAAATAAAACTTCCCTAAATAAAAAAGAAAACAAATTAATTAAATGTTATGTCCATGATCATCACACTCTCCTTACACACCTAAACAAATTAGAAACATTAAGTATTGTTTATAGTTTTCATTACAACTGTTTCTTTGCTAACAATGAAAAAATCTCTTCTGTTTGTCCTGATAGTGTGATAATTGAGTCTCTGGCTCTAGAGGATGCCTTTGTTGTGTGTGCATACAGTATGTTAGGAGAGGAACATTCTGCTAGTAGAACTGGGCAGAATTTTAAATTCCTGCATTCCATTGTAAACATTCCATGATAAACATTCCATATCTTGAATGTGGGGAAAAACAGAGAAAAAATAAACAGGATGAAGAAAGCAGGCAATAACACTTCATAAACAAAGAGAACATGTGGGAAAACACAGGCAGAGAAAGACCCCAACTGCTCAAATATAGTCATGAAGTTTATAAAAGCATGTATACTTGAACAATATACAGTAAAACCCTGTTTAACCAAATCCCGGATAACCGAAAACCTCAATTATCTGAAACTCGGTCATGTCCCCCATATAGTACTTGCAGGGTCATGTCCCCCATATAGTACTTGCAGTCATTCACAACAACAATTAACATGTTTCACAGTTCAGCTGCTGTCTATTGTGTGCAGGACGTAGGTGTTAACAGGTGGCAATCAGCACATTTAACACTTGGGACCACCACCAAGTCTCCTCATTAAAAGCCTCAATAAATGAGCCCTCATCCCCCAAAAGAGCCTTGAAAAATGCTGGTAGGACACAGACTGATAGAGATTGGATCCCAGACCCCTGATGTGCACCTTTTGAAGTAACACCAGGGAATTCAAGGGAAGTCCGTTCCTGTCAATGTCCCTGTTCCTATTGCTGTCATGCAAGGTTCGGAGGAGGTACGCTGAACTGGCATCTGAATTCTGGTTGCAAAAGCTGACATTGATCCTGCTCCCTCCTACAATACAGCACTGAACCCACCTGAACATCATATCCACAGGACAAAAACAGCATTGATCCTCCTCCCTTCTACAATACAGCACTGAACCCACCCAAACATCATATCCACAGGAAAATAGCAACAAACACTCATTACCTCAGTGCTTACAGGGGGTTCTACAAGTTCGGGGGACGTACCCTGAGCCAGTGTCCGAACTGAATTCTGGTTGCAACAGCCATCGATCCTCCTCCAATTCAGGAAAACATAGCACTCTGAGTGAGTAACTTAAATAACAGGCAGTAGCAAAGAAGTCTTTCCAAAACACGGTAAATAGCAACAAACACTCGTTACCCAGTGCTTACTGGAGTCCTGTCAGTGGGTCTGGGCACACAGCTTTTCTTAGACAAACAATAGGAACCTCATTTATCTGAAACCTCATTTATCCGAATGGTTTTCATGTCCTCCAAGACAGTTAGATAAACAGGGTTTTACTGTATGGGAGTCTTTTAGGTGAACTCTATCACCCCTCCCCACCAAAAAAAGGCAAACTGGCAGGTTTAACGTTTTAAACACATTTCCATTAAGAGACAGTACTTGCATTGATTTGAAATGCAAGGTAACATGTTTTTTTTCTTATTAACCTTTCACCTCAATCCTATAGCAGTTTTCCTCTCAAGTACTAGACCAAGATACATAAATAAACAAGCATTTGTCAATGCCGAATGTTTGCTTGCTGGCATTGGCATTGGTAGTCTAGGAGTTACTGAGCTGCATAATAGGAATGGCAGTGAAGTGTTGAACTGAAGCCAACCCCATCACCACCCTGCAGATAGTGACAGGCATTGGGGTGTGCCTTTGGGTTGTCAGGCATAACGGCCACGCCATTTCACTACACCCTACCTTGCAGACACTGACAAGTGTCATGGTGTGCCTTGGGGTCTTTGGCCCTTATGCGCACCCCATTCCATCAGGAAATACGGTGAGATGGGTGCGGTATAGGAGAATGGGGTGAACTTTGGGGCCAAAGAGTCCAAGGCACACCTCGATGCCTCTCAGTGGCTGCAGGGTGTGGGTGGGGGTGGAATGGTATGAGCATTGCAGGCGACAATCCCAAGTCACAGCCCTGATGCCTGTCATTCTCTACAGGGTGGGGCGTTATGGTCGGAAACCCTAATGCCTCAGGCATTCGTTGGTATTTTTACTCCAAATTTTCAACGTGGTTTTTTGTGACCCCCCCACCTCATGAACAGTGGCAATATCAATTTGCTAGCTGAAAGATGCTTTTGCACAGCGACTATGCCATTTGTCACCACAGGTGCAAAACACATTCTGAACAGGATGTGAAAAATGACAGCTGTACTGTTCATGGGGAGGTGTAAAAAATGGCAATGTTGAAAATCTGCAGTGAAAATATTAAAAAACTGGTGAAGTCATGAGCGTGCACAGAAACTGTGCAATGCACACCCGTAGTGTAATTAGTTTGGGGATTTTTTACAGCAGATTGTCAACACGGGCATTTTGGGACCTCCGATCATGAACAGTGTCACTGTGATTTTCTTTATCTGTCCCGAACAATGATTTCCCACAGCGATCATGCATTTCTCTGCTGAAAGTGTGAAAACACATTTTGGCCATGTTGTGAAAAATGACAGCTGTACTGTTCATAAGGAAGTGTGGAAAAATGTCACTGGTGAAAATCTGGACTGAAAATATTACAAATTCATGAACTTACGAGGGTGCGTGGAAACTGCACAATGCTCATTCATAACACAGTCATTTTATGGACTTTTGCCACCAAATTTTCAACATAGCCATTTTAAGACCTCTGCTCAAGACCAGTGTCACTGTGATTTTCTTAATCTGTCCCAAACATTGCTTTCGCACACCGACTGCACCATTGTGTGCTACATGTGCGGAAACACATTTTGGGCGAGATGTGAAAAATGTCAGCTGTACTGCTCATAAGGAAGTGTGGTAAAATGGCAATGTTGAAAATCTGGAGTGCAAATATTAAACATTCACAAACTTGCGAGCGTGCGTTGGAACTGCACAAGATGCGCTCCTAAAACAGTCATTTTTAGGAATTTTTTCACCAAATTTTCAACATAGCCGTTTTAAGACCTCTGCTCATGAACAGTGTCAATGTGATTTTCTTAATGTGTCCCGTACATTGATTTCGCGCACCGACTGCGCCAGAATTCAAGAATGCATGGGACAGACATAAAGCAATTCTTGTGGGGGGTAGGAAGAAATAGGCTGTTGGTTAACTAGAATCTGTGGCCTATCTTGTAGGTAGGGAAATGGGCAGACTAGATGGGCCTAGCGGTCCTTATCTGCTGTCAAAGTCTATGTTTCTATGTTTCTATTGTGCGCTACATGGGTGGAATCACGTTTTAGGCAAGATATGAAAAATGACAGCTGCACTGCTCATAAGGAGGTGTGGTAAAATGGCAATGTTGAAAATCTGGAGTGCAAATATTAAAAATTTGCGAACTTACGAGCGTGCATAGGAGCTGCGCAATGCACGCTCATAAAACAGTCATTTTTAGGAATTGTTTCACCAAATTTTCAACATAGCCATTTTAAGACCTTTGCTCATGAACAGTGTCACTGTGATTTTCTTAATGAGTCCCATACATTGATTTTGCACACCGACTTCACCATTGTGTGCTACATGCGTGGAAACACATTTTGGGCGAGATGTGAAAAATGACAGCTGTACTGCTCATAAGGAGGTGTGGTAAAATGTCAATGTTGAAAATCCGGGGTGCAAATATTAAAAATTTGCGAACTTACGAGTGTGCGTAGGAACTGCGCAATGCACACTCGTGAAACAGTCATTTTTAGGAATTTTTTCACCAAATTTGCAACATAGGCTTTTTGAGAGCCCAACCTTATGAACTCTGGCACTGTCATTTCCTTAATTGGTCCCGAAAGATGATTTCATGCAGTGACCGCAAAATCACCCTTTGGGCCCGATTAACACCATGACAGTTCAAGAATTCATGAGGAGGAGTTCCAAAAACCCCATGTTGAAAATGTGGTGCCAAAATTCCAAAAAATGCCAGAGATATGCATCAAAGTTGAAATAACCCTATTTACTACATTATACAGCTTACCGGCATTTCCTCAGTTCGCGGTCAGCTTTGAAGAGTGCAGATGTGTTCCTGGTCCACCGAAGACCGTTGCGCTGGACTCTGGAGGTAAGTATGGGGTGAGGTGGGAGTGTGGGGAGGCAGAGTGCACAGAGGGTGGGCGCAGGTGGGCAGGGAGACCGCCGAGGGAACTTTTTTTGTTTAGAGGTTGTTTTTTTTTAGGAAGACGACACGGGACGTTTGCCATGCTGTGGTGGGCTCCCAGCGTGGCAGCTGGAAGGCTGTTTGGGGGGGCCTGGAGCCGATGGGATTGGGCACTCTCGTTGGCCATAACATTTTTGCCATGCTGGGGTGGGTTCCCAGCGTGGCACCTGAAATCTTTTTGGGGCGTGAAGCAGATGGGGATTGGACACCCCATTGGCCATACAGTGTGTGCTTGGGGAGTGCATGAGCCCACAATATGCGTGCTTGCATGCGTGTGTGTGTGGGGGGGAGCGCTGCTCACTGAAGCGGAGCTCACCCTTTCAACTGTATGGCACTGCATTTTGGATGATCGCACTATGTTTCTTGCACATGCATGCAAGCAAGCATAAAAATGAAAATAAAGAGCATGTTGCCTTCAATAAAACTATATAACTCTATTACTATGATGTAATGAAAATAAAGTTTTAAACACTGCTTATTTTTTATTTTCAACTATCGCTACTAATAAATGCTTTTACTGCAAAGTACTAGTTAATCTATTTGCTGAAATATGCTATTTACAAATTAACAGGGACTGCTTTTTTCAGTTTTTAAAAGTTTTAGAGTTAATGTATTGTGCACTTGTTTGGAAATAGTAAAAACATTTTATTCCCTATCAGAGTGATTCAAACTAATTCTTTTATGATGATGGCACTTTTTATACAGTAAGTGTGATAAGTCAGTCCAGGATGTGCATCAAAAAATTGTAATGCACTTCCCAGGGGCGTAAAAACACTTAGCTTTCAGCCTCATGCCTTAGCACGCCCCTGGGGTATGCATTAAAATCTTTTAATGCATACCCTGTCATGGCTTATTACGTACATGTACACCCTTTCCTTAGCCTATATTAGGCTACTATACAAGAGTTCTTTTAAATAAAATCAAAAATAAAAGTAGCATCTGAGAGTTTCTCATGTGTGTAGTCTAACTAGGGCACAAGAACTTTTATTGCACTCACAGAACCTCATGGGCTCACCTGTTGGGGTACAGAGCAGCTGCACCCATTGGCAATATAGCATACTAACAAACACAAAAAGGCAGCGCTTCATGTAATGGCTCACAAATTATCAAATTTTATTATATGTCCACATAAAGCCCCCGGTGCTTTGAGGGCACAATTACTCTTCATCAGGGGATGGAGTCACAGTATGACAATTATACTTAACCATTTGGGTGCCAGCAGAATTAAAATGTATAGGGATTTTGGACTGATATATCAGTCCGCAGCCATGCAAGGGTTAAGTACCGATGACATACATGCCATTTTTTTGAATTCAAACAATGTTGTGTCAGAATGAAATCACATGATGTGCTGAATCAGTTCCAGTGAAATTAACACCAGTATTCATAGATAGTGAAGAAAATACATCTAGCAAGAGTCCTTAAATATGATGCTATAGTGAAAATCTTCATGAAAATGTGTGAAAGTTAAAAATCAAATATATTTCCGAGTAAAATTACTCTTGCTGCACCATAATTGAACCACATTAAAGCCACTCCTAATAAGAGACCTCTAGTATGTCAAGTCAGTCTAATGCTTTGAAGGAATCAGAGAACCACAGTAACTAACAAAGAGAAATGAGGTAGGATAGAAAAAGGAAAGGCTAGGGCCGGCCCATTGGCACAGCAGTTGGATTTCCACTTGCAACGCCGGTGACCTGGGTTTGGGAATGGACCTGGGTCGATAGAGGGCCGGCCAGGGGGAGAAGAATGGGCGTCCTGAGGACTGCTTTCGTTCTCTGGGGGAGGTGGGAGAGTATCCAGCTCTTGATGGACCCCTGGCAAACCCGAGGGCTGTGCAGCAACCAGCACACAGCATGTCCGGGGGTGGGGCAGATGCAGGACATCATTGCACGTCCCCACGCCCCAGAAAATCAGGAAAAAGAACAGCTGCTGGCCACCCTTGATGAAGCCCACCACAGCTTCAATTAGCCCCCCAGGCTGACCCTCCAACCTATCCCGTTGTCTGCAGTGCTAGGGTGGTGCCGCGACCCCACCCTGGGGGAATTCCAGGGGTATCGGAGGGTCACAGCCATTGTGGGGGGTAGAATCCTGTGGTCCATGACCAGGCAGATGGTACTGGGTGGCTGGTGGCAGGGGGAGTATAAGGAAAGAATAAAAAAAAGAAAAAAGAAAAGAAAAAGCAGAGGCTAGCAATGGACCAGGAATGGGGGGGAAGGCACAAAGGGGAAAGCCGACACCAGCAAAAATATTTATCAATAGCCTACTTAGCAGAACTAAACAAAAAAGGGGGGGTTACCAAAAAACATTTTTTTAGATTAGCTATAGTTTTTGAACTGTGGAGACCAAATCTGGTAAATGGATCCACTGATGCGATCACAGTAATACCACATAATTTTAATTCAAAACACAGCTATCTGATAGTAGGATGTGCTGGATGATGAAAGAAGAATGGAATAAGGAGAGGGAAATGTACCTAGTACTTCAGAGATTGTAAAAAACAAGAAGGTTGCTTTTTTAAAAAAGAAATGACAAACAGGTGTAGCAATATAAAGTGAAAAACAAGGAGAAGAAGAGAAAGAGGTGGACAGCTCTAAAAAGGCACAAATCCACAGATGCACGAGATCCAAGAATCCAAAGAAATAAATAATTTAAGCAATCATGAACTAAATGAACATGAGATAAGTGTTTTAAGCAAAGGTTTTAGTTTTATACCCTCTCCTAAAGTTTGCTGGTTGAACTCTTTAAAATCTTTTGAAAAATCAATCTTAGACATTTTTCCGCAAATAAGAACATGGGAGGAACTACGCTTATCGAGGACAGAGCAAATAACGTTAGTAAAGATGATCTGGGTGATTTAATTTCAGCTTTGGATTATTCAGCATCAGGAGCTGTTGGTTCAATTCCCACCACTGAGAACTTCGAAAATGTGGACTATGTTGATTTTGACAGTCAAGGTAAGGCCATCATACCAGAGACATCAGGCATTGAGAGAATTGATTTCAGCTTTTATTTCGGTCCTACTTATAATGAAAGAAGTGCCAGGTTTAGTCCAAAATCTATTTTTTGCCCTACAGCTGGTATCGGCTTTCCCCTTTGTGCCCCCCCCCATTCCCAGTCCATTGCTAGCCTCTGCTTTTTCTATCCTACCTCATTTCTCTTTGTTAGTTATTGTGGTTCTCTATATTTCCTCACAGTATTAGACTGACTTGACGTACTAGAGGTATCTTATTAGGGGTGGCTTTAACATGGTTCAGTGATGGTGCTGTAAGAGCAATTTTACTTAGAAATAGATTTGATTTTTAACTTTCACACATTTTCATGAAGATTTTCACTACAGCATCATATTTATGGACTCTTGCTATATGTATTTTCTTCACTATCTAGTTGAGATGTGGGTACCATAGGTAACATAGATATTTCCAGAGCAATGTAGACACCGTTGCCCATTGTGCTTGCCATGTGTTTATAGATACCCTTCAATATTATTGTTGGTACAGTAAGAGTCAAGCTTTCCCTTGAACTCATTCATAGTCATGCGCCCCACAACATCTTCAGGCAAGGAATTCCAAATAGCCACCACTCTGCTGAACCAAAATTTCCTATTCCTAGAATGACACAATTCCCCTTTAAGTTGCAGTACATAAGAGTGTGTCCTGTACCTGGAGGGACTTAGTTCAAGACCTAATTGTTCCCATAGATCATTATCAGTCAGAGCATGATAAAGTAGGCGCATGTCCCCCCCGTAATCTTTTATACTCCAGTGAGAAGAGCCCTAGTTCCTTTCTTCTTTCTGTATGTGTAAGATTTTTAACATCTCTAATAATCTTAGTAGCCCTCCTTTGCACACCTCAAGTACTTTAATTTCTCTTTTGGTACTGGGTGATCAGAAATGAGCACAATACTCCAAGTGTGGTCTCACGAGTGCACCATAGAGTGGCAGTATCACCTCTCTACTTCTAGAAGTTATATGCCTCAAGATATTATTCAATACCACTCTAGCCCTCCTTACTATCAGATGACAATGATTTTTGAAGGAAACATCATTTGTGATCCTCATACCTAAGTCCCTCTCCTCACTGACTTCTTTTAGTTTAACTCTGTTTAGCTCATATTCTGCACTGATGTTCCATTTACCAAAATGCATAACTACGCATTTATGAGTATTAAACTCTAGTGTTGTCTTTTTTGCCCAGTAATCAAGTTTAGTTACATTGTTTTGAAGTCTAACACTATCCACTTGGTTATTTACTGCAGTCCCTATCCAGGTATCATAAGCATATTTGGCCGTCCATATGTTATCTTCACACTTCACTGAGGCTATGTAAAGCTTGAATAAGGTAGGTCCCAGCACGGACCCCTCAGGAACCCCGCTGCACAATTCATCCCAATCTGACAGTACTCCTTGAACAGTCACCCTTTGTCTTCTATCCTGCAATCATGCAGTAACCCAACTTATCAGATCACTGTGGATACCCATATTCACTAAAGCATCAATTAATTCCCCATGTGGATCCTTACCAAAATCCTTAGTCAAATCTAACAGGATCACATCCACTGAACCACCCCACTCCATTTCCTTACTAACTTTATCATAGAATAACAACAAATTAGTCTGACAGGATCTCCTTTTAGTGAATCCATGCTGTGTGTTATCAGTCATACCTTCCTCATTAATGTACTCCTCAATGTAGTCTCTAATAATTCCCTTCAAGACTTCACCCACCACAGAGGTCAAACTCACTGGTCTATAATTCCTTGTCTCTTCACAATTTATACCCTTATATATAGGAAGTACTGCTGCGAGTCTGCAGGCCTCCATCACCCTACCAGTATTCAATGATTCCTGAAAGATATTTGCCAAGGGCTCAACCAGTTCACTGGCCAATTCCTTACAAACCCTGGGATATAAGTCGTCAGGCCCAGTAGACTTATTTGGATCTAGTTTCCTTAATCTTGTCATTACATCATTACATCCTTTCCTGATATCACTATGTGTCTGTCACCTGATTTTCCGCAAACTTGCACAGTGCTAGCTGTTTTGTTGTTAAATCCTGAAATAAAGTAATTGCTAAAGAGATTGGCTATCTCTTTAGGTTCAGATGTATCATTCCCCTTTCCATCCCTTATGACACCTATCCCAACTTTATCTCTTCATTGTTGATTTATATAAGAGTAAAAGGTTTTATAATTATCCCTGACTCTAGACACCAATTTAAATTCATAGGCCTTTTTAGCCTGCCTTATAATTTTCTTGTATTTTTTCAAGATGTGTTTGTATTTCCCCCAGTCTCTACGATTCTTACTCTTCTTCACTCTTATATACAGTTTCCTTTTCCTATTTAATTTTCTGTTTTTTTTTTTATCCAAGCTTGTAGTCTCCTTTTGGAATTGTATTTATTTATGGTTGGGACATATCTATTAACTAAGCTGTTGATTTTGTTGGTTAGCAAGTTCCATTTATCCTCCAATGTTTTATTATGAAAATCAGATCTCCAGTTCCACTGCCGCAACTCTTTCCTTATGGCTAGGAAGTCAACCTTATCATATTTTCTGATTTCTGTGTTGCCCACGACGTTAACTGCCATCTTCTTTAGTGCAAACAACTGGTGCTCATTTCACTTGAACTGATTCAGCACATCATATGATTTCATGCTGACACAAGAAACATCATGTATCTCACCAGCACTTAAGTGCAATTGTTATACTGTGACTCCGACACCTGATGAAGATGGATTGTGCCCTCGAAGCGCCAGGGAACTTTATGTTGACATATAATAACATTTGATAATTTGTGAGCCATTATGTGAAGGGATACCTTTTTGTGTTTGTTAGTGCACAAGGACTTCTAGTCCTAGTATCCCACAATAGTTTCTAAAGCAATATATCACGTAATATAGACAACTTTTTATTTTTGGTTCCTGGTGATCCGTGAGTTATTCTAGTAAGCTATCAACAATATGGACAAATTTAAAATAATATTAACTCAGCAAACTATCAATAGTTTCATTCTTCTCCCATAGCTTGGCTTGTTCCCTCTTAACCAAGCTATTTATTGCCCAAACCAGGAAGTTGCTCCATTCCAGTAAGTGTGGTATGCGCAAATACAGTTAATTAAATTAATTAAAAGGTTTTGTGCCCCCAAGTGCTAGTCAGATATTAGGCTTCTAAACTAGTGTGCATCCAGTCCTATTAAAATCATAAAAAACTGTCAAGTCTGAGTTTCCCTGGTGTGTAATCACCATCAGACACACACAGTTATGCATTTCACTGCCAACTCCTTTTCTTTACAAAGTACTGTCAGTCTGCAGCACATCTGTTAATGATTCCAGTAAGCTAAAGCTATCAACAATACTATCACACACAACTCACAGATGGAAGGATTTAAAGGGACACTGTCAACCTGTTTTTCATCATATTATTTCTAGTTAAAAATCTACATTGTATGATTGCTATCTTCTCTAAAATTCATTGATATTGCTGTTTGTTTTGCCTGTCTCCTTATTTAGTGGAACTGAAATGAATGCTAATGTGTAGTTAAGCAATAAGGCACGACAAGGTGTGTGTAATCATGTAATAACGTCACTCCTGGGGCGGGTTGAAGCACGAGGTGAAGCCAAGTGCTTCCACCACCCAGGGTGAAGTACATGCATGCGATAACACACGCTTTGGAGTGCCTTTATTGCAATTATACAATGGCTCGATGTTATACAAAATTAAAAAAAATTTAAAATGTTTTTAGTAGATTTTTAGTGCTGCAGTATATCTTTGTTTCTTATGAGAAGAGGAAAGACTAAACAGGGTCATCAATACAGTGGTGTTATTGTGTAATAACATCGCTGTCTCAGGCATACACTGACCAATCAGAGTCCAGGATTCTTTCTTGCCATTGTATAATTATAAACAACCTTGTTTTGTTTACATTCCTGGATCTGTTCTTCTTGCATAATCCTAATCATTAGAAACAACCCCAAACACTGCAGTTACTCATGATTCAATAGGCTACTTTCCTTCCATTGCATCATGAGTGGCTAGACTATGTTGTGGGTGTTCCCAAGTTCAGGAAAGATGCAGTTGAAACTGATCAAGGAATGTAAACTAACCTGTTTTTACGCGGTAACTTCAGTATGGTGGACAGTCTATTTTTTCACTTTTTTAAAAAAAAAAGAATTAGAATCAGACTACCAGCTACATCAGAAATCTTTACAGAATGTTGACAGTCGTAAAATGTGTTTTTTAAACTAGGGACACTTTGAGACCTAAGGGGATTGACAGTGTCCCTTTAAAATAATATTAGTTCAGCAAACAATCAATAGTTTTGATCTTCTCCCCTAGCTCAGCGTACTGTCTCTTAACCAAGCTGTTTATTCCCCGAACCAGGAAGTTGGTCCATTCCAGTAAGAGCAGTATTGGCCTATGCAGGTATAACTAGATTAATTAAACATTTTTGTGCACCCAAGAGCTAGCCAAACACTAGGCTGATAACTAGTGTGCATCCAATCCTATTAAAATAATAAAAAAAAATAGCAGCTGTGAATTTCCCTGGCATGTAATCACCCGCAGACACACACAGTTATGCGTTTCTCTACCAGTTTGTTTATTTACAAAGTGCTGGCAGTCTGCAGCTCATCTGTAAATGATACAACAAACCAGTCAAGTTCTGTCCGCTCTTAGGAGTTTAAGTATAATCTAGGCACTTGCAATTGGTTCAAAGTACTCACCCGAAAATACCCTACTGCAATTTTACCTCAACAGTTAGTCCAAATACTGTTCTGTACTGTTTGCAGTCTTTTCCATTCAAACAGTAAAGTTCAAACTCTAAAGAACTACGAATTATTATTTTCTGTTCAAACGATCCTTGCCTACGAGAGTGACGGGCGATATGATTCTTGTCACAAAAAGACATACTGCCCTGTAAATTTGTAAATCCTAAGACAAAAATAGAACTAAGTATGTGACTGAGACCTAAATATAGAACTTGTTCACGCCTTACCAAGCAGTATTTCTTTGGAAAACCATTTTAAAAACAGAAAAACAACCAAGATGGCTCACATCATGAACAGTATTTCTCTGAGCAAGAACAGTAAATCCTTAACTATTTACAGTTCAAGCAGTTTTCATTTACCTGCTTGTCTAGCAGCTATCATAAAAATTGTTATAGTTCAAAAATAGTGTGATAGTTTTTCACCAGACCACCCAAAGGCACACCCTTAGAGCAGACCCCATAATCCCTGAAAATTTCAGGGAAAAATGTCATACCATCTGGCCTGTAGATGATGGTAAAAAAAATCCCACGTTAAGTATAGGAAAAGTGTTTTTTTTATGTTTTTTCTACCACTCCATATCTTATAAACCATACAAGATGCTATCACAAAACATATCACATTTTGAGACTCTGGCAGAGTGACTGTACATGCCAAATTATGGGCTATTTTGTCAAAGTACACCAAAGTAATTAAGATGCAAAATTTTGGATTTAACATAGAATTGCTGATCAAACCCCTCTGTAGAGGTGCTACTACACTCCTGTAATAATGGCCGTTAAGCACCTACACTACTACTAGGTCTCACAGGTGTATTGGTCTCCAGGGTCTGCATCTGGCTGCCTATTGGTGTGTCTGAAATAGGAATGTTTTTATGTTGGTAATGCACTATATGTGCACAAAAACATTGTCTAGTTTATATGTTGTGTAAAACCAAATACATTGATTGTAATTTCTGCTGTTTCATTTATAGTAACCACCAGTGTTCTGAAGAAGTGGAGTCAAAGCCATGAAATGTTAACCTATTATTGGCGGATGTTACAATAAAAGAGACTATGCTGGGATCCAGAGCATCCATTGGATGCTTCCCTCTGCGGGGTGGGGGGTGGGCATGACCTCAGCACCTGGAGATTGATTGGGTGATGTGCAAGGAGCTTGAAACCTTGAAAAGCCTCTGCATGTCCCCTCCTCAGGTTACTGTCCCCACATAGGTCCAATCAGAGTGGAGTGGGAGGGCTAGGAAATGAAAAATTGCCCCTTGATTGGCCAGATGACAGCCACCGGTCCCCATTGCTACAAAGCCTCAGATTGCCGGGACCGACCCCCGCAACACCCAGATCAATGAGGTACTCCTACCAGTGCCTTCTCCTTCGGAAGGAGAGGGGGCCCATCTGATGGAGGAATATGTTGGGTTTCTTGGGAGGGAGCTGCCAATATGGGGGCAATGGATGGCAGCAGGAGTGGAATGGTGACCGGGTGCACCTAGAAGGCCCAAAGGAGTGGCTGGTCAGGGGTGCTCAGGGGGGAGCAAAAAAAAAAAGAGACTATACCATTAAAACGGGAGTTAATCCATATTTCTTCATATTTTCATGGACCTGTGATTGGATCCTCCACCTTTAGCAGTTTTATATCAACAAGGGCATCCTGAGTCTTTTCTTGTGGTAATAAATACATACGTGCATACAAACACACATTTAGGTAATATCCCAAAAGGTATATTGCAAAAAGTAAAAAAGAAAATGAACACACAAGGCTACACCATTTAGCATTAACCATAATCCCAGTTCCATGCTTCCTCAAGGTAAAAGGTAAGTAAAAAATGTTCTATATCCCTTCATAAACTCCTCCTTCCTGTTATAATCCTACCTTATAGACAGTTCATTCATAAAATGGTTGTACAACCCACAACCTTAGGTGTGGCCATTATTTTCTTTCCAAAGGGGTTCTATTGGGCCTGTATATAATGCTCTTGGTTACTATCTCAACTAAAATATTCTATTATTACCCCATGCCATCTATATATTTTCTTTGCAAAAAACTGCATTGATGCACCAGTTAGGGTTGAGGATGAAGTGACAAAAGTAGGGAAATATTATGTTAGGGTTTCCAACCGTAACTCCCCATCCCCCACCCCCAAGCAGCTAAAGGACAAGACCACACAACCAACCACAGACAGCCATCATCAGGAGAAACAAACAACATACAACTGTTTCCAGATGACACAAATAATGTGCTACCTTTGTGGACTTATATCTGTGGCTGCACACACCGGGAGCCTATCTTTCTGCAGCCAGAGCTGTGTGTGTGTATGTCTTGCATCATCCATGAGTACCTGTCACTGCAGATGTGCTATCCCCATAGGGGCCTCCACTTCTGCAAACAGAAACACTGGTGCAGTTGGGATATCATGGATTTCTCTATGTAGCTGTGGAGGTGCTGGGGCCTGTGCTTCTGCAGCATTAAGTTGGTATGCATGTCTTACACCTGCAGCTGCAGAGGCACATGACCTTTAGAACCCTGTGCTTCTGCAGACAGAAGTACTGTTGCAGTTCAGGTATCATGGATGTTGTGATGCCTGCACTTCTGTGGCTAGAGGTATGTGTGCATGTCTTATACCTGTGGTTGTAGAAGTTGGTGCATATGTCTTACACAAGTGATTGCACTGCCCCTTAGGGGCCTGGGCTTATGCAGACAGAAGTACTGTTGTAAATGTATTGTTTCGTTTTATGGGTTATTGGATCTTATTGTAATACTATTTTGTAGTTGTTATTTGTCTTTTTTGTCTTTCTCAATAAAAATTATTTTTTTAAAAAGAAGCACTGTTGCAATTTGTGTATCATGGATTTTATGACACCTGTGCTTCTGCTGCCAGAGGTTGGTGTGTATGTCTTATAGTACACCTGCGGCTGCAGAAGTGCAGGTCCCTCAGGTGCCCGCACTTCTGTATATACAATGGTGTGTATGTGTTAAAGTGTGGATGACTATCTGGGGCTACAGAAGCACTGGCCCCATAAGTGCCTATTTTATTTATTTTTTATTTATTTATTCAATCTCGGATTACAAGTACCTTTGAGCTCAAGGCAGCTAATTTACAAAGGTTCCACATCAGTGGGGAAGGGGTTACAGTTAGACAGGGAGTACAACAAGATGATGTTAAAAAAATACAGTACAGTATGTATGCTACAGCTTTAAAACAAGATGATTGCTACAGCAATAATAAATAGTAAATAAACTGTAAGGAAGCAGCCAGCAAGGGTGAGTTGACAGTTATGCTGCAACAAACAGTCAAGTGAATACATTCAAAGCATTCAGTGACAGATTAAGCAAAGGAGGCAGTAGGGAGTTAAGATGGAGGGGGTAGGTGAAAGTGGTGGCATTGCAATATTGATCAGAGCAGAAGGTAGCAGCCAGTGGCTTTGTCAGTGTTGTAGGAGGGGGTAGGAAGAGGGTAGGGGATAGAGGGAGGGTATGGTGAAAGGGTGATGTAGGCGACCAGTGTCATGTAAGTGCCGAGATGTAAGTGCCAATGGGTGTGGACAGGGTGCCACAGTACACAGTGGAGGTAGACAGAAAGGAACTAGGCTTGGGTGATACGATCACATGTGCTTTCAGTTATAAGATGCTGCCCGGAGCAAATGTTTAAACTGTGAAAGCTTGGTTAGTTTGGTCAATTCGCTACACAGGCCATTGAACCAAAGTGGGGCTCTGTGCAAGAAGGATCTTTGGTACTGCGCAGTCCAACACCATGGGATGAGGAGGTTTTCAGATTCTGAGGTACGAGTTTGCTGGGTCTTAAGAGATTTATTCAACAGGTATCCAATGCCTGGAGGCAAGAGCCCAAGAAGCCCCTTTTGGTCAGGAAGCACATTTGGTACTTGATTCTACCAAGTAGTTGAAGCCACCCAGTTCTAGCATATAGATCACAGGTGTGGGTGAGATGGGCAGCACTTGTGATTAGCCTACATGCTTTGTTCAGAGCAACAGTTAGCCATTTGAGTGATGTGGTTGTGGCAGCTCCATATATTACTAAGCCATTGTCAATGGCCGATAGAACCGAACTGTGGATTGCAAGCTTAAGAGCTTCTGGAGTCGGACACCGTCTATATCTATAAAGGAGCCGAATCCTAGTGTTAATGTTTCTAGCGACATTCTCTATGTGAGGTACATAGGTGAGGTGACTGTCCAAGGTTACACCAAGGTACTTAAAATGCTGTAGTTGTTCTAGAGGGGCTCCTTGGTTGTTTAGAACAGTGAGAGTATGGGCCTTGTACTTATGGCGAGAAGATGAAAACAGCAGCACTTTTTTCTTTTTGTTGTTTAGCACCAATTGTTAGGTATTAAACCATTTCTCGACTTCTCGACCTATGCTACTGCAGATGAAAGCACTCTTGTTATTTGTGTACTGTGGATTGATATCTGTGGCTGCAGGAGCCTCTGACTGCACACAGATGTACTATTGTGATTTGATTATTGTGGATTTTTATTTGCAGCCACAAGTGAGCGCATATGTCTTGCAATGTGTGTACATCAGATATAAATCCATGAAGGCAGCACATCAGTGCTAATGCATTTGTGTCATCTGGAAACAGTTGTATTTTGTTTATCTTACCTGATGATGGCTCTCTGTGGTTGCTTGTGTGGTCTTTTCCTTTTGCTGCTTGGGGTGGGGGGTGGAGTTAGGGTTGGAAACCCTAACGTAATATTTCCCTATTTTTGTTGCTTTATCCTCAACCCTGACTGGTGCATTAACGCAGTTTTTTGCAAATAATTTCCTTTCTTTTTGAGATAGTGGAATTGTATCCTCATTCACACTGGTCCCTTCAGGACCTGCGTGAACAGATGCAGATGCACAGGGCCCTCTGGAGCCTGTGCCAAGGGAGGACTCTGCCCGCTTACATAAGTGAAGGGCCTTTGCAGTGACAGATGCCAAGAATTTATGGAGCTGACTGGTTGGCTTTATATTAATGTGTTTCATTAACAAGCATTTGTCAGTGATGAACATTTGCTTGCTGGTATTGGCATTGGTAGTTCAGGAGTTAGAGAGATGCACAATAGGAAAGGCAGTGAAGTATTGAAGTAATGCCAACTCCCACCCCCAACCTGCAGAGACTGACAGGCATTGGGGTGTGCTGTTGGGTCACTGGCCATAACACTCATGCCATTCTATCTCACCCCACCCTGCAGACACTGATAGGTATCGCAGTGTGCCTTGAGGTCTTCAGCCCTTACGCTCATTCCATTCCATTCCATAAGGAAAAAAGCTGAGATGGGTGCAGTATAGGAGAATGGGGTGAACATTAGGGCCGAAGACCACACGGCGCACCTTGATGCCAGTCAGTGGCTGCAGAGTGGGGCTGGGGGTGGAATGGGGTGAGCATTATGGCTGACTACCCCAAGTCACCCCCCGATGCCTATCAGTCTGTACAGGGTGGACATTAGGGTTGGAAACTCTAATGCCCTGAGTGTTTGTTGGTATTTTTGCTCCAAATCTTCAATATGGGGCTTTTTGGGACCCCACCTCATGAACAGTGGCAGCATCATTTCGTTACTCAATCCCAAAATGTGATTTCACACAGCGAGTGTGCCATTTGGTGCCACAGGAGCAAAAACACATTTGGGGCAGGATGTGAAAAATGACAGCTGTACTGTTTATGAGGAGGTGTGAAGAAATGGCAATGTTGAAAATCTGGAGTGAAAATATGAAAAAGTGGTGAAGTTATGAGTGTGCATAGAAACTGTGCAATGCACTCTCATGACGCAGTCATTTTTTGGAATGTTTTCACCAAATTTTCAACATGGCCTTTTTGGACCTCCTCTCATGAACAGTGGCATTGGGATTTTGTTAATCTGTCCTGAAAGTTGATTTTGCACAGCGACCATGCCATTCTGTGCCACAGGTGCAAAAACACATTTCAGGAAGGATGCGAAAAATGACGGCTGTCCTGTCCTGTTGATATGAGGGTGTGAAAAAATGGCAATGTTGGAAATGTGGAGTGAAAATATTAAACATTTATTAAGTTATGAGCATGCATAGAAACTGCACAATGGACACTTGTAAGGCAGTCATTGTTTGGTGTTTTTTCACCAAATTTACATCAAGGGCTTTTTGGGACCCCACCTCATGAACAGTGGCACTGTCATTTTGTTATTTGGTCCCAAAAGGTGATTCCACACAGCGACCGTGAAATCACCTTTTTGGGACTGAGAAATGAAATGACAGTGATGATGTTCATGAGGAGGAGTCCCAAGAATCCCATGTTGAAAATTTGGGATCAAAACTCCAAAAATTGACTGAGATATCAACCTAAATTGACCCCCCCATTGACTGCCACTATAGGGCTTACCATTATTTCTTCGGTTCCCGGTTGGTCTTTGAAGAGTGCAGCCATGTTCCCGGTCCACAGAAGATTGCTGCTCCCAACCTCTGGAGGTAAGTATGAGTGAGGGGGGTGCAGGGAGGTGGGGTGCACAGAGGGAGGGTGCGGGTTGAGGAGGGTGCCGGTGGGAATGACGAGGGACCATTTTCTTTTTTTCAGGTTTAAAAAAAATACGTCGTGGGACTGTTTTCTTTTTCACAAGTGAAATATTACAAAATGATTTCGGCACACTGAGCTGGGCTCCCAGTGTACCAGAGTACTGGGGGATCAATGCTGACCCAGGGATTGGGCACCCCAAGGTTGGCTGAGACTACAGACCAGTCAGTCTCACCTCAGTAGTGGGCAAGATTATGGAGGCACTCCTAAAGGAAAGGATAGTGCAACACCTGGAATCCATAGGGGCACAGGATCCAAGACAACATGGGTTTACAAAAGGAAGGTCCTGTCAAACTAATCTCATAGATTTCTTTGACTGGGTAACCAGAGTGGTGGACCAAGGGGGAGCAGTTGATGTCGCCTACCTTGACTTCAGCAAAGCTTGACACCGTTCCACATAGAAGATTGATAAATAAGCTGGGTAGGCTCGGGGTGGGTCAGAAGTTGGTCAACTGGGTGGCAAACTGGTTGACGGGCAGAAAACAGAGAGTGGTGGTAAGTGGTATACAGTCAGAAGAGATGCAAGTCACAAGTGGGGTACCTCAGGGATCAGTCCTGGGGCCAGTCCTCTTCAATATCTTCATTAGTGACATTGCAGATGGACTAGAGGGTAAGGCTTGTCTGTTTGCAGATGACACCAAGATCTGCAACAGAGTAGATGATCCAGATGGGGTGGGCAGAATGAGAAGAGATCTGGATAAACTAGCAAAATGGTCAGAAGAGTGGCAATTGGGATTTAATGCAAATAAGTGCAAGATCTTGCACTTAGGGAAGAGAAACCCTAAAGCCACATATAGGCTGGGAGGGGAGTTGCTGGCAGTCACAAAGGAAGAAAGAGACTTGGGCATCATCATCACCGATGACCTGAAATCATCCAAGCAGACCTCTAAAGCAGTAGATAAGGCTAGGGGGTTGTTAAAGTGTATTAGTAGGGGTATCACAAGTCGTAAGAGGGAGGTAATAATCCCTCTTTACAAGACACTGGTTAGACCCCATCTGGAGTACTGTGTGCAGTACTGGTGGCCACACCTTCATAAAGACATTAACCAAATTGAGGCACTCCAGAGAAGGGCAACCAAAATGGCGCTGGGACTGCATCAGATGACATATGAGGACAGATTAACAGAGCTCAATATGTATACCCTTGAGCAAAGGAGGGAGAGAGGTGATATGATCGAAACATTCAAACACCTTAAGGGCATTAACAAGATGAAAGAGTCTAACATGTTTAAATATAAGAAGAATAGCAGGACAAGATGACACAGCATGAGATTAGAGGGAGGCTGATTAAGGGGGAATGTGAAGAAATTATTTTTTACAGAAAGAGTGGTGGATGCATGGAACGGCCTACCTCAGGAAGTGGTGGCTATGAATACAGTGCAGGGCTTCAAACAGGCATGGGATAGGCATAAGGGAGCAATACAGACGAGTATGAATAGATAGGCCACTGACAGAGCAAAGGCCGATGGCACATTTATAAGATAGAAAAAGAAATGGGCAGACTGGATAGGCCTTGCTGTCCTTATCTGCCGTCAACCTCTATATTTCTATGTTTCTATGTAGAACATAGGGGAGTGGGAGGGCATGCATCTGACACCAGGATTGGGCATCCCTGTGTTGGAAACATCAAAGAAGTATTTTATGGCAACCTGGGGTGGGCTCCCAGTGTGCCACATTAATGGGGGAAGGGGGATACATGCTGACATGGGGATTGAGCATCCCGATGTTGGCAGGGGATGGAGAACGGAGGGTGCAGGGTGGGCAGCAGCAGTGGGAGGCAGCTAATTTGTTTTTCTGCTGTGTGACTGGTTGGGAGGGAGGGGGGACTGCCACTGCAATGATGAAACTGCCCTTGATTTCACGGAGGGTGTGGGGCAGGCAGCAGAGTGGGAGGGAGCTAATTTGTTGTCCTGCTACATGACTGGTTGGGAGGGAGTGGGGACTGTTGCTGCAATGACGAAACTGCCCCTGTTGCAGCGGCAGATTTCTTTCAAGTGTGGTGCTCGCTCTGAAACTGCCATCATTGGCAGCTTTTTTTTTTTTTTTTAACAATTTTTATTATTTGATATGACACACACACATCACAGGGTGATATACCAATGCCAGGCCAGACCGCAACATTTGGAGAGGCCAGGATATTATATATAGACGAAACCTTACAGTACATTACACACAAATATCTATTGGTATTGACCATAGGTATACATAACAGGACACAACAGTCATCTAATAAGACATAATTGATGAAGGATCAGCCTGAGTCCCATACACCTCTAGGGCTTACAATACTTGATACATTTAGAAAAAAAGCATAACAAAGGTAAAGTAGATAATCTTGCTGGGTCAAATCCATAGCAGATATTGATCATGTGTGTGCCTGTCTAGGATCATGCGACCATATCAACTATATACAGATAGGCAATCTTCACTAGATGGAGGGCAATGTAAGGGGACGGCCATCATCGGCAGCTTTAGCATTAATTGGTGGCTGACAGATAAGCCCATTAAAGCGTTTGCTGGATTTGCCACAACACTGCCAAACCTCTGCAATGCTCTACTACCTCAATATGTTTCTTGTTTGCTGCACACACAAACAAACATAAAAATGACCATTTTCAGCAGATTATATCTTATGCTCTAGGACTACAAAATTTGCTATGCACTTTCGAACCCATAGTCTCTTAACCACCCAAATTTCATGAGGATCTATTTTATACTTTTACTGATATTAGGACCAACATTACATGTTTGCCTGATTTGCTACCTAAATTTTGCCCTCAGCTAAAAATTGTCAAAGACATGAGGTATGAAGCTTATATAGAAATATGTACTTTGGGTGGTTGTGTTAAAAAATAGTTTATTGTATGTTACTTATGATTAATTGGTTGTACATGCCTGTTAAAAAAAACTTTCTAAAAATATAGCTAAAACTACAAATAGACTTTTTTTCCATTTTAAAGTTCCACACAAACAAAAATTTTAAGCTAATGTAACCTTTTGAAAACTTCAACATAGAGGGTAAGAGTTCAACATTTGTGAGGGATGGGTAAGACAAGCTACACAATTAATCTTGTTGGTTAAATAACATAATTACCAATCACTTACAAATAAATAAAACGAAAAATCTACCCAAAGTATGAATATCTTAAATCAGTGCTGTGTGCTGGTTTCTCTACATTGTGTATATTTTGAAAACTATTAGTAATGGATGTCTGTGTACCAGTCCACCAGTGTTTCTATAGTAACTTCTCTGCTCTCAGCTGCAAATGCCCACCCTGACCTTGTTTGATGGGTTTTCAATTTATTTTAATACCGACCCCACTCCCAGTTACAGATGCCTTCCCTCACTCTGCCCAACCCCACAGCTCAGCCATCCCCTTTACTCTGCCCGATGCCTGTTTAATTTTTGTTAAGAAATGTATATATTTGTGTGCGTAGCAGGACCAGCAGACAAAGGGAAACCTGTGGATCTATAATTTGATTGGTTTACAATTTAAAAAAACACACTAACTGGTTAGCAGGTATAAGAGAGCCACAACCATACAGAGCAGGCAGATAACGTATCAGAATACATAACCCATATCTGAAACAAACAAATTCTGGCCAGAGCCAATAGGGCTTTAGGCGAGAAATTTGGTGTAAAAATGGTGAAAATTACTAACGGTATGAGCATTTGTTAGCAAAACGTGAATCCCAACATTTCACACTGCAGTCTCTGCACTGTTGCTGCAAATCCCACTGCAGCCGTAAAAAGGCAAAATTGCTCTGAGAATGTAGATTATCAGCGGAGGGAACTGGACATGAGAGAACATTTCATGTCTAGGGGATACTCAGAATGGGTGGTTACCAATACTATGCAGCCAGCTAGTGAGAGTAGCCCACAGGCATATCCAACCCTCTGCAAACACACCAGTCACCCACCCAGATTTGTATATAGGTGGGCTAAGAATCTGGGAGATATGCTAGGGAACAGCATTCAACCAGTGATCAGAGAGGAAACCTGGCTCCCAACTCTAGCCTTAGGTACCCCCAGATGTGGAAATTGTGTTTACTGTCTCATTATTAACAACACAATTACCTTGAGATAAACCTGGGTGTTTTGGAAAATGCACTGGCTAGGCACATCAGGGAAAAAAGGAGAGAACGCACTTTTACTTTTCCATGCAGTGAAAGAGTAAAGCTTGGATCTGGGGTGCGGACATTGATAATTTGCTCATTATATGGGAATCAATGTGGATACATACATTAAGGGCATTTGTGGACCCGGGCTTGAATGACCGTATAGAACTGACTGTTTTTATGCTAGATATAATATTATTGTGATGATGTTTCTGCTCTTATGCCCCATGTACTATGTTTTCCCTTATGTTTTTGTTAACAGATTCAACAGTTTTTCACAGCTGTTCAGCAGTCAAATACTTTCTGGAAACCATAATGTTTGTCAATATGTCTTAGGTCGTCCAAGCTTTGGATACAGCATAACTTTTGTAATTTTCCAGGACTCTCAGATGAATTCTCACCTCACATACTATTGCACTTTACTTGTCATCCAGATATTGTGTGCTGTCTTATGAAAATAATGATGTGACATAGCCTTATATCACACTACTGGCATTACGGAGTCTAGAATTTGTTTGAATGCATCATGCATTGAGTACTAACCCCATGAGTTTTTTTTTATAGGTTTATGTGTTTATGTGACTCCGGAAACACCCCTTGATCCAAAGAACCCCAGACTATCCTCGCAAGGACTGGTCCAATCGCATCCATGCATCCCACAAGGAGGCGCGTAGGACCAGGATCCAAACTACAGCAAGTCGGTCGCAGACCTTGGACAATCTTCATGATATCCATGATCACTGGCTGGTCGAAATCCATCCAGACCAGCCGAGGGCATGTAACCCCATGTTGGTTACTGCAATGCTCGTTTGAATGCATGCCGCGGATCTCCGATCTGATTGATGACACCTTATCGTCAAAGAACCGAGCAAACTCATCACACTGTATTTGTGAAAAAGCTCTCCGACCCCGCAGACAGGCTGGATTGCACAGTCTGTCGACAGTCCGGAAGAGCTGAGCAGGTCAGTTTCTTGATGCAATTATCTCCCTGGACAGGAATTCTGCCTTCTTATGGGAGATTACTGATTGATAGTCCACATAATGGGCCATCAATCTAAGTTTGTCATCTTCCAGGCCGGATTTCCACCAACAGTGCTCCAATCTTCACCCCTTCCTCCTCAACTCCCTCAAAGTCCCATCAAACCAAAGGGATCGAGGGTGGAGGGAGAGGGGGCAAATGCGGACAGGCACAATGGAATCCAGTGCCCTCAACACCATATTATTATAGTGCACTACTAAGGCATCTGCTTCCATGCACTCCATCGGCCAACTCGATAGGTCCAGCACTGCCATCAGACCCTCAGGGGTAACTCCCCTCAAAGGGCGGTACTGGACCATCTCCAAAGGGGTGGGTCTCATAAAGGGGGTCGCGAAATTGAACCTTACAGAGTAATGGTCAGACCACCCAACTGGTTCCACCACCAGTCCAGTGGTCTCCATACCCAAGGTGAACACTAAATCCAGAGAATGACCATGAATATGGGTAGCAGCGGTAACCACCTGTGTGAAGCCCAACGATTCATTAGTTGGAGAAAGTCTTGACCAAACTGCGAGAATTCATCGTCGACCCAGGCATTAAAGTCCCCCAGAACCAACCACCTGGAGGGCTCCAATACCAGATCGACAATGAAGTCCGCGACTTCTTCTGAAAAACTTTCTCGCCACCGGGTGGATGGTAAACGAGCAGAATTCTGCAGCCCACACCTGCTCCCATGATACATTCAAAGGATCCAGGGGACACCATTGAAACCTCTACAAGGCCCAATTCCGATTTAAAACAAATAGCGACCCCCCACCCTACGATCCAACCTCGGGCGATGTATTACCGAGTACCCGGCTGGGACAGCTGACTCCAAAATGGGGCCAGCATTTTCATCCAGCCAGGTCTCGGTAATGCATGTCAGGTCAGATGATTCAACAAAATCAGCAATTATTGCCGTTTTGTTCTTTATTGACCTGGCATTGCATAACAATGCCCGGGTTGGATGAGAGGCCCTGGAGGAGCAGGCTATGTGCCCACTGTCAGTGGAACCCTTGGGTATGGGAACCAGGCAACGCACTCCCATATCCTGGACCCATTTCACCCCAGGGTGTCTCCTCGACCTCACCGTCTCAATTCGCCCACTCCGCTCGCCCCCCATAGCCGAGGGACCCCCCCTCCCTCTTCGCCTCCTCCGCACAATCCCCAAGGCACAGCAACGCCTATATACTTCGGGCTGTAGCGGGGGGCAATCAAAAGGGTGCAGGTCCCTCAGCCTAGAGGGAGAGTAGTGCCCTTCCATGGATATTTGATCCCAACACATAACTATGTAGATCTTCAAAAAGCAGTCTTAAGACCACTTTAATATAAACGTTATCAATTCCAGCAACAAATCCAAAATAATTAAAACAATAATACTATTTTTCATTCAAACCAACTCAAAGATAAAACAAGTCTGGACAAGTTTTTCATAAATTCCACAGAGAAAAGAAGATTATAGCAGTTCAAAGCAAAATCACAGTTCTTCTAGTCCATGCTTTTACTAGAACAGTAAAGGATCCCACAGAGCTCTCACCCCTGTGGAAACTGTCCCATGGCCTATCTCTCACATAGGCCAAATGGAAATGCTTTATAGTTCTACTATATGCTCCTAGAGTAGAAGTCAATCTGCGGAAAATTAATCCGGCTATTTCGGGGTATAATTAATCAGTCACCAAAAGGAAAACTCTCCCTATGGTCGTCCCCCAATGTATCCTCCAGGGAGACCAGCCTGTAACTGGACTTACATGAGCAGGTTCTCCAATTTACTCCAACAATAATCCATAAACTACGGGTACCCCAGGCCCATCCTCCGATAGCGCTCCTTGAGCTCTCATGGCAGCTGGTCACCCTGGAAAACCACGCCGGGTTCAGGCCGATGTTTTAATGAATAGAGAGAGTTCCCTTGATCGTCCCCCGAGGCATCGCTGGGGAGATTGATTAATATCTGAAATTCACACTAGCAGGCTCTTCAGCCTGCCGGCTATGAGACAGAGAGCACAGATACACTGGGGTCCGTCCTCCGACAGCACCCCCTAATCTGCCCAACCACCCCAACGGACTACCCTTGGTCAGGATCAAAAAGACTGAAAAACTCACCCACTTCCCAATGGTGACAAAGTCCACAAATCACAGATACAGTCTCTAAATTCGGGCACACCAAGGCATGAACAGATCCAGGGAGACAGTAAATAACAGAATCAAATTAGCTACAAAATAAGTTCCTCACGAAATGCCTCCGGTCGAGAAAATTCATGCATTCACAAGGGGTCAATATTCAACGTTCTCGGCAAATCCCCAAAGAAAGAGAGAGTTCTAAACCATCTCCCTTCCTACAACTTGCAGGCCCAAGTCTCTCATATCCAGTAAAACGACGGGACGCCAAAAGATACGGAAACCCAAAAATCTGGGTCAAAAAGCAGTCCTGGGACACAAACAGCCGTCCGCTAACACACCAACACCGATATAGTCCTGAAAAGCAATAAAAGGTGCAGGCTTTTCAATAAAAGTATTCGCGGTCCAGAAGAAAATCCAACGAGCCCAAAAGCAGATCCTCAGACAATCCTTAGGGAAGCGGCACGAATATAGCTCCAACTCCAGCAAAAGCTGGGGGTAAATCAAGAGAAACAATAAAACGGGGAAATGCAGAACAATGATGAAACAGCCACCGACGATTTCCTCCACACTATCGCACGGTAACGACTCAGTCTCAGCGCTATCAATAATACGATAATGAACGTTTAAACGTATTTAAAATAGAAGAACAAACTAAAATAAGGTTTTAAAACAAAACTAAACAAAGCTAAGACAAAGGCTGACCCAACGTGGTCGCCATCTTTTCAAGGGGTGTTTCCGGAGTCCTTGAAAGAGGCTGTCGTGACACCCCTTTTGAAAAACCCTTCCCTTGACCCCGACTGCCTTGCTAACTACAGACCGATCTCTAACCTGCCCTTTTTGGGCAAGGTTATTGAGAAAGTAGTCGCGTTACAGCTTGATGACTTTCTTACCACCCATGAAGTCTATGATCCTTTCCAGTCCGGTTTCAGGAAGAGGCATAGTACTGAGACGCATTAGTTCGGTACTTAATGATCTCCTAATAGCAAAGATCAGAAGAGCCGTTCGATCTTGGTTCTTCTTGATCTCTCTGCAGCGTCTCGACACCGTGGACCATGGGATGTTGTTGGATCACCTGCAGCTACTCTGTGGACTGTCAAGGACAGTCCTCAGATGGTTCCATTCTTTCCTCACAGGCAGAAGTCAAAAGGTAGTTTCAGGGATTTTTTCTTCTGCCCCCTTTGCTCTGTCTTGTGGGGTGCCGCAGGGCTCTGTGCTTTCCCCCATGTTGTTCACGGTGTACATGCTACCGTTGGGAGACATTATAAGGCATTATGGGCTGAGTTTTCACTGTTATGCAGATGACACTCAGTTCTATATGTCCTTTGTACCCGAACAAAATGATGCTGTCTCGGTTTTTAACAACTGCCTCACTGAGATTCAGGATTGGATGAGTGCGAACTGGTTGAGGTAAATCCGGATAAGACTGAGGTGTTAGTCATTGACCTGGGTCATTATGCAAAGAAGTTGACTCCTGGGGTCCCCTCTGGCCTCTTATTAGGGGATACCCAGTTGAGACCTTCTGAACAGGTGCGAAATCTGGGCGTTATTTTTGACAGTGCGCCGACACTAAAGATGCAGGTGTCGGCCACTGTCAAATCTTCCTTTTACTATCTGAGGAATATCGCCCGGATAAAACACCTTGTTCAACATGATGACCTTCCTGTGCTGGTCCACGCTTTTGTTTCTTCCCGCCTTGATTACTGTAATGCTTTATATCTAGGGTTACCGGGGGTAGATCTCCGTCGCCTGCAGCTGGTGCAGAACGCGGCAGCTAGGTTGTTGACAGGGCTATCAAGAACTTGTCATGTCACACCTGTGCTGCGTGAACTGCACTGGCTGCCAGTGCGATGGAGAATCACCTTCAAGGTCACATTGCTGACCTATAAGACCCTACATGGCCAGGGACCAGGCTACCTGCAAGATCTCCTTTGTCCCTATCGTCCTCTCCGCCCACTCCGCTCCACTGAGGGATTGCTAGAGATTCCCAGGGTTTGTTTTAAATCATCTGGGGCAAGGCTCTCTCCTTATGGCCCCGACCCTGTGGAATTCTCTACCTCGTCAGATTAGAGAGTGCCTGTCCGTGGAAGCATTTAAGAGATCCCTGAAAAGTTATCTATTTTCACTGGCATTTGGTTAGTTTATTTTATGGTTATTTTATTGTTCTTATGTTTTTATTTATTATTGTTGATGTTTTATCTCTGCTTTGTATCAGCGCTTTGACTTCTTGAAAAGCGCTTTATAAATAAATTTTGATTTTTTTGATTTGATTGATCTTCCAGGGGGATAAATGGTATGTACTGTATACAATGTAGGGTTCAATGTAAGAATCGAAATAAATGTAATATTTTACTACCAAAGTGACCCAAGTGAAAAATAAACATGTTATTCTCACTCTTGATCAAAAACATTGTTTATTATTTACTTGCTTATGTCACAAACACACAAACACTGCCAGATCTATATTAGGAGAACAGGAAAAGAACTGCAGAACATTATTTCAAACTACATTCTAAACTGCACTACTTCCTCCCCCCCAGCCAACACCAACAACTTAAACAGATATCATGGAACATAGCAAAGGTAAATGTGCTGAATCCTATTTAAGACAGTAATTTAATTATAATTTAAAACTGCTGTACAAGACAATAGCAGTTAATTGAAACAGTATCTTCACTCCCCCCCCAACCCCCGTGAGGCATCTTAGTTGAGTCATCAAGCATGAGATAATATGGTATGGTGGTACTACATAGGTGACATAGTTTTCCGCAAATATAAAAACAAGGACTAAAGTGATGTAAGCATTTCAATTGTTTTTTTTTCTTTCTGTTAGTAACGGTGTATGGAGCATCTTGTAGTCTTGTATCTCCACTCTCCAGAGTGTCGCTCGCTGACATAGGAAATGCTTTAACTATCAATGCCATTAAAACCACTTTGATAGTAAATTAGGAAGTAGTCAAGCTGTAACAATGATTTAAGCATTTAGAATTTTTTTTTATTTCAGTAGCAGTCTGTGGAGTTTGTTTTTTCTCCATAATTCCACTCCCATGGCAAGCAAACAGGTGCAAAAAAAAATGGTGCTTTTGTGAATACCAAGCCATAGAAACATAGAAACATAGACTTTGACGTCACATAAGGACCGCTTGGCCCACCTAGTCTGCTTATTTCCCTACCTACATGATAAGCTACAGATCCTAGTTAACCAACAGCCTATTTCTTCCTACCCCCCACAAAAATTGCCTTATGTCTGTCCCATGTATTCTTGAATTCTCCCACAGTTTTAGACCCCACAACCTCCTCAGAAGGCTGTTCCATGTGTCCACCACCCTCTCTGTGAAAAAATACTTCCTCACATTGCCCCTGAACTGCCCCCCCATCTTCAAATTGTGTCCCCTTGTTCTTGCATATCTCTTTTCTGAAAGATGCTACCCTCTTGGACTTTGTTGATTCCACTGAGGTACTTAAAAGTTTCTATCATGTCCCCCCTCTCCCTCTTTCTTCAAGGGTATAGATATTAAGCTCCTTTAGTCTCTCCTCATATGGCTTCTCTTGCAGACCCTGCACTATTTTAGTTGCCCTCCTCTGGACTGCCTCTATCCTGTCTATGTCCTTGCGGAGATGGGGTCTCCAGAACTGGACACAGTACTCCAGATGGGGTCTCACCAACTGTCTGTACAGAGGGATAACAACTTCCTGCTTTCTGCCTTGTGATGCCTGATACATCCCAGTATCCTCCCAACCCTCCCTACTGCCTTCTCACATTGCTTGCTAACCTTAAGGTCATCTGATATGATTACCCCAGGTCCCTTTCCATTTTTGTTGTTGTTACTACCTCCCCCCCCCCATTGTATAATCTTCCCCTGGGTTTTTGTTTCCCAGGTGCATTATTTTGCACTTCTTTGCATTGAATCCAAGCTGCCATACTTCTGACCATTCCTCCAACCTTGCCAAGTACCTTCTCATCCTTTCCATACCTCCTTGTGTATAAACCTGTTGCAGATCTTTGTGTCATCTGCAAAGAGGCATACTTTTCCTTCTAGTCCCTCTGCAATGTCACTTATAAAGACATTAAAAAGGACCAGCCCCAGTACTGAACCCTGAGGTAGCCCACTAGTAACCCCTCTTTCTTCAGAGTGGACTCCATTTACAATTACCTTCTGTGTCCTGTTGTCCAGCCAATGTTTTACCCAGGCTACCACCCTGGGACCCACTCCCAGGCTGGTTAATTTGGCTATTAACCTTTTGTGTGGGACTGTGTCAAATGCCTTGCTAATGTCTAGGTAGGCCATGTCCACAGCCCCTCCCTGGTCTACTACCTTTGTCACTCAGTCAAAGAAATCAATTAGATTTGTCTGACACGACCTTCCCGCTATGAACCCATGCTGCCTTGGGTCCTGTGCCCCACTGGCCTCTAGGTACTCAACAATTCTTTCCTTTAGAAGGGATTCCATCACTTTCCCTACCACAGAGGTCAAACTGACAGGTCTGTAATTTTCAGCACATGTAACAAAAAAACTAAACAAAAACAAACAAAGATGAGCAGGAAGGAAACAGGAGAGAGGGAGGGGGAACCCAAGGTTCAGTTCATATATTTTTTGTGGAAGTCAAATACTTCCATGAGTCAAAATCTGGAAGTCATTCCAATTTTTGGAAGTCCAAATTCTTCCCAGATCCCACAATTTGAAAGCCACTATTTTAAGAAGGATCATGTTATGGATGTTAATGCAAATACTAGTGACAAAATACAATTTCTTTTAGAAAAACCCATAATGTCCTAGCTTCTGTGCCTACTGTTTTGGAATTTGTCCAATTTTGTTTTTTACATTTGGAAGTCAATGACTTCCTACCACTTTATTTTGGAAGTTTTTGACTTATTTGTTGGAGTCAAATGCTCCCAAAATGGTGTTAACTGAAGCACTTGAGGAACACTAAAAAGCAAAACACATAATTGGCCCACTGTATAAAGGCATTATCCTTGCTTAATTCATAAGTACTAGAGATTGCAGATCAATTACAAGGAACAGAATATATGGAACTCCTTGTCATTCCTAAGTTTTAATGAAAGTGACCATGAATAATGTTAAAAGACAGGTTAAAGTGCCTGTCAGTACTATAGATAGCAAATAAATTCTCAAGTTTCAATACCAGTGATCACAAATAATATCAAAAGACAGGGTGCAGTACTTGTCAAAACTAGAGACTGCGAATCAGTTAGCCTAATAATAATATTACATATAGCCATTGCCAACAATTGTGAAAGATAAACGTTAACTGACATTGCAACTGCTAGTAATTGCCTGCATTAACATTATTAGTGATCGCTGATATTAAAACTCAGGAATGACAAGGACTTCCATATATTCTGTTCTTCAGAATTTTTTTGCAATCTCTAGTACTTATAATTTAAGCAAGGATTTTAAGGCGTTTAAACCAGTGGAGGTGGCTGAAGTCATTGAGGTAATCTCGAAGCTTAAGCACACATACTGTGAACTAGACCGGCACCAACTCGTTTCTTGATTAGATTTGGTTCCATTGGCCTAGTGTTCACTAGGATTGTCTGGTGTTTGTTATTGGAGGGGGGCTTTCTGGAAGCCTTGAAAGAGGCCCTGGTGAGGCCTCTTCTGAAGAAGTCATCTCTTGACCCGGATATCCTGGCAAATTAATGTCCCATCTCCAACCTTCATTTTTTGGATAAAGTTGGTGGGAAAATCATGATGCAGCAGCTCGAGGAGCACCTTGTGTCCTTTGACATCTATGAGCCACTCCAATCAGGTTTCAGAGCCAGGCATAGCACCAAAACAGCATTAGTCAGGGTGCATAATGACCTCCTCAGGTCTAGAGATAGAGGAGACAGGTATATTCTTGTGCTCCTTGATCTCTCCTCAGCTTTTAATATGTAGATCACATTGTGCTTCTCTATCACCTTAGAGAGTACTGTGGACTCACCGGCACTGTATTCAGTTGGTTTGAGTCCTATCTCTGACAGGAAGCAACGGGTAGTGATGGGGAATTTCTCCTCCTCACCAAAGCTCCTGTCATGTGGAGGGCCTCAGGGGTTGATCTTGTTGCCAATGTTATTTGCAGTGTATATGCTGCTCCTGGGTGAGCTCATCAGGTGGCACAGTGTGGCTTTTTACTGTTATGCTGATGACACTCAACTGTACCTGTCATTTGCACCTGGAACTTTGGATGCTGTGGAAGTGTTTAACATCTGCCTGGCTGAGATTAATGATTGGATGCCCTCCAGCTGGTTGTGACTCTTCCTGGATAAGACACAGGTGCTAGTGAATGGGCCATGATGAGGGCATGATGGGAGTGCCTCCAACGTGGTCACTAATTTTTTCCTGGGATCTATGTTGTTAATGGCCTCCCCTAGGGTGCAAGATCTTGATGTGATCCTTGATGACAGATTGACACTTGAAGCTTAGGTGTCGGCTGTCGTCAAAAGTGTTTTTTAACACTTAAGGAACATTGCAAGGATCAAAACCCTAGTTCTGCCTGAGAATCCGCCCTCTCTGGTGCATGCCTTTGTGACATCTAGACTCAATTACTGTAATGCTCTTTACTTCAGGGTCTCTGGAAGTACCCTTCGCTGGCAGTTGGTGCAGAACACAGCTACCAGGTGGCTGACTGGCCTATCTAAGTCTAGCCACATGACCCTGGTGCTGTGAGCTCCACAATGACTGTCAGTCAGGTGGAGAGTTATCTTCAAGGTGAGTTTACTCATTTATAAGGCCCTACACGGACTAGGCTCTGGTTACCTGGTTGATCTTCTGACACCTGCCACCTCAGTCCGCTCCCTCTGTTACTTGACCAGGGGCCTCCTTGAAGTTTCCAGGACCAGATTAAAAACTTCCTATGACCAGGCTTTCAGTGTCACTGGACCAGTCCTGTGGAACTCCCTACCAGCTGATGTCAGGGAGGCCCTGTCGGTTGAGAAGTTCAAGAGCGGCCTGAATGCCCACTTATTCTCCCTGGCATTCCTGGATGTAGAGATCTGACAGCCCAAAAAATCTGCTAAAAAATGTGCGTATTCTGATGCTGTATCTGATGTTTTATCATTTATTTGTTTGTTTTTTTATGATTATATTTTATCTGATACCCTGCCTGCTGTATGTTTTATGTACCGCGCTCAGAGCCTCCGGGATTGGGTGTCTTAGAAATAAACTTTGCCTTGCCAAGGATAATGCCTTTATACAGTGGGCAAATTATGTGTTTTGCTTTTGGTATACTGTCTGTCTTTATCGCCAGTTTCCAGGACCCATTCTATGCTCCTAAATGTTTCATACACTAAGTTTCAAACACTGCAGTAGAAAATCTTGATTAATTGTTATTCTCCAATGTTGGGTGAGTGTGTGTGTGTGTGTGTGTGTGTGTGTGTGCACATGTAGGGATTGGTATGGAGTAAGTTTGAATAAAAAGATGAATGCTAGTGCCATAAATGGGAGCCAATCCATGCATGCCCTTCCTTCAGATCAAATTCTGTGACAAAACCAAAAGTGAAGTTTGAGTTTGAAATCACGCTAGCCTACGTTAGACTCTCACCAATGTATTACTTTTGGAACCAACTACAATAAATCATCTTTCTCAAATGTAGCTGCTTTTATCAAGATCAAGAACGGATAAAAAAAGCTTAGACTATTTCTTGTGAATACTGTCCGGAAATCATTTGGCGACAGCAAAGTGTCCAAAGATGAGATGGTAACGCACTGTTGTAACGTGTGACTTATTTGAGACAGTATTTTTATATACAATTTAATATGACAGCAGTTTGCACCAAGCATTATAACAAAAAGTGCCACATTTTCAAAGCAAATCCTTCAAAAAGAAGTATTTTCTTTAAGTCAAAATATCATTGGTTATTACAATTCCTGAAAAAAGAGTTTCAATATTTGGGGAATAGCGATGGGGTATTAGTGCTTGTGTAACTTGTAGTTCTTTTTGTGGCTTTACTCTATTCCCACCCTTCAGTAGTAGGTATGTAGGTAGGAATTTGTAGGGAATAGAGGCCCATGAACAAGGGTGAAAAGAGCACCAGAGAAGGAGGAGGAGGAGGAGGAGGAGGGGAAGGTGGTGGACAAAAAACACTCCCTCAGCAAGGGAGGTGTGTGAGTGATGGGAGTTAAATAGAGTTTGTGGGAGGAGCTATTCCCCACATTGAACCTTGGGCTTAAGCCTTCCCGATATCAGACATTCATTCTTAAGACGTATTCACACCTTTTTACAGAAAGCTATTCTGTATAGGCCACTATATAAACAGATTGAGTGTTCTATGAACAGCATCAGAGGCAGACAGCAGCAGCAGCAGCAGCAGAAGAAAAAAACTTAATTAGAGACTCGGATTATTTCAAAGCCAGACTGCTGTGTCTCATCTCTTTCTTGTCATTCAAGTGAAATTTCTCATAGTGCTACCCAGGAAGTACACTAAAATATTACAGTTGTAGGGAGATCTTGCTCAGTCTAGAAGGCAAAGAAAGATTTTCGATTTCCAGAAGGGGACCTTAAAATATTACACGTAGACATAGGCCACATTAAACTATAGGTACCATGCTTTCAAAACCCCCATAGAATCCTCTGATTGGAATGAAACCAATGCAAGCATTGGAAGAAATTGAGCCTAGCACTGTTAACTAATAGCATACAGTATGGTAAAGGGCCAGGTGGAACCTCCAAAAGTTGTGTGTAAACAAAAATGCTTCAGTTTATTCCATATTAACAGGAGATAATACAGATGTGAAAACAGTCTGATTCCCCAGACAGGTGCCATTACAATTGAAAAAGCACACCAAAATTGCCTGTCTCCATAAGTTTACACCATAGAGGCATTTAACCCTATAAGGTGCAATAATAAACTCATTTATAAGAGGAAAACTTAACATTGAAACCTGTGGGCTCCTTATTTTCTGAGGGGGCCACAAAATGCATCCTAAACTGAAATGTGCCTATTTAGCTCAGCGCAGTTTGACACACCTGGGCCCTTAAAGCGTGCTATGCAAAATATGCCAGCATAAATACAAAAAGAAATGAGCTACATGCTGTACCATACATTACAGCAAAACCAAAGTCACATTCTTAAAAGTGTCTGTTTATTGTGTCAGGGCATGGGACTCATCCTGTTTCAATCATTTGGGACCACAGCCAAACAAGATTCCAAAAGTACTGAACTAGCTTTAATTTTTCTTTTTCGTTATGAAACTAGTTACCTTTGGGGGGGCATACATAGTGCAGGGCTTTGAAATGTTGGCGTCAGTTTGTTTGTACACTGTTTGAAAATTGGGGGATGTGCTTTGGATGAGGGGGAGCAGGTTTATCACGATAGAAATCATCTCAATATTTATGTAATGATTCAGAGTGAATGCTACATTTTTTTTTTACTATCATCCAGGACAGTGCTATTTTTACTTTGGGGTTTCTTTTTACGTAAACATATCTCACACATTCCAATATCAAACTGGATTATGTGTTCTCCCAAACCATTCAGTGTCAATGCTTTTAAACAATAATGCAGGACAGGATGTTTGTTGTGCTGGGATAACATCGTGCCTTGGGTGGTTGAAGCACGAGGCCGCAGGCCGGGTGTGTTCAACACCCAAGAAGTGAAGTTATCACAGCACAACACACGCCCTGTCATGCATTATTGCTATTATACAATGTATTGGTTCTTTTAATAGAAGAAAATAGAGACAAAAAGTATTTTTGTCTTTTATTTCTCATTTTTTTGTGTGTGGAAGGATATGTTTTGAAAAAAAATCCACAGTTTCTGTTTTGGCCACTAGATGGTGCTGCCAGTGTAAAATGCCTGTTTCTTCATTCCTTACAGGTTTCCTTTCCTGACCACACATGTTTCAGCCTGTCCCAGTGTTGCCCCTGTTTTTCCTTTTTTGTTGTTGCTTTTTATTGAGTTATTTAGAATGTAGCCATTTATAATGTATGCAAGGACTGCAGTTGCCAAGCTGATCGGACAGTGAATCTATCATGGTACTGTGAGTAAGCCAAAGAGTGGCCGCTGAGCTGATTGGAGAATGGAGCTGCTGTGGTGCTATTGTGCTCTGCAAAACCGATTAAAGGTACAGCTTTATTTTAGTAGTTTGTATTTATTTCCTTTGACTTTCTTCATTTATTTAAATCAGGGAACACAGAGATGCCTGGGTGAGCAAGTGGGCAGGGCACTGTTGTGGCCACATGCTACAACGACCGTGCATCCTTAAGTTGGCAAAGGGAAAGCATCCGATTCTTGTGGGGGAAGGTGTACAAGATTTTTGAAACTGTGTCTGATTTTATTTTTTTCTTTAAATTTTGTGAAAGTGGTGGTAAGCAGTGCAGCAATTTCTGGAAGCAAGAGGTCCGTTTATGGAGCAGGAGCAGGGCTGTTTGAAAAGGTTCACGCTTGCGCTGAGGGGGAAATTGAAATGCAGGTTCAGATGATGTTTTTTTTTCTATTGTAAAGATATTTTCTGTTTGGAGAAATAGTGTTAGAATGGGGGTGGGGTAGGACTGTGTGCTTTTCTGGCTGGTGGCGGCAAGCGAGACTAGTCGGGAACAATGAAGGTGGGCTGCAAGTGAAAATCACTGAATCAGCTGCCAACTGGAGATCAGTGCAGCAGGGTTCATGGAGTGATTCCCATAAGGACTTACATGGTCATCTGTGTGCTGGGACCAAACCCATGATGTTGTGCTGGGATAACATCATGGGTCCAGTCCCAGACTGACCAGTGAGAACCCAGCATTCTTTCTTTCCATTTCATTATTTATATTAACATGCTAGTAGCCAGGTTAATTCAAATGTTCCAATAACTATTTTGTGTGGGGGTGCAAGAGGTAATTCACCAGGTGCCTTCTTTTCTACACTCACTCTTCCCTGGCAGACCTATATTGTAATGAGTGATCATGTGATATAGGACATTGGCAGGCAGCCAAATGTGGGGAAAATGTATGGACACACACTGTTTTGTGCAAACAAGGTTACCCATTTATAGATTAGCTGAAACAAGGAAGTTTCTGTGGAAAAATGAGTTTGTAATTTTGAAAGACAAGAACCATTGACTGAGTACAGGGCTATGCATGGGTACGATATAATACACAGGTGCATAACTTCCTCCTGACTACATATGCAGTAGTTTCAAGGAGTGTCAGTGTAGATGTAAGGAATTCAGTGAGTTTTGTTTTATATGCATTCCAATAACACTACTGGCAGAAATACATGTATTGTACATATGCAGTGTGCTGTAAATAGGGGATATGTGCTGACCACTCATGGGATACATGATTTATTTAAAAGAGCAGTGTGTGACCTCGGTTGACCTCATGGTGGGCGGGCCATGAGTGAGGTACAGAGAGTCACCACTGTGGACTAAATAAATCATGTAATGAATCTTCACATGTGCGATTTATGCAACATATTTGTTTTCTTTATAACGGTTGTACATTTGTTTATTTATTTACTATTTTTATGGGGTACTATTTCTGATGCGGTATGTTTTTTTGGTGGAGTTTCACTGTTTGTGTGGTTTGGTTGTGTGTGAATTGTGATTGGTTGGGTGTGGTAGTGTGTGGAATGTGATTGACTGTGACTTTTGTGAAAGAAACTGTTCATCGTTTTCTATTGGTTTACACAGCATAGGAAAGTGTTTGTGATTGCTTGGTTTGTTGTGATGGTGGGTTTGGAGTTGTGGCGCAGTATGCGAGTGGAGCAGATCGAGTGTTCGAGAGGGAGCGGTGGCAATGGAGTTACCAACGGGAGCATGGCTTGTGGAAGGGGAATGTTCGATCAGCGTGCCCAGGTGACAGCGCTTGGATGCTGGATAGACTGTACGGTGAAGCCGGGTGTGGAGATGCGGATTGGCGGCCTTGATTTTTTTTGTGTGGGGGGGATAAAGATCGAGAAGAGACGTGAGTTCGTGTACAATATTTCGATGAAGGAAAGTGCAGGATGTGAGGCATGAAGAGCCTGAAGAGAGTTTTGGTACTGAGAATTGTTTTTCTTCTGCTGCTTTATTTTTGGGCTGGGGGAATGTTTCGCTGGATGTGGCACATGAAGAGCCTGAAGACTGGAGAACATGGACGTGTTTTGTAATGGGTATCAATGTGGACTGGGACGTGAAGAGCTCGAAGAATGATTTTGCTTAGTTTGTTATTTTTTGGGGGGCGGTTCTATTGGTATGGAGTTTTCGGAGGTTGCGGGTTCGAGTCCCTTGTTGTGTGCAAAGCAGTGCCTGGATGGAAGGAGCTGCAGTGAAGACATCAACAGGTAATGGGTGAAAACAAACATTTATTGAGAGTTTAAATACAGAAGAGATACTTTGTTAAGATTTGTGATTAACTGTATGAAGAAGCTAAATAATTTTTGTTTTAACAGTTTACAATGAAGTATGTTTAATATTGCAATGCTTTCATGCTAATTGGTTAAACATTTTTATGGGAATTTACACTCAGAAATATGCTTTTTAAGTATTTATTTCAGAACAATTATTTTATTGCAGTAATAATACTAAGACAGTGCTATGATGATTTGAGTTTTAGAACCCAGAAAAGTAATATTGCTAAACAGAACTGCAATACATTTGTGCATGTTTGTTTGAGATAGTAGGTGCCTAGTTTAATCAAAGTTAAGTGAGATGAATAGGTATTGCTATACAGAGTGCTCGAACATTTTAAGTATAGGTATAGTTTTCAATTCTTAGTAGAAGAAGATATTTTTTAAAGCAGACCTTTCTTATGTCTGTCAGAGCAGAAAACACTCTTTTTTTGGTTTTGCAGAAAAGAACAATTACGTCTTTGAAAATGAAGACTTCCTTTTCACAGGATAGTATTTTTTTCCTGATACATAAAGCAGTTCTGAGTTTGAATGCCAGCATAGTAGTTTGCAGTATATGACTTATGGTTTTAAGTGGTATGCTATTTCCTCTGACATGTGTCCATCACTGCTGCTTTTTTTTTTTTTACCATTGAGAAAGTTCTTTGAGACTCTGGCTTTCTGGTATGCTAATTGTCTGGCTTAGGAAGTTGTTTTGTTGATGCAAAAAATCTTGATTCAGTTTTGTCCTGGTTTTCTTTTGATTATCAAGTGTTTTGCTGGTCTTGTCTGTAACCATTAGGCTGAGTTAGTATCAGAGTGAATTACTAAGGGTCTTCTTTTTGCTAAGGTGTCATACTTGTTTCCTATTGGGAAGAATAGAAAAAAATATTTAGTTATGTTAACTGGAACTATTGTTGTCTTTTGTATGTGGAATGAGGTTTGGTGGGGGTAGTGTGGGTGGGTGGAAGGTAAGTATGTTGTTGGGGTTGTATGACTGTGGGTTGGGTGTGTGGTAAGTGGATGAGTACATATAGGGGAAGATGTTATGCAGGATAATGCTTACCTTGTATGATGTTGAAGGTTATGTTCTTTGCTGTTATGTTCAGCCTGTCAAAGCAGATTCCAAGTAGTTGGTCATATTTAGGTGGAGTTAAACGTTGCTTAGCTTTTCTCGCTCGTGGTGGAGTGGTAGTATCAGTTGTTGCTCCACTTAGCAGTTTGCAGATTTTTAGTTGTTTGTCTTCGTTTATTTTTGCATAATCATTTAAACTTTGTAGCTGCTTATGTCCTGATGTCTAGATGATTTCAGTAGGTGTTACTCCACTGTCACATAGCTTCTACACTAGGTGCTTTCTTGCCGAGTGGTTAGTGAGTCTTTTGCTGGTTTCAACATTGGCTGCAGCAATCATGCGTTTTACTATGGTGGACAGTTTATTTATTCCAGTGGGCTGATTTTTGTACCAGGCGCCAGCTTGTTGTTGCTGTATAGAGGTGTTTGCTGAGAGGAAGAAAGGAGCATCAGGTTGTAAGGTTTTTTTCTGGCCTTTTTGCTTTGTAGATCTGATAGTTGGCCACTGGGCACCTGAGTGGGTTTTCTGGTAATTCATATGCTCTTGGTTTAAACTTTCTATATTCTTTTGGGTTGGCACCAGTTCTGTTTTTTGTTTGACGTTCAAGGTTGTATTCTAGGAATTGTTTGCCATTTTCATCTTTCTTTAACTCTATGTCTTCCCAGCAGAGGGAACGCATTTCTGTGTTGCCTCGAAGTCCGAAGTAGAGACTGATGGTTAGCCACATGGTGTTGGTGAGACAGTCAGGGGTGTAGACACCAAGATATTTTTTTTTTGTATAGAGCTCATTAATTATTTGATCTGTAAGTTCATCAGCAGCTTTCAACTTGCAGTCTTTGCCAAGGCTCTTTAGCTGTTTCTGCTTGGATTTTAAAACTTGCCTGGCAGTTTCAAATTGGAGTGAAGTTGATAAGGAGAGTGGGTAGTTGTTTTCTTTTAAGTATCTTTCTATACTTTGAAAAATAGCTCTTAGTGTTAGTAGCTCATAGGGTGAGTTGTCTTTTTTTTGGCATGCATAAAGTAGTGGCACAGTAGACTATTTAACACTGCTGGGATGAGTTGGTAAAGGTCTGTAGTGATGCTGAAGTTCTGTTCTACGTAGGCTTTCACTAGATTCAGATCTATGTTTGTCTTTTTTCTTGTGTTGGTATTTTTTGCACTTTTAATAAATTCTGAGATTGCTGTAATGTCTATCGTTGTTAGAGGATTTTTTTCTGATGTGGCAGTATTGGCCAGTTGCTTGCTGGTGGTTGGAATTTCTTCTTGATGTGTTGTTATAGGAAGGAATGGGTTGACAGTTGTTGTTGATGATGGCTGGGCTGTTACTGTTTTTGGGTAGCTTTCGGTTTCATGACAAGGAGTTTCTGGCTGGATATTCTTATTTTGTGAGCTAAATAGTATTGTGCAGGTTTCAGAAGGACTGGTTACTGAGATTGTGGTGGTGTTTTTTTCTTAGGTGTACTCGCTATTGCCATGTTAAAAGTGAAGCTTGTACCTGGGTTTGAAGGTGGCTGCTGGTTTTGTGGGTCTTCTAGAGGTTCGACGTCCATTTCTTACTGGGTTAAAATATCTTGCAGTTCGAGGTCAAAGCTGTTGTTTCCCCACTCTGCCATGGTACTCGTTTTTATTTTATTTTATTTTTTTTGTGCGATTAGCCGTGGTATTTGTTCAGGGATGTTTTACTATTTTCTTCCAAATTGTGTGACACTTTTACTATGTGCTCCATTTGCCGTTGTGGAAAGCTCGTGGACTGTGAGATGCTTTTTTGTGTGTTGTGCCAGGTGTAGGTGATGGCATGAGATGGCATTGTTTAATGGGGGTGGAGAAAAGAAATGGCAAGTTTTATGCTAATTAGGGTCTAGCTTTGTGATTGATGTCTGTATGTGGGATAAATGGATTTAGATTGGCGTCGGATGTGGGATAAATGTACATTTTTATATTTATCCCATGGTTGCTTAAATAAATGGATTTATCCCATGGTTTATTTGGCTACATATGTTGCATAAATATATATATATATATATATATATATATATATATATATATATATATATATAATGCTCTACTTAGTTAACTTATCATTGATAGGACTCTAAGATTGATTAGAATAACCATAATCACCAAATAGATATACATTTATATAAATGTTTCAATTCAAACCATAATCACTCTACCCACACTCAGAACCACTCATGCACCCATTCACTCGTACACACACTTTAATGATTAATGATATATTATTTTTCTTCTGCAAAAAAATTTCAAAAAATAGCAAACTATTGTCCAAAAGGTGCAATCTTTTGAGATAGAAACATCATTGTAGTCCATCGCCAGTTCTCTTAAGTTCAATTTAATCCTCAGGGGTTAGTAACCTGCTCTGGGGGGCAAAACCTGGCACAGAGTTTTTTGAAGGGCTCTTTAAGTACAGGGTCCTCTCCTGGTGGAAAATAAACTTCAGGGTCTGGCTTAGTAGTCAGGTCTCCAAAACAGTCTTTAGCAATTATAAAGTACTTAATATGACATCCAGCCAAGTCTTGCACCAGGGCAAAATGTTTGAATAACATTAACCTGGTCCAGGGGGTGGTGTGGCACATAGCTCTGTGTCGTGGGTTGAGGTAGCAATGATCGGACAAGACACACACAGTTCAGGTACACCACATCAAAAGATGTGATTAGATTTATTAAAAATAAAAACAAATAAGAATAAACAAGTACAAAGAAATAACAGTTTCAATAATAAATAAAAGAAAACAAGAAGCAAAAGGCACAGATCAGGGAATAAAACTGTCTAATTCCCTAATAAAAGTCTGTGCAAGGTCTCGCTTCGGAGAACCTACTCAGGAGATGTATGTAGGTCTCCTCCCAAACTACATCTGAGGTAAGGGTGTCAGATCCTGGGTTAAATAGCACTCAAACTCCTCCCACAAAGATCAGATCCCACCCCTAATAATCTTTACATCATTATTTTATACTTAGATACCCATCTATACAAATAATAACCTATTCTCATAATTGCGTTATTACAATAGTCAGTAATAAGGTTGGTTAACAACATCTAACATACGTATTCCTATAACTTTTATTTTACACGGAAAGGGGCTTTAATGAACCTATTCCCCGCCCCCTTTCTAATTGGGTGACACCTACAGTAGGTTTCATATACTGTAAATATGACATAGAGGGTGTTGCTGACTCCCTATAGGAGACTGCACCCTGCACCCTGCTAGAAGGTTCTTGTTGATTGGAACAGGTTCAGTTCTAGCAACCATCTCACACTGCAGAGCCACAGGTGAAACAACTCACTATTCTTTTTGTTTCTGCATTATTTACTTTTATTTCCAGCTATTTAAGTAATGCCTATAGTACAGCACTAAACAGCTGCTGCAAAGAATTATCTTAAGGGAGGGGTTTATCTGTACCCTCTGGTTTATTCTCTGTTATAAACAAACAAAAATCCTTGCAGGCATTGACACAACCTTTGTGTTTTAATATGCTGTATTTCAAATATTACAGCATGAGATAGGGAATGTTTCATGAACAGACAACTGGAACACAGGCTCCTGTAAAAGTTTTAGGAAATATTACAGAGTTATTTAAGGTTAACAGTAGGTGGCCAAACCACTGCTACCTATTGAGAAGGAGACTGGCAGAAAAGAAATGCTGTTGCTCAACAAACTTTACGGGGGGGGGGGGGGTTAAGAAAAGAAGGTGAAGACAGGAGATTTTTCCAGTAGTGAGCCATGAGCTTTTGTTACCCCTATCTACCACATACCCCCCTGCCTAAGTACAAACCAAATGGGCACCATTGGTTTGTCATCCACATCCTCAAAGAGATGGGAGGGAGCTTCCACCCATCCTCACAGAAGCTCCACCCCTGGACACCCTAAAACAAAATTATAGTTCTGTAGTACTGTAAGCATGCTATACAAAACTTTAAATACAATACACAAAATTTGTCCTGGGGTACATATTTATAGGTTCATCTGTCATGATGTTGACAAGCAGCTTACTCTATATCTGGATAAATAGTCAGCATTCTTATGCAGTCTTCCTGGTCTATGCTTTATGTCAAATTTGTATGGTTGTAATGCCAGATACCACCTAAGGATTAGAGCATTTTTGTCTTTCATCTGATGTAGCCAACAAAGGGGGTTATGATCTGTGTGTAAAGTGAAGTGTCTTCCTCATAGATAGAATTTCAGAGCTTCAATAGCCCACTTGATGGCCAAACAGTCTGTCTCAATTGTTGCATATTTACATTCCCTCAGAAACAACTTGCGGCTAATGTAGACAATGGGATGCTTTTCTCCCTTGATGGTCTGGCATAATATGGCCCCAAGATCTGTTTCAGAGACATCTGTGTTTTCCTCACTCAAACGGCTAACTAAAGTCAGGGGATCTCAAAACAGGAGAGGCACATAATGCAGCCTTGATGGTACAAAAATCTTCATCACAGGGAGGGGAACAAGGTACCTTGTTTGGAACTTGTTTTCTTGTCAAATCAGTTAGTGGGGCAGCAATAGTTGCAAAATTAGGAATGAAACGTCTATAATACCCTGCTAACCCTAAAAATAAATGTACATGTTTTTTTGTTTCTGGTATACAGCAGTTTGCTACTGCCTCCACTGTTTCTATTTCTGGCCTAATTACCCCATTACCTAATATGAAACCCAGGTATCTAGTCTCTTGGGTAGCCAGAGGGGTTAATAATCAGGCCAGCATCCTGTATGGTTCTGATGATGCTATCAAGGTGGGCTACATATGATGTCCAGTCAGGACTAAATATAACAATGTCATCTAGGTACGCTGAGCAATACCCTTCATGAGGATGTAATAGCTGGTCCATGTACCTTTGAAATGTAGCGGGTGCTCCATGCAGTCCAAAAGGCATATAAACAAACTGATATAGACCATTTGGGGCGCTGAAGGCTGTTTTTTCCCTAGATGTTTTTTCCAGTGGTATCTGCCAATAGCCTTTGGTTAAATCTAGTGTAGAGATGTAACGGGCTTGCCCAATTCGATCAAGAATATCATCAATTCTTGGGATACGGTAACTATCGAATTGGGACACTTGATTTAGCCGACGGAAATCAAGGCAAAGATTTATATCACCCTCTTTGTTTAGGTACTATCACTACAGGTGAGGACCAAGGACTGACGGAAGGCTCAATCATGTCTAGTTTTTTCAGTTTCAGTAATTCTAAGTCCACATCAGTTCTGACACATTCTGGCTACATATAGGCCTTTTGACAAATGGGGACAGAGTCAGTTTTTATAACATGTTGAACACCAATAGCCTTTCTCGGGATACTAGCAAAGAAAGTGAAAGCCAAAAAGATTGCATTCAGGCAATACAAAAAGACACAGGCAGAAGGGGATAGGGAGAAGTACCAGGAGAAGCAAAGGGAGGCAGGGAGGTCAGTAAGGGAAGCCAAAGCTCAGACAGAAGAACACATTGCAAAATCAGTGGGTAGAGGGGACAAAACCTTTTACAGGTACATAAGTGAAAAGAAAGACAAAAGGGAGGATAGTGAGACTGAAGGGGAGGATGGGGGCACGTGAGGATGACAACAGTAAAGCTGACATATTGAACAGGTATTTCTGCTCAGTCTTTACTGAGGAAGAGGAGAGTAATGGGTCTGAAGGAAGTACAAGGGGTGAGAATGGAGCAGAAATGGACAAAGTCCCTTTACACGAGAAAGGGTCCTGAAGGAACTGGAAGTAATAAGAGTTGATAAAGCAATGGGACCAGATGGGTGCCCCAGGGTCCTTAAAGAACTAAGAGAGGTGGTGGCTGAACCTCTGGCTATCCTGTTTAGCCGATCACTGGAAACAGGAGGTACCCAAAGACTGGAGGACAGCAGATGTAGTCCCCTTATACAAAAGCGGGAACAAAGAGGAAGCAGGGAACTACAGACCAGTCAGCCTCACCTCGGTAGTGGGAAGATCATGGAAGTACTACTGAAGGAGAGATTGGTGGAACATCTGGTTGTCAATGGACTACAGGACCCAAGGCAGCATGGTTTCACCAGGGAGGTCATGTCAGACCAACCTCGTTGAATTTTTGACTGGGCGACTAGGGAGGTGGATCAGGGAGGGCAGTGTACATGGCCTATCTGGACTTCAGCAAGGCCTTTGACACTGTGCCACATAGAAGACTATTACACAAACTGGGAATATGGGTGTGGGCAGGACAGTAGTGTGGTGGGTAGGTAACTGGCTGGGTGGCAGGACACAGAGGGTGGTGGTAAATGGCTGTCACTCCACAGAGGAAGAGTGACCAGTGGGGTACCACAGGGATCAGTGCTGGGACCGGTCCTATTCAACATCTTCATCAGTGACATTGCACAGGACCTAGAAGGCAGAATTTCACCGTTCACTGATGACACAAGCTCTGTAACAGAGTAGACACACCAGAGGTATAGACAGAATGAGAAGGGACCTGCAGAAACTTGAAGAATGGTCAGGGTTTGGCAGTTGAAATTCAATGCAAGAAGTGCAAGATAATGCATATGGGCACAAAACCCTGGCACAATATATCAGTTGGGGGTGAGGATATAGCATGCACCAAGCAGGAAAGGGATCTTGGGGTTGTCATCTCTGATGACCTTAAGGTGAGAAACAGTGTGACAGGCAGCAGGTAAAGCAAATAGGATGCTGGGATGTATAGGCAGGGCATCACCAGCAGGAAAAGGAGGTCATAATTCCGCTATACAAGACACTAGTGAGGCCCCACCTGGAGTACAGTGTACAGTTCTGGAGACCATACCTATGTAAGGACATAGACAGGGTAGAGAAGGTTCAGAGGAGGGCAACAAAGATGGTGCATGGATTGCATCACAAGTCCTATGAAGACAGGTTGAAGGAACTGAACATGTACTCCCTGGAGGAGAGGAGGAGAGAGGGGATATGATAGAGACATACAAGTATCTCACAGGGAGGAACAGGGTGCAGGAATACACTATTTTTTAAGCAAAAAAGATGTTCCAGGACTAGAGGGCATGGGATGAAGTTGGAGGGAGGACGATTCAGAGGAAACATGAGGAAGAATTTCTTCACAGAACGGGTGGTGGACAAGTGAAACACCCTGCCAGAGGAAGTGGTGGGGGCTGAAACAATCACGGGATTTAAGAATGCATGGGATAGACATAAAGAAATTCTGGAGGTCAGGGGTAAGGGGCAACAGACTTCTAGGAAAACATAAACTGAACTTACAAGCTCAAATGGACAGACTGGGTGGGCCATAGGCCCTTATCTGCCGACGCTGTCTATGTATCTATGTACAAGTAAATGTTGAGGCATATTGGGTTAACAGTTGTTGTAAATCCCTCTGGTCCCTCTCGGAAAAGTCAGGACTGACATGTATGGCATTGATGCCATCCAGGTGTTCCAGCCTCCTATAAGCCATCTCTAAGTCTGTAACTGGGGTTTCAGGTAGCACATAAAAGCATGGTTGAGCCTCAAACCTATAGTGCCATTTTTTAACAAGTTGGCATGATATGTCCTGGCGGTTATTTTCTTATCAGGGGCCTCAATTTGATAAGTTACAGGTCCCATGCATTCCTTAATGACATAAGGACCTTGCCAATTCATCCGTAATATATTCTCCAATGAAGGGAGCAATAATAAAACCTTCTCCCCTGGTAAAAAGGACCTTTCCTTCATTTTAACATCATACAACAGTTTTTGTTTTTGTTTTTGTCGTGCTGTGACACATTTTTGGTGGGCTTGCTGTATATATGACATCAGCTGTTTACGTACCTGTGTCATATATTCCAGAATATTGACATGTTTGATAATGTTATTACCTTCCCAAGCCTCCTTTACCACATCAAGGGGACCACGTGGGTTTCTCCGATACAAGAGAGCAAAAGGAGAAAACACGGTTGAAGCTTGTGGTACCTCTCAGTACGTGAAGAGAAAGAGTGGTAGGTAATGGTCCCAGTCCTTACCCTCATCGTCTACAAACTTTCTGATCATGCGCTTTAGGGTCTGGTTAAAGCGTTCCACCAGACTGTCTGTTTGTGGATGATAGGGTGTAGTTTATACAGCGGTGACCCCCAGTACTTTATATTCTCGTAGTAACTCCGCACTGAAATTAGCACCCTTATCTGTTAGGATCTTCTTTTGAATACCCAAGTGACTAAAATACTCCAGAAGTCTTTCTGCTATTTTGGGAGCAGTGATGGTTCTTAGGGGAAATGCTTCTGGGTATTTGGTCGCGTAATCACATATTACCAAAATAATGCGATTTCCCTTTTTGCTTTTCTCCAGGGGTCCCACTATATCCATGGCTATGCACTCAAATGGCTGTGTAACTAAGGGGAGGGGCATCAGTGGTACTCTCTCTTTGTTCTTAACCTCTCCTATCTGTTGGCATTCAGGGCAGCTTTTATAATAGGTGGCTACATCTTACTGTAACCCTGGCCAGTAAAATCTTTGCAATAACCTGGCAATAGTTCTGTCTCTACCAGCGTGTCCAGTGCTAGGTAGGTCATGCCCTAGAAATAACAGGTCTCATCTATGTTTGGAAGGGACAATCAGTTGATCCACTTGCTCTCTAGTATTAGGGTGTGTACCTACCCTATACAGTACCCGAGCCTTTTCTATAATCACAGGGGCCCCAGAAGTGACATTCATCCCTAGCAGTGAATAAAAAGGTGTCAAGGTTAAGTCAGATTTTTGATCCATAACAATATTAGGTAAAGATACAGCAGGTACAGAGTCTTTATTCTCAACATTGCTTTGTTCTTTCTTCCAGTCTCTCTGGAACATTTTATTCTCAGCTCTGGTCTTTCTAGACTTCCCTCCAGTCTCAAACACATCATCTGAAAAGGGAAAAAGGTTTTCCATCTGCTCTGCCTGTTTTTGTTGAGCTCTGGTGGTTACTGCTAACAAGGATGTATCACAGGCCAGGACCAGAGAGTTAAAGTCAGGGTGATCTTGACCTATGATTAAAGGAACTGGTAAGGTCAGCACCACTCCCACCTTTAATGTCCTTAGGCAACCATTATTGTTGAGTTCTAGTTCTGTGGTAGGGTATTGATGTACATCCCTGTGTATACAGATTACCCCAGTTGACATAGTCTTTTTTGGCACAGGGGGAATTAAGTCTGCACGTATGAGACTTTGCCGACTTCCTGAGTCCACAACCCCTCAATATCTTTCCCACCTAGTCATGCTTTGATTATAAAGGCACCCAAATTCATTGAAGCCAAATAAGCAGGATCTTTTTTCTTATTGGGGCAATATCTGGTGATATGTCCCAGGCCATGACAATAGTGGCACTCTATATTAGGATCAGGTGTTTTACCACATAATTCCTGCCATCCTCTCTTGGGCTAACAGTCCCAGTCCCAGAAGAAGAAAAATAAGGTGTTCTTACTGCTGTAGTGATGGTGGTGCTGGTAGTTGTTATAGGTGAGGAGTTCGGACATGCAGTATATGTCCTGCGGTATACTCTCTGCAGGGTCTGGTGAGCTGACAGGAAGTCTTCAGCCAGGGTTAGAACAATTTCTATACTTTTGGGGTTGTGTTCCCAGATCCACAGCTATACACCTGCTGACATAATCATAATAAATTGTTCCAAAACCAACAGTTCAATGATTTCCATGACACTTTTGTCCCCAGGCTGCAACCATTTAGTACACAAGTCATTTAATCTCATGAATGTTTCTCTTGGGGGAACATGGGGCAGGTGTTTTAGTGTCTGAAATCATTGCCGGTATGTTTCTGAATTAATATTGTAACACTTTAAAATTTATTTTTTAACAGCCGCATAGTCATTAGAGGTTTGGGCATCCATACTGGTGTACGCCAGCTGTACGTTACTGGATAGATAAGGGGCCATTGTTGTTGGGGCCACCCACAGGCTTGTGCTACTCTTTTGAATGTAGTCAAGTAAGACTCAATAACATCAGTAGGAGTCATTTTCATTATTTTTAAGTCCTTAGGACAGGTTTTAGCAGCTTCCTGTCCTGCCCCAATAATCTGTAATACCTTCATAGTATCCGCCCATCTCTGATCTTGTCTCCGTCTCTCTTACTCATGTTCTTGTATCTCTCATTCTCTCTCCTGGAGGTCCCTCATTCTCTGTCATTCCAGGTCCAGTTGCCGCACTGCTGGCCACTTTAGTAGCCCCGCAACATCCTCAGGTGGTATCTCTTCTGGGTCCTTGCCCAAGCTGGTATCCTCAATTTTCACCACCTCTTTCGTGACAATTACCACTGGTGGAGTTTCTCTTGGTGTCTTAGGTCTGGTCACAGGGATTAAACCAGGAAGGAGAGGCTCCCCTGTCCTGAGTATTTGGGATCTAGCGGAGATGCCCTGGACTGTTGCAGTGGTGTCCGCCAAATGGGCCATGTACCACCTGTGTCAGCACTGATCATGTTACTAAATGCAATATCTATGATGCGAGTCTCCCAGTATCCTACAGACCTCCACACTACTCCACTCCTGGTACCAGTGTCGTGGGTTGAAATAGCAATGATCAGACAAAAAACAAACAATTCAAGTACACCACATCAAAATATGTGATTAGATTTATTAAAAATAAAAAATATATAAGAATAAACAAGTACAAAGAAATAACAGTTTCAATAATAACAAATAAAAGAAAACAAGAAGCAAAAGGCACAGCTCAGGGAATAAAACTGGCTAATTCCCTAATAGAAGTCTGTGCAAGGTCTCCCTTTGGAGAACCTACTCAGGAGATGTATACAGGTCTCCTCCAAAACTACATCTGAGGTAAGGGTGTCAGATCCTGGGTTAAATAGCACCCAAACTCCTCCCATAAAGATCAGATCCCACCCCTAATAATCTTTACATCATTATTTTATACTTAGATACCTATCTATACAAATAATAACCTATTCTCATAATTAGGTTATTACAATAGTCACCAAAAGGTTTGGTTAACAATATTTAACATCATACATATTCCTAGAACTCTTATTTTACACAGAAAGGGGATTTAATGAACCTAGGCTCCGCCCCCTTTCTAAGTGAGTGATACCTAGGTTTCATATAAATATGACATAGAGGGTGTTGCTGACTCCCTATAGGAGACTGCACCCTGCTAAAAGGTTCCTGCTGATTGAAACAGGCTCAATTCTAGCAACCATCTCAAACTGCAGAACCACAGGTGAAACAACTCACTATCCTTTTTATTTCTGCATTATTTAATTTTATTTCCAGCTATCCAAGTAATGCTTACAGTACATCACTAAACACCTGCTACAAAGAATTATCTCAAGGGAGGGGTTTATCTGTACCCTTCGGTTTATTCTCTGTTATAAACAAACAAAAATCCTTGCAGGCGTTGACACAACCTTTGTGTTTTAATATGCTGTATTTAAAAAATTATAGTATGAGGTAGGGAATGTTTCATGAACAGACCACTGGAACACAGGCTCCTGTAAGAGTTTTAGGAAATATTACAGAGTTATTTAAGGTTAACAGTAGGTGGCCAAACCATTGCTACCTACTGAGAAGGAGACAGACATAAAAGAAATGCTGTTGTGTAACAGACTTTACGGGGGAGGGGGAGTTAAGAAAAGAAGCAGAAGGTGAAGACAAGAGATTATTCCAGTAGTAAGCCATGAGCCTTTGTTATTTCTATCTACCACACTCTGGCCTTTTGGAACAGTTCCTGGGATGGGCAACCACTGCTTCCAGGGCAATGTTTGATACTCTCCAGCTGTTCAAAGTAGAGCCATTCTTCTCTCATTTCCTCCACAATGTCCCACTGTCTCTCCGAGAGTCCAGGCTCTCATACACCACCCTCAATCTGCACCACAATCATCGTCCTGCCTGGCTTCTTTTTGGCAGATCCATTATGCTAGTCCTGCAGGCTTTTCCTGTATCCAGCCATGCTCCCTTCCTGTACTCAGAATTTAGAAGGTCCTCCCTGTTGAGTACATCCATCCTGCTCCATAGGGCATGCGAACACTCTGGGATGCAGGGTGTTCTATCATTAGCTGTATTCACCGGGCAGTGAAAAGGCTTAGGTATGGCCCGATAGATGTCATAATCATTTAGTTGAAACTTTTTGCCCAGAAACCTGCCTTCATCTAAGTTCCTATCATCAGCCAGCAACCCTTTACCAGGCTTTCTCTCCTTCTTATCTGGTGGCTCCAGACCAGCAGCAGCAGTTTTAGGTCACACTTGCTCTGGAGAAGCCAACCATGACGGTGTAGCTGGAAGGCTACCTCCCGACAGAGGCCTTGGTGGCATTCCCCTGGGCCCTGGGGGTTTGCCTGCCAGTGGTCTAAGGCCCCTGCTCCTCCCTCTGCCCCGGGGAGTAGAGGCAGCCAGCGAGGAAGAATTGGGCAGATGGCTATGTCCCTCCTCATCCCTCTTCTCCTCTGCTGCAGCTGCACCCTCCCCTGTACCTCCTCTGCTTCAATAATCACATTGGAGGAGGGTTCTCTCACTAACTCTTCCTTCTTCACCAGCTCTGAGTTCCGCTCCTCTAATGAAAGCCATTCCATAGCACTAGGTTCCAGGCTTCCTTGTGACCATACCGAGGATGGGCCTTCTGACATGCTATGGGGATACACCCAATGAAAAACTGGAGGGGCCTGGTCAAATATGCCTCAAGGGACCGAGCTCAAGCACAAGCTGCACACTGGTAGATGGGCTATTCCCTCTCCTTTGTAGCCACATCTAACACATCTCTCCTCTGCCTGCCCTTTTTCTGCAGTGTTCCACAACCAGGAGAGTAATGATGAGGGAACCATAGATATGGGTTCCCCAAAGAGAGGCACACCTTTGGCTCTAAACCCCTACCCAGCCATCTGTGACAATGGGTCCATACCTGTCAGGATCAAGAAACCTTCCAGGGTTGGTGGATTCAGGCAGTTTATAATTCCAAACCTCCCCTACACTTAGATGTCTCGGCTCAGTCCTCCTTGTTCTACTTGCTCCTGCTCTCTCCAAAATGGCATTGCCTTCCTCACTGTTTTTCCCCTCAGCTCACCCTCTAACCAATCAGACAACAGGCTGAGATCACGTGACTGGCAAACCATGCAAGTTTGCACATGAGAGCAGGTTTGTGGCCTTCCACCCAAACCACCTCACCCAGGATACGAATTTAAGTGTGCCACATGACCTGTCCAGCCCAGGCCGGACCCACCAGCCCTCTGTTCTGGGACAGGGGGAACTTGGGGTGTGAGGAGTCCCAAAAACATCCTGGATGAGCCCCCACATGTAGTTACCCCACCTTCCCATTTGTCTAGGGGCTCCTGATGTTACAAGAAAGGAAGGGGTGCCTACCCAAAGAGACCCAGATCAGAACATTAAACTACCATGGAGAATAAAATGGTGTTGTCTTACCACGGCCTGGGTCCTACTGCAGCATAATGAAAACTGCTACCCCTCACCACTCCTCTGGATATTGCCTGATGGAACTGGAGACCTCCTTTTTTCTTCTCCCACCAGCAACCCAGCCCAGGAAGCACCATCATCATAGGGGCAGCAAATTTTGAACTCCCCCCAAAGAAATCTGGTTAGAAATTCATTAAGTGCTCTAGAATTCATCTATCTAGTAATCTTTAAAAACACTCTCATGCACTCAGGAATAAGCAACAAACCAATTTATTACACTTGAGGTCCCAATGATTTCTGCCAGGACCCAGGGATTCTCATTGCTTGCTTAAAACGTATGGCTCCAGAGAGCACAAACTATTCACAGAACCAGGAGGGCATAAGACTGAGAGAACAGATGTACTAGACAGCATTCCACTTCAGGCAGCTGATGAAACCCCAGAAATTGCTATTATCCAAGACCTCTCTCAGACCTTCACCGGACCTTAGAGCTCAACCTACCCTCTGACACGGGCCTCTGGTAAGCTGATCTCTGATTTTACTTGTTCTTTACCATATTTCCCTGGTCAGTCTTCCACCTGTCAGAGAATCGAGGTGCTTCTCCCACCTGGTCCCGTGCCAAGGGAAACAGGAATTTTCCTTCCATGATCAGTCCTTTCCAATCCTTAAAAGTGCCGGAATCCCCTTTAACCATGACCAAAGTCACAGCCAGTCTCCTTTCCACATATAGAACAGGGGGTGTGCTGAAATTACTTCTGGCCTGATTCCCCACATACCTTTCATCCTGTGCTTGCTTTAAGCTACTGGGCTTCCCAAGGCCTGTCCTAAATGACCTGCAGCCTACCCAAACAGCTTGTGATCTGTGCTCTGAGGCCTGCCCCTCCAAGCAGGCTCCATAGTGGGCAAGAAGCCTCCGGCTCTCCCTTAAACAAACCTGGACCACCCTGCTACACCGAGAGTCAGGAGGGGAGCTGCCACCACCCCTTCCCTGTAGGAATCCTGCCACCAAACCTCCAACCCTGGCAGTCCAGGCCTAGTTCCCACGTGCCTTGGACACCACCTAGCTACCTCCTAGGGCACTCTTACCACCCCTGTCTCTCTGGAGCCCTAGCTGCCCCACACAATGCTGGCAGGCTAACTAATGCCCTTCCCCCACACCTCCCGTTACTGGCCCCACATCGGCTTGTTCCCAGCACTATCTTGGACTCACAGGGGGGTCCCCCCAGAATACGGCCCCAAACCCAGACTGATGAGCTCCTGCCTGCCTGCCTGTCCTGCCATCTTCCAGCCAGCCTCTTATCTCCCCCCAGGCTACCCATGCACCCAGCTTTTAAGGGCTAAAAGAGACTGCCCCTAGTGGCAGTCTCACAGTACAGCCCAAAAGGTGCCTTCCCCCAAAATCTACAAAACCCAAAAACTGGAGGGGAGGCACAAAAAGTGGGGCCCCTAATGGTGAACATAAGCCCCTCTCATAGAAGGGGCTTACAAATAGAAGTAGTTAATTTGGGTGTCTAGGTACACCACTCAATTTGTGAACATGAACAAGTTCTTGTTGCTGAATCCTGAACCCCATGGGGCAGTTTGCCTTGCTTTACCTTAGACTATAGGGTCATAATATAACTTAATTGAGCCCGGGTTATCTCCGTAATTCCCAATCTACAGTTACTAAGCCACTCTGCCCCTCCACAATAACGTTATAGTTCTGCATGAGATCTAATATTCTGGTTTGCTAGAGCTATTTCAACAGGCTTGACTCCCTAGTACCAGCCTGTGTAGGATCCAAATCTTCTCACTTGAGGTCCCCTTGGTTTGATGGGGAGCTCAAGACGATGAAAATTGTGGGTTGGAGGTTAGAGTGCTGCTGGTGGAGGTCTCGCCAGGAGGCAGATTGACTGGCTCTGCGCTCACACTATTGTGAGTATCAGGGAGCAATCACTCGTAAGAAGGCAGAGATCCTGTCCAGAGAGATTGCTGCGGGAAAAATCAACCGACTGCGCTTTTTTGGACTGTGGACAGGCTTTTAAATCCAGCCAAAAAAGACTTTTTAGGATGCTTGTGAGAAGAGTTTGCTCAATTCTTCTCGGACAAGGTATCCACCATCTGGTGAGACGTGCCACCAGTGAGCCTTACAGCAGTCTACAGTGATCGTCTAGATTGTCTGGAGAATGCTCCACCTAGCTAGGAGAAGTTTAAACAAGTGGAGTTGTCAGAGGTTATTGGGGTTGCTGCCAGGTTAAAGCACACATATTATGAGATGGACCCAGTGCCAATGCATTTCCTAATGAGATGCGTCGACACTGTTGGCCCGGTGTTCACCTTGATTGTCCGGTGCTCTTTGACAGAGGGGATTTCTCTAGATGCCTTAAAGGGGGTGCTGGTCCATCCCCTCTTGAAAAAAAACATAATTAGACCCTGACGTCAAGGCGAATTACTGCCGATCTCCAACCTCCCATTTTTGGGAAAAGTTGTTGAAAAGGTTGTGGTGCAACAACTTGAGGAGCATCTCATGGCCTTTGATCTCTATGAGCCATTCCAGCCTGGTTTCCATGCAAGGTATAGTACTGAAACCACACTGCTTCAGGTGCACAATGACCTCCTCAGGGCTGGAGATCGGGGGGAAGGGACAATTCTAATCCTTCTCAATCTCTCTTCAGCCTTTGACATGGTAGACCATTGTGTGTTGCTTGACCGCATGAGGGAATTTTGTGGCCTCACTGGCTCTGTCATCTGCTGGTTTGAGTCATATTTAATGAACAGGAGGCAATGAGTAGTAATGGGGAATTTCTCCTCCTCCTCTAGCCTCCTGTCGTGTGGAGTACCTCAGGGATCGGTCCTGTCACCAATGTTGTTTGCCGTGTACATGCTGCCCCTGGGTGAGCTCATTAGAAAGTACGGCTTGGGTTTTCATTGCTATGCTGATGATATCCAGCTGTATCTTTCTTTTGTCCTAGGAACATCTAGTGCAGTGTAAGTACTGAACAGCTGCCTCGGGGAGATAAATGACTGGATGTCCTCCAGCTGGTTGTGACTGAACCCCGACAAGATGGAGGTACTGGTGGTGGAGTCAAACAGAAGACAGAACAGGTTATCCTCTGGCACTGAAACTGGTTTATTCCTGGGATCTATGCCACTGAGGACTTCCTCAAGGGTGTGAAACCTTGGCGTGGTCTTTGACAGTGGATTGTCATTTGATTTTCTGGAGTCATCTGTTGTCCGGACCAGCTTTTACCATCTTAGGAATATTGCCAGGGTTAAACCCCTAATTCCATCTATGGACCTCCCCACCTTGGTACATGCCTTTGTGACATCCAGACTTGATTACTGTAATGTGCTCTACCTCGCTTAATCATATTTATGTATATTGATATTTTATTGTTTTTATTTTGATTTATATTGTATTGATAGTCTGTTCTTGTTGTTCGGCGCCTAGAGCCTCCGGGATTGGGTGCCAGAAAATTAAAATTTGCCTTGCCTTGTTGCTGGTGAGAGTGGCATTGCTCTACTGGATAATTTGATTGAACTTTACTGCTACAAACTCAGTACTGGCTACCTGTCTCACTGTTTGGACTTGTGGACCTATTCAAATTGCCCTTGAATAATATTTATCTGCACATTCAGTTTGAAGGTCTGTGAACCTCTTTGCTTTTATTTTGTGTATTACAGTACCTACTGTGAGATCGTAAAATCTATAAATAAAAATGATAAACAAAGGGTTATGTAACACTCATTGACCACATCTGTTTGATGTGTTTATTGAGTTTGGATATTTACCATATATACTCGTGTATAAGTTGAATTTTCAGTGCCAAAAAGAAGCATGAAGAAAGGGGATTCGACTTATATAGTACATGAGGTCAACTTATCTCTGAGCTTTAGCTACTGTTTGAGAGCCCATTACAATTACAGTGCATTTAGCGGTAGCTGCTACAGATTTCCTTCTTGTCTGTTTTCTAGCCACTCTTCTGATATCCTGGCACTCAACTCACTGCTGTTTGAGAGACCTTTTTTATACTATAAGACTAAATAATTTTGTGCACCTTTAAATTTTTGCAATGTTCCCTGCTGTCTTATTTGTACAAATTCATGTTCGTGCTCATGAAAGCATGACAGACTGAAGGCAATGATGAGAATGTTCGTTCAACATTCAGCATTCAGGGGATGCAGCAACACTTGGCATCAAGGATACAGCAATAGAATTTTTTTTGCACTAGGATTTTGCACATACAGCAGTTTCTCCAGGTGGTACATAACAATTTGTGCAAGACTTGTGACAGTAAGGTTGGGTTAGGGATGGTTAGTGGTGCTAATCAGGGAGGCTGATCAGTGTATCAGCACCATGTGTTTTCGGCATTTTGTGAATCGCAGTTTGGGGGCCTGCAATCAAACAGTACTGTAAATAAAAAATGACAAAATAAAAAAATATGAAATATGGACACAGAACTTCAGTGACTTGTGCTGGTGAGGGTGGATTAGGGAGGGCATACCTCAGTGTTTTACAGTATCATTGTCTGTTTTTCAGAGAGATTGAGTATGTTAAAAAGGAGGGAAGAGTTTGTTAAAAAGTAGGACTCCTGTTGGTGTTCAGGTGTACCAGTAACTATGTACAAAGTAAAAATAGGGGGTCAATCTATATGTGAGATGTATCTAAAATCTACCAAAATCCACAGAAAAAGAAAAGAGGCTTGACTTATATGTGAGGTCAACTTATATGTGAGTATATATGGGTATATAGTTTTTGCTACAACTAAGAGGTGGGGGTTGGGAAGACACCAGCAAAAGAATCCTACTTGGCAGCTCATTTAAAGAACTCATGTATCCTCCATTCTAAAAAAACTTGAATTTCAAGCCATTCCATTCTTCAAGGCAGACCCACCCTGAACTGTGAGTAAAGCGAGTGTGCAGTCCCACTGTGTGCACCAGTTGCACAGGAGGTGATATTCACAGTGGCCGTGGGAGTGGCCAACAGGTGCAGATGGCACTGCTGAGGTACACAGAAGGGATGGGACAGGGATCTGCAATAAACAAAACAAATCGTAGAACACCCCATAACCCAGTCAGAAATGGAGATGTCCTACCACTTTGACTGTAATGTGAAAATGTTCAGTGGTGGCTGCCATGGGAGTAGGACAACACACCCTTGCCACTGCCAATGATAGAAATTCCACAGTACAGCCACTGGCAGCAAGGGAACTTGGCCCTGCCATTGCAGAATCACAGGATGGGAGAGAGGGCAATAGGGATATTCTTGATTGCCATCACAGGCCACTAACACTGAAATTAGTAAGTAAGTAAAATCTATTTATAAAGCACACTACCCCCGGAGGCTCTAAGTGCTATACATAAAAACATACAATAAAATACATGGTGAAAATTTAAGTTAGAATTAAGATAAAAAGAGAATTAATGTGTAAGATATAAACCATTTTGCAAAACTAATGTAACTTAATATCATTTAAATGTCCAAGCACTCAATAGTCCAGAGAAAATGCTTACTTGAATAAATGGGACTTCAGACCCCTTTTAAAGGTTTCCACCAAGGGGGTCTCTCTCTTCAAGATCTAGGAAGTGAGTTCCATAGGGTTGGACTGGCAACAGAGAAAGCATGCTTGCTAGATGATTTCAGTCAGACCTTGTGAACTGCCAGGAGACCCTCCTCAGAGGAATGGAGAGGGTGAGGACATTCATAGGGAGACAGAATGTCTTGCAGGCAGCAAGGACCCAGGCCTTGCAGGGCTTTATAGCTCAGCAAGCTGACCTTGAAGGCAATCTGCCACCTCACTGGCAGCCAGTGAAGACTATGTAGGACTGGCATTATATGGCAGGACAGCTTGGCTGCAGCATTCTGCACCAATTGCAGGTGATGAAGGGTGCCCCCAGTAAGCCCCAGGTATAAGGCATTACAGTAATCTAGCCTGGACATCACAAAGTGATATGGCAGAGGAAACCTCTATAAGTGCCATGGAGGCATGTGCTAACTACATCATCCTTTACGTCTCTGGGGCACTGAAGGGCATGCCATCCCACCAGCATTTTGTGTAGGATGGCATACAGAATGCTGTCAATGCCACAGAGAACAGTCCATGCAAGATCAATGCTATTTTTCACAAGCAACACGACTTGGGGACACCATTAAGAGTAAGCTAGCTCAACGGAGATGAGCATGAATGGTGATGGGCATTGGCAGCCCAGATGAGGACCCTGAGATGATGCCCATCAACAACTTTGAGGCAGACACCTTAAGCAAGCAGGAAGTCAGTGGTGAGGAGGAACTCGACACAGTGAAGGGCGAGTACTGCATGTCTGCGGTGTACACAGTGCTAATACTATGAACATCTTCCACCGATGTATGCCTGCCAACACCTGCCCAGCAGGAGGATGGTGACACTGAGTATGATTGGATATTGCACACACGTAGACACACCACAGGCAGTGGGCAACACACATACACTCACAAGTAATCAGTACTGTATGTCGTCTGATGCAGTAACTACAACATTCATCCTGCTCACAGATGAAGAACCCACAGTGTCCCAGCACAACTAGGACACCAATGACTTCACTGAGGATGGCACAGAGGATTGCAGTAGTACCACCAGCACATCACACAACATGCACCTGTTGGACACATCCCATGATACACAGGTCCCACCTCCCACAACAGACCAGCACACACCACAGACTGCAGACAGCACATGACGGAGACACACAGGACCCACCACCTAGTGTGCCATTCACACTGGACACTGCCACACCTAGCCAACACAAGGCACAGCCTGCAGTGTGCACACACACACATAACGGGGGCAATAAGGGCACCAGACACAGACCCCCGGGAGGGGCCTCAGGGACACATTCTACAGAACAGAGGAACAGGAGGCTGATGTTGCATGGGATGTGTGCAGAGGTGGGCGGTCTGGAACAAGAGAATATGCCAGACACAGGCAGGGCGTGAACAGCTGCAGCAACTCACCCACAGTGTTGGTAGACTGTGCACAAGGTGGCAGGCAGGCAGAAAGTGCTTGTAGCCATCAGGCGATCCATGGACAAGGGCTTCACCACCCTATCAGATGTCATCAAGTGTGGCCTCACCGCCCTGACACAGGCAACATCGGCAGGCTTCGGGACCCAAGCAGCCTTTCAACAGCCGTTTTCTTCACTCCACCCAGCCCTGTGCCCATGGAGCGGAAGCACTGTATAGTGAGGGTTCTGATGCAGGATCCAGTCACCAACCCCCTTCCAAGCGTGCAGCGGACAGGCCTGTGATGGAAAAGGCCACTGGAAAGAGAACAGAAGAAACACAGGGTGGCAGAAGACTTGGCACATGTCTGCCTAAAGTACCCCTACCTGAATGAGCACCACAGCTTTGCTGATACCCATACAGAGAGCAGGCACATGGGGTACACCACACACAAGCACACTACCCAGTGATCACTACTCACGGGATTGTTCATGTTACCTTTATTATATTAGGTGCATGCCACCACCAACACACCCTGCCACCTGCCCTGTCAATTCCCCTACACTATCTAAAGTAGTTGAGCACCAACCTCGACCTGCATTAACACCCAGCATGTTATCCAGGACCCAGTCTGCCATTCTGTTCATGGTTGTCAGGCATGTCAGAAGCATTAGCGCCCACCACATCACAGGAACATGGAGCACTGCTCTAAGGTACAAGTAAGCGCTTCCATACGGCTATGTTGTGAAACATGCAACATGCAATGAACACTCTTCACACCTTGCCGAGTGAGAGCTGCAGTATCCCCATTGTCTTGTCAAGGCACCTGAAATGCATCTTCAACTGTCTGAACAGACTTTCTATGATGGAAAGGATAGTGCAACACCTGGAATCCATAGGAGCACAGGATCCAAGACAGCATGGGTTTACAAAAAGGAAGGTCCTGTCAAACTAATAACATAGATTTCTTTGACTGGGTAACCAGAGTGGTGGACCAAGGGGGAGCAGTTGATGTCACCTACCTTGACTTCAGCAAAGCTTTCAATACTGTTCCACATAGAAGATTGATTAATAAGCTGGGTAGGCTCGGGGTGGGTCAGAAGTTGGTCAACTTGGTGGCAAACTGGTTGATGGGCAGAAAACAGAAAGTGGTGGTAAACGGTATACAGTCAGAAGAGATGCAAGTCACAAGTGGGGTACTTCAGGGATCAGTCCTGGGGCCAGTCCTCTTCAATATCTTCATCAGTGACATTGCAGATGGAGTGGAGGGTAAGGTTTGTCTGTTTGCAGATGACACCAAGATCTGCAACAGAGTAGATGATCCAGATGGGGTGGGCAGAATGAGAAGAAATCTGAATAAACTAGCAAAATGGTCGGAAGAGTGGCAACTGGAGTTTAACGCAAAGAAGTGCAAGATTATGCACATAGGGAAGAGAAACCCAGAAACCACCTATAGGCTGGGAGGGGAGTTGCTGGCAGTCACAAGGGAAGAAAGAGACTTGGGCATCATCATCGCCGATGACCTGAAATCATCCAAGCAGACCACTAAAGCAGTAGGTAAGGCTAGAGGGATGTTGGGGTGTATTAGTAGGGGTATCACAAGTCTGAAGAGGGAGGTAATAATCCCTCTTTACAAGACACTGGTTAGGCCCCATCTGGAGTACTGTGTGCAGTACTGGAGGCCACACCTTCACAAGGACATTAACCAAATTGAGGCAGTCCAGAGAAGGGCAACCAAAATGGTGCTGGGACTGCATTTGAAAACATATGAGGACAGATTAACGGAGCTCAATATGTATAACCTAGAGCAAAGGAGGGAGAGAGGTGATATGATCGAAACATTCAAACACCTTAAGGGCATTAACAAGGTGAAAGAGTCTAACATGTTTCAATATAAGAAAAATAGCAGGACACGAGGACACAGCATGAAATTAGAGGGAGGCCGATTAAGGGGTACTGTGAGGAAGTTCTTTTTCACAGAAAGGGTGGTGGATGCATGGAATGGCCTACCTCAGGAAGTGTTGGATATGAATACAGTGCAGGGCTTCAAACAGGCATGGGGTAGGCATAAGGGAGCAATACAGATGAGTATGAATAGATAGGCCATTGACAAAGCAAAGGCCGATGGCACATTCATAAGGCAGAAAAAGAAATGGGCAGACTGGATGGGCCTTGCGGTCCTTATCTGCTGTCAGCTTCCATGTTTCTATGATGTCCCTTGTCTGATGATGTGCCTCATTGTACAGCTGCTCTGCCTCTGTCTGTGACTGAAAGAACAGGGTCATCAGGAACATGCATATACAGTATCTGCTGTCACCTGTGTGGGAACATGCGTATACAGTATCTGCTGTCACCTGTGTGGGAACATGCATATACAGTATCTGCTGTCACCTGTGTGGGAACAAGCATATACAATATCTGCTGTCACCTGTGTGGGAACATGCATATACAGTATCTGCCGTCACCTGTGTGGGAACATGCATATACAGTATCTGCCGTCACCTGTGTGGGAACATGCATATACAGTATCTGCCATCACCTGTGTGGGAACATGCATATACAGTATCTGCCGTCACCTGTGTGGGAACATGCATATACAGTATCTGCCGTTACCTGTGTGGAAAAGAGATATACAGTATTATTAATGTGGGGTACACATACGCCCTTTGGTGCCCAACACCCCTGCCCATGCAAACAGACTGATGAGCCAGCCCTGTCTGGCAGGCAGAGCGCACAGCAATGACCACAGTTCAGAGTTCTCCAGTATGTATGAGTCATACATTATTCCCGCGTATCTGGCACAGATGCGTAATGATACCTGCAGCATCAAAATGCTGTGGTATGCCTTGCAGTTCCTATGTGTCTCCTCCATCTGTGCTGAGGCAATGATTGCCACGTGTGTACAGTCAAGGACACCTATAGAATTGGACATGTCCGCTACAGCATAGAAGCTTGCTTTGGTGTGTGGCGAGCTACCCTGCTGCTAGTCCTTATTTGTAAATATTATTCTGTTGTATATATGTTTTTTTATTGTAATTCTATATACATGCCAGTGTCAGAAAAGGGGACATAGAGAAAAGACTGGATTTAAAAAAAAAAAGGGTTTGACCTTCCTCTGGCCTGCTAGACCAGCCTTGCTTGCAGGAATCTGACAAGTTTCTGTCAAAAGCTTTGGGGTAGCTGATCAAAGAGTATTTTCCTGCTTAACTAATTGAAGGAAGCCAAGGTAATAAAACTCTTAAGGATATGGACAGAAGCCAAGGCACCTAGCTTCACCTGAGCTCTTTCCTTCTAAGACTGCTTGAAAGGCAGAGTAGGGAAACTTACCAGAGCAAGGGAAAAGGATTAAGACTTCTTTTGGCTTAGCAGATTTACTGTGTGGTGTTGTTTTTATTTTTCACTCACAGGGATTGCTACTGTTTATTGCTAACATTTCATTGTTTTATTTTTCTCTGTAGCAAAGTGTTTCTTACATCGTATATCTTCTCTGAAATTATTACAGGTGGTGCTTTACAGTTTTATCTAACATTAGGCTAAGCTTTCAGGGTTACTGCATTTGTTGTTGACTGATTGTTTCTGCTCTTACCTCCTTGTTCTTTTGTCTGTGGTTCTTCTTTTTCAGCAGGGGAAGGGCTCAGCCACCCACCCCCCATCCCCAACCACCCCACACTACACTCCTTTTATAGGGTACCACAGTTGTGACATTTCCTGTGGCAGAGCAGGAAGGGGCAGATCAGTGGGGCATCCACAAGGTGAGCTCATTTACAGGGGCACTAGTAATTTAACTTGCTATAACAGGTTAAACAAAAACAAAACACAATCAAACCATTACTTGCATTTTTTTCCTTCTAATTACTCTGACTAGGTTATACACCCAGCAAGGAGGGCTGGGGGGGGGATACTGGGATGCATTAGGGAGAGGCATCACCAGTAGAAAACAGGAAGTTATTATCCCTCTGTACAGACAGCTAGTGAGACCCCATCTGGAGTACTGCGTGCAGTTCTGGAGACCCAATCTCCGCAAAGACATAGACAGGATGGAAGCTGTCCAGAGGAGGGCAACTAAAATGGTGCAGGGTCTGCACAGAAAGACATATGAAGAGAGACTTAAGGAGCTTAATATGTATAGCCTCGAGGAAAGGAGGGAGAGGGGTGACATGATAGAAACTTTCAAGTACCTCAAGGGAATCAACAAAGTCCAAGAGGGTAGCATCTTTCAAAAAAAGAGGTGTGCAAGAACAAGGGGGCACAATTTGAAGATAGAAGGGGGGCGGCTCAGATGTAATTTAAGGAAGTATTTTTTCACAGAGAGGGTTGTGGATGTATGGAACAGCCTTCCAGAGGAGGTTGTGGAGTCAAAAACAGTGGTGGAATTCAAGCATGCATGGGACTGTCATAAGGCAATTCTAGGGGGTTGGGGTAGAAAGAAGTAGGCTGCTGGTTAACTAGGATCTGCAGCTTATCCATCAGGTAGGAAAATGGGCAGACTGGGTGGGCCAAGCGGTCCTTATCTGCCGTCAAATTCTATGTTCTATGTTTCTAACTTATCTGGAATGGATATCATTAACTGCAGGTACTGTGGAACAACTTTCAGAAGGACAGTCTTACAGGATTTAGGACACTGTCCTACATGCTGGGCCATTGGAGATCTTAGGGCTCAGCTCCGGGCAGCATGGGCAGAGATTGTACACCTCAAATTTCATATTCAAGAGGAAATACATTATAAGAACCACCCGCCATTTCCCCAGCATCCAACAGAAAAACCTCGACCGCAGAGGGTAGTTGGTCCAGGAGGTTGGCAGGTGGTTAGGAAGGGAAAATTGGGTGCCCCATCACTCTCTGCTCTAAAACGTATTACCTCCAAAAACCATATAAACACTACAAACAGGTATCTGCCTCTATCTCTGAAATCAAACAAAGAGGCAGAAGACACTGCAGAGCAGGACACTGCGGCACAGGAGCTAGCACAACAAAACTCACCCAAATCAGGAACCAAAACAAAAAAAGCAAAAAAGAAATCCAAAAAACTTCTGATCATAGGAGACTCCATGATTCGGGGAGTTGATACCCATCTCCAGCCAGGGGTAATGGTCAGATGTCTCCCAGGTACATCAGCATGGAGAACCACTGACTGCATTGCTAAAATTGTTCACAAAGCAGGAGAAAACATTGATGTCCTAGTACACATAGGGACTAATGATCTCGCCAGCCGGTCAGTTGTGGAGACCAAGGAACACCTGACCAGGCTGGGTGACAAACTGTTATCCATTTCATCCGGCATCTCCTTCTCTGAGATCCTGCCAGTCTGGGGGGGGGTAGATGGATGGAAGGTCAGAGACAGGGAGATAGGGGAGCTAAACACGTGGCTCAAGGGCTGGTGCCAGGAAAAAGGACACAGATTTGTAGGGAACTGGCAACAGTTCTGGGAGCGAAAGTTCTTTAAATTTGATAGATTGCATCTGACTAAGGAGGGAGTCAGTGCATTGGGGCAGAAGTTTGACGTCTTTGCAGAATATTTAAACTAGCAAATGGGGAGAGGGGTGCTGCACCCCATACGTCGAATGGGAAGAACACCCCTCCCCCCTCAGCTAGTGGTCAAACAGGGATTCAGCATGTTTGCAGTTCATTTGCATCACTAGGTAAGAAAAAAGGTTTGTCTCCCCATACGATGCACAGGGGTAATGCCAAACCTCACCCAACAACTAACACACCGAAATCTGGTCAATGGAAAATCATGTACACAAATGCTCACAGCCTGGGAAATAAGATCCCAGACCTGCAGATAATAATGTCAGAGGCTAAACTGGACATAGTAGCAATTAGTGAGACGTAGTTTACCAGTAACCACACTTGGGAAACTTCAGTACCTGGCTATGTATTGTTCAGAAGAGACCGAGGTGCAAAAAGGGGGGGAGGAGTGGCCCTGTACAGTATGTCAATGAAAATATCAAAGCTACAGAAATTCAGAATATACATAAGGAGCCAGAATAACAGTGGGTCACCCTGGAAACAGGAAATGGGACAGCCATAAGAACTGGGGTTGTCTACAGACCCCCAGACCAGGGGGAGGACATAGATACATTACTGTTAGAAGATATACAAAACAAGACAGCTAAAGGGGAGGTTCTGATAATGGGAGACTTCAACATGCCAGATACAGATTGGTCAATACCAGCAGGAACATCTGCCAGAACTAGACACATAGTGGATTCCCTGCAGGGGGAGGGCCTCAAACAACTGGTACAACAACCCACAAGAGACAGGGCTATCCTAGATCTAGTACTGACTAACGGGGAAGGGATCACAGATCTCATAGAAACATAGAAACATAGAATTTGATGGCAGATAAGGACCGCTTGGCCCACCCAGTCTGCCCATTTCCCTGCCTACTGGATAAGCTGCAGATCCTAGTTAACCAGCAGCCTACTTCTTTCTACCCCACCCCCTAGAATTGCCTTATGACTGTCCCATGCATGCTTGAATTCCACCACTGTTTTTGACTCCACGACCTCCTCCAGAAGGCTGTTCCATGCATCCACAACCTCCATGCATCTCCAGGTAGAAGGTCACCTGGGGGCCAGTGACCATCACATGGTATGGTTCAATTTGGCTACTACATCTAAATCATCCCATTCCAAGGCAAAAATATGGGACTTCAGAGGAGCTGACTTTGATAAGATGGCTAACAGAGTTAAGTTAGCCCTGGCAAAAAGAAACACAGGTGAGGGGGTACAGGCAAAGTGGGCAAGCATTAAGGATGCAATACTTGAAGCAACAACCCATTGTGTTAGACAGAAAAGGAAGTGCAAAAGAAGAAGGAAACCACTTTGGTTCTCAAATACAGTAGCAGAAAAGGTCAGAGCCAAAAGGCTGGCCTTCAGGAAATATAAGGGAACACAGCGGGATGAAGATAGGGAGGCATACCAAACTGCCCTAAGGGAAGCAGGGAAGGCAGTAAGGCAGGCAAAGTCCCAAACTGAGCAAACACTAGCACGAACAGTAAAAGAAGGTGACAAGACTTTCTATAGATACATTAGTGAAAGGAGAAAGTCCAGAGGGGGTATTACTAAACTTAATGGAGAAAAGGGAGCATGTGAGGAGGAGGACCCTGTAAAAGCATCTATCCTAAATAGACACTTTTGCTCAGTATTTACTGAAGAGAAGGTAGGGCAGGGCACACAGCTCAGCACCATGGACACAGGGGGGAAGGAGGTGAGCACTACTCCCTTCACAAAAGAAAGGGTCCTACAAGAGCTTGCTAAGCTCAGGGTGGATAAGGCAATGGGACCTGATGGCATACATCCCAGGGTACTAAAGGAGCTAAAGGTGGAACTAGCAGAGCCATTAGCAGAACTGTTTAGTGAGTCTCTGAGCACAGGAGAGGTCCCAGAAGACTGGAGAAGGGCTCATGTGATCCCACTCCACAAGAGTGGTAGCAGGGAGGAGGCAGGGAACTACAGACCAGTCAGTCTTACCTCAGTAGTGGGCAAGATTATGGAGGCACTCCTTAAGGAAAGGATAGTGCAACACCTGGAATCCATAGGGGCACAGGATCCAAGACAGCTTGGGTTTACAAAAGGAAGGTCCTGTCAAACTAATCTCATAGATTTCTTTGACGGGGTAACCAGAGTGGTGGACCAAGGGGGAGCAGTTGATGTCGCCTACCTTGACTTCAGCAAAGCTTTTGACACTGTTCCACATAGAAGATTGATAAATAAGCTGGGTAGGCTCGGGGTGGGTCAGAAGTTGGTCAACTGGGTGGCAAAACTGGTTGACGGGCAGAAAACAGAGAGTGGTGGTAAATGGTATACAGTCAGAAGAGATGCAAGTCACAAGTGGGGTACCTCAGGGATCAGTCCTGGGGCCAGTCCTCTTCAACATCTTCATTAGTGACCTTGCAGATGTACTAGAGGGTAAGGCTTGTCTGTTTGCAGATGACACCAAGATCTGCACAGAGTAGATGATCCAGATGGGGTGGGCAGAATGAGAAGAGATCTGGATAAACTAGCAAAATGGTCAGAAGAGTGGCAACTGGGATTTAATGCAAAGAAGTGCAAGATCATGCACATAGGGAAGAGAAACCCTGAAGCCACCTATAGGCTGGGAGGGAAGTTGCTAGCAGTCACAAGGGAAGAAAGAGACTTGGGCATCATCATCACTGATGACCTGAAATCATCCAAGCAGACCTCTAAAGCAGTAGGTAAGGCTAGGGGGTGTTAGGTGTATTAGTAGGGTATCACAAGTCGTAAGAGGGAGGTAATAATCCTCTTTACAAGACACTGGTTAGGCCCCATCTGAGTACTATGTGCAGTATTGAGGCCACACCTTCACAAGGACATTAACCAAATTGAGGCAGTCCAGAGAAGGGCAACCAAAATGGTGCAGGGACTGCATCAGAAGACATATGAGGACAGATTAACTGAGCTCAATATGTATATCTTGAGCAAAGGAGGGAGAGAGGTGATATGATCGAGGCATTCAAACACCTTAAGGGCATTAACAAGGTGAAAGAGTCTAACATGTTTAAATATAAGAAAAATAGCAGGACAAGAGTACACAGCATGAAATTAGAGGGGGGCTGATTAAGGGGGAATGTGAGGAAATTATTTTTCACAGAAAGGGTGGTGGATGCATGGAATGGCCTACCTCGAGAAGTGCTGGCTTTGAATACAGTGCAGGGCTTCAAACAGGCATGGGATAGGCATAAGGGAGCAATACAAATGAGTATGAATAGATAAGCCACTGACAGAGCAAAGGCTGATGGCACATTTATAAGGTAGTAAAAGAAATGGGCAGACTGGATGGGCCTTGCGGTCCTTATCTGCCATCAACTTCTATGTTTCTATGTTTCTATGTAAGCTATTCCCTGTTGTAAAGTTCAAAGCCCTGGATGTGTTAAACAGGATTTTGGGAAATAGCCATTCTTTACAAGACACTGTGAATTAGTTTACAGGGTGTTATACTAAGACATGAAAGTTTTAACTCTGAAGTCAAGTTCATGGTTATTAATATCTGCCAAGAAGTTGTGATATAAAAAGCTTAGTAAAACTTTTGGGGAAGCACAAGAGTAACACCCTGTGGCCTACAATGGAAGGGTCAGCCTCTAACCACAAACTGAGACTAGTTTTCCTTATAACTGGAAAATTGATGACACTGCAGATTTCAGAAGGGTATTTAAGCTCTTCAGCACAGACACTCAGGACCATTTTGCCATTTTTTCACACACGTTTCATTTGGAGTCCACTTAACACAAAGAAGCCACTCGGTTTGGAGACTTTCTCCTAACCACAAGGCTGCTACAGACAAGACTGAAATATTTTGTAAACTAGCATTTCTCTGGACTTTGAAAATCTTCCTACTTAAGGTAGACTTTAGCTAACAGTTCTAGTTCATTTTATTCTATATATCCATTTTTAATTTGTTTTATGCTGTAACCAAAACTTTTCTAACACCCTTAAAGCTGTAACTGTATTTAGTATCATTTTAGTAAAAAACTTTTGCTTTTCTAAAGAAATTCTGCCTGCATGAGAGTTCTTATATTGTATGTGTGACTGTGGAAGGTTTATTAATAATCTGTAACATCTGTTACTTGCTTAGGGGGCCACTGCAGGCAATCAAATTGAGAAAAGGGTCAGTAAAAGGGACATCTGGAAGCATAGAGAGAATACCAGAGACTCAGGGATTGTGAACTAGGCTGTTGCATGTACTGTAGGGAGAAAAATCAGGTTTTTATGCTGCTACCCTGAAGAGAGTGTGTTACCTGGGTCTTCTTTCTGTGTGTAATAGCCAAGGAAAGGTTCATATTTGGCCACAAGACTCAAGACTGGTACTGTGCCCTTATCCAGAGCCTGAAGGATGCCTGGGATTCTCATAGCAGAGGTGCAGTAGTGACCTTGGTGAGCATTCAAAAAAGAACAAGGAGGGTATCCCTGTCCTCCCCCCATCATGGACTGCACTTAAGGATGGGCACTATGAGCTCAGTGGGCCAAACCCCAGCAGTGGGTTTGTGACATGGTGGCCCTCAGTTCTGGCTCCATCCATGGGATGCCAGCAGCATATCAGCCATTTTCCAGTGGCACCTGCTCATGGAGGACTCTCATATTGGTCATTGCCCCAGTCATGCATTGGAAACTACCTCTCCCATAGTAGGCCAGGTCCATTAGTGTACAAGTGTGTATGGCAAGTGCATGGCTCCAGTGTATCCTGGACTGCAGCCGTGGTCTCAGTCAATGGCATAGCTCTGCTATGGAGCCAGTGTCAAAGTGATACCTGTTTGTGCATTGCTGCTCAGTTAGTGTGACTGTGTTTGCCCTTGGCCTGTAGAGATGGGGTGGAGGGTGTCCAGCACTGTGTCCCCTTCCCTCCAACACCTTGCTGTACAGGTCCAGTAGGACCATGTTATTCATCAGGATGCTGGGACACATTATTTCCTAATGCATTCCCATGCTTAACTGCATGCATGCATGTCCTGGCATCTTCACCATCGACCATGGCATCCACTGCCCATCCCGTATGAATACTGGTCTTTTGCCTTTTATGTCCAATTACCTGTGGACAGATGGGGGCAGGGCCTATGTGTGTAATATCATTCCACCACAACCATACACATGTACGCTGCTACAGAGGTGCATACACTGCAGGTAGCCTGGAAGGATGCCAAGGAAAAAGGTGAGCAAGCCCAAGTCAGAACCTGTGCTCCCAGAGGCCTCCATTCTGAGGACTAAGGACCCTGATCCTCAAGTGAAATGAAGGGTAATGGCACCAGGATGAAGGGTACTGATGGCTTGTTGAGCCACCATGGGGAGTTGTTCCACTAAGTGCATTTCCACCATTAAGGCTGTTGTGCTGTCATCACTTATTTACTTGCATGTCTTACAGTGTATTACTTACCATTTCATGTATTATTGCAGGGGTCTACAGCACTGATTGGGACCTTCATGTTTTGGGGGGAGCCAAGGTGGCTGATGATGAGCTGGCACGTATGACCCAGAAATGGACAGGGAGCATGAGGACTGACTGCCGATGGGCAATGATAATGACAGGGATGGTGGAGTGACTGGGGCAGAACCAATCAGACCAGTATAGAACCAGCAAGATCATGGCCATGGCATGCAGGAGAAGGTGCTGCAGCTGCCTACATGACGGTCCTAGGCAAAGGACAATCCGGGACTGGTGAGTCAGGGTACTTTGTGTTGCTGTCCTGGGTGGGATATGGAGGACAATTCAGACTGTGCTGTGTTTGAGGATTGGGCTAACAAACCTGGACATTACTGTATGGGGTGAGATGCAACACTCCAGTGCGCTGGACAGTGCATGGCTCACATGCTGTTATGTGTACACCATATCAATACATTTATACTGTTTAGTTGACTGCATTGCTCTGTGTCTGTGCTATCATTTGGGTGGGGCAACATGGGGAAGGTGTGTTGGGATGGATGGGCACTGTACATACTGTGTGTACATCAGTCCATGCCAGTTCCTGCAAGTGTCAGTGGCTCAGTAGGTAGCACACTCGCCTCTGAGGCCAGGAGATCAGAGGGCTTTGGGTTCACTTCCCACATCTGGCACTTGGGTTAATAGCCCAATACTGACACTGTAGTGCAGCATGAGAGGGGTGCTGCACTTCTGAGGTGCCATCTTTCGGATGACACGTTAAACTGAGGTCCCATCTGCTTGGATTGGTGGTAGTTCAGGTGGATGTTAAAGATCCCATGGCACTTACCAAAAAAAAGCAGGGGAATTTTTTATTAAAGAGTTGGACTTCATAACACAACAGTACATAAGAAATCAAACATAAAAGTACATAAACATCAACAAAATAACAAATCAAAAATGAAAAGAACAAAAATAAACCGTAAATTCAATACCAATGAGTACAGTGAACCCAAAAATGTGCAACCTTTTCCCTACTAAAATGCAATAAATCCATTTGTACAATATCATGTAAAGACTGTCTAATATTGGCCAATAATTCAACATGCGAGACCCATTTTTGATGAAGAACCCCCAAACATCTGATTTGCCACAAATGATAGTGAATCACAACAAAAATAAGATACAGATTCTCAGGATTATATTTCACACATAAAGCCTGATTCCCACCATACATAACATCAGAACAGGATAATAATGTAAACTCAGGTTCCCCCCAAATAACACTCAGGTAATCCCAGAATTGCACTACAAATACACATTCGAAAAATAAATGACACTGAGTTTCCACCACCTGAGAACAAGAAGGACGGGGACAATATCTATCTTCCAGTTTTTTATGTTTATGATTACCCTTCACGCTAAGCCTACCAAAATTCCCTAACCATAAACAATCCCACATTTTTGAAGGGATACAAGGATTCTGCAAATGTCATTACACCACCACCTGTTGTACAGAAGAACAAAAAGGAAATTCTACCACTGTATGACTATCATTAGACAGAACATTATGATAAACTGCCTTCCTAGTCAAAATCAAAAAGTCCTGAGGTCTAAGTTTCCATTTTACAGCCAACTTAAAACAGTCAATACCGTGATCTGGTAAAGCAGCCTTTTTTCCTAACAACCTAATAGAACCATTCTCCCAAAACTGTACATTTAGCATGATCCAATCCAGGACTAGGGAATGCCAGATCTGAAAACCTGGTTTCAAGGCTAAACCAAAATTATAACTGTAAAAAATACTAAAATAAAAAGCAACAGGATTAACCATACCAACACCCCCTTCCACAATGGGTTTATAAGTAATGTCTCTTTTAATCGGATTTAACTGGGATCCCCAAAAAGCCTGAAGAAAAATACTAAATAATTTAGTAAACAATTGCTAGGGAGGTGGAAAAACATAACTAAGGTACAAAAAAATAGGTAAAAGTAAAGTTTTAATCAAAAGCACCCTCTTCTTCTTATTAATCAACCAATTACGCCAACCCTGAACTAAACGCTCTGCCTTCCCCAGATGAACCAACCAATTAGAATAAGCCATATCCTGACCCCCAAATCAGATCCCAAGAACCAGCAAAGGCTCAGATTGAATCCATATACCCCCAAAAAAACCAGAAGACAGAATAGGGGTGTTACCCAAAAGAATACCAATACTCTTATCCCAATTAATCCAGGAACCAGAAGTAGCTGCATATGTCCTTAAAACAGCACAAAGGACCTCTTCCTTGGTATCAACCCCCAACATAAGCACTATATGATCAGCAAAGGACATAGCTTTATCAAAAAAAACAGTTTGGGGGATCAAAACACCCTGAATATCAGAAGAGTGGTGTAAAAGCCGAAGCAAAATATCAATACAAAAAACACATAAGAGAGGGCTAAGGGGGAAACCCTGTCAGACCCCTCTCTGAATTTTCACTGGGCGACCATACCACCCATTCACATTAGGACATAAGGAAATATTGTCATAAAGTGCTTCAATCCAAGAAACAAAACTTACTGGAAAACTAAATGCATTCAAAACGGCAAACAAAAATTTATGTGAAGCCCGATCAAAAGCCTTTTCCTGATCCACACCCACCACCCACCCTGCGACCCGACCTGAATCAGCCTGCCAAAACAATTCTCTAAGGACAATAAGGTTATCCTTTATCTGACGGTCCTGAACCACACAGGTCTGTTCAATACTAATCAAATAATCAGAGATGTTTTTCAATCTGTTTAACAGAATCTTGGCCACAATTTTCCTATCAGTATTAAGGAGGCTCAAAGGTCTCCAATTATCAATATTATTCTGTGCACCCTTTGTATGAATTAATACCAAAACTGCTTCCTGCATGGAAGCAGAAAAAGACGAAGACTGCAACATATGACTATAAAGAACCACCAAAACTGGAGACAAGTCCTCAAGAAAATGTTTATAAAAAGCAGCCCCCAACCCATCCATACCCGGAGCCACATTAGAATTTAGTTGCTTAACTACATGAACTACTTCCTCTGCAGTGACATCATGTGTTAAAATTAAAACATCCTCCGGCCGAAACTGTGGTAACTGTAAGGTGTGTAAAACCTGTGCCAAATCTCCACTAACCTCCTGATTTATAAACATAGCTGTAAACCTATCCTCAACAATAGACAAAATTCCCTCCAGGGAAGTGACACTCTGCCCAGAGGAAGAAAGCAATTCCGTAATGAACCGATGTTTGATTCTATCCTGACAACTCTTAAAGGGATCAATAGAAGAGGATTGAACCTGCATACCAAATCTTGTTTCCTGCTCCAAAGATTTAGCCCTAGTATATTGAAGGGACATCATCCTATTCTTTACATTCTGTATCTGGGAACCATAATCCTGACTAGTAGTTTCTGATAAAGAAATCAAGTGCTGCAAATGTTGACATAATTTTAAATATGCCAAATAATCAGACCGACACCTGGAAGAAGCCAAGGACTGAAACAAAACCTTCCAATCTTTTTAAGTATCCTCCCACCAAGTGGAAATATCAGTATAACAATCACTGACAGAAAGTCTAGCCATCCAATGACTATGCCAGGCTTTCGTATTTTAGGATTCTGTAATAAAACATTATTCAACCTCCACTTATTTTTTTTACATCGAGGAGTATTTCTCCAGGAGATCTCGGAGCTTAACAAAATATGATCAGAAAATTCCACCACCTGAATAGCAGATTCTAAAACTTGAAAAACTTTTGATACAAAAATGAAATCAATCCTGGTTTTCAATGGACCCTTAAAGAAAGTATAGCCACCAATAGGATGCAGACTTCGATAGGAATCCTGTAATCCAGCAGTATGCAGAATCCTATTTAGGGTGTTAGTGTCACAAAACAGTTTAGAAGTCTGTAACCCCCTGTCAGTTTGATGTAAAGCACAATTAAAATCCCCCAACCAGATAACTAATCGAGAAGTATGTAAATATTGGTGAATGTCCTCAAATAAAGAAACTCTAGTTGCCTTAGTTTGTGGGGCATAAAGAGCAACTAAACGAAATCTATCACCATGATAAGTAAAGTCTAACAATAAGGCACGTCCAGGGTGTATATCCACTAACCGAGTGACTTGGAAAGCAGGATTGGTCAAAAGAATCCCGATACCATCACAAGTATCAAGCCCAATAGACCAGAAAGAAGTTCCCAGTGGCCAAGCTCAGGATGCAGCCTGTAATTCAACATGAGTTTTAAGACTAGTATCTAATAAACAAATAATATCACAAGCAACTGACTGAAGAGAAAACATAGTACTAACCAACTTCCTCCCCCCTTTTATACTATTAATATTAATAGTAGCAATAGAAAGGGAGGACATAAAAAATTAAAAAGAAGAAAAACTAACCAAATACTACAACTCATGTTATCCTGGCTTTCCGACACTGCTGGGTTCTTTTAGCAATGGAATCCACACTCCCTTTCTCCTCAGTATCAGTAGTGGATAATAGAGAGGAGGTATCAGTACCCTCGTCATCAGACTCCCTCTCCATTGATGCAGAACCCAATACTGCAAATTACCCTGAGCCCATTCTTCAGAAAGCCCTTCTTTGTCCTGTCCCTCCAAGGACACTGGAGGCTTCACTTTCCTCCCTAACTGTGTCCATTTTTTCGATACAGTTTTAAAGCCTGAATCATCAAACTGGGGGGGTGGGGAGGAGGCATGTCAGGCAACACAACAAGGTCTGGAGAAGGAAGAGGAGCAGCAACCACCTCTGCCAACTCAACCTGTACATCCATAGCCACCACTGCACCCAAAGGTGGAGGAGAAACTGCAGTGCCCACCGGAGAAACAACAGCAGGCAACTCAGAAACCCCCTTATCAGGAGCAGGCTGACCAGAAGTGAGACTAAGGTCTGCAATCTTTTTAGCATGCAAGCGTTGGGCCTGATCAATAATGCTTGCATGTGAAGGGCAATCTTCCCTATTATGGGAACCCCAAGGACACTTACCATAGCTGTCCAGTATTCTCACAAAGATTACATCAAAAAAGATTCAGGCACTTAGCAGACCCATGCCCAAACTCCAGACAATGACTGCATTTAATGGTGTCACAGGCAGAACTAAGATGAGCCCAAGACCCACATTTAAAACAGGACCTGGGTTGACCTATATAAAAAATAGCACCCCTATTCCTACCCAAATAAAAAGAACTGGGTAAATGCACAGTACCAGTATTTGTGACAAACAACTTAACTCGTATTCTCCAACCTCCATCCCAAATTTGTTCACTATCCAAAGTAGGGGAGGGAGTACCCAAAACCTCACAACTTTGACAAAGCCAGAATAAAATATCTTCTACGGTAACCCCTTCATTTTTGAACATAACTGTAATAACTCTAACAGTAGGTTTTGTGAGGGGAATCACCTGAAAGGGAGACCAAAGGGGCGTGTTCTTGCAGACATTATACCTGGCCCAAAACCTGTTTAAACTAGAAACATTTTTAAAGCTAACATCAAAATTGGAGCTACCAATATTGATCAGAGCAAAAATCTCTGAAGAAAAGAACTTCATAGAGCCTTTCAACAAGGCCCAAGCTATATAAACTCGGTCAGATGCCTCCTTTAAACCCCCTTTATACAAAAAGCGTACAGCATTACGCCAAGGAGCAGGTTCCTTCCTATGCTGAAACAAATCAGAAAGCTTAAAATGTACTTTAGGACCCTCTTCAGAAAGTTGTGCAATTACTGCTGGAGGAGGGCCCACCCTTAAGGCATCCCCTACGACCCCATTACCCAAGGCCTCATCAGCCTGGAAAGTAACCCCCACAGCAGCTGGTTGTTGCAATAAATTCCCCACACTAACATTCGATGTTATAACCTCAGAAAGCACAGTACAACCAGAGTCAGTCACAGTATGAACATCTAAGTCCTTACCCCGGGGCAAAATGATGGAGCTCATATCATCAGCGTTGGTGGCCACAGAAGCTGTAGTTTTCGGTAACATACGAAGGTAAGACTGGTCCTGGGAATCCAGAGACCAGGTACCAGCATCCAAAAGTTCCCACCCCGCTTCTCACAATGCCCATTGCGGAGACCAGGATGGACTGCCAGGAACAGCTGCCGGAGACAAGGCAGTCGAAACAGAGAGCACAGCCATCGGGACATGCTGTGCAAATGCAGCAGTGGGTCCAGCAGATTTGCTCCAGCCCGGTCAGGACTGGTCCACAGGAAAAACAAACTCCTCCAGAAGAGGAGCGGAACTGATGGTGCATGGAGGTGCATCCGTAAAGGGATACTCAGAAACTGGCAGCCGGGAGGAAGGTTCCACCTGAGTGAGGTCCACGGGCTGTAGGCACTCGGAATGACTGGAAAATCTGATTCTACTGCCAGCCCGCACGGCCTTCGAGGAATCCAGGGTACCATCAGGCAAAGCAACAGGCGCCAGAGACAAAACCACAGAGGTGGGATCCACAGGAGCTTCCGACAAAGGCAAATCAACAACAGGTACAGTAAGCAGGAGAGCAGAAGGAGTAATAGCAGTAGGGAGATCTGCCAACTCACGTTCCAACTTCTTCATTTCCAGCAAAAGCTTAGACATTTTACGATACAGTGCTAGTCTGGATTTGCATACCACTGGTTTCAGAGCAGGGCACTCAAGCTGTACGATAGGCACAGGAACAGAATCAGGCTTCTGAATCTCAGAATCACTAGAAACAGACGACTCATAGTCTGCAGCAGCAACCTCCACTTCAATAGCCTCTTGGGAATTAGGAACAGGAGACAAGGTTAAGACCCCTGCACCAGCAACATCCATCTCCTCTGAAGGTTCAGCAACACTAGCCATCTTACCTCAGATGGCCAAGGGTCCCCCTACTGACAGCAATGCAGTAGCGGAATTTCCCCGGTGTCCTGTACAAATTTCCCTCATTCACTAAAAATACAGCTTGATCTGGTTCAATTTCAGTTGCTTACCATCTGTATACCCCTCCCCCCCCCGGACGCTCCTGAAAAAGGGACTTCTAGGCCCAGTGAGCTTACTGGGTCAACAAAAATTCAGCAAACAAACAGCAGACCCCTGCATGTGTTGGTGCCATGCCCGCTCTCCATCTGCATGATGGTCCTTGTGGAGCAGTGGAACATGGAACATCGTACGCACCTGATGCCCATGGATACTGCTGGACACTCACAGGACCTGTATGCCACATTCCTGCTGTGCAGAAGTCTTTGTGGCTCCTCTGTGCACACTGCGTGCAGTCCACTGTGGATCCATGTGTGCTGCATATATGCACATTTCATATACAGCACCGAGGGAAAATGTACTATGCAGCTTCATAGGGTGTGGCCATGTTGTGGATCAAGCCCTTTATTACTGAAGGTGGTTAATGAAAACAGGAGCTTTGCAAATTCCAGTTCATCTATAGCAGGGGCTTACTACTGAACTGAAGTAATAAAGCCCTACTGGTGACATCATAGTCATTTCACAGAAGCAGTCTGTGATGTCACCAGGAGAGGATTATGATTTGTGCTGCAGTCTCAGCCTCAGCTAGAAGGGCTGGAGGGGAGATCTAAGGTTCAGCAGTTGAAATTCACTGCCAAAAAGTTGAAAGTAATGAAGTGATGCACCTAGGGAATAAAAACTCCAGGACAGAGTACTGGATGAGTGAGGTGAGACTTAGCACTATGACTGCGGAATGGGACCTAGGAGTTATCATCAGTGATGCCCTCAAGCAATTAAGACAGTGCAACAAGGCCTATGGTAAGGCATGCAGGATACTGGGGTGTATAAGGAGAGGTACTGATAGCAGTACAAAAGTAGTAATACTACTCCTTTGTAGCTCTTTAGTGAGGCTGCACCTGGAATACTGCACTCAGTTCTGGAACTCTCACCTCAGAAAGGATAAGGACAGGCTGGAGACAGTGGAAAGCAAGGTGACAATAATGATTCAGGGTCAACAGGGCAGGCATTATAAGGAGCGCCTCAAGGTATGGAACATGTACTCACTGGAAACTAGAAGGGAGGGGGAAGATATGATATGAACCTTCAAGCTCCTAAAAGGAATAAACAAGATGAACTGCTTCGAGGTCACAGGGCCATGAATGGAAACTGACAGAAGAGAGGTTCAGGAGAAAACATGAGGTAGTATTATTTTATAGAAAGGGTGGTGGAACTGTGGAACAGTCTACTAGCTGAGGTGGTGAGGGCTAAAACAGTTGTTGGTTTCAAGCATGGTTGGGACAGAGTGAAGCATATAGTGATCACTCTGGGCAACAGAATTCATAAGAAGAATGTGGGGAGGAAGGGTAGAGTTAGGACCCTGGATGGACAGTAGATCCCAGGGTTAGATAGGGAACTTGGGCAGACTGGATGGACCGTTGGTCTTTTTCTACCGTCATTGTCTATGTTTCTATGACAGACCTCCAATTTTCATGTAGATGTCCTTTATAGTAAAGAAAAAGTAACTCCAGATTTACATCCACTTAGGTGCCACCATGGCTCACTTGGTAGAACATCCACCTCTGGGCAAGAAGGCCATGGGTTCTGGACTGATGTTCTATAGGGCCTGGGCTCATACAACAAACGCTGGCAACTGAGTGCTGTACTAAGAGGACTGTGTACTGTCAGAGTGTGTCATCCTTTGGATGAGTTGTTCAGCCAGGGTCCATTCTGCCCATCATTGAGGCTGTGCTGGTATGTGCCCAGGTGGAAGTAAAAAAAAAAAGACTCATCTCAAGAACAGGAGAATTTACCAGGTGTCCTGGCCAACATTCCAATTCTAATCAAAAAGGTTAAGAATTGTCCATGGCTGTGTGTGGGTGCTGATGTGTGAAATGGCTGCCAGTACATGCTTGTAATTACTTCACTACCAGTCTCTCATTGCTTACAAAATGCTTTGGGATACAATGTGTATGAAAAGTGCTGTATATAAAAATGCTAATCCTTCTTCTCCAACATAGTTGCAAAGATGGTTAAAGGCAGATAAGAACTTTCGTTTCTCTTTTCTGTCCTTCTTTTCTACCTAATTAAACTAGTCCCTGTGACACTTGGACAGCTGGTTCTGATCACTGTATCATTTTTTGTAATATAAAAATGTGTTATGGACTGTCTCTCATAAGAAATGCTGAAACAGCATGTGAGTATGACACACACACACAGGTTTTAGATACAAGGTGTTACCTGGAAGGCCAGAAGCTAATTGCAGAGTAGAACAGACCTTGATTAATTTAATTATAGCTGTAGTTGCTAAGAGGGAAATCATAAACTTTTATGGCATTTAGGGGAAGAGTGCAGGATTATGTGACACTGGTACGAAGTCATAAATGCTTTGATGTCTGTGTGAGAGAGGGTACTGCTTACAGATGAAAGGAAATTTACAGACTTGATTGGGGAAGTCACATGGGGAAAGGAGTTTCTGCTGATGTAACCTTAATTATCTTACCTTCTAATATGATAAAATATCCTGGGTGTATTATTTTTCATAAACAGAGAAGGAGCTAGGTGACCTCATGCAAAGAGATGGGCAAAGCCAGCTTTTAAACAGAATTCTGTTTTCCTTCAGAGACTTTTAACTACACTCTGACAAAGAAACATCTTTGAGCACTTTAAGCAAGTATACAGGTAAAGAGAGACAAAATCTAAGTACTGTAGTAGGAATTGCACTGTTAAAACCTTGTTCTTTTAAAAGATTTGTATATTTTGTGATATATGGTTCTGTATTTTATGTTTTACATATTTTTTTTATCTATTTTAGTAAAACTCTATTTTTAGAGCCTACTTGGTCTGTCTTTGAATTTCTTCCTTTAACAAGTAAAATATATATGGTTAAAGCAGACACTGTGCATAAGCTTGAATGGTGATACCAAACTGGAAAAAGGTAAGATTAATCTGAGGTCTTTATTAGAGTTTTTAAGGGTTCATTTCTGCACACCTGGTTAGGTGATGGTAGGCAAAGATATCTGCCCCCCCCCCCGAAGACAGAATTATCTGAGCCTGTGCATTGGGAACACTAGCAAGAGGTTCACAGTTTGAATCCCTCCAGAACTGAGACCAAAGGTTGATTCGAACCCACAAAACAGACAGGAGGGTTACCCTGTTTCTGTTAACTGTTCACAAGACTACACTTGGAGGTTGGCAGTTTGGGAGTAGAGGGCTGACCTGCTGAGTGGGTTTGTGACAATCCCCACCCCCGTCCATGGACACTTTGTTATCCTGCTTTCCACAAACTACCCCTTCTGTCTCTCCCATTTGATCTTCAAGTCTGATACAACAGCCAGTGTTCAACACTTCCTGGGGTAGTCTGTTTCACTGCTCCACCAAGCTCTCAGTAGAGACAAATTTCCTGACATCCTTTCTGAATGTTCCTTCTGCCAGTTTGAGGTTATGACCCCTGGTGTTTGTCTGACCTTTTAATCTGAATAGCTTGTTATCTTCCATCTTATTACAACCCCCCTATATGTTTTTAAGTGTCTAGCATGCCCCCCGACAAGTGCATATAAAGATCTGTCAGTCTGTTCTGATAGTTCTGTTTTGCTGCCCCTCTACCATTTTAATTGCCCTTCACTGCATTTTGTTCAAGTTTAACCTTATCACTGTTTAAATGTGGGTTCCAAAACTCCATGCAGTGTTCCAGCTGAAGTGTGACCAGTGACCTGTACAGTGGCATTATTTAAGCAATAACGCTCAAACACGTGGGTATTTTTTAGGTTTTTTTCCTTCTATAGAATGTTTTGCATGGAAAGGCACATTGAGCCAAAGCTCATATCAGGTGTGTCCCAGGAGTATAGGGAGGCTAAATGTCTTGCTCAGGGTCACACAGTATGCAAGAGGCAATTGTGGGCCTCAGACCCAGATCTTTTGCATCTCTAGGTTCACAGCTTGGTGCTTTAACCCTCTGAGCTGTATAGTTTCCTCATCTATATCCTGGGGATCAATACCTGGCTGGGGGCTGTTGCTGGCCCCAGGCGCTGCTGCTGGCCATTAATCTCAGTCCAGGGGCCCTTGGGCCCTTACTAAAGACAAGGTACAGGATGTCTATAGCCACAGTTTTTTATTATTCTGTTTATTAATCATGTTCCATAACAATGCAACATAGTATCAGCACAATACCTTTAACATTCATAGTCAGTATTGCCCGTCCACTTTTTTTTTAAATACAGTTACTTGCCAAATTAATAAAGAGGTGCAGTACTTCACATCACTGATACTAACAAACTCTGGTCAGAGCTACAATGGCTGCTAATGCATTAATATGATAAGAGATTCATTTATTTCAAAGGTTTTACGAGGAAAGACATATTGAGCTAGTAACAACATGTTTTCAGATGTGTCCTGGGTGAAGGAGAAAGGGGAAAAGATAATAGATACATAAAATACAGAATGTAAAGTTCATAGAAATGGAATAAGAGTAACAAAGATAAAGAGGGCAATTATGTCTAAGAATAAATTGACAAAAATAAGTTACCAAGCAAAAAGCTGTGGAACTGAACAAAGATCAAATAGTAACTTGTCAAAAAAAAAAAAAAAACTAGGGGAATGACTGATACTGGGGAAGAGATATAGAATTAATGTGTGATTTAGTTGTAGTACTTTGATGTAAAATCCTTCACTGGTCAGGCTGCCTTCTCTTTCCACTTTCCTAAACTTGGAATGCTCTTTCCCTAACCATTTGTTCTGCCTCTTCCGAACGCCCTCTCTCCTCTCTGCTCCATGACCACACAGCTACTTCCTGTGGCTGCCCTTGAGTCATAGCCCTTACCTGCTGCTCAATTTACCCTCTTTCTCCTCTTCCTTGCCCCTCCACCCACCTCACCAAGCCTCCTCCCTCTATTCTGCCTTCCTCACTTGTCTGCATTTTCCCCTTCTCCCCATCTGAGCTCCTTCCTTCAGTGTCCTATCCCTTGGTGCCCTCACCATTGAAAACTACTATTGCTGTACCCATAGGACAGATTCCCCACCATGTCCTTGTAAAATTTTTGCTTGTAATTTTATCTGTCTGATAAACCTTGTTCATGTTTGTCTTGTACTGTTTAATTGATATCCCTGCATGATGTTTTATTGCATTAGTTATTGTTCTGTGTTGTTCTTACACCTCTCTTCCCCCTTCTTCCAGGACACATCTGGAAATTATCTATTTTTCAGCTCAGTATGCCTTTCCTGGTGAAACTTTTGAAATAAATACATAACATGAAAGTCCCACATTTACACTACAATAGTAGAAAAAACAAAACCATAAACTTCAATGTAATGCAGTGAGCAGCATTTTTGGTTCTGGACATACACACCCCCTTGAAAATGCATACAACACACACACAAACACATTGCTGTTACAACAGATGTGCACACGCATAGGGTGTGAGTGTCACAAGTAGGATAGGGCAGCTACAATATTTCATTTTCAGTGGGGTCCTGCTTTTACACATTTTTTCAATGTATTTAGTAGAGTTAGTACAGTTAAAATGCAGAATCCCATTTTTACTGGGGTCCTGCTTTTATACATTTTACTATGTAGTTACCCAGGATAGGTCAGTTAACATGCAGTGTCTCATTTTCAGTGAGGTCTTGATTTTGCCTATTGTAACACTAACAGGTATGGGATGCCCTACATGAGGTGACTCCATCACAGCCTATATGTTTTCAGTGATCAGATACTGTCTCTATTTTTGGCCAGCAGGGGGATGTGAATTGTGCTGAGTGCACATTTTAGTGCCTCATTTTTGCTTTTGGGGGCTATATTCAAACATGCTTGGGACACTCACACTTTGCTCCAAACATGTTTGAGTACAGCAAATTTAGTGAACTGTGCTAATTGGCACTCAGGAAAGGGACTTTGCAAGAGGCAGCCTGATACCTTTTAATATGGGGCCATTACTCTGTGTAGTTCTGTTTTACAATTCTAGTTTTGTCTACCTGTTTCTGTTTCAAGCTTTTAGCCACTGACTGCCATGTCAATGACCCAGGTCAAGAACAGACCTGGGTCACTTGGGGACTGGCCTGGGAGAGAGGATGGATATCTGTAGGACAGGGAGAGGAATCTAGGTGATAGCATCATGAGACAGCATGGGAAGAGACCCCACACCTGGATGCCTGAGGTGTTTTCTTGGAGGCTGAGTACACACATGTTTGGGTCCAAAAGTGGAGAAAACAGAAGGAAAAGCCCTCTGACCATAGAAAAGTGATGGTCTGCTCTCTTGCAGGCCCCACACAGATGCTGAGGCACCTCTGATCCAAGGTCCTGTGGAAGGACCACCAGAAAAGGTAAGTCCCAGAGAAGATGGGTGATGGGGTTGGGAAAACTGACCCAGATGGGGGCCAGTCAGGGTGCTGAAGGAGATAAACAGCTTTGCAGAGAAAAAAAGTATTATAATTTATTATGCATTTTTAATAAATGTAAAATGTATCCTTCTCCCCTCTCTCTCTTGTGACGTATATGTGTGTGTATGTGTGTGTGTGTGTGTGTGTGTGTATATAACTTTTTTAATGCACTAGTTAGGGTTGAAGTGACAAAACTAGAGAAATGTGTCATTAGGTTTTCCAACCTTAACACACCACTCCCACCCTGCAGGCAACAACAGGTGTGGGGGGGTGCTTTGGGGTTGTCAACCCTAACGCTCATCCCATTCCATGACTAAGCATACTGAGATGGTTACAGTATGTGAGAATGGGGTGAGGGGTGCCACTAGACACCAGGGATTACAATACAAACTAATGGTGATGGGATCAGAGAGTGGGAGGTGCTAGTAGACAGCAGGAACTAGAACAATTAATAATGGGGTTGGGATCATATGGTGGGGAGTGCCACTAGACACCAGGGATTAAAATTAAATAAGATCTGAACAGGGATGTGATCAGAGGGCTGGGGTGCCACTAGACACCAGGTAAAATAGGAGATGGCAATGGGTGGATGGGGGGTGGTACTAGACACCAGGGAAAATTAAATAAAAGGGGGGGCACTAGACAGCATGGAAAACATGCTACGAAGGGGAAAATTATATTTCCCTAAACCAAAAAAGGTATCCAGTGATATAGGTGACTGCAAATGAGCAACTACAATAATAGTGATTCATTTGCAGTGCCACTCATTTAGGCTACCCTGTAGGGTAGTGAGGGATGGTACAGCGAGGGAGAGGGATGCATGACAGAGGGTTGCAGCACAGCAGTACAGTGACCAGAAGGGGAGGGATATGGAAGGGGGTATGTGTGGGATAGTGCAGGGTTGTGCTGCCAAGCTAGCCATGTGGTGTGGTGGTGAGGGTGACTAGCTCGGGAGCAGTGGGTTTGGGGCTGGGGGCAGTATATTTTGTTAGTACCAGAGTTTACATCTTTTTTTTTACTTTCTCCCCTTCCCAGACATGCACCCCCCTTGAGTTGGTTATTTAAAGTCAGGGAGATGTGGGGGGGGATGCAGCCTCCCTTATCAATGCTTGTTTCAATCCTTTTGGTGTTTTTTGACTATAAGTGTACATCGCCTATTTGCTTTTTAGCAGTGTACACTCGCTGTAACAGCGATCACTGTTCCGCGATCACCATTATGACATAAAACCCTAATAAAAAAGCCTTTTTCTGAGAGTGATCACATGAAAAATAATCTTTTTTTTTTTCATATCATGACTGATGAAAAAGTATTTAAATCTTAAAACAAAGATCAATTAATGGAGAAAGGAGTAATATTTTTTCACCAAATCAGCAAAAGGCACATCTGTACCCCAGGTTCTTTTTTTTTTTTTTTTTTGAATTTATTGATTTTGTAAGCAAAACTTACAATACAATATGACATAGGAGGATAGCATAGGTGAAAAACTATACATAGTGTTCATTTACAAAGAACTATTGATAGACATCCCCTCTATTGGTACAGCATAGGAGATTTTCTCAATACATGTAAGCATTAAGCCACTATGAAGGTCGCATCTAATGGGGAATTAATGCATGGTCGGGAGGTTCTTCAGCCGAGTGCCTACAATGGCCCAACCATGCATTAATTCCCCATTAGATGCCACCTTCAGAGTGGCTTAATGTGCTTGTAACATGGTCATATTTTGTTTACTGTTTTAGGCATGTTTTGTCTGTTGCTAACTACATCAGGAACAGACTATGATTCTTATCAGGAAATATGCTGCCTGCACTTTCAAACTGCTTGGATCTACGTGTATACATTTATTCAACCACTGATGGTCACAACAAGAACCCAGTCATGTGCTACAATGCCACATCAATTGACGTTTATTTTAGAATGTTTCCCGATTTCACCTGATAGTTATTTCACTGCAGTGCTTAGGAGGTTTCCATTTGTTCATTCTGCTTGTGCCATGCTCTGACCTGCAGAACAGCTACCAACTAATTAGCATACTTGCTGACCTGGTTAGTGTGCTATGATCAGTCGTCCGATCTCATGCAAGGAGTTCTGACTAACACTCTGTCACTCCTACAGTACTTCTTCACATGACAATTGCCCTCCTGTCCGTTCCATGGTCCGCTGTGCCTGCCACTTGCATCATGAATAACTTTATGCTCAATGCTGCAGAACTTTGCCGTCTGTCCTACCAGCAGACTTCTCTATCATCCGCACTCATTTTTCTATTTCTCGGACTGAGATCTTCTGTGCGCCATTGTCAGGCACTCGCGTCGGTGGCTGGGACAGAGAGGCACTTCCATTGGGATGCTTCATTTTTACTGCTTCACTACTGCTGAATGTAGACGCTGTGGCACACATCGGTATTTCAGTTTGGGGATGGCATTATTGGAAAAGTAATGCCATCTCCAAACTATGCCATGTGATGCCTTTCCTCCAATCATCATTCCTCTTTTGTGTCTGTCTACTGTAATTTAGCCATGTTACAAATTACATTAAACATTATTCTTCTTGAAGATGTAACAGGGTGGGCTTTGAAACAACTGAGAGCTGCATGAGAGATATTATATTGGACTAGAAATCTGCAACAAATCTCACTCTTGCTTAAATCTGAGGGAGGTGTTCCTTACTTTACATTCTTACATTGGTATTGCTTTGTGTTTAATTATTTTAGTTTTTAAATCAAGAAGGGGGTTTGCAAAACTGCTCATCTTGTGAGTAACTTCAGAAGGGTTGAAATACTACATATTTGATTTTCCCTTGTGGGTAACTGGATTGTCTACTAGTATTCTGTGACAGTTTGCATCAAACTATTTTAAAATAATTTACTGGTGGTGGTGGCCGATTAGTTCTCATAGCAAAGGCTGCAGTTTGTGTATTTGAATCCAGACAGAGCCTCAGGTGGGGGAGATTGTCTTCCCCTGATTGCTTTCAGAGCACACAACACCGGGTTGTATAGGGTCAGGGAGGCTTACCTGTGTTGTGCTGAACTGCTTGATTTTTCTCTGTTATTTCCTTTGCTGGGTATTTTCTCTGTTAACTCGTTGTGCAGGTTGTCTTGCTGAAATGAAGGTCAACGCTCATCACAGTGGTGGGCCAGAGCTTGTAGTTGACTGTGTCTGGAGGGCACGGCTTAGGCCCAACCCCCACCCCTCACCCCACCCCACCCCCTTGGTGTCACTTCTTTTATACCAGGGGTCCTGACATAATTTCCTCTGAGGGCATACAACTGTCATATCCTTACCAGCACAGCACACTGCATTGACAATAAAAGCGCACACACTATTTAAAAAAGAAAGAAAACAAACAAAAAAAAATACACAGGGTAAACTGGAAAGAAGACAGACATGTGGGGAGTAGTGTAATGCACTGATAGTGGGGCAGCCGTCTTCCAGGAGACATTTTGGAGGCTAAGATTACTTGGTATTATTTGGTACTGTAGGGCATAAGAAGGCTAATTGCCCATGGAGAATGCCACCCACAATTTTGTGGATCATTGTTTGGTGTGTGCATGTAACCAAAGGTCTAACTTAGTTTTGAATGTTTCAAATTTAGCACAGTCAACAAGACTATCTGGTAGCTTATTCCACATCCTTGAGGCCTTTACAGTAAAAAAGTGCAGTCTCCTGTTGGTGTTTGCCTTTGAAATATTAATTTGTTTGGAGTGTAATCTGGGTACCAGTTTTCTATCTGCGTACTTAATCCCACATTGTTGCATTAGCACAGGGTTTTGTAAGATTTTATAAAGGAACAAAAGATCTCCCCTGTGTCACCTTGTTTCCAAAGACTGAAGATTTAGTTTTCGTAATCTGTCTGTGTAAGATAACTATGCCAGGTGAGGTACCATACAGGTTGCTGTCCTCTGAATGCCCTCAACTGTTGCTATGTCCTTCCTCAGATGAGGGCTCCAAAAAGGTGACCCATAATCTGAGTGTGATCTAATATATGTCCTGTAGAGGGGAATAATGCAGTGTTCCAATTTGGTTACGAATGTACGATCTATTTTTCTAAGCAATCCATTGGAGTGCTTAGCCAGTTTATCACAGTGGTCTGCTGGTGATAGTTTATTGTTAACAATGATACCAAGATCCTTTTCACTTGTTGCTACCTTTAACTTAATATTATTTAATTTATAGGGCTGAAGTGGGTTATTATTACCTAGGTGGAGTACAGTACACTTATTGATATTAAATTCCATACTATTTGTATTTGCCCATTCCTTGATGTTGGATAGGTCCTTAAGTAATTGATTTCTATTGTCTAGGGAATCTACCCTTCCTCCCAGTTTGGTATCATCTGCGAATTTTAAAAGTAGGGTGTTTGAACTAGTCAGCATGTCAAAAATAAATAAATTGAAGAGAATAGGTCCAAGGATGGAGCCCTGTGGAACTCCACTCATCACTTCACAAGTCAGACAGAAATCCATTAATTTTTACCTGTTGTGTCCTGTCTGGCAGCCAATGATCCACCCATTTAACTAGTATGGTGGAAATCCCTAAGTATATGAGTTTATTAAGTAGTTTTTTGTGTGATACGTGATCAAATGCTTTGCTGTAGTCTAAAAGAATAATGTCCATGGGAATCCTATCATCAATCTGGTGATGTATATGATTATAAAAAGCTATAAGATTGGAAGTTGTTGAGTGACCCTGTTTGAAGCCGTACTGTGATGTCATTAAGTTTTAAGTTCTGAAGTTCTGTTTCTAATATGGTTTTTATGATTTTTTCTAATAATTTACAGGGAACTGAGGTTAGACTAATAGGTCGATAGTTTTCTGGGTTTAATCGGCTCCCTTTTTTGAAAATTGGTGTCACATGGGCTTTAAGCCAATCAGTGGGGCCTATTGATTCTTGTAGTGATTTGTTAAAAATGATTGTTAAGGGGAAACATACTGTATTAGTGGTTTCTGACAGAAACCTGGGGCAAATCCCATCTGGTCCTGGACTTCCTTTTTTATTTAGTGTCATTAAAGAATCCTTTGTATGATTAATTGTTATACAGTGATTAGGTTGATTGCCTAATTCGGCTATATCAATCAATCAATCAAAATCTTTATTTATCCAGGCGGGCACTATTGAGCAAGGCTCATTTGCAAGGTGGACCTGGTCATGAATACATCAAAGTACAGTACAGAAGCAGGTATACAAAAAGCAATAATATACAAGTAAGAAAAAGTATATACAGTGTATACAGTATGAGTACAAGGTTGAAATAAATAAACAAAAAACAGCATTATTTTACAATTGAAGAAGTCAGCGGATGTACAATCAACCATAGGCATACAGGGGTTATAAGCAGAGATCTTTTGAGTGAGGCAGCCGGCAACTACACATACTGTATAGGGGAAAGAGGCTGTGTATGGGGTGGCAGGTTAGAGAGGTAAAGAAGAGGAGGGATATATTACCGACGACTGGGGGAAAAATTTAGCTAAAACCACAGAAAGTGACGATGGCTGTCATGTACTTGTTTATTATGATAATGACGGAGGAGGGTTAGATAATTGGGACACTACTATAGATAGACTTTAGCCAGGCTGGAGCAGACAGGGAAGGGTGGGTGCAGCAGGAAGAGTTAATAGGGAAAGAGTGAGAGCCACGGGTAGAAACATGGCGAGTGTCAGGGTAGAAGGGGAGTTGTGGAATTAGTGGGCTAGTGGTGAGGAAAACATTTGCAAGGTGCTTTCATGTAGCAATCGTAGAGCACCTTGAAGATATTCAGGCTAACAGGGCAGCTCAGCTTCAAGTTCCTTTGTAAATCGTTCCACAATGTGGGTAAAGAGAAGCTTAGAGCAGCTTTGCCAAAACAAGTTTTGACCCTTAGAACTTGGAGGGCAATTAGGGAATAGCTCCTTAGAGTGTAGGTGCCTAACACACTCTGGGGAATACAATCTGAGCCATATGAGGGGAGCTTGTTGGTCACCGCTCTGAAGGCCCATAGGGTGGCGTTTCTATTCCTTCAATAGTGAAGGGAAGTCCAGCCTAACAATGAGTACAGGCAGCAGCGGTGTGTGGAAAATGGAAGGCCAGTAATGAACCTGATAGCTCTGTGGTAGAGGGTGTCCAACTTAGCCAGTGCAGAGGCAGTGCAGTGGCTGTAGAGCAGGTCCGCGTAATCTATTAAAGATAGGAAGGTAGCTTGAACCAGTTGAATCTTGGCCTCCTTTGTGAGCAGGTGGTTAATTCTGTAGAATAGTCCTAATCTTTGCCTTAGTTTCCTCTGTAGTTTTTCGAAATGGTCGGCAAAGGAAAGTTTATGATCGAGCCAAACTCCTAGATATTTGAATTTAGCTACATACTCTAGTTTTTCCTCCAAGAACAGTGGTAATTTGTGGGATAGCTCCCCCCCCCCCAGCAGGAATTGCCACATGCAAGGAGGGGGAGAAGAGCATGGCTTTTGTCTTTTTCGCATTGAGCAAAAGCTTTTTGATTATGAGCTGGTATTGTAGAAGGTTAAATTCAGCTTAGAGGTATTCACAGGCTGCTTCCGGAGTGGGACGACTCAAGTACAGTACAGTGTCATCCGCAAATAAGTGGATATTGGCTTTTTTGATAGGGTCATTGATGTTGTTAATGTAGACTGGAAAGAGGAGGGGACCAAGGATAGAGCCCTGGGGCACACCTCTCAGCATAGGTTTTAATGGAGAAAGATCACCTTCAGCTTTAACCTGCTGTTTCCGTTCTCCGAGGCAGTCTGCAAACCAGCACATAGATTTATGGTCCAGGCCTAAGGTGCTTAGGGAGGAAAGAAGCAGACTGTGATCGACTGTGTCGAATGCCTTACTAAGATCCAAGAAAATGGCACAGACATGCTTCTTGTTGTCAAGGTCTAGGAGCCAATCATTGGTCACCTTAGCTAGGGCTGTTATGGTGCTGTGCTTTGCTCTGAATCCAGACTGAACCGGGTTTAATAGGTTCTGGATTCTAAGTATACCTAGCTGGCCACACACTATTTTTCTAGTAATTTAGACAGGATGGGGAGAGAGAGATCGGTCTGTAATTATTTAGATCACAGGGGTCACCTGCTTTAACAGAGGGATGACATGGGCTATTTTCCATTGAGGGGGAGGCTACCCTGGGAGAGTGACATGTTGAATAGGTGGGTGATTGGCACCGTAAGCACATGGTAGGCACATTTTAGATAGTATGGCTCTATGAAGTTGGAGCCTGCTCCCTTCCTGGTGTCTAGTTGCAGCAGTAGGTCTTCCACCTCTTTTAGAGAGACAGGCAGGAGGGAGAAGGCCTCCTCGGTAGAAGGGGACTTGTGGGTTGGTGGGCCCTAAGCTGTGCAGAGGTCATTGACAGGAGAAGTATCAAATGCTAGCCCTGCCATTGCAAAATGGTTATTGAGGGCTTCCAATATCTCTGATTGGTTAGAGATAATGCTGCCACCGGACTTAATTTTTGCTGGAATGGAATTACCAGGTGCGTGTCCAGACATGTCTTTTAATGTTTTCCAGAGCTTTGAAGGATTTCTTGAGGCAGGGGCTAGCTCTGAACGATAGTAGGTGGCCTTGGCTTCTCTGACCAACTTGGTGCACTTGTTACAAGCTATCTTAAAAAGACACCAATCTGAGTCATTCTTGCTTCTTTGGGCTTTTTTCCATAAAGTATCCCTTTCTAACAGGTGAGCTTTGAGCTCAGGAGAGAACCAACGGCAGGTGCTGCTCCTGACCCGCACCTTAACCAAGGGTGCATGCTTATTTAAAGCCTCACTTAAAATATCATAAAAAATAGTATATGCCCTGTTAACCATTTTGGCTAGGAAGAATTCCTGCCATCGTGGTGAATGTTTCAAGTCGTGGACATAAGCAAACAAATCAAAGTTGTGTTTGCACCTCTTGATAGAGAACTTTGCCACAAACCGTGGGTTGTGCACGAATCTAATGGTGGTGATTATACAATGATTGCTAATGTCTGAGAAAAATGTTCCGGCATGAGAGAACAGGTGTGGCTTGCTAACCAAAATTACATCTAAGAGGGAGCTGTTGTTAAGGTTCTTTTTATTTGGGTGGGTAGGTTTACCAATGAGTTGCACCAGCCCTAGAGTGTCACAAAAGGATTTCAAGGAAGCTTGATAGCCAATCGTAGTTCAGGTCACCAAGAATAATGGTTTCCAAGGAACTAAGCCCCAGTACGGAACTGAGGTGAGACAGGAGATGAGGCCCAGCAGAAGAGGGCCTGTAGCAGCCTATTACACAGAGTGCACTGGAAGGAGAAAGTTTGATCTTTAGGGTCAAGCACTCTAATTCTTTGGGGGAGGATGATGCGTCTATGCATGCAGCTGAGTATTTGTCCCTTACATAAATTGCCACCCCACCTCGTCTTGATTGCCTACCCGCTCAGAAGAGTAAATAATTTGGGATATTGATTTCATTGTCTGGGGTGGCTGGCCTAAGCCAGGTCTCAGTGATCACTAGGACATCAGGTAGGGTGTGGCTCACCCAAGCCTGGATAAGGGTGAACTTTTTCAGCAAACTACAGGCATTAAGATGCATAAAAGACATTCCTTTGATACCTGCCAGGTCTGATGGAGAAGCAAAGGTGTCTAATGGTCCTGGGTTGAGTTCGACATTGCCTGAGCACAATAGTAAAAGAAGCAAGATTCTTTTTAAGGCAGCGAACTGTAATTTGTAAACACTATTGTTTTGGGTGATAGGGGAGGCAGTGTTGATGGGTAGGCCTATACTCACTCCTGGTGTTATACTGGCCTAGTGTTGCAGCCACTAGTGTCCTGGCAGAAATTTGCCATGAGTAGGAGGTCTCAAGTCTGGATGGGGAGTAATCTGCAGAGGCAGCTCGGGAGAAGTCCCACTCCCTGGCAGAGACAGCTGAGAAGCCCAATAGTCCAGAATGGCTACCTGAAAGGAGCTGTTGGATGCAGGACAGGGAGAAGTGCAAGGGTCATTCCACTTTAGGGAGGGATGAGGGTTCTGAAGAATTGAGCTGAGCGCTAGTAAAGCTAGTGACACACCAAGGAACCAGCTGTAATTTCTCATGGTAGATCTAAACACCACAACAGCCGGCAGTAAAAGCCACTAGAAGCCTAGACCAATCGGCAACCAGGTGTCATAAGTTCAAAATCCTTTTGTTGGCTGAGAGGTGGTTTTGGCACTGAACGTACCTGTGGAGCAACTCTTTGCAGCTGAGCCAGTGAGGTGGTTCAAGGCTGCAATCCAGTGTGGCAAGATTGGTCTGTAGCTTTCATTTCTGTTTCGGGCCCTGCGCAACCGTACAGAATGGGAGTGGGGGAAAGCATTCAAGTCTTGCAGCCTTAGTGAATGAGCATGGTTCGGCCTGAGAAACAGACAGAAAAACCCTGGGGATGGACCTCAGAAAGAGAGGTATCCCAGGTCCACTAGAGCAGAAGAGGAAGTAGAAAATACAATGTGTTTCCTCTTTAACAGAAAAGACAGCTATTGTAGCCCTCTAGTGGCTATGTAGTATAATTTTGAAATGAGAAAGTAGACAGTTTCAACAGGGGAAGAAAGCCTCAGGGTCTGCTAATTTGTAGTAGCAGAATCGTGGGTTGCTTCCCAGGACAGGTTTGTAGCTTTTCCTCCGGTGGCGAGGTGCGAGCCCCAGGAGGGCACGGCACATCTGAGGGGGAGAGGAAAGAAGATGGATTAAGTAGGGGCAGGCAGGGGAGGTGTGGTTAACTCAAACAAAGAAACAGGTTGGTCACTACTATTTGGAAGGAGGAGGCTAAACTACAAAGTGGGTAATAAAAAACAGGGAGGAGACGTAAGTGGGTTAGAGGGCAGACAGGTGGCAAAGTGAGAGGCAAGGATTGGGCTTTAAATTTAGAATGCTAGGCAGTACACTGAAAAGTCTGGTCAATTTAAAACTACAGCTTTACACAGAAATTAATTATAAAAAGGATTCAGCTTTTCGCTTAGAATAATAGACAGTGCAGTACATGTCTAATAATCTTAAAACTCTACAGTTTTACACTCAGAATTAATAATAAAAAGGATTAGGCTGTAGTTTTAGGATATTAAGGAGTGCATAAAAAGGTCAACTTAAAACTCTTCAGCCTTTCGCAGAGAATTAATTCTAAAGAGGGATGTAATCACAGTGCATTCAGAGCAGGTAAATCACTTTAAACAATGGCAGTGTAACACTGAATGGCCTAAACTGGATTGATAGATGAGGAGAGAAACAGTGTTGGGGGGGCCTTTCATGCCATTCTAGCTTTACAAAAAAGAACAATTTCTTTACAAAAAAAAAAAGAAATGAAATTCTTGCTTTACGAAAAAGGATTGTCCCAGGGTCAGCAACACTGATAAACATCTCTAATGAAGCAAGATAAAATGGAGACTAGCAGGAAGAAGTCAGTGAGGCTGAGATCCTCCAATCAGAGTGTTGGTGCTGAAAATTCAGAATGTCCAAAGGCGCCAAATACCAACGTACCTGAGGGGGTATACGGCTTTTGGCTGTTTCTGTAGATTTCTGGGCCCTGCAATGAACCGGAGTTCAGAGGATCCCGGGTGGCAGTTTCAACAGGGAATAAAGCCTCAGGGTCTGCTAATTTGTAGTAGCAGAATCATGGGTTGCTTCCCAGGACAGGTTTGTAGCTTTTCCTCTGGTAGCGAGGTGCGATCCCCAGGAGGCCATGGCACATATGAGGGGGAGAGGAAAGGAGATGGATTAAGTAGGGGCAGGCAGGGGAGGTGTGGTTAACTCAAACAAAGAAACAGGGTGGTCACTATTATTTGGAAGGAGGAGGCTAAATTACAAAGTGGGTAATAAAAACAGGGAGGAGACGTAAGTGGGTTAGAGGGCAGACAGGTGGCAAAGTGAGAAGCAAGGATTGGGCTTTAAATTTAGAATGCTAGACAGTACACTGAAAAGTCTGGTCAATTTAAAACTACAGCTTTACACAGAAATGAATTCTAAAAAGGATTCAGCTGTTCGTTTAGAATAATAATACATGCAGTGTATTTTTTTATTTAGTTGTTTTTTTACTAGGTATAGCACACTAAGCGGAAATCTTTTTTACAGGAGCGACCTGGGAGCACAAGTGACTTGCTCAGGATCACACAGTATGCAAGTGGAAGCTGTGGGATTCAAACCCAGGTCTGGTCTGCTGGATGTCACCAGAGGTATAGCTCAGAGCCTTAGACCACTGCGTTATACTGTCTACAGTGTATGAGGCAGATATGTGTCTTTTTTTGAAAAGATAGAACAAAAATATTTGTTTAGTTGGTCAGCAGTATCTTTGTCTGATATTCTTGGTGTGTCATCAACTATTAATGGTCCTACTTGTCTAACATTCCCTTTTTTTTGTTTAAGTAGGAAAATAAAGATTTATGTCCATCTTTGGAATGTGCTATTTTAAATTCTAGATTTTGCTTTGACTTAAAAATTGCTGTTTTCAGTTTTTTTACAGAGGCCCTACAAAGTAATAACATTTTGTTGTTGTTTGGATATTTCACAAGTTTAGAGTATATATTTTTTTGCTTAATTCATTTCTTTATGTTATTATTTAACCACGCGATAATATGACCTTTATGATTATAAATTTTTTTGTTGGTACAAATTTAGAATCTAGATCCAGAATTATTTTTTTAAAATTGTTCCAAGCTTGTTCTAAAGTTAGTGGTGACAGTATATGTTCCCACTGCATGTTCTTTAAGTGGTTATTTATTGTGTTAAAGTTGGCTTTGTCATAATTTTTTAATAATATGTTATTTCTAGAGTATTGTTGGTGGCAGGGTATACTGAATAATATAGATTTAACATAGAAACATAGAAACATAGACTTTGATGGCAGATAAGGACCGCTAGGCCCATCTAGTCTGCCCATTTCCCTACCTACAGGATAGGTCGCAGATCCTAGTTAACCAACAGCCTATTTCTTCCTACCCCCCACAAGAATTGCCTTATGTCTGTCCCATGCATTCTTGAATTCTCCCACAGTTTTAGACCCACAACCTCCTCAGGAAGGCTATTCCATGCATCCACTACCCTCTCTGTGAAATAATACTCTCACATTGCCCCTGAACGCCCTCCTTCTATCTTTAAATTGTGTCCCTTGTTCTTGCAAGTCTCTTTTTCTGAAAGATGATACCCTCTTGGACTTTGTTGATTCCACTGAGATACTTAAAAGTTTCTATCATGTCCCCCTCCCTTCTTTCCTCTAGGGTATACATATTAAGCTCCTTTAGTCTCTCCTCATACGGCTTCTCTTGCAGACCCTGCACCATTTAGTTGCCCTCCTCTGGACTACCTCTATCCTGTCTATGTCCTTGCGGAGATGGGGTCTCCAGAACTGGACACAGTATTCCAGATGGGGTCTCACCAACTGTCTGTACAGAGGATAACAACTTCTTGTTTTCTGCTGATGCCTCTCCCTATACATCCCAGTATACCCCAGCCCTCCCTACTGCCTTCTCATTGTTTGCTAAGCTAAGGTCATCTGATATGATTACCCCAGGTCCCTTTCCTTTTTTGTTGTTACTACCTCCCCTCATTGTGTATTCTTCCCTGGGTTCTTGTTTCCCAGGTGCATTATTTTGCACTTCTTTGCATTGAATCCTAGCTGCCATATTTCTGACCATTCCTCCAACCTTGCCAAGTCCCTTCTCATCCTTTTCACGCCTCCTAGTGTATCAACCCTGTTGCAGATCTTTGTGTCATCTGCAAAAAGGCATATTTCTAGTCACTATTCCCCCAGAGGGTCAGACACAGATAAGTTGGAGATATGGCTGTCAGTAGTAGTTAGCAAAAGGTCCAGTATGTTGGTTTCTCTGGTGGGTTTTGATATTAGTTGTTCTAACCCCAGGTCTATTGTACATGAGATGAAGGTCTTCTCAACTTCTGAGCCTCCAGTTAAGTTTTCCCAGTTAACATTTGGAAAGTTGAAGTCCCCCAGTATTATAATATTTCCTTTATTTGCAAGTTTATTAATTTCTGTAATTAGTAAGTTGGTGTATTCTGGTTTAGCACTGGGTGGTCTGTAACATGTCCCAAAATGTGTTTGCAGTTGCTCTTTGAGTTGAATTGTGACCCATAAACTTTCAGTGTTGGTTTACATATTGTTTTCAAAGGAGGGGGTATTATTCCTAATGTACATACAAACTCCTCCTCCTTTTCTGTCAGTTCTGTCTTTGTGATAAAGCTTGAAACCTGGTATATTTGTTGTCCACTCAGAGTCAGTGTCCCACCAGGTCTCAGTTACTGAAATAATGTCAATGTTAAGAGCACTGATTTTTGCTTCGAGTTCAGCCATTTTAAGTGAATTTAATGATCTGGCATTTAGGGATAGTATATTACATAGTGTATGATTATTCTGTTTATTATTTAGAGACGTGGAAGTGGATCCATTCTCCCCCTTTGATGTTAGTTTAAAGGTTTATGAATAAATTAGGTAATTTTTTTCCCTAAGGATGGAACTTCCCCTCCTGCTTAAATGTAAACCATCCCAACAGTAAAGGGAGGGTCTGTTGAAGAAATCTTCCCAGTGAGTTAAACATGTAGGCCCAGATATTCAAACTGCGCCAGGCTGTGGCGCAAGCTTGGGCGCAGCTCAACTTGGCTGCGCAGGGGTGTGGATTGGGTGATATTCAACAGAGCTGTGCCATGGCTCAGCAGCATTGAATATCGCACCCTGGCCACCCGCAGTGTGCATGGCGCAGTAGCACTGCACCAGCACAAGTGGCCAGAGTGAGTAGGGGATGGCTAAGCGCAAGTTCCATTGCGCTATGCACAGCAACCGCTGACAGATTCAAACTTGACATGCAAATGAGGCCATAATGTATGCAAAAGGTGCAAATGGGGCCATTTGCATGTCATTATAGCCCCATTTACCATGCAAAAGCTGCCAATCCGATGACTGCGCCTGGCGCCATATTAGTACATATTCCAGATATGTGAATGGGATCCCATTCACATATCTGAATGTGTAGCATGGTATGGCTGCTCGCCCATTGGCTCAAGCTGTGGACCAATGGGTGTACAGCCCCTGAGCGGTGTCCAGTCGGCTGGTGTGGCGGGCGGCAGGCGGTGGGGTGCTGCCACCGCCACTGACCCGGAGGGAGCGGTGGGATTCAGTGGGCGGGTGGGGTGGGTGGTCCACTGGACCACCAGGGATAATGGGAATGTAAATATTTTACTTAGCCCGCGATCGGGCGGGCAGGTCCACTGGACCACCAGGGATATTGGGGATATACTTTTTTTACTTAGCCCGCGATCGGGCGGGCAGGTCCACTGGACCACCAGGGATATCAGGGATATACTTTTTTTTCTTAGCCCATGATCAGGTGGGCAGGTCCACTGGACCACCAGGGATATTGGGGATATAATTTCTTTACTGAGACCGCGATCGGGTGGGCAGCGATCCACTGGACCACCAGGGATATTGGATGAATTACTTTCTTATATTACAAATGCCCGCGATCAGGCAGACAGTTGTCCACTGGACCACCAGGGATGATAGGGGTTCTTTATTTTACAAATGCCTGCGATCGGGCATGGGAGTGCACCACCAGATGCAGCCGGAGCTCGGGTGGCCACCCACAGGTGACAGCTGCCGTGTTGCGCCCTGCAATGCGGCAGCTCGCCTGTGGGTGGCCATCAGTTGTTCCTTTTTTTGGGGGATCAACTTTGTGCTGGCGCAGGTAGGGGTTGCGCATGCATGGCTCTGCACATCCCGGGCTGAATATCGGGCTGTGCAGGGTATGCATGGGCACGCTCCCCTACCTGTGCCTGCATACATTACTGATGCACTCCGGCGCATTGGGATTTGTGCCGCGCACTTTTCCCTTTTGAATATCGCGTCGTGGGGCATCAGTGGGTTGCGCATGGTGCAACACTGTTGTGCCATGCGCAACCCTTTTGAATATCTGGGCCGTAATGTTTTGTTTAAGGCACCACTTCCTAAGCCATTCATTTAGGGCCTTAATCTTGTTTGTAATTTCTGTGGTAGTCCTAGGTACTGGGAGGATTTCAGAAAAATACACATCACATCCTTTGTCAACCAATACATTATTCAAAGCTGCAAAATCTTTTTTTAGTTCACTTAGCGTTGTTCTATTGATGTTGTTCATTCCAGCATGAACTATCACTAATGGTTTATTTGATTGGTCTTTGAGTATAGATTTGGCCATTTTAGTAATGTCAGATATTCTTGCCCCCCTGAAATTGGAGCACGTACGATTACTTTTTTCTGGGTTACATATCAGTCTGTCTGTGTGTTTAATAATGGAGTCATCCAGAACAGAAATTTGTTTTGGTCTGTGAATAAGTTTGGGAGATTTAGGGCTATCCTGTCTGTTGGTCCATGGGGGGAGTACTGGAGTGTGTTCCCTGGCTATTGTATCTGGTGGTTTTAAGAGGCTAATGATATGTAATGGAGTGAAGGGAGGGTCAGGCTGGTCTAGTTCTGTTTCCTGGGTTGAGTAATCGTGATCTATTTCTAATGGTTCAAATCTATTACTTAAGGGTAGAAGTGGGGTACTGGAATATACTTGACCTCCTCTCCTTTTTGTTTTGCATCTGTTTGTTGGTACTAAGGCCCATGTGTCATTTGTTGTTTCTGATTTTAATAGGTTTCCCTCAGTTTGAATGACAATATTCTCATTAGTTTCAGAGTTAGCAATTTCAAGGTTGGTTGCCATGGAGTCGATGTAGTTTTCCAAGAGAGTTATGTCTTTTCATACTTCCAGCCTAGCCTGTAATTTTGCTATTTCTCCATGAAGAGTAGTAATACGTATACAATTCTTGCAGGTGTATCCCCATACTTGTTCCCCCAAACTATTTGCAGGCAACTCTCTGCTCTGAGGGAGGAGGTTGCCCATCTCCAGGCCAAACTGGACAGGAGTACAGGAACCCCCCCCCACACAGGGAACACCAGGCCACCACCTCTGCCTCAGAGGTTGCCAAGAAAGAGCAGCAGTTGGACCACAGTGGGCTCAGGGAGGGTGAGGGTGGTGGAACAGAGGCACACCCCTTCAGACGTACCACTCCACAATCCATATGCCATTCTGGTGGAGCATAGTTTCCCTATGGAGGCACACACGGCGGCGACTGAGGTTGCTGGCAACCGTCAAAAGGAAGGCCCACAGGTAGGTGGCACATGATGCAGCAGAGAAAGGAAGCAGCTCCTGGTGGGGGACTCAATTATCAGGGGGATAGAACTGGGGGGGCAAAGGAAAGTGAAGTAAGGTGCCTGCCTGGTGTCATGGCTTGGAGGGACAGGAAATGGATTCTAAGGATCACGACAGCAGCTGGATGTCATTGTCCACCTAGGGACAAATGACTTAGCCACACATGGGATTAGAGCAATGCAGGAGGAGTTTGTGGTGTTGGGGAGGGGGCTTAGACAAGTAGCTCATACAGTATCCTTCTCGGAGGTGCTGCTGGTCTATGGCATGGGTGAGGCAAAGGTACTCCACACCATGCAATTCAATGAATGGTTGAAAAACTAGTGTAGAGCACAGGGTTTTGGCTTCATTGGGGATTGGGGTTCCACCTGGAGGGATACCCACCTATACTGGCATGATGGTCTGCATCTATCTGGGAAAGGAACCAGTCTCCTCAGTGATCAGTTTAAATGCTTCATTGGCAAGCTTTAAAACTAGCCAAGGGGAGGCACTGATGAGCAGCAGGGAATTCCCAGCCTCCCCCTCCAAAACAGGGTACTAAATGAGATAAAGACCAAGGTAGAAAGGTCAGTAGGGAGCAGGACTGGGGTAAATGGAGAAAGCAAAGTCAGTAAGGGCAGGGATGGGTCTATGAGAGCAAAAGTCATCAAAAAATTGGAAGTAATGAGTACTAATGCCCGCAGTCTGGGTAACAAGCTTCCTGAACTAGTGGCCTTGATGGAAGAGGAACATCTGGATATCATGGCAGTCACAGAAACATGGTACACACAGAACCATGACTGGGATGTGAACATACCAGGGTACACTATCTACAGGAGGGGCAGGGAGGGTAAAAGAGGAGGTGGAGTAGCTATCTACATAAGGGAAGGAATCAAAGCAACAGAACAAAAGGGTAAACAGGGAGGAGAGGAAGCACTGTGGGTCAACTTGGAGACAGGCAATGGCATTGCAATCAGCACAGGGGTTATATACAGAACCCCATCTCAGAGGGAGGAAATGGACAAGGAAATCTATTTATTTATTTAGCTTTTGTTTACTGGGTAGGTACACTAGACAAGTTGTATGCCTATTTTCAGGAACGACCAGGGAGAGTACAACAAGTAATACAGACAAATCAGAACATAACAGCAAGTAAAGCAAGTACATTGAGTCACAAAAACGGTTAGGCATAGAATGATCTGCTATGACAGAAATTGTTAACATACATATGTTTTTGATAGAAGGTATCCTTAGAATGGCAGAAAAAGGGGAGATATTGTTGATGGGGGATCTGAATATGCCAAATGTTAACTGGAGTGCATTTGCTGCAGCCACATCAAAGAGTGGAGTCATTCTAGATGCCCTGCAGGGGGCATGCCTTAGACAACTAGTATTGGAACCCGTTCAGCAGGGAGCAATCCTAGACCTGGTACTCTCAAATGGAGATGGAGAGGATCACAGATGTGAAGTGGGTAACCATCTGGGAAATATGACCATCGAGCAGTATAGTTCACGATAAGCACAGCAGTGAGTCAAGCCATACAAAGGCAAAGGTCCTGGACTTTAGGAGGGCTGACTTTTGCTAAAATGGTGAGTGCCTAAGGAATGCACTCAGCAAATGGGCAGGAAGGAGGGTGGAAGAACAATGGGGAATAATCAAAACTGCCATCACTAAGGCAACAAGCCTTTGTGCAAAGCAAATAAACAAAACAAAATGATGTAAAAAAACACTATGGTTCTCAAAGGAGGTGGCAGGGAAGGTTAGGGAGAAAACGATAGCATTCAGAAAGTACAAGGAATCACAGAAGGAGCAGGACAGAGAACTGTATCAGTTAAAGCAGAAGGAAGCAGAAAAGGCAGTCAGGACAGCAAAGGCCCAAACCGAGGAAAAGATAGCCAACTCAGTTAAGAAGGGGGATAAAACCTTTTATAGGTACATCAGGGAGTGAAGGAAGACCAGAGGAGGGATAGTGAGGCTTAATGAAGGGGAGCAGGGGTGGGAAGAGGGTGACTGTGAAAAGGCAGAGATACTAAACAAATATTTTTGCTCAGGATTCACAAGTGAAGAAGGGGAGGTACCTAAACCAAACAACAGAAACACTCTGGATAGGGGGGTTGACATCAGCCCATTCACAGAAGAAAGAGTTCTGAAAGAACTCTTAAAACTGAATATGGACAAAGCAATGGGGCTTGATGGGATTCATCCCAGAATTCTAAAAGAACTAAGGGTAGAACTAGTGACACCACTGACTACTCTCTTTAGCAAATCATGGGAGGATGGGTTGGTATCTGAGGACTGGAGGATGGCAGATGTGATTCCACTTCACAAAAGTGGAAGCAGGACAGAGGCAGGAAACTACAGACCTGTTAGTTTGACCTCAGTGATAGGGAAAATGATGGAATCACTTCTGAAGGAAAGAATTATTGAGTACCTAGAGGCCAGAGGGGCACAGGACCCAAGGCAGCACAGATTCACAGCAGGAACGTCATGTCAGATGAATCTAATAGATTTCTTTGACTGGGTGACCAAAGTAGTAGATCAGGGAGGGGCTGTGGACATAGCCTACCTAGACTTTAGCAAGGCATTTGACACAGTCCCACACAAAAGATTAATATTCAAGTTAGCCAGCCTGGTAGTGGGTCCCAAGATGGTAGCCTGGGTAAAAAATTGGCTGGAGAACAGGACACAGAGGTAATAGTAAATGGAGTCCTCTGAAGAAAAGGGGTTACTGTGGGTACCACAGGGTTCAGTTCTAGGATCGGTCCTCTTCAATGTCTTTATAAGTGACATTGCAGAAACTGGAAGAAGAAGTATGTCTCTTTGCAGACGACACAAGATCTGCAACAAAGCTGATACACAAGGTGGGATGGAAAGGATGAGAAGGGACTTGGCAAGGTTGGAGGAATGGTCAAATGTATGGCAGTTTAGATTCAATGCTAAGAAGTGCAAAGTAATGCACCTGGGAAACAAAAACCCAGGGGAAGAGTACACCATGGGGGTGTTGTCTAAACACTCTTGGTGTGTAGGGTAAATAATAATAATACAGATTCTTGTGCCTCGGAGTCTGCCAAGAAACATTCATAAATAAGCAAGGAGTACTAATAAAGTTTATTATACTACTTACACCAAGCATGAAAATCACAAAGGAGACAGGTTTCTCACAACTCTCCTGAAGCATGTACATAATCTCCAGAATTGTAGATCTTAGGTTGTCCAATATCTAATTCTCTCTCCCCGCTCGGTCTTGAGCTCTCTACCCTTCTAGAGGCTAAATAATTAGTTGCAAACAACTATATACTACAGATAACAGCATAGCAACAGAGATTACCTCATAGTTACAGACATGAGGAACAATATGTATTAGTCCTAAGTCATTCAGACAGAATTACTAATGAGTATCATATGAGACAGAATATGCTTCCATTTGGATTATAGCTTGGGCAAAAGAAATGCTGACTGGTTCAAACTACATGTGACATTTCTTGCTTACATAAAGTATAAGACATAGAGACATAACAAAAGCTTTCTCTCTCTCTCTGTCAGCTTGCTTAAAGACAAAGAGAACTGCTGACTGGGTTCTATTACACGTGGCATATCTGCCTGAGTGTAAAACAAACACTACATATAATTATATGAGAATATAAGTACACAATAATCACTGATGATCCCTCAGAGTCATCATATCAGTAATTAGATAGATTATATATGGAATAGCTATGAAAGACAAACATAATCTAGATAAATGTATTATAGTGAGGTATAATGAATCATGCATGATCAACATTAGCATATCTTAGCAGCAAAGGACATTCCTAGCACTCATGCTTATATGATGTGTGCCCATATCTATATATTAGTTTAAAATAGTAGTATTACAGTACAACAGACCAGTAATACAGTGTGAGGTGTATGTGAGTTGTATGTGGGACGATAGGAGGCATAACCCAGGCATAACAGGGGAGAGATAATGACAACAACAAAAATGGAAAGGGACTTGGGGATAGTCATATCAGATGACCTAAAGGTGGGCAAGCAATGTGAGAGGGCAGTAAGAAGGGCTGGAGGATACTGGGATACATAGGAAGGGGCATCACCAGTAGAAAATAGGAAGTTGTTATGCCTCTGTACAGACAGCTGGTGAGACCCCATCTGGAGTATTGTGTGCAGTTCTGGAGACCCAATCTCTGCAAGGACATAGACAGAATGGAGACAGTCCTGAGGAGGGCAACTAAAATGGTGCAGGGTCTGCACCAGAAGACATATGAAGACAGATTTAAGGAGCTTAATATGTATACCCTTAAGGAAAGGAGGGACGGGGGGACATGATAGAAACTTTCAAGTACCTCAAGGGAATCAACAAAGTCCAAGAGGGTAGCTTCTTTCAGAAAAAGAGATGTGCAAGAACAAGGGGGCACAATTTGAAGATAGAAGGGGGATGGCTCAGAAGTAATGTGAGGACGAACTTTTTCATGGAGAGGGTTGTGGATGCATGGAATGGCCTTCCTGTGGAGGTTGTGGAGTCCAAAACAGTGGGGGAATTAAAGAATGCATGGGACAGACATTAAGGCAATTCTAGGGGTTGGGGGTAGGAGGAAGTAGGCTGTTGGTTAACTAGGGTCTGCAGCTTATCCATTAGGTAGGGAAATGGGAAGACTGGGTGGGCCAAGTGGTCCTTATCTTCCATCAAATTCTATGTTTCTATGTTACCCAGTGCATGCAGCCTAGGAAGGCCAACAGGAAATCCTGTAAAGAATCTGTTTAAACCAAATTACCCTATTACCATTAAGACTTAAAAGTCTAGTCGATTCCCCCATTAAGACAAGTCATGTATTTTACATAAATCCATCCCCAAACTCCCAGGAAAGAAAAAACATAGAGCATTCCTATTCTTCTATGATCATATACTGCTCATGAAAATTGCAGTTATGCAAGAACTTACCGTAACAGTAGATCTTCGAGAGAGGTTCCTGCAGTAGGTCTTCACATATAAGACTATGCCCCCTGGCATCAGGTTCCAATGGCAAACTTGTAGATAACAATCATCAGCGGGGACCGCCCCGACGTCAGGTGACACAACGTCAGCCCAACTATAAAAGGGGGCGGTCCCATGCCCGCCTTCCAGTTGTTTTCCACTGGAGACCTAGAGAAAGGTAAGTAGAAAAAATAGGAGTGAAGACTCCTAGGACCATGCTTCCTCTCTAGACCCAAGGGCTAGGCAGGATGAAAATGAAGGAAACATTCCAGGAGTAGGGGGAAGGTGGGTGGGAAACTTGACCTACTGCAGGAACCTCTCTCGAAGATCTACTTTTACAGTAAGTTCTTACATAACTGCAATATCTTACTTCAAGAGGGTTCCTGCAGTAGGTCTTCACATATAGGACTGAATACCAAGCAGTTCAAAAGAAATAATACGTAGGTACATCCGGGAGGAGGAGAAGTTGCCAACTGCTAGTTACGACAGGAGGCCTTGCAGAACCGCAAGACCAAAGCCAGTTCTGCGCCTAGAGGCAATGTCCAGACTGTAATGCTTAGTGAAGATGTGGACAGATGACCATGTGGCTGCTGCACAAATCTCTGCAGTGGACACATTCCTGAAAAAGGTGGTAGAAGTAGCAACACTCCTAGTGAAGTGACCCTTAACCGCCCCCAAAAGGGATTTCCCATGTTTTTGGTAAGTGAAGTGGATGCAGTTAGCCAACCACCTAGAAATGGTCTGTTTGGAAATGGCCTTGCCCTGGCACTGGGGAGCAAAGGCCACAAACAGCTGATTTGTCTTACGGACCTTTTTAGTCTAGTTTGTGTAATACATCAGAATCCTGTGCACATCAAGAGTGTGCAGAAGGTATTCCCCATGTTAGAATTCTATGGATAGCAGACCGGCAGTTCGACACTCTGGTTGAGAGTGGTTTCTGAAACTATCTTGGGAAGAAATGAAGGGTTAGTCCGAAGGACTACTCTGTCCCTATGGAAAATCAAATAGGGTTCCTTACAGACAAATGCCTGAAGTTCAGAAGCCCTTCTGGCAGCAGTGACTGCAACTAAAAACAGTCTTCCAACAAAGGAAGCGCATGTCACAGCTAAAGGCTGGTTCAAAAGGAGGCAAGGTCAGCTTTTCTAACATAAAATTCAGATCCCGGGGGGGACAGGGATTCCAGACCAGAGGTTTCAAGTGGAGGGTGCCTTTCAAAAAAGTTTTGGCGACCTCCAGTTGAGCCAAAGGTTTGCCCTCCACTGGGAGGTGGTAGGCCGACACTGCAGAGAGAGGGACCTTAATGGAGGAATAACTAAGGCCCGTCTCTGATAAATGTGCGAGATGCTCTAACACCTGAGCAGCCGAGCATGAAAAGGGATCCTAGCTCCTGGCTAGTGCCCAGATTGAGAATCTTTTCCACTTCGTGGCATAGGTGGATCTGGTAGAAGGTTTTCTGGCTTCCACCAAGATATGAGCAACCTGTGAAGAAACACCGTTGCAAGAGGCCGCTATGTCCACAGGTGCCACACATGAAGGTGAAGAGACTGAAGGCTCAGATTCACCAGGGTGCCCTGCTCCTGAGTCAGAAGGTCGTGGGATAATGGCAGGGGAACCGGAGGTTCTAGCGCCAGATGCTGCAAGACAGGGAACCAAATCTGGCGTGGCCAGAGAGAAGCGATCAGAATCAAATGTGCTCCTTCCTTCTGAAGTTTCACCAGAACCTTCTGAATGAGGGGAAAGGGAGGAAAAGCATAAAGAAACCTCTCTGTCCAAGAGAGAGTGCATCTCGCCAAAAAGCACCATGCCCGGGAATGAGCGAGCAAAAGTTGAATAGTTTTGTGTTGAATGGGGAGGCAAACAGATCTATCCTTGGCTGACCCCATCGAAGAAAGAGATCTTTAACCACCTCTAGCTTTAACTCCCATTTGTGAGCCCTGGCTACTGATCGACTGAGACTGTCCGCCAGGATGTTGCTTACGCCTGGAACATGGACTGCTGTCAAGGAAAGGCTGTGCTGAATCGCCCAGTACCAAACCCTCATTACTTCTCTGTAGAGAGGGTATGAGCAAGTTCCTCCCTGTTTGTTGATGTACCAGACTGTGGACACGTTGTCCATCTGGATAAGAAGTGATCCCGGTAACAGGAGGGACTGAAACACCCGGAGGGCATACAGAACTACTCTGGTCTCCAGAACGTTGATATAGAGCAGAAGCTCCTGGTCGGACCAAGACCCTTGTGTCTTGTGAACCCCCAGATGGGCTCCCCAGCCCAAGTCTGAGGTGTCCGTAGTAAGGATCTGGGTAGGGTTTATCACTTGGTGGTGTACTGCTCTCTACCTCTGGACAGGTGCGAAATCTGGGCATTATTTTTGATGATGGTCTGACCCTGAAATCTCAGGTGTCAGCTGTTGTCAAATCCTCTTTTTACCATCTGAGGAATATCGCCCGGGTGAAACATCTGATTCCCCAGGAGGACCTTCCAACTTTGGTCCACGCCTTTGTCACTACCCGTCTGGACTACTGCAATTCCCTCTACCTAGGGCTACCAGGGGTTGATATCCACTGCCTTCAGCTGGTGCAGAATGCTGCAGCCAGGCTTTTGACTGGGACTCTTAGAACCAGTCATATTATGCCTGTGCTTTGCAAACTGCACTGGCTGCCTGTTCGGTGGCGGATCACCTTTAAGGTTGGTTTACTAACCTTTAAAGCTCTACATGACCAGGGACCCGGTTACCTGAAAGATCTTCTGATTCCCTATCGGCCCCTCCGTCCTCTCCGTTCCACCAGCAAGGTGACTGCTAGAGATTCCCAGGGTTGACTGAAGTTATCGGGATCTCGTGCCTTTGCCTTTTCGGCACCAACCCTGTGGAATTCTCTACCTCGCTGGTTGAGAGAATGTCCAACCGTTGATAATTTCAAAACTGCTTTAAAGACATATCTTTTTACGCTGGCTTATTCTTCTTAGTTATGGTTGTTTTTAAATGTTTGGATTTTATTATTTTATCTATCTTTGTACAGCGCCTTGGTTCTGAAAGGCGCTTTATAAATAAACTTGACTTGACTTGACTTGACTAGGGATAGGGGAATGAAAAGGGGCTCCCCGTAAAAGATTGGAAAGATCTTGCCACCAGCTAAGATTTTTTTGTAGGCTGTTGGAGATCATGACCTTCTGGTTCATGTCATCCATCCTCTGATCCCACTGGACTCGAAGAGACCATTGGATGACCTTCATGTGAAGTCTGGCCAGGGGTACCGTAGAAATGGCTGCTGCCATCAGTCCCAAGAGATGAAGCACAGTGTGTGCTGGAATCCACCAAGCCTGGGCCACGACAGTGGCTTGAGAAACTAAGGTCTTGGCTCGATCTGATGGCAGAAAAGCTTTGCTCTGAACTGTGTCTAGTACTGCTCCAATGAATTGGAGCCATTGTGATGGTACTAGCTGGGACTTGGGCAAATTGACCATGAGACCTAGAAGAGCAAACAAGCTCAGAATGAAGGAGAGAGACTCTTTCAGACTGTTCAGAGAGGGCGCTGCGAGGAGCCAGTCATCTAGGTACGGGAACATGTAAATGACCTGGCAGCGAAGAAAAGTTGCAACCACCGCTAAACACTTGGTGAACACCCGCGGGGCCGAGGAAAGGCCAAAGGGGAGTGCTCAGAACTGAAAATGGTTCTCCTGAAAAGTAAAACAGAGGAAGCGACAGTGGGCCAGGAGGATAGGGATATGCAGGTAAGCATCCTGCATGTCCAGGAAGCACAGCCAAGAATTTTTTTGGAGCAGGGGAAGAAGCCCCTGAAGGGTCAGCATGTGAAACCTCTTGTACTTGACGAAGAGGTTGAGCATTCTGAGGTGCAGGATCGGTCTCAGATCGCCCGTCTTCTTTAAAACTAGGAAGAAGTGGGAGTAAAATCCCCTTCCTAACTGGTTTTGAGGGACAGGTTCTATGGCCGCTTTTAAGAGGCAGGCCTGAATCTCGTGGAAGACTAAGGGAATCTGATCCCTTGGATAAAAAGACCATCCCGGAGGATGAGGAGCAGGAATCTCTGTAAACTCTATCGAGTGACCTTGCTGGATGAGTTGTAACACCCATGATTCTGCAGTGACAAACCTCCACCCCGGCCGAACTTCCCTTCTACCGGTTCCTCCTTGACTGCTGGAGGTAGCGGGAGGAGGGGAAAGGAGTCAGGATGCCAAGAGGAGGGGAGCTTCAGCCCCAGAGGCCAGCTTAGGGAATTTGGCCCGTGGGGTTTGGGCTCCCGAACCAGGAGCTTGTCACTTGCCCTGATGTTTACCCTGGTTTTTATTCCATCTCTTTTGGTGACAAAAAGGCTGCTTCTTCTGCTCCGTCTGGTACATGAAGCGTACATCCCGAAGGGAGCATCCGCTCTCTTGCAGCCCAGTAATTATATTTTTGACATCGCCACAAAAAAGGATGGAACCCCTAAAAGGGGAGTCCAGGAGGGAGGACTGGACATCTTGTGCCAAACCTGCAATCCTAAGCCAAGAAAGGTGACAGATGCAGATCCCCGTGGCTGCCGCCCTAGCCACTGAGTCTACTGAGTCATACGTTGCACGCAAAGCATGACGACAAGAAGACTTGCTCATTCTGACTTTGTCCAGTAACTTAGTATGAAATGACTCATCCTAGACCTCCTGAAGGTCCCTCTCCAGCTCAAAGAGAGAGGCCTTCTGGAATGCCATCATGTGTGAAACATAGTTGAGGGACCGGATGGCGCAAGAGGAAGAGGAATAAACCTTCCGGCCAAACTGATCCAACTGCCTAGACTCCTTGTTGGGGGATGAGGAACTCAGATGCTTTTGTTGTGCTGACCAGTCATGAGCAGCAGTAATCACCATAGAGTCAGCTTTAGGATGAGCAGTAAGATGTTGAATCCCTTCTGGGGGATAATAGGTACAATCTGCCTTTCTAGAGACAGCAGGAATGGATGACAGCTGCTGCCAGATAGTAGTCACCAGATCCTCATGAGGACCCATCCAGGGGGGTATGGGTAGGGGATCTGTAGTGGCTAGATATAAATGTTCTGCCAATCTCTTATGCTGGGGATCCTCTTCTTTGGAAGGCCAGCCTCCTGCTGCCTGAATAGTGTGCAAAAGGTCCCCAAAGGAGGGATCCTCTGGAGGAGATTTTGGAGACTCCTTAGGTGGTACCTCGACTGGGGACCAAGGGTCCGAAGGGTCAGAGTCAGAGTCCGAGTCGGAAGGCTCAGAACTGCTGGGGATTGAAGGGTCTACCCCAAAGGAGCCTACTGGTAGAGCACCTGCTGCTCGTCCAGAGGGTGTTGGTGGGGGAGGGGCCCTAGGTAGGGGGATGTCCCCCACAGACTGCCTTAGCTCCGTGATGAGTTGGGTCCTGGCATCCTGCCACCATGTGGGTATCGACTCATGATCTGGTACTGGAGCTGGAGGAGGAGGAGGCTGGAAGCCTGGGTAGCCTGGATACTGTGGGTATTTCCAAGAAGGGTATTGTAAACCTGGCAATCCTGGATTATAATAAGGTGTGTACCCAGGGTATCCTGGTGTCGGGTATCCCGGCATCAGGTATCCCAGCGACGGAGGCACGTGGCCTGCTGTTGGGTACTGAGGTGCCAATGGTGGGCTGCCCAGCAGTGGTGCATGGGGGTCTGGCCCTGGAAGACCACCTGGAGGTTTGATTGGACCTACCAGTGGAAGTGCCAAAGGGCCACAAGGTGGCGTGGGATCTGGAAGGGCCCCCAGCGGTTCCGAGGGAGGAGGCTCCATGGAGGGATCTCTGGCCGGCAACAGACTCCTGTCTGGAGGTGGCAAAAGACCTAGTAAAGGGGGTAATTCCAGGAGGGACCCCAACGAACGGTCAAAGAGCGATTCTGATGGCAGGGACAAGGCAGGATCAGGTGGCGAATCCCTGGGGTGAAGGACCCGGAGGGATGAAGAGTCTCTCTGCAGCACACTCAGTCTGGCGTCGGGGGCCACACAGGATCCTGATGGTGAGTGGAAGGGTCCGGGCGGTCGACAGAAGATCTGCCGTCTGACTTATCAGACCTGACCATGCTAGAGGAAGCAGGAAGGCCACCGCTAGGCTTATCAGTTAAAGCCGTGCACCCATCAATGGAGTCGAGGGGTGACTTATCGGCAGTGCTGGGAGGAGACACAACAGAGACCTCAATAGAGGCTACCCCCGGCTGCCCGCTCACCTCAGCAGGAGGAGGAGAAGGTGTCCGGCCCAAAGAGGCAGATGGGGTACCTGAAGTAGTACTCACGGTTTTTGGAGCAGGCCTCCCGCATGGCGACGGACTCCTGTCCCGGCGCATCTCCTTGTCCTTCTTCTTTTTTCTCGGGGCCAGCGATGATGACCTTTCCCTCAGCTCCTGGTGCTCCTTTTCCATCGACCCCAGCCATTGGGTAAGGAGGTGGGCCTTGAGGATCCGCTTGTGCCTGGTCCTAGTGGCTTGATTGAAGGCCTGGCAGATAGCACACTCGTCAGAGTTGTATTTGGGGCCTAGACACAAGAGGCGAAGGGAATGGTCGTCCCCATGCAGGATTTGAGCTCTGCACTTACAACACTTCTTCTTTGGATGAGTCGACATACAATTGGTCGAATCAGATGAGGAAAAAAGTTATAATACGAAGAAAAAGCCTTGACTGACACAGGCGCTAGATCGCTGTTCTGACTCGTGAGCCGAACAAACTGAGGCAATGGCAGGAAAGAAATGGAGGGCAGGTGTGGGACCGCCCCCTTTTATAGTCAGGCTGACGTCGCGTCACCTGATGTCGGGGGTGGTCCCCGCAGATGATTGCTATTTACAAGTTTGCCATTGGAACCTGATGCCAGGGGGCGCAGTCCTATATGTGAAGACCTACTGCAGGAACCCTCTTGAAGTAAGATCATAGGTTATTTTGAACAAGTATTGAGTGTATATTAAAACATGCTTAGCAGATGGCTTTCTACATTGTCAGCCAGCAAAATGTGAAAGGCACTTTTTAAATAGAGTCCTGAGAGATCTAGAAGGCCCAAGTGTAGACTTATTGCAGTCCAGACAATTCAAACAAAAAATAAGCTCTTTAAATTAAGTGTCCAAAACATACTGTCTGACTGAAACAAAAGGAGCTTCAGGCTGTCTGTAATAAATCTTAGATACTAGCCTATTGCCTTAGGCCATACAGTTCAGAATGTACATTACTGATCCAGCACCATGGCTCAGCATTCATCCGAGGAGGACTGTTTTTCCTTCCCATGCAGTTACTGTTCCATACGGCTTAGGTGTTTCTCTGCATCTCTCACCTCGTTGAATAGGTATTGTTGGCTGTTCCACATCACACGGAGCTTGGTTGACAAAAGTAACTGATGCTGGATCATCATCTGTCACAACCATCCCCTAAGGCCATCGAATGCCGTTCGTCACTGGCACATACTGTGGGTAAGATCCAGGAATAACATCAGGGTATCGTCTCTGTATTTCAAGGCCCTGTGGCACCTGGAAATTGAAAGGACCCAGTCCCGATCTCCTATCCCTGTGCAAACTATCAGGAAGGTTCTTGCGACTTTAAGACTTGATGCTGCTCACTGCGGGGTTATGCAATATGCCTTTTCCAGTGATAACGGGGGATCAGTCTCATCCAGGCCCAGTAAAAGTGGCAAGAAAGTTCTGGCAAATGCAAGGCTATCATCCCCCTCGGCATTCTCCGACAACCCTATCATCCGCAGGTTTCTCTCCCTTGTCTGATTCTCTACAGTTTCAAGTCTCTGATGCAGAAGCATGTTCTCTTTGATGAGCTTAGTAGTGCCATCCATCGATTTTAGAATGGAGGTCTCTGACCACTGCACTGTTGTTTTGCAATGCTTCATTCTGGTTTCAAGTGCAGACACTCTTGAAGGAAGAGAATCAAATTTTTTGTCAAGATCCTGTGCAGTTTTCACCAGCTGGTGGAGAGTGGTCAAAATAGTGGATCGCGAGGTCTCCTCTGGCTGCGCATCAGCTGAAACATAGAAACATAGACATAGAAACATAAAAGTTGACGACAGATAAGGACCGCAAGGCCCTTCCAGTCTGCCCATTTCTTTTTCTATCTTATGAATGTGTTATAGGCCTTTGCTCTGTCAATGGCCTATCTATTCATACTCATCTGTATTGCTCCCTTATGCCTATCCCATGCCTGTTTGAAGCCCTGCACTGTATTCATATCCACCACTTCCTGAGGTAGGCCGTTCCATGCATCCACCACCCCTTCTGTGAAAAAGAACTTCCTCACATTACCACTTAATCGGCCTCCCTCTAATCACCTGCTGTGTCCTCTTGTCCTGCTATTTTTCTTATATGGAAACATGTTAGACTCTTTCACCTTGTTAATGCGCTTAAGGTGTTTGAATGTTTCAATCATATCACTTCTCTCCCTCCTTTGCTCTAGGGTATACATATTGAGTTCAGTTAATCTGTCCTCATATGTTTTCTAATGCAGTCCCTTCACCATTTTGGTTGTCCTTCTCTGGACTGCCTCAATTTGGTTAATGTCCTTGTGAAGATGTGGCATCCAGTACTGCACGCAGTACTCCAGATGGGGCCTAACCAGTGTCTTGTAAAGAAGTATTATTACCTCCCTCTTCCGACTTGTGATACCCCTACTAATACACCCCAACATCCCTCTAGCCTTAACTACTGCTTTAGAGGTCTGCTTGGATGATTTCAGGTCATCGGTGATGATGCCCAAGTCTCTTTCTTCCTTTGCGACTGCCAGGAACTACCCTCCCAGCCTATAGGTGGCTTCAGGGTTTCTCTTCCCTATGTGCATGATCTTGCACTTCTTTGCGTTAAACCCCAGTTGCCACTCTTCCAACCATTTTGCTAGTTTATCCATATCTTTTCTCATTCTGTCCACACCATCTGGATCATCTACCCTTTTTGCAGATCTTGGTGTCATCTGCAAACAGACAAACCTTACCCTCCGGTCCATCTGCAATGTCACTGATGAAGATATTGAAGAGGACTGGCCCCAGGACTGATCCCTGAGGTACCCCACTTGTGACTTGCATCTCTTCTGACTGTATACCATTTACCACCACTCTCTGTTTTCTGCCCGTCAGCCAGTTTGCCACCCAGTTGACCAACGTCTGACCCACCCTGAGCCTATCCAGCTTATTAATCAATCTTCTATGTGGAACAGTAGCGAAAGCTTTGCTGAAGTCAAGGTAGGCAACATCAACTGCTCCCCCTTGGTCCACCACTCTGGTTACACGTCAAAGAAATCTATGAGATTAGTTTGACAGGACCTTCCTTTTGTAAACCCATGCTGTCTTGGATCCTGTGCTACTATGGATTCCAGGTTTTGCACTATCCTTTCCTTAAGGAGTGTCTCCATAATCTTGCCCACTACTGAGGTAAGACTGACTGGTCTGTAGTTCTCTGCCTCCTCCCTGCTACTACTTATTGTGGAGTGGGATCACATGAGCCCTTCTCCAGTCTTCTGGGACCTCTCCTGTGCTCAGAGACTCACTAAACAGTTCTGATAATGGCTCTGCTAGTTCCACCCTTAGCTCCTTTAGTACCCTGGGATGTATGCCATCAGGTCCCATTACCTTGTCCACCCTGAGCTTATCAAGCTATTGTAGGACCCTTTCTTTGTGAAGGACTAGTGCACACCTCCTCCCCCTTCGTGTCCATGGTACAGAGCCAGGTCCTGCCCTGTCTTCTCTTCAGTAAATACTGAGCAGAAGTATCTATTTAGGATAGATGCTTTTACATGGTCCTCCTCCTCACACGCCCCCTTATCCCCTTTGATCTTAGCAATACCCCACTCTAGACTTTCTCCTTTCACTAATGTATCTATAGAAAGTCTTGTCACCTTCTTTTACTGTTCGTGCTAGTGTTTCCTCAGTTTGGGCCTTTGCCTGCCTTACTGCCTTCCCTGCTTCCCTTAGGGAAGTTTGGTATGCCTCCCTATCTTCATCCTGCTGTGTTCCCTTATATTTCCTGAAGGCCAGCCTTTTGGCTCTGACCTTTTCTGCTATTGTGTTTGAGAACCAAAGTGGTTTCCTTCTTCTTTTGCACTTCCTTTTCTCCCTAACAAAATGGGATGCTGCTTCAAGTATTGCATCTTTAATGCTTGCCCACTTTGCCTATACCCTCTCACCTGTATTTCTTTTTGCCAGGGCTAGCTTAACTCTGTTGGCCATCTTATCAAAGTCAGCTTCTCTGAAGTAGCATATTTTTGCCTTGGAATGGGATGATTTTGTTCTAGTGGCCAAATTGAACCATATCATGTGATGGTCACTGGCCCCCAGGTGACCTTCTACCGGGAGATCTGTGATCCTTTCCCTGTTAGTCAGTACTAGATCTAGGATAGCCCTGTCTCTAGTGGGTTGTTGTACCAGTTGTTTGAGGCCCTCCCCCTGCAGGGAATCCACTATCTGTCTAGTTCTGGCAGATGTCATTGCTGGTATTAATCAATCTGTATCTGGCATGTTGAAGTCTCCCATTATCAGAACCTCCTCTTTAGCTGTCATGTTTTGTATATCTTCTAACAGTAACATGTCTATGTCCTCCCCCTGGTCTGGAGGCCTGTACACAACCCCAGTTCATACGACTGTACCATTTCCTGTTTCCAGGGTGACCCACAGTTCTTCTGGCTCCTTATGTATATTCTGAATTTCTGTAGCTTTGATATTTTCATTGACATAAAGGGCAACTCCACCCCCACTTTTTGCACCTCGGTCTCTTCTGAACAGTACATAGCCAGGTACTGAAGTCTCCCAAGTGTGGTTACTGGTAAACCATGTCTCGCTAATGGCTACTATGTTCAGTTTAGCCTCTGTCATTATTGCCTGCAGGTCTGGGATCTTGTTTCCCGGACTGAGAGCATTTGTGTACATGATTTTTCATTGGTCAGATTTCTGTGTGTTAGTTGTTGGGGCGAGGTCCGGCATTTCCCCTGTGCATCGTATGGGAAGCTGGACCTTTTTCTTTACCTGGTGATGCAAATGAACTACAAACATGCTGAACTCCTGTTTGACCACTAGCTGAGGGGGGAGGGGTGTTCTTCCCATTCGATGTTTCGGATGCTGCACCCCTCTCCCCATTTGCTAGTTTAAAAATTCTGCAAAGACATCAAACTTCTGCCCCAATGCACTGACTCCCTCCTTAGTCAGATGCAGTCAACAAATTTAAAGAACTTTCGCTCCCAAAACTGTTGCCAGTTCCCTACAAATTTGTGTCCTTTTTCCTGGCACCAGCCCTTGAGCCACATGTTTAGCTCCTCTATCTCCCCTTCTCTGACCTTCCGTTTATCTGTCTCCCTCTTCCAGACTGGCAGGATCTCAAAGAAGGAGATGCCGGACGAAATGGATGATAGTTTGTCACCCAGCCTGGTCAGGTGTTCCTTGGTCTCCACAACTGACCAGCTGGTGAGATCGTTAGTCCCTATGTATACCAGGACATCAATGTTTTCATCCTGCTTCCTGAACAACTTTAGCAATGCGGTCAGTGGTTCTCCATGCTGATGTACCTAGGAGACATCTGACCATTACCCCTGGCTGGAGATATGTATCAACTACCCGCATCATGGAGTCTCCTATGATCAGAAGTTTTTTGGATTTCCATTTTGATTTTTTTGTTTTGGTTCCTGTTTTGGGTGCATTTTGTTGTGCTAGCTCCTGTGCTGCAGTGTCCTGCTCTGCAGTGTCCTCTGCCCCTTTGTTTGATTTCAGAGATAGAGGCAGATACCCATTTGTGGTTTTTATATGGTATGTGGAGGTGATATGTTGGAGAGCACTGAGTGATGGGGCACCCGATTTGCCCCTCCTAACCATCTGCCAACCTCCCGGACCAACTACCCTCTGCGGTTGAGGTGCTTCTGTTGGATGTTGGGGAAATGGCGGGTGGTTCTTATAATATATTTCCTCTTGAATATGCAATTTGAGGCAAGCAATCTCTGCCCATGCTGCCTAGAGCTGAGCCTTTAGATCTCCAATGGCCCAGCATGTACGACAGTGTCCTAAATCCTGTAAAACTGCCCTTCTGAAAAGTGTTCCATAGTACCTGCAGTTAATGATATCCATTGCAGGTAAGTTGATGAGTTTATAACCTGGTCAGAGTAATTAGAAGGAAGAAAATGAAAGCAAAAGTTTGATTTTGTGTTTTGTTTGTTTGTTTTTGTATAACTTGTTATAACAAGTTAAATTACTAGTGCCCCTGTAAATGAGGTCACTGTGTGGATACCCCTCTGAACCGCCCCTTCCTGCTCTGCTACAGGAAATGTCATGACTGTGCTACCCTATAAAAGGAGTGTACTGTGGGGTGGTTGGGGATGGGGGTGGGTGGCTTGGCCCTTCCCCTGCTGAAAAAGAAGAACCACGGATGAAAGAAACAAGGAGGTAAGAGCAGAAACAATCCGCCAGCAACAAATGCAGTAGCCCTGAAAGCTTATCCTAATGACAGATAAAACAGTGAAACCTGTAAAGCACCACCTGTAATAATTTCACAGAAGATATACCCTGTAAGAAACACTTTGCTACAGAGAAAAATAAAGCAATAACAGAAGATATACCTTGTAAAAGACAATTTGAATCAGAAGATTACAGTAGTAATCTGTGTTAACATACCTGTAGGCACACCCTGTAATAATGCAGCAGAATGTATACCCAGCAACAACAATTTGAATCCGAGAAAAATAAACAATATAATGTTAGCAACAAACATTAACAATCCCCTGTGAGTACAAAATAAAAATAACAACACACAGTAAACCTGCCTAGCCAAAAGAAGCCTTAATCCTTATTATTGCTCTGGTAAGGTTCTTTGCTCTGTCCTTTCAAGCAACCTAGAAGAAAAGAGCTCTGGTGAAGCTAGGTGCCTTGGCCCTGAGTCCAATGTTCCGCCACGCTGCACAGGCCTCTCCTCTTGGTTTTGCCTCTTAGGAGTGAAAAAATGGCCCATTGCAGCAGCAGCATCTTTTGATTTGCCCATTTTAACAGTGACTACAGTCTCTGCTATATTCAGAGAGGTTCAGTACTATTTTATGCTCAAAAATATTTGGTTTTTTATTACTTTTAGAATTTTCCTTCTGGGAGCTCAAGCTTTTTGCTGCTTCCTCTTGGCTGCTCAGCAGCATCCCACCCCAGGTTCTTCTTACCCTGAAAAATTTCAGGCCAACATTCCAAAGACTCTGTCAGCTATAGCAGTTGACATAAAAGAAATCCGAGGATCAGGAACCATCGGACAAATAGAAGAATCTTTTCTCTTATTACACGCGTGACGAAAAACTATTTTAAATGTAAAAAAAAAATCAGGCCATTTCCCAAACAGTTAAGTTCAGAATATAGCTAATGGGGTCTAGATAAGCAACATACATGTGTCGCTTGCAACTACAGAATGTCATTTTACAGGCTATTTAAATTTAAATTTCATGTAAAAACTCAAAACAAGATGGTGGCCAAAAGAAAAAAGATTTTCCCCAAATTAAAAAGTATGATGTCAATATGAAAAAGGAATAATTTTTTTGTTTCATGCAGCTATTTTTTGGTGGTTACTGAGCATGCACAGAACCGCTTATTCAAAATTTCAAAGTTAAATAACTTTGGACCGGATTAATATTTTTTTCACCAAACAAGCAAAAGGCACATCTGTGGGCCAACCTCTTTCTACCCAGAAAATGTCAGACCACAATTCCAAGCCATCTGGTTGATAGCTAAGTTGACAGAAATCCCATTCAAACCAATGGGGGAAAAATCCTGAATAATTCACTTTTTACACTATCTGCACATCCGACCAGAACAAAACTTGGTACATCCAGAGCTCTGCCAAGCAAGACTGCGCAAGCTAAATTTCATGCAAATCCATTGAACGGCTGCCAGGTTATTAAAGTGCACAAATTGGGGTTTAACAATGAAGTGCCCATACAACCCTAACTATAGGGGTGCGACTGTGCCCCTATAGTATATATTATAGGGGCACGGTCACACCCCTACAGTTAGGATTGAGTAGCATGTTTAATGTTAAACCTCAAATTTTGCACATTAATAACTTTGCAACCAATCAATAGATTTGCCCAAATTCTGGTATGCGCTGTCCTGTGGGGTAGATCTATCAATGTAGTAAGTTTTGTCCCAGTTGGATATGTCTATTCTGAGATACAGACAGTACAAAAAGTCACAAAGTCGAAACTTTTTGCAGTTTTTTCCTTATCGCCTTGCATCCAGATGGTGTGGAATTTTAGTTTGAATTTTATGGTAGAAACAGCTTGGGTGAGAGAACAGGCAGCTTTGTTTTGTGTAAAAATATTAATCTTTTGCAAAGTTATTACATTTTTCATTTCCCATTGTTTTCAAAGGGAAGATCACTTCTCAGGGCAGAGGGAGAAAAATTGACAAAGGATTTGATCTTGTGAAAAAGGATTCACTCTCGTGAGACCTGTTCCTTTTCGTGAGAAAAAAATCCTTTTTCATGAGAGAAAAATCCTTTTTCACCAGCCACCATCTTGTTTTCATTTTTTTCCAAAACATTTTTTTAAAAAGCCACAAAAATTACATCCTGGAGAGAGACCACCACACCTAGCTAGTGCATCGGGACCCCTTTAGGTGCAATCTGCACTTCAATATTAGAGATATGCGTGCCCCAGAAATGTGTTTCATTTACTGTTAGGAATCCTTTTTCGTGACAGCGTGATAAGAAAAAGAATCCTTTTTCGTATCACGAGTCACGAAAAAGGATCCTTTACTGTGATTTCTGTGCTGTCCACCATGCTGTAATGTATTTCCTTGGTATCTAGTGGCACCCCCCCCAACTGCCTGTTTTAAATATATTTATATAATCCGACACTGGGATGCCCACCCCTGGTGTCAGATGCTGTCCCAGCCTGTTGTTTTAATAATTTTTGCTGACATCAAGGGGCCCAATCCCTGTGTTGACATTCAGAATCCCTCCCCCAGCAGAGTGGAACACTGGGGGACCCACCACCAATGTTCTGAAAGAAAACCATCCCCGGTGTCTTTTTTTAACCTACAATAATACCCACTAGCCCATTGTTTTAATAATTTTTGCCAACATCGGGGTGCCCAATTCCCATGTTGGCTTTCAGAATCTCTCCCCCCAGCAGAGTGGGACACTGGGGAGCCCACCCCCTGTGTCCTGAAATATATTTATTTATTTACCTGCAATAAAGAAAATTGCGCCCTGACATCTTTTTTAACCTGCAATAAAGAAAATGGTCCCTCATCATCTCCTCCATCCCCCTCCACATCCCTACCATCTCACTCAGCACCCACCACCTCACCCCCTTACCCCATACTTACCACTGGAGGTCATAGGTTGTCATCTTTTGTGGACTAGGACACGTCTGCACTCTTCAAAGCTGAATCGTGAACTGAGGGATAAAGGTAAGTGCTGTATAATGTATTTCAATTGTGTTTTTAACTTATGTTGATATCTTTGCCATTTTTTTGAATTTTTGCACCAAATTTTCAACATGGCATTTTTGAGACCCCACCTCATAAACACTGCAATTGTTTCACTAGTTGGGCCCGGAATGCAATTTCACAGTCACTGCATGAAATCACCTTTTGGGCCTGAATAACAAAAGGACAGTGTCAGTGTTCATGAAGTGGGATCCCAAAAAGGCCATGTTGAAAACCTGGTGCAAAAATTCCTAAAAATGGCCAAGTTATGAGCATTCATTGAAATTGTTCTATGCATGTGCATAATTTTTGTAATTTTCAATATTTTGAGTCCAAATTTTCAACATAGCCATAGCCATAGGTTGTGAGACCTAACACTCATCCCATCCTCCTTTACTGTAGCATGTCATCCTGTTTACACATGGAATGGGATGAGAGTTGGGCCTCATGACCCCATGGCACACCCTAGTGTCTGTCGGTCTGTGGAGGATAGGGTGGTGGGGTTAGGGGCTCAACCTTAAATGTCTTATTTCCCCACTGTTATTGCTTTAACCCTAACTGATGCATTAAATGAAACTTTTTGCAATGAATATATATATATATATATATATATATATATATATATATATATTCATTGCAAAAAAGTCGCTAATGCATCAGTTAGGATGTAATGTCTGATGACAAAAGTTTGAAATGTGCGGTTAGGGTTCAAAACCCTAACTCTATATTCCACCCCCACACACACACACATGCAAGCAGGGGAAGGGCCAAGGCAACACAACCAATCAGAGACAACCAGCATCAGGTAACAGAAGTAATGTACAACTGTCTAAATGTAGTGCAAGATACATCCATCATCATGGGTCACCAACTGTATGAGTTCTGCTGCCATCACAGTGCCTTGGGAGTAGACACGCATGCTGGGCAACCATGGGTGATGCTCCACCATGAGCATTTTTGTGTTACAAACAGCAATAACAAGACTTAAGCAGATGCCTATATTTCAATGGTGAAGAAGTGATGAAACACACAATATGTTATCCACAGATAGTTTCTTGGAAATGAGAGTAAGTATATGCCTTCCAACAGTCATTGGATGTGTGCATTTATTTTTCAGATAGCGTGAATCAGTCCTAATAACAAACGGTAGTAATAATAAAAGTCATTATTTGTAGTATAGTTTACAAGTAGCATGTGAAAGAAACAGCAGTGACATCCAAAGCTAACAATAACATGCTGCTAATGAGTATTTCCAGGTAACACAGCAGTATAACAACATGTGATGGTGCTAGTTTCATACCTGAGCAGTATCTTAAAAGTACTATGTGTCATCTGTATCTGTCCTGCTACCACATGCCCAAGTGGTAGCAGTGATGCCTGCAGCAACCCAATTGTTGAATAGTGACAAATAAAAGTCAATATTTTGAAAATGTGTTCAGACTAAGTTTCACTGTATGAAGAAGACATGCCAGCAATAATGTGTCACCATACTGTGCTGGCAGTACAGAGTCGATGATATTATAGTTGGCTTTTCATTAAATAGTGTTATGTGAAATAAGGACAGTGTTGTGATTATTGTGGTTGTAGATGTGACAGAGTGGTATAGTGTCTTACAATCTTGCATGTGTCTTGCAAGTGTGTGTGTGTGGGGGGGGAATGCAGAGTTAGGGTTTTGAACCCTAACAGCACATTTCCAAACTTTTGCCGCTGTACTAGTAACCCTAACTGATGCATTAATAGAGTTGTTTTGCAATGAATGTCCCTTCTTTTTGAGAAAGTGTAATGTAAGTGGTATGTGTTAGTGGGAGCACTGGCCCACCGGGCCCTGTGCTCCCTTCACATTGTCTCTTTGTTGCATAATGTTATGCATATGTGGGAGCGCGGGCACTCCGGGCCCTGTGCTCCCACTTATACATAACTACAGAGCCATACAGCAGCCCTATAGGGCAAGGTACCCTTGTAACACTAATTTGCTAATATCTCAGCAACCTTCGCAACTATGAAAAAAATTCCAGTGCCGTTGTAATCTTGACAGCTAGTACTTCACGTGATACAAAGATCGACCAAATCCATATCTCGCATCGTTTCTGAGATACGGACACCAAAAAGCACTGAAAAGTCAGCCTTGGAACCCTTGGAACATGTTTTTGCCAATATCTCTGTAACTGTAGCAAGTAGGAAAAAAATTCCACTGCAGGTGTCATCAATGATTTCCAAACTTGTTTCTGAAGATTAGTACACCTTTAGTTGTGCTAAACTGCCAGTAGTGAAAACTTTGTATCTCACTTAATTTTTGAGATAAAGGGCTCTGAACATGTAATGGATGCTGCAATGTTATCCTATGGGAAATTTTTCAAATTCGGAATGCTGTAACTTTAAGCCCCTTTAATGTTTTAGCACCAAACCACCAAAAGGCACATCTGTGTGACCAGGGCTTGCCATCCTGCAAATATCAGCCCAAAAGACAAAACCGTTTTGTTGCAGGAGGACGGCAGAAATTTGCAGGTTTTTTTTTAAATACTTTTGCAAATCACGAAAGTTTCGCAAAAAGTAGCAAGAAACTTTCATAGTTGTGAAATGTTTCGGCAGTTTCTTTCGTGATTTGCAAAAGTATTTTTTCCCTGATGTTTAGAATGGCATTTCTGGGAGGTTTTATCCCCCCAAAAAGATAGGGCTGGCATCCTCAGGACCTGACTAGGTAAACCAAACAGTCAGTGTTTACCTAGAGGGTCCCAAATTTAAACGCCAGGCACTTTTCTCATTCACTAACTGAAAAGAAGATGGCCACAGCAAGAAAGTAAGAGGGACATTTGCGAAAGTAAAAGTGCATTTGCGAAACTTTCGTGAGACACATACATTTTCCCCCATTGATTATAATGGGAAATTTGTTTTTTAAATAACTTTTGAATGGTTTCATATTTTTACACCAATTCTTCAAAAGGCACATTGGTGACCCAGATTGCATTTTTCCTGAAGGCTTTGGGCCAAACAGACAAATCACATGGGCTGTGGCCGCAAGCAAAGAAACATGCAAAAAGTCAGTTTTTTTGCGTTATTTGGTGTTCTGTAGCTCCGCAACTGTACATCCGACCATAAAATAACTTGCCAGATTCAGAGATCGATGGTACCAGACCACACATGCAAAATTTCAGGTGTATCTGTTGTACAGTGGCAAAGTTATTAAGGTGCAAAATCTGAGGTTTAACATTAAAGTGCTTACTCAACCCTAACTATACTGGCGCTACTTTGCCAGTACAATATATATATACATACACATATCTATATATGCAATTGATAATCCACTCTAGGGTGTGCGGTCGTGCTCTGATATATGCACACCTTGGTGTGCGTTCAACCACCCAAGGCATGCGTATATCAGAGCATGACCGCACACCCTAGAGTGGATTATCTATCTTATAAAATGGCCGCAAATAATGTTGGGGGAGAGCAACAAAGTAGTCCCTGTGTGACATGAATAAGTGGATCATCAATAGATGATCTGGTTGATCCTGCCATAACTGATATGGGTTTAAGTTGTAGGTAATTGTTATCTGGTTGATCCTCCCATAATATTTCAAGAAAATCTAATTTTAAACTTATTACTGTATCATGTTGATCCTGCCGTTTTCACAGCCTTACTGTACAAAGACTTTCACTGTTAATGATTTAATGCAGTGTGACTGAGTGCTGTCAGTAATGATAAATGAGTTGCTGCCAAAAGTTTAAAGCAAGAGTCTCTGTGTTGAAGTAAAAAAAAAAGATGTTTATTTTTCTGCTTATTTCCTTTACTTTTCTAAGAGAAAAGCTGTCACATTTATGGGGAGAACAAGCTGGGGCAACTTTCACTTTTATTAGTGAAATGTAGCGTGACCGGGCGTGGTCAATAATCAATACTGACATGTGGGCAGACACTGAAAGTAAGTCCCTCTCTGTTAAAAAAAGCAAAGTAACTTGTAGTTTACGTTATTTTCATGGAGAATCCTCTAAAAGGAGTTGCCAACTGAAGCAAGTGAAGAGAGAGTGGGGAGCACTTTCACTTTTATTAGTGAAATGTAACGTGACCAAGCATGGTCATTAATGGTAAGTAACATGCAGGCAGACACTGAAAGTAAGTCGCTCTCTGTTGAAAAAGCAAAGAAACTGTGCACAAAGAAAAAAGCTGCCGCCTGAAGCAAGTGGACAGCTGGTGCTGGCCGGTGTCGGCTTCAGAAAGACAGATGCAGGGCAGGCGGTGTTGTTGCTATAGCATGCCTGGCTCTGCCTTGCGTTGTCTATCTGACTGCCAACACCTGGCTGTGCAGTAACTCCCGCTGGCGGCGGCAGCTTTCTTTGTGCTATTCTGCCCTTTCAGCACCGGTGTACTACCAGTGTATCACCATTATTTACCGATCGACGATCCATCTTCATTAATAAAAGTGAGTCTCCTCTTCCTTCCGATTCAGTTGTTACTTTAGAGGATTCTACATGAAAATATATAATAAAACACAGTTACTTTGCATTTTTTAAAGAGAGGAACTTACTTTCAGTGTCTGCCTACATGTTGCATATCATTATTGACCACGCTCAGTCAAGCTACATTTCACTAATAAAAGTGAAAGTGCTCCTCACTCATTTTCCCTGTAAAGACGGTGCCTTTTTCCTTAGATAAGTAAAGGAAATAAACAGAAATAAACATCTTTTTTTACTTTTTCAACACACTGGGTCTTACTTTAAACTTCTGACAGCAAGTCATTTACCAGGGGAGTTGTATATTAATATTGGTAGCAGTCTGAATGTACCACTTGTATGTGTGTGACTGCCTATCTGTGCCAGGTATGGAGTGATCTCACTACTGGTGAGAAGGTTTTGAAGGCTAAAAAGTAGTTTAGGCATGTGGTCGTAGTGGGAGGTGTGCGGTCATTGTGGAATAATGCACGGTCATGTGACATGTTTTATCCAGTCAGCGCACTGGATTTTCTGTGATTTTACTTACCCATTTTATAAATATATATATATATATATATATATATAACTTTTATAACTATATATAACTTTTAGTGGGGGGTTTGAAACAGGGAGAGAGACTGAGAGGTGTTTGTACATATCTACATATCTCTCTCTATATATATATATGTACATGTATGTATGTGTATATATATATATATATATATATATACAAGCATATATATATATATATATATATAACATATATATATATACACACACACATATATATATATATATATATATATATATATATATATATGTATTCATTGCAAAAAACTTTGTTAATGCATCAGTTAGAGTTAAACCAACAAAAGAGGGGAAATGAGATGTTAGGATGGAGCTCATAACCCTCCGCCTCCCACCCCCGTCCTCCACAGACCGACAGATGCTGGGATGTGCCATGTGGTCGCGAGACCCAACTCTCACCCCCATTCCATGTGTAAACAAGTTGACATGCTACAGTAAAGGAGAATGGGGTGATAGTTAGGCCTCATGACCCCCATAGCACACCAGCGTCTAATAAATCTGTGAAGAAATAAACTGTAGGTTAGGCTCTACCCTAATGTCTCATTTCCCCACTTTTGTCTGTTAACCCTAACTGATGCATTAATGAAGTTTTTTTGCAATGAATTTCCTTACTTTTTGAAAAAATTTAATGTAACTAGTAAATAACAAATCCTTGCCAATGCACTGATTTTTGTTTATCTCTTCTGTTTCTCTGGGTTCCACTAAAGATACGTATCATTTTTATTAGAGTCACCTTAATTGCCTGCATTCTTCTTTTTTTTTTATCAGCGCACTTTCCCATCTGCAGTTTATCAGCATCACACACTAGAGGGTGCCCCATCTTCACGTTCTATATATAATTAATATTCATTGCAAAAAAATTCATTAATGCATCAGTTAGGGTTAAACCAACAAAAGTGGGGAAATGAGACATTAGGGTAGAGACCGTAACCCCACCACCCATCCTCCACAGACGGACAGATGCTGGGGTGTGCCATGGGGTCGTGAGGCCCAATTCTCACCACTTTCCATGTGTAAACAGGTTGGCATGCTACAGTAGAGGAGAATGGGGTGAGAGTTAGGCCTCATGACCCCCATGGCACACCCCGGCATCTGTCAGTCTGTGGAGGATGGGGGTGCGGGTTAGGGGCTCTACCCTAATGTCTCATTTCCCCACTTTTGTCTGTTAACCCTAACTGATGCATTAATGAAGTTTTTTTGCAATGAATGTCCTTACTTTTTGAAAAATTTTACTGTAACTAGTAAATAACATGTGCTGGTGGGCCCCGTGCTCCCACCAAGCTGCCCATTTCTGCATAACGATATGCATCTGTGGGAGTGCAGGCCCTCTTGGCTCTGCACTCCCACTTATACATAACTACAGAGTGTTTAAGAGCATGTAGCTCGGTTATCCGTGCATATAGCATATGAAGTTGTAAGGGGAAGGGTCTGCTAGCTGTTGAAAGCATGAGTATAACCACAGTACACTATCTGAGTATTGCTCATTTATTATTTGAACACAATTCTGGGTAGCCTGGGTTCAAATCCTTGCCAATGCACTGATTTTTGTTTATCTCTTCTGTTTCTCTGGGTTCCAGTAAAGATACGTATCATGTTTATTAGAGTCACCTTAATTGTCTGCATTCTTTTTTTTTTTTTTATCAGCGCACTTTCCCATCTGCAGTTTATCAGCGTCACACACTAGAGGGTGCTCCATCTTCACGTTCTATATATAATTAATATTCATTGCAAAAAACTTAGTTAATGCATCAGTTAGGGTTAAACCAACAAAAGTGGGTAAATGAGACATTAGGGTAGAGCCCGTAACCCCACCACCCATCCTCCACAGACCGACAGATGCTGGGGTGTGCCATGGGGTCGTGAGGCCCAACTCTCACCACTTTCCACGTGTAAACAGGTTGGCAAGCTACAATAGAGGAGAATGGGGCGAGAGTTAGGCCTCATGACCCCATGGCACACAACTGCATCTGCCGGTCTGTGGAAGATGGGGGGCGGTTAGGGGCTCTACCCTAATGTCTCATTATCCAAGTCTGTCGGTTTAACCCTAACTAATTTCATAAGTTTCATAGGTAATACAGAGCTTTATTGTAGACCGAGGTCCCTTATAGCTCACAAAAATCAATAGTATCCCAAGATATTATTTGTACTACAGTGAATATCTAGTTTGTACTTGAAGGCTAACATGCTGCCACTTGCCACTATCTCTAGAGGGAGTTCATTCCATATTTTGGTTGCTCTGACAGAGAAGCAATGTTTCTGTTTTATGGATTTAAATCTTTCTCGTTCAAGCTGCAAGGGGTGTAATCTAGTACCATAGTGGAGATTTCTTTACTCCAAGCCCAAGATTTCCAACTGCACATCAGTAGTGACCCTGTAAATTAAACATGTCTCACCTCAATCGTCTGTATTCCAGGGAAAACAGGCCCAGGGTATTAAGTCTTGTTGGGTAATCTAGCCCCTTAACCTCTTTTATTATGTGGGTTGCCCTTCTCTGAATATGCTCAATGGCCTTTATTTCTCTTTTGCCACCTGGGGACCACAACTGGGCACAGTACTCCAATTGTGGTCGCACTAAGGATGTATAGAGGGGCAACAGTACATCCTTCTTTTTGCGCTTTATATGTTTATTTATACAGTGTAAAATGCTACTAGATTTCTTTATAGCTTGGTTGCACTATAACTTGAAACTAAGATCATTGCTTATACGAATACCCAGGTCTCTTTCGTCATCCACCTCATTGAGTATCAGCCCACCTAATGAGTAGTTCATCTGTTTGTTCTTCATCCCAGAGTGCATGACACTGCACTTATCAATATTGAAGGTCAATTTTTTGTCATATGCCCAGTTTTACAGTTTTCCTAAAGCTGTTTGGAGGTTGCCAACTTCCTCTTGACAGTCCACTATGTGACCAACTCTGGTATCATCAGCGAATTTGGAAACCCAAACTCCTGTGGCAGTGTTCATTGAAGAAATGTAAATATTAAATAGACAGGGCCCCAACATGGAACCCTGCGGCACACCACTGGTCACATTTGCCCATCCTGAGCATGACCCTTTTAAACTAACTCTCTGTTTTCTATCAGTGAGCCAGGCTTTTATCCATCTGGATAATTTGCCCTCTATACCAAGTTCTACTATGGCATCGATAAGCTCACCATGTGGGACTTTGTCAAATGCCTTTGAAAAATCCAGAAAAATGACATCAGCTGAATGCCTGCCAACCAAGGTTTTACTGACTTAGCCATAAAACTCGAGTAGGTTGGTCTGGCAAGACCTGCCCTGGATAAATCCATGCTGGGTACAATCAATGTTATTAGTTGAGATAAGATAGTTGATTATATAATCCTTATTATACAATGGCAGGAAAACTTCCAGGGCTTTGATTGGTCAGTGTGTGCCTGAGACAGTGATGTTATTACACAATAACATCACTGTATTGATTTTGTAGGATAACTATTTGGAGCTACTCTTAAGAAACAGAGATTTATTGTTACACTAAAAATCTACTAAAACCTTTTTTAAATATTTTTTATTTTGTATAACATTGAGCCATTGTATAATTGCAATAAAGCACTTAAAGATGTGTGTTATTGTGTAATAACATCACTCCTGGGGTGGTGGAAGCACTCGGCTTCACCTCGTGCTTCAACCCACCCCAGGAGTGACGTTATTACACGATAACACACACCTTGTCATGCCTTATTGCTTAAAAAATACCTTCCAGGATCTTGCCAAGGACTGCCGTCAAACTAATTGGCCTGTAATTTTCCACCTCATGCTTAGACTTTTTTATGAATGGGTACTACATCTGCCTGTCTCCCAAGCCTCCAGAACTAGCCCTTCATCCAGTGATTTTTGATAAATAGTTGTAATGGGACCAACCAAAAACACTGTCAACTCCTTGATAACTTTGGGATGCAAGCCGTCGGGTCCCTGTGATTTATTTTGATCTAAGTTCTGAGGTCTTTTAAGGACATCCTCCCTATTTATTCTAAGGCCTGTATTTGGTGTCTGTGCAAGATGGTCTTTATTAGTATAGGTCTTATTGTTAAAGGCAGATACAAAAAAACGATTATATTGTTCAGCCATTTGAGAATACTCCATCACCACAATACCATCAGGACATTTGAGGGGTCCTATGGATTTGATTTCACCCCTTTTTTTATTAATATAAGTATAAAATGATTTATAGTTGTCCTGGACCTTACGTGCAAGCATAAGCTCCTGTTTCCATTTAGCATTTTTTATGGGTTTTTTTGGACTGCTTGAGCAACTTTTTGTATCTGTCCCAGCATTTATTACTACCACATTTCTTAGCCTTTATAAATGCTTTATTTTTCTTCTTGATTGACTTTCGCACAAGTGGAGTCATCCATTGTGGCAGGATTTTTTTTGACCCTTCATATTTGTGGGTTAATGGAGTACATGTTTGAACTAGGGAAACCACCCCATTTATTAGAAGGCTCCACATATGATGTAGTGGCTGATCTTCATGTTCCCTTGCCCAGTCCGATGCAGCCAGTTCCCATCTCATACTGTCAAAATCAGCTTTATTATAGTTATATACTGTAGTGCTGCCTGTTTAGTTACCTAGCCTCCCTTTATAGCAAAAACTCACCATGGAGTGATCGCTAGATCCTAGAGGGGATAGGACTCTACAATCGTAGATACTCTCAGCTAAGTTACTCAGGACCAAGTCTAGGATATGATTGCCCCTAGTGTTAGCTGTAACATACTGATTCATGCCTGCTAAAATAAAAGCTTCCAAGTATCTTAATTCTGTGGTAGTTTCAGCTTTTAATGTATTCCAGTTAATACTGGGGAGGTTTGGGGGCGTGGCCTAACTGCAGATAAGATGGCTGCCTAACCCAGGAGCTCCGACCCGCTAACGCTGCCCTCCTTTGGTACAGCAAAAGCAGTACTGTACAGTGCTGCCTGTCTCATTTGGTCATTGCCTTTACACGACAATAAGCAGGATGTGAGTGTAAATTAAAATCCAATAGTCAGAGCAAGGGCATTTTACTAGAAAAAGCAATTTCAGGAAAGGCGAGACTGACAGACTGATTATACTTTTCTGCTAGCACAAACCTGGATGTGGTAAAGGATCATTGTAACATGGCTAAAGTAACCAAGAGGAAAAGCTGAATGCAGATTCGCAGAAATGAGTCAGCTGGTATAAGGGCAACACAGCATTATTGAATCAATAATGCTGTGTTGACATTGAAGTACTGATCGTGAATGCACTCACAAACTTATAATTTCTTTGAAACATCTACCACAATTCCAACCAATAGGTGGCATTATGACCAGACACCGTGAAACGCAATCGGTATTCGATTCCGACCAATAGGTGGCGTAGCGAAGACACTTTCAAGAAGTTTACGTTACCTACATTCTATACCGCAACTCCTTGTGCTGGCTTTCAAAGCCCACCTATTGGTCAGAATAATCATCAGCAGTATGCAAATCAGGGAGTACCAACCATAATGCATCAGCCTAAGGGATCCATGTAGGAAGTAGCAATGTGAGGTAGGAACGGATCAAACAACACAGTAAGTGTTCATCACAAATACCAATATCAAATAATTATCTGTGTCTTGTTACTTAATCTACTCTTTATGTGTACGTAATACATTGTGAGACACAACATTAATGAATGCATACTGCACAATGTGCATGCGCAGGCTTCCAGTTAGACACAGACTTTCAAAGTGAGAGACGTGACCCATATTTTCCGAAGTAACAGAACTTGCTCTCCTCATTTGTCTTTCATTGTAAATAAAACAGTATCTCAACAATACTTGCCTTGCACTTACCATGTTACAAGCTCATTAAGGCACTCCGAAGGTGGCATCTAATGGGGAATTAATGCATGGTTGGGCCGTTGTAGGCACTCGGCCTTCAGCCCCATACCACAATGATCCCAACAATGTGTTAGTTCCCCATTAGATGCTACCTTCATCGTGGCTTAATGCTTACTCATTCATCTACTTAAAATGGCATGGGGTGCAGGTGCTTCTAGGGGTTACCTTAAGTCACACCACTCTGATTCCCCTATGGGAGAATCCCTTGTATCCAGAATTACTGGGACACACTGGGTTCAAAGGTTGGCAACAAAAGGGCATAACCATATAAAAACATCTTTATGAAGGTGGGCAACTGATGCCCTTCAGGAGCCTAGCCTCTAAATCTAATCTTCATGAGAGGCATGTTTTCCGATATACATAGCTCCGTCACTATCTCACATCTGTACTGTGGCCAACACACCGGCAGCATAAGCCCTTAGCTACAGCCTTAGCTCTCTGGGGCACCCAAGACACTAAAGGGTTGGTCTACAGATTGTATAAACATCTTTTGAGGGGCATCAAGGGGAAGGGGGCTGATACCCAGCCTCTACCCTGTCTGTGTCTTTCCTCAGATGTGGTCTCCAGAACTAGATATAATACTCCAGGTGAGGTTTCACCAACGATAGATATAGTAGTAACACCACTTCTCTCCTTCTGCTGGTGATACCCCTCCCTATACACTCTAGCTTCCTGCTGGCCCTGCCTACTGCCTTGTCACACCACCTTGCCTTGCCACCTTGAGGTAATCAGATATGATAACCCCAAGGTCCCTTTCCTGTTTAGATTCCATTAATAACCTCTTCCCCCATTTTATACATTGTCTCTGGATTTCTGCACCCTAGGTGCATGATACTGCCGTTTTTTGCATTGAAATGCAGCATTCATACCCTTGGCCATGTCTTGAATTTCCTCAGGTATCTACTCATTCTCTTCACCCACTCCTGAGTACCTACCCTATTGCAGACTTTGGTGTCATCTGCAAAGAAGGATACCTTTCCTTCCAGCTCTTCTACAATGTCACTTACAAAGACATTAAAGAGGACTGGTCCCTGAACTGAGCCCTGAGGTACACCACTGGTAATTCTCCCTTCCCCGGAGTGAGTGCCATTCAGCATCACCCTCTGTTGCCTATCCATCAACCAGATTCATACCCAGTTGGATCCCACCTCCAGACTGCCCAGTTCCCTAATGAGCCTACTATGTGGTACGGTGTTGAAAGCCTTGCTGAAGTCTAAGTAGGCCACGTCCTCCGCCCCACCCTGATCTATTTCCCTGGTCACCCAGTTGAACAAATCGATCAGGTTTATCTGACATGATCCTGCCCCCTCATGAATCCATGCTGCCTTGGGTCTTGTAGCCCACTGGATTCAAGATACTCCACTACCCTTTCTTTTAAAAGTTTCTGCATTAAATTCCCCACCACAGTGGCATCAGACTGACTGTCCTAAAGTTACCAGCCTCCTCCCTGCTGCCACTTTTATGAAGCGGGACTACATCTGCCCTCCTCCAATCCTCTGGAACCACTCCTGTTTCCAGTGAGTTGTTGAACAGTGCTGTCATGGTGCAGCCAATACCTCACTGAGCTCCCTCAGCACCCTTGGGTGTACCCCATAGCCTTATCCACTTTCAGATTTGCAAGTCCTCTTGGGATTCTTTTCCTCTGTGAATGAACTTGTGTCAGACTCTAACCCCCACCCAAGTGTTCCTGCTGCTTTTATGTGGTCCTTCTCCCTCTCCTTCCACTGGGAAGACTGAACAGAAGTATCTGTTCAGGATATCTGCTTTTTCCTGATCCTTCTCTGCGCAATATCACCCTGCCCTTCTTAACCTCACAATCCCTCCTCTTGTCCTTTTCTTTTCACTTCTGCACCTAAAATGGTCCTGTCACCCCTAGTTACCCCGTGTGACAGGGTGATACCTGTCTTAGGAGTTTTATCCTGGTAAGGAGCCACAGTCTTCCTTCACCCCCCCCCCCAATGTAGTGCTAAAAGTATGAAGTGCCTATCTGAGTATGCAGAATTTTATGAGTAAAGTGCTTGAGTGCAGGGAATGTACAAAGCATGAGGCTTAAGAATTGATGTGTAAACCTTACATATGGATAAAAGAGGTTATAATGCTTACAAAGGGAGTTTTCAGGTTATGTTTTTTTAAAGTTTGATCTTATGACCTTAAATGAGAATGGAATGACACAGCTATGAAGACAATTAGAGCTGTTAAGAGATTGATACACACTATAATGATTTGATTTTATGTATCAGCTCTAATGCCCCCCTTTATTATCCCTGTTCATAATGTTGTATTGCAGTTAATATGTAGGGAAAAAGAGAATACAGTGGAGTAGCTGTTACTTCGGTGGATTGCTAAAAGCTGCTTCACGAATGTTTGAAGCCTCTTGGGTTGCTGGCGCTCCTTGTGGAGGGGTTCCCCACTTACTCCTTGTAGGAGTTTAAAATATATTTGTGCTCTCCCAGGCAGGAGCAAGTGGCTGGCAAAGTGCCAAGGCTGATTTTCTAAGCTGCTGCTCCCTGCCAAGTTAAACTGTTGGCTCTGAATGGGAATTGAATGTGCCAGCGGGACCATGGAAGTGTCGGCCAAAATACTGTGGATGGCCGAACAGGGCTGTTTCTGGGAAGAATTGAAGGAAACAAATCCTGCATCGATTGAACACAGAGCGGTGAATATTTTTCCATTAGCATTGACTGCCTCTCCGTGACTTGCCCTAAACCCCATGGTACTTTAAATTTAAATGTAAAAGACCCTCGGGGTCTAAGACAAAAGAGAGCGAGAGAGCAGCAAGGCAGAAGAAGCTGAGGTGGTGGCAGCAGTTAAAGGGACTGATGATGCTAAAACTATTACAGATATACCATTTACTAGCTGGAGAGAATTACAGACAGGGAATCCTGAGATAGCCCAGCTCTGAACATATGTAGATGTTAAGGATGGTAGAATGACTAATGAAGGGAAAGGGATGAAACTGTGGAGGTACAAGCTAAAGGAAGGTATACTGCATCATATGAGACCCATTCCACACACCAGGTGTGTAGATGCCAGGATAGTGGTGCCCAGTATCTGTAGAAGGGAAGTGCTGGAGTTAGTTTGCACCAATTCTAGACTATTAAGTCATGGGGAAATTTTGAGACAAATTACCCCCTATTATGTGGTTAACATTTTTTATTGTTTTAACTTTAAATACATTACAGTCAAATACAATACATGTATGGTTATACAACATTACTGTGAAATTTAAATAACAACTGACTGTCTTCCTCTAAATTACTTAAGGAGAACCTGTAGGGACCTGTATTGTTGAGGTCTCCCTAGGAGGGTTGCAAAAACCTTAGCTTACGGGTTAGCTGTGGGAGAAACCATTCTGTCTAGTATTCTTTCTATCTGATTTGCAGTGTAACTGGGTTTACCTGGGAAACTGTCAATGGAGGATGCAGGATTAAAGCCCCTTGAGTATGAAAAGGATCCCAGGCAACAACATCAAGGCAGGACCTACAACAGAACAAGAGAACACACACAAAGCAATACTAGCTAGAACTGTACAAATGATAGAACAGTATACAATACTTAATTCAATAAAACCCGTAGTGCGGTCTTTGAGACCACCCAGAAAGAGTGGTCGAGCCCCTAGACCGAACACTGTGAACCATAGGTATCAGGTACTGGTAGCAGTCAAGCACAAAGTCAGCCAATTCCCTCCCTAGGTTTCAAATAAAGCATGAAGGGTTGCCACAAGGTAGCATGCTTAGGAAGAGTGTCCGCCACCAAGTGTGACATTCTGGACCAGTTGGTGAGCTGCACGAGAGAGTTAAGCACCTCTATGACAGATAGGATCACCTGTGTTCACCATTTGCACAGTAGGAGTCTCTTTACCTTCATGCTTAAGATCGCCAGAAGTTTTAACTCCGATGGATGGAGATGAGGGTCTGTGGAGTGAATTCCCAGGATCCACATCCCTGGGGTCCTGGGTACAGGTTTCTGAAGTACGACAACCCCCATTCTACATGCCGCCTGCCACAGAGGCTGAATCAACCTGCAGTGCCAGAGTAAATGTATCAGGTCTCCTGGGGACTCCTGACATCTCCAGCATAGATCAGACTGCAGCAATGTGGCTTTTTTAAGGACCACAGGTGTCGTGTCCTGTACCATGAGTGCAGGATCTTATCCTGTATCAACTGACTTCTGGTATCCGGGTAGGCTGTGTAGGCCATCCTCAGGCATAACCTCCATTCCTGGTCATTTATATGGGTCTGTAGGGCCTGTTCCCATTTAAGTTTGAAAGCATTGGATTGGGAAGGGATGGTGGCCCTGAGGGCTGTGTAGATGCAGCTGGACTGGCCCCTGTTCAGACGCATCCATGTCTCCACCGGGGAGACAGGCTTGCCTGAGGGGCAGTTGCAGGTAAAGTCCATGATTGCACTCCTCAGTTGAAGGAAGCACCAGAAATCTTAAGGGGGGATCCCGTGGAAGCTTTGCAGCCCCTCAAATGAATTGAGGGTATTGGTGCCTGTGAGATATAGATCTTGAAGAAAGTTCAAACCTGAGGTCCCCCAGGTGGGCCAGGTAACTGACTTTTTATTGATGGTGATCTCACTGTTGCCCCACAGTGGGGTAAGACCCAGCGGGGATGGGTTAGTGCCACATGTCTTGTGTAGTTTCCCCAATACTTCAAGGAAGGGCTAAGTGTGGGGTACGAGTGAATGCCCCGGGAGGGTGGTTGTACAGCAGCAGGGACAATTGGGCCATCTCAAATGACTCCCTCTCCATTCCCAACCATTGGGGGCATCCTGCCCTGGAACGTCAAGTCATTTTATCGTCTGGGTGGCCTGAAAAGCCCACTTGTACCCCTCAAACCATGGGAGACCCCATTCTCCCACTGACCAGTGTGCCCTTAGTTTATTCCTACTGTACCTAGGCCTCTTCCCATCCCATATAATAGCCCCTAGCAGGGAATCTGTCTTGGCATACCACATGTTTGGTAGTTTCAGGGGGATGTGTGATTAAAGGTACATTAACTTGGGAGCTGTGACCATCTTTATCGCAGAGATTTTGCCTGCCAGAGTTAGTTTGAGAACCTTCCATCTGTCCAGCTCTGTCCGAATGGCTGCAAGTAATGGTTTCAAGTTGGTCTCCCAGATTCTGGTGAGGCCAGTTGTAATGTGGATGCTAAGATATGTAATACCCTCGGGTGACCAGTGAAGCGGAGTGGCCATATGGGAGATACAATTAGTATTCAGGGGCAGGACCTTGGTCTTGGACTGACTGAGTCTGAGGCCGGAGAAGGTGGCAAAGTCAGAGAGGGTGTTCACAAGGGGTGGGAGAGCAGTGACTATGTCTGCCAGGGGAAGCAGAAGGTCATCCACATACATGAGGGCAAGGAATGTTTCACCACCCAGTGCTACCCACTGAATAAGTTGGTTCTGCCTGACAGCCACTGCCAGAGGTTCCACCGCAGGCACAAAAAGGAGCGGGGAAAGGGGGCATCCTTGGCATGTACCCCTACCTAAGGGAAAGGGGGGAGACAGCATGGAGTTAGTGAGAACCTTTGCAGCCAGGGAGGAGTAGATAGCCCCGATCCAGGCTCTGAAGCCCTCCCCCAACCCCATGGTGGCCAGCACCTATTGGACAGAGTCCCACTCCAAGGACTCAAAGGCCTTCTTGAAATCTATTGCTATTGCTGCCACTGGTGTAGGGAGCGACTTGGCCCTATGAATTCAGTTCACCAGCAATCTGATATGGTCAGCACTGAAATGGCCCTTGACGAACCTCACTTGGGAGGGGTGGATCAGAGTGGGAAGAAGTGGGTTAAGTCTGTTGGCCAACAGTTTGGCCAGCATCTTACTATCCGCATTTAATAGAGAGATTCTTGGGCAGGATAGTGATTATCGCCTCCCTAAATGAAGGGGGTAGGGCACCAGCCTGCAGTGCCTCAGTGAACACCTGTTTTAGGACTGGGACGACTGTGGACTGCAGAGTCTGCCAGATTTCTATGGGGAAGCCATCCCCTCTGGGGGCCTTCCCCTTCTTCAGGGACATTATGGTGGAAGACACTTCCTCTACCGTAATAGGGCATCCAAGGCAGTGACCTGTTGCTCAGAGATTTTGGGAAGCTGTAAAGAGTCCAGGAAGGAAAGAACCCCTACAGGGTTGGGGTTCCTGGAGGATTTGTATAGCGAGGAGTAAAAATCCACCATTATTTGGTTTATCCCTCCAGTCGAGGTATGGACCTTACCCCCACTCCCAGTCCATCAGGGCCGCAATATGTCTTTCGGCCTATTGCTTCTTTAGTCGATAGGTGAGGACTTTACCCCCTTTTTCTCCCCTTCCCAATATTTATGCTTAAGTCTGATAACAGATACCTCAGCTTTACTGGATAGGAGCTCATTCACCTGCATCCTGATTGAGGCAACCTTGCGGACAGCCTCTGACCTGAGTGAGGGAACCCGGAGGGCCTTGAAGGCTACCTCTGCTTCCTGAAACTGCTTTTCTAGCAGCTTGAGCCACTGCTCTCTCATCCTCCGGCATCCTCTGTGGGTGAATCCCATAATCGCCCCATGCATAGTGACTTTAAAAGCTTCCCAAGTAGTGCCTGCAGAGGTATCAGCTATATGGTTTATCTTAAAGAACTCTGTGGCCTCCTGTTGGAGCCAAGGGAGAAAGTCAGGGTCTCAAAGTAGTAGTGGGTCTAGCCTCCAGGCAGGGGAGGTGGGCACCAGGCAAAGGACAGTTTCACCGGAGCATGGTCCGATATGACCAGGGGCTGGATAGTGGAGTCATTGGTGTTCCTAGTAATACTTGGGGATGTGAACCAAAAGTCGATACGACTGTGGGAGCTATGCACTGGGGAGTGGAAGTTGTAATCTCATTGGGACGGGTGGAGAATCCTCCAAATATCAGTGAGGGTCATGTCCTGTTTCAACTGGGCCAGCGCCAGTACCACCCTGAAGTAGGGCTCTATATTGGAGGGAGATCTGTCAGGTATCAGATCTAGTGTGAGGTTAAAGTCCCCCCCCCACCATCATTGGGGTGTCATCTGAGGCCAGAGTGCCCAACACCTAGTTTATAAACAAAGGAGGGTGAGTCCTCATTTAGGGCATAAGCATTCCCAGGACTAATGGACCTTCCACCATATCTATATTAGCGACTACCCATCTCCCCTCCAGGTCACTCACCTTGCGCACAAGCTTTCAGCGCAGCGACTTATGGAGTAGTATGGCTACCCCTCTCTTCCTAGTGGCAGCAGAGGCATGAAAAACCTGGCCCATTCACTCCCTCTTCAGTCTTTCATGGTCCCCCCCAGTCAGCTTGGTCTCCTGCAGGAAAGCAACCTCCATGCCCAGCCTCCTAAGATGTTGCAGGACCTGTTTCCTTTTATTGGGGGTATTAAGCCCCTGATGTTCCATGTCAGATATGTTCTCTCGCCCATTTAGGATAGGAAGCTGGTATGTATGAAGAAGATATGTCAATGTAACCTTGGAGGCTGGGAGTGGGGTGCCCGCCCTTGGGGGGAACAAGTCACAGTGAGAAAGAGCGTGGCCTGGAGAGAGAGAGACAGAGAGAGAGTGAGGTGGCCCTGCACTGAAAAACAAAGCAATTCTAAATCTATCATCTTTCATTAACTCTGTGTGTGTGCCAGCCTGGTGGCGCTGAGGGTTGAGGCGCTGGATACCACACCTCACACCACGCTGGTGACCCGGGTTCGGATGCAAGCCTGGGCTGCCAGAGGTTGGCAGGGGAAGGATAGGATTGAACATCCAGAGGACTGCTCTCCTATCCCAGGGAGGGATCCAGGGAGCCACAACTCTGTAGCAGACCCTGGTGACAACTGGGGGCACTACTAGAGTGGTGCTGCAAAGGGGGTGGAGTGCGGCAGATGTTGGCACTTTTGTGCCTGGACGTCATTGCACATCCGCACTCCTCAGGGAACAAAACCAGAGGAAAAAGGTGGCACAGGTCGGGCAGCATGATCTTCCGACCTCTGCGGCCCAACCCGAATGGTGCCTCCTTAGCTGGATCCATCTGGGTGAGTTTGAGCTGTGGGTAGCTCCTCACCACCCACCATGGGGGGTAATCTGTGGGAGACTGAGGAGGTGGCCTAATCTTGGGTTCTGGGGGGTCGGTCGGGATGACATGTTTACTGTGCCAGAGGAGAGAAAATATACATCAAAAAACTCTGTGTGTGTCTCTTACAAACCAGAAAACAGTAACATACACTCATATACATGTAGCACTAACATTCGTACATGATGGGGAGATAGAGGTTTTCCCATGGCCATAGAGCCCTGCTGTAGGCCATTCTCTATTCTCTGGGTGCATTCCGACATTTGTAGTTCACCCTTCACGTTACAGGGTGATCGGGGGGGATTAGCCCCCTGGGAGGAAATAATCGACATCTCAGCAAGACTAGCTGTAGTAGTCTCAATGCTATGAGAGCCCTAGAGGATATATCAGGATCTTGAATACAGCCTTCCTGGGTATATTGACTGGAGATCGGGAAGGGTATGGTGAGGGGGGGATGCATAATCCACACAGGGGGTCCAGCCGGGTGGCGAACCTGCATGCCTGTACGAGTCTGGCATTGTCCTGCGGGTTGGCAGCTAGGAGGTGCATGGGGGGCGAACCGAGTGAAAAATGCCACAGCTCGAGAAGGGCGGAGTGCAGGTCAGGCCTAGGGAGGAGGAGAAGCAAAGGGAGCCCCCTTGTCTTGTCTCCCTGAAGGAGCGGTGTTCAGGCCTCCCAGTAACTCAAACCTTACTCGAGGGCCCGAGGGTGGGTTTCCCTCAGTCCTATGACTGATGGTCAGTCGCAAGGTGAAATCTTCTGGGTCTCACCAAGGTCGGGGCCCTTCCACCTCATGCATGTATACCTCACCCCGACCCCCCCACAAAATCAACGACAGCAGTAACCCCCCTTTCCCAACACAAGCCCGAGGGCAACATGCCCCGAAATAAGAAATGCATTTTAAAACAAACAGGAGATGGAGGGACACTGTTAGCCCTGTAAACAATCATGGGCATACAGTGAACCTCCCACAAACTACCATAGTCCAATGCTGCTGATGTTGGGCCCCTCCGGATCCCTCCCAGTATGGGGGCAGGGGTGTTTTACTGCAAATGCATTCGACAGAAACAATGGCCAGACTGGGGCAAGGGGATGTTCCGGCAATCACCAAACTCGAGCGGCGTGGATTAGGCCTAGTAGCAAAAGTTAAAGTCACCTTCCACAGCTGCCGAGTCAAACCCCCTGCACCCTGGCAAGCATCAGCAAAAACAGCTAGGAAATCAATTCGTAAGGAACATACAAACACAGACTTTGTTGGCAGATAAGGACCGCTTGGCCCACCCAGTCTGCCCATTTCCCTATCTACTGGATAAGCTGCAGATCCTAGTTAACCAACAGCCTACTTCCTCCTACCCCCCACAAGAATTGCATTATGTCTGTCCCATGCATTCTTGAATTCCCACTGTTTCTGGACCCCACAATCTCCTCAGAAAGGCCATTCCATGCATCCAGTACCTCTCTGTGAAAAATACTTCTACATTGCCCTGAGCTGTCCCCCCATCTTCAAATTGTGCCCCTTGTTCTTGCACATCTCTTTTTCTGAAAGATGCTACCCTCTTGGACTTTATTGTTCCCTTGAGGTGCTTAAATGTTTCTATCATGTCCCCCCTCTCCCTCCTTTCCTCAAGGGTATACATATTCAGCTCCTTTAGTCTCTCATCATAATGGCTTCTTTATTTTATTTATTTTATTTAAACAGCAGTTTGGAAAACCTTTGAGCCATAGGCTCATTTACAAAGGTACCTTGTCACAGTAAGACAAACGAAAATACACAGTATAACAGTACAACATAGTATAACAGTAACTTAAGACATAGATACAAACAAGCTGGTACAGGTAGGATTGATGCAAACAATACCAGAGTTATGTTGTCCTTAGCAGCTTAGTAGTAAGCTTTGTCATAAGTATTAGTATGGCTTTGACTAGTGGCAATTACAGCTTTGGGTGTTAATAAAGTGATTACGTAAGGAAGTTTTGAAGGCGATATAGTTGGAGCTTCGGAGATGGAGGGGGCAGTGTGTTGAACCAGGAGGGGGGCCCTGAAGCTGAAGGCTCTTTGGCCGTGAGAGGTCCTAGCTCTAGGGATAACAAGAGAGGTTTTCCCAGAGGTCCGAGTATGAACTAGTGGGACAGAGCAGCGTATGGTGATGGTCAATCCTGGTGGGGATAGCCCAAGGAGGGTCTTTTTTGTAAGTGTACAGGTCAGATATTTGAGGCACTAGTCAAGATCAAGTACCAGCGCTTTAGCGTACAGTAGACAGGTGTGTGTTAGCCTAGGTGCCCCAGTAATTAACCTGCAGGCCTTATTCAGAGTAGTGCAATTTTATGGAGTGCGGCCTGATCAGCAGGAACCATACACGGCAGTCCATAGTCCACTAGGGACAGGATAGAGGAGGTGATCAAGTCAAAGAGCCTCTGGGGAGGCAGTGCTTATACGATGTAAGATGCCCAATCGGATATTGGTGGCAGTGGCTAGGCAGCGATGTGTCCATGGAAGGAGAAGGAGGGTCAAAATGGATCCCTAGGTATTTATGGAGCAAACTTGTTCGAGTGGGAAAGAGGACCCAGAGTGAATGAGGAGTTTGAAGCTGCAGGACTTGTTTTGAGGATGAGTGAAGAACATGTTTTTTTTTTAAGATTTATGCCAATCTATGTTCCTTGAACCAGCCCTCGGCAGTGAAAGGACTTCTGCAAGCGAGTCCTGGGGGCAATAGGGTTACGACTTGAGGCAAAGATGACTGCATCATCAGCGTACAATAGAATGTTCCCGAGCAAGAGCGTGGAAGGGTGTTAAGGTAAGAGGAGAATAGTAAGGGGCCCAGAGTGGAGCCCTGAGGAACCCCAGAAAAGATGGGACAGATGTCTGAGTAGGTCCCATTAATTTTTACACGCTGTGAGCGGTCAGACAGATAACTGGTGCACCAGGAGATAGGCCCAGCAGCAAAACCAGAGAGACTAAGGGCATCAAGAAGGAGGGTGGAGACAGTGTCGAAAGCTTTAGAGAGGTCAATGAAGACCGCACCAGCCAGAGAACCAGTGTCTAAGGAGGAGTGGAGAAAGTTGGAGAACTCTAGGAGGGCTGTGCTGGTACTGTGGCCCGCCTCGAAGCCATATGCTGCTCAGGACATAGGACATTGTAGGTGGAGAGGTAGTCAGAGATTTGAGAGGCCACCACTTTTTCCAAGGCCTTGGAGAGAGGAGAGAGAATGGAGATTGGCCGATAGTTTCCAGCCACAGTCCTATCACCACCTTTAAAGATAGGGGTGACAGTAGCGACTTTCCAGGCAGTTGGGACCTTCCCCAGGCAAAGAGAGTGGTTGATGAGACACGTGATCAGGGTAAGGACTGTGTCTAAGACCAGCCGTAGGATACACGGATCCAGGGTGTCACTGCCTGTACTATTACTCTTGAGGGCAGTGACAAGGTGCGGCCTAAGTTCTTGGGCAGAAACACGGTGGAGGAGAAAATAAAGGCAAGAAAGATTTACGGCAGGTGCTGGGGGAGGAGGGTCAAAAAACTTTGTAGGGAGGATAGGGCTAAGGTCAGTGAATGAGGTGTTGAGGTGGTTGGCTATAAGGGCTGGGTCTGAGGAGATCACGCCATTAATGTTGATCTGGGTGGGTGGGGGTGTGCACTCCCATTTAACTGTTTAATATTATCCCAGAAGGTTCTGGGGTTCCCCATGAGGCAGTGAGTGAGGACCGATGAGTGCTCAGACTTGGCCTTTCTGATGGCCAGTGCACTTGTTTGAGGGCAGCATATAACTGCCTGTCACTGGGCACGCCAGTCTCAATGGCATGGTGCCATAGGTTGTCCCTATGTTTGAGTTGGTGGATCAAAGCTGAGGGTTACCCAGGGGCATTCTGCCTTTTAGAACTGGCAGGTCAACATTGGGGCAAAGATATCACAGGCATTATTAAAAGTTCGGTAAAGAAGGAGAGCTATGTCGATGTCAGAGTTGCCTGTATAGGAGACCAGTTAATTTGGGACAGAAGTTCCTCAAGTTTTATCAGTTCACCAGGTATTAGACGCCGCCGGCATGTGGACTGTGCTATGGGTTTGGGGACTGAGGATGACCAGTGGAAAAGAATGGGGGAGTGATCACTGAGAGAGTCTGGGAGGACTTGTACATTGGGGATCCGATTAGGGCAGTTGGTGAGTGCCACATCAAGCAGGGTACTGGAGCCTCTCTTGGGGTTAGTCCTGGTAGGGTGGGTAACTAGTTGCGTTAGGTCTATTGCAGAAAAGGAGTCTCGGGTAGAGGAGGAGGAGAGGCTGAGCCAGTTGACATTTAAGTCACCCACCAGAATTTGATCAGCGGAGAGGTAGTGAGGAAAGGTATTCTGTAAGAGAGGCAATGGCCTACGTTTGGTCCCTGGGGCATGCAGTAGTCAGATAAAGGGTCCTTTAAAGGGTCAGGGGTTGGTTTCAGCGTAGCGCCTGGGCCCTGGAGTCAAGGATGGGAGCAGGCAGGGCTAGTACAGGGAGAGATTCCTTGACATAAATAGCGTAGCCGCCGCCCCGTCTCCCAACACGGTCAGACCGGAAGAGGGTGAAACCAGGAAGGGAGACTAGGGAGTCAGGGAAGGATTTTGACAGCCAAGTCTCAACCAGAGCGATGACATCAGGGTTAATTGATGTGATCAGGCATTGTAGTGAGTCAAACTTTTTTAGGAGGCTACAGATATTCATGGAGACCATGCATAGGCCTGTGGTGCTAGTTGGTGCTAGTAGCTTCTGGTGGAGACCCTGCACCATTTTAGTTGCCCTCCTCTGGAATGCCTCCATCTTATCTGACCATGGTTCTGGATCGACCTCCGGCTCCGGTGGTGGTGACTGGGTCTGGGCCGGCCAGCCCGGAGAACATACAGAGACCCTGGAAGAGGAGGAAAAACTTACAACAGAGGGATTTATCAGATGGGTTTACAGATATCTTGATCAGCTGGGAGCTTTCTGGGACCGGGGGTCAGAGCTGGGCAGATAGTCCAGCTTTAGTAGTGGAGTATGGTGAGAGGTTCTGGGTGCATCAGAGGTGTTTGGGTGCTGCTCTGGGGAGCCTGGTCACAGGGGTTCGAATCAGTTGGGTGTATGGAAAGCTTGCAGTGGGTCAGAGGTGACGTTGTTCATTTGTGAGCCGGTCCTGGGTTCAGTTGGCATACGCTCCGAAGGGTGCTCCCGCCTGCCACGCTTCTTTGATAGGCGCCATTTTCAGTTGGCCCTCAGAGGGAGTTCACACTGCAGATTGCTGATTTCTTGCCAATCGCCAGATCTGGTTGCATGGTGCGGAGAGCACCGGTTCATCTCTTCAGGCACAATTTTAGCAGGAGGGGGCAACAGCATGTGGGGGTTGGTATCCGTTGGCCCATTGCGGCATAGAAAATCATTCAAGGCTTCTGGTGTTTTAAAGTTCATGGGCACCCCATTGTGCACTACCTACACTGTGGCTGGGTAGCACAGGGAGAACAGGAGCCCGAGCTTGTGCATGGTGTGCCTCGCCTTGGTGTAGGCCCAGCGCCTATCCGAAAGCTCCTTGGAGAAAACCTGGAATATACTGAATCTGATTCGGTTTAAGTGCCAAGCAACATGTTGTATCTCTCTCTCACTTTGATCAGTATTTTCTCTTTATCCTGGAAGTTGATAAATCTTGCGATGATAGGCTAAGGCCTATCCTGGGCCTTGGGCATTGGGGCAAGTGAGCAATGTGCACATTCCACTTGGAGTGGGTGAGAGGGGTCAAGCTTCAGCATTTCTGGGAGGGCTAGCAGTAGGAAGCCCTCCATGTTGCGCCCCTCGACTTGCTCTGGGAAGTCTAGGAAGCGCAGATTGTTGCGCCGAACCCGATTTTTAAGATCGTCTACTTTATCCCTCAGAAAGAGAATGGTGCATTGTTGACCTCACAAGGCCTTGGCCAGGTCCTGTACTTGTGATTCGGTCACATTGACCTGCCGCTCGGTGTTGAGCATTCTGGCTTCCAGATCCTGCATAACCTGGGTATTGCGGTTCATTGCCACTGTAACTTGCTCCATTTGGGCCATGAGTTTGCCAAACATCACTTCAACCGAGGGCTTCTCCCATGACTGTGGAGGTTGAAAGTTGGCCATGCTGCCAGGCCGAGCTCTTCACAGAGGGCTCAAGGATGCAAGAGCGTATTTCTCTGTCAGGACTATGTACTTGCTGAAACTACAGCAAAGGTTGGAGTCCTTGGTACAGGCTGTCTCAGTACGCTCCGTGTGAGCTTGGATCGGAGATAGCAGGCAGCCAGATGTAAACGGATCTTTCCTCTTGGGCTGCAGAGCTAGTGACTAAGCTGCCACCTTGGTTAGCACCCCTAGTGGCAGTCCAAAGAGAGCTTTTTTCAATTACCCCCTATTATTACTGGCCAGGGATGTACCGGCAGGTAGTGGCCTATTTGAAGGACAGGGCTGTGAGACATCAGGGAGCAGTTACAAGATGTGTAAGACGAGTGCCCCAGAGGGTGGAGGGCCATAAGAAGTGGCACCCAAGGAAATATAGGAGACTTCCACATAGGGAAAAAGGGCAGGAAGGAGGAGTGGAGGAACAATGGGGAAAAATCAAAACTGCCATCACAGAGGCAACAAGCCTTTGTGTGAAGCAAATAAAACAAAATTGTAACCCCCCTGCAAATGGGGGTTCCCAAAAGTCTCCCAATAGTTTGCCTAGAGGCCCCTGCCTTTGTGGTGTTCGGCACGTAAGCCGCCTATTTGTGAGCGCTTTTAGAGCCTCTGGTACTGTCTCTTTAAGAGCTGTCTGCTTACAGGCAGGACTGGAACCTGGGGGGTTTTGTGGTTTCTTGCTCGAGTCCAGCTCGAGCTACTGACAAATTGCTCTGTTTCTGCCGTCGATAAGTGGGCAGAGTGAGCACTATATAGAGATGTAACTGTTTGCTAGAGATCTGTTAGAGTGATAGTGAAAATGTAATTTGTCTAACCAGTCCTTTCTTGCAGCTGGGACTTTGTGTGCTTTGCCCCTCCATTTTGGATCTGAACTGCAGACTGGATCCAATCAGGAGGGAGGGGCGCCTAAAATGGAGTATTGAGCAACCAACCAGGATCAGGACTCTCTCTGGAGCTGGCTAGCAATGAAGGGATATAGCCAGTAATTCTGGGAAGTGAAGTTTCGGACTGTGGTGCCTTTTCGCACCAATGGGGGAAGTTTTGAGTGACTGGCAACTGAAGCCCACCAGTTGGACCGGGTGGCACCCAACTGTAATTCCCTGCCTAGTGTCTGAGAAGGCAGATCTGTTGTGGCCGTGACTGGGGAAGGAGCTTCTGGCTTCTGCGCTGCAGAGTCTTTGCGCATGAAGCGTGTGTGGAGGCCAAAAGTCGGGCAGCGCGTTTTGCCGTGGCGATTCAGACTGAATCCACTGTGAAGAGGAGAAGAGAGGCTGTGTAGCCAAGGACCAGGCTTACCCTGTAGAGGACTGGAGAAACTGCTTCATCGCGCTCGGTCAGTCAGGAGAGTGGAGCTGCATCGCGAACTCCCGGGTTAGCAGTAAGTGCGATCGGGACCTGAGAGCAGCTGCCTGGTATGGTAACCTTCTTTTACATATGAATGTGTGGGGTGTCTCCTGGTCACAGAACCTTGTTCCCCTACTGTGTGAAAGGCGTCCAGAAATCCACGCCACTCTCAGGGACAGCGTCCAGCCAATAAAAATAGTGAGTGAAAATCAGGGTAGTTCCCTGCTAGCTGTACCGTTAAATTGCAAGTGTTTCATCTGATTTTTCTTTCTTGATACATGAACTGAGCCAACCAGCTCTGGATTACAAATTGGGTGTTGTGCGAGTGTTTTCCATCTCAGGGCCCCAACCAGCTGCACCGATCCTGGCTACCCCCCCCATCCTGGGTACCCAGTGAAAGTGACAATTAGGGACTCTGACATTGTGCACAGTGCTATGCATATTAATGTGATTGATCTAATTAATCTGATTTTCCCCCTGTCCTTGTTGCAATCCTCTAAATAAATCAGATCTAGTTGTTTCAGCAAAGTTACACTGACTAAGATATGTGTTTGTGTTAAAATATTGTGTAGTGGTTATTGTATTACATCATCTTGCTTTACAGGGGGTTCCCCGAGCCCAGCTGGTCGAATCAGTCCTGGGGGTAAGTGTACATTGTGAAGGTACTCCTAATATATTGTGTGGGCCACTAGTGGGAAGAAAGGGAGGTTACAGTGTCCCAGAGGGCTGTGACCGAGTCATACCAGACAGTTTTAACCCTGACCTCTGAGTGGAGGCACCCGCCATTGACCTAGGCCCCTCAAACTGTCAGTAGTCAGTCAGGCAGGGGTAGTAGCCCTTAGGATAGCGCCACCTGGGGGTTACAAAATGAAGGAATAAAACACTAGTTCTCAAAAGAGGTGGCGGGGAAGGTTAGGGAGAAAAAGATAGCATTCAGAAATTATAAGGAATCACAGAAGTAGCAGGACAGAACTATACCGGTTAAAGCAGAAGGGAAGCGGGGATGGCAGTCAGAACAGCAAAGGCCCAAACTGAGGAAAAGATAGCCAGCTCAGTTAGAAAGGGGGATAAAACCTTTTATAGGTACATTAGTGAGCGAAAAAAGACCAAGGGAGGGATAGTGGAGGCTTAATAAAGGGAGGGGTGGTGAAGAGGGTGACAGTGGAAAAGGCAGCGATATTGAAATCTAATACTTTGTTCAGTATACATAAAAAAGAGAAGGGGGTCAATCGTAAACCAAACAATAGAAGCACTCTGATAGGGTGGGTCAACACCAGTCCCTCACATGAGAAAGGGTCCCGAAAGAACTCCTAAACTCAAGGTGGACAAGGCAATGAGGCCTGATGGGATTCACCCCAGAATTCTAAAAGAACTAAGGGGAGAACTAGTGACACCACTGACTACCCTTTTTAACAAATCATGGGAAGATGGTGTGGTACCAGAGGACTGGAGGAAGGCAGATGTGATTCCCCTTCACAGAAGTGGGAGCAAGGCAGAGGCAGGAAACTACAGACCTGTTAGTTTTACCTCAGTGGCAGAGGAAAATTATGGATTTACTTCTGAAGGAAAGAATAGTTAAGTACCTAGAGGCCAGCTGGGTACAGGATGCAAGGCAGCATGGATTCACAGCAGGAAGGTCATGTCAGATGAATCTAATAGATTTCTTTGACTGGGTGACCAAAGTAGTAGACCACGGAGGGGCTGTGGACATGGTCTACCTAGACTTCAGCAAGGCATTTGACACAGCCCCACATAAAAGATTAATAAACAAGTTAGCCAGCCTGGGAGTGAGTCCCAGGCTGGTAGCCTATGTAAAGAATTGGCTGGACAACAGGGCAGCAGAGGGTAATAGTAAATGGAGTCCCTCCGAGAGTGGGGTTACTAGCGGTGTACCGCAGAGTTCAGTACTGGGGCCGGTCCTCTTTAATGTCTTTATAAGTGACATTGCAGAGGGACTGGAAGGAAAAGTATGCCTCTTTGCAGATGACACAAAGATCTGCAACAAGGTTGATACACAAGGGGGGAAGGTGGAAAGGATGAGAAGGCACTTGGCAAGGTTGGAGGAATGGTCAAAAGTATGGCAGCTTAGATGCAATGCAAAGAAGTGCAAATTAATGCACCTGGGAAGCAAAAACCTAAGTGAACAGTACACAATGGGAGGGGGGAGGTACTAATAACAACAAAAATGGAAAGGGACCTGGGAGTAGTTATATCAGATGACCTTAGAGTAGGCAGGCAATGTGAGAAGGAAGTAAAGATGGCTGGGGGATACTGGGATGCATAAGGAGAGGCAGCACCAGTATTTATTGAAATGTTTCACCAGGAAGGCACACTGAGCAACAGGTTGCTTATCTCCCGGTGTGACCTGGGGGAAGTGGTACAATAGGGATGAGACATTTTACATTCAGGTTAAAAAGATCAACACAGCATACAGTTAATTAAGGCAGTTGTTACAAACAGCATTGCATACTTAAGTAATTTGTGAGAACAATTAATAAGTGCAATGGCAATAAGTGAACAAGTGCTACCGTGAAATAAGGGGTGAAGGGGAGAGAGAGGATGAGATGACAGATAGTGCAGAGTCGTGTCCCGGAGAGACCTCTTCAGGATGCGGGGAACCCTGCAAGGGGACAGGGGGCTGGAGTAGGGATTAGAGAGGGAGAGAGAGAGGGAGGGAGTAAGTGTGATTAACACCTAGGAGGGGAAATAAGGCCTAGCCCAAAAAGAGAACCCTTTAGGATGTGATGAACCCTGCAAGGGAGCAGTGAAGTTCAGGCGATTGTAAACCCTCCTGCGGTTAGGCGTTGTACTTACAGAGGGATAGTGAGAGGGAGGGAATGAGAAATGACACCTGGAAGGGGATGAGGCCTGATCCAAGGAACCCTCCAGGATGCAGGGGACCCTGGAAGGGGACCTGGAAGGCCAAGGATAGGTAGATGGGAGAAGAAAAGGTGGCAAGCCTAGGCACTATAGGACCTCTTCAGGATGCTGAGAACCCTGCAAAGTGTAAGAGAGCTAGGGAAAGGGGAGAGTGTGGGGAAGGGAGAAAGGTATGAGAACTAGCACCTAGGAGGGGTAGGGTCGGTAGAGGCAGTAGAGTCAATAGAAGCAGTGGGTAAATTCCAAAGTGGGATGAACTGTAGGGAGCAAGATGAAGGAAATTAAGGCAGGTCATAACGGGAACAGTTAAGTGCAAGAAAGTTGGAGAGGGCCGTGTTGATGGAATAGAGGGAGCAGGAGTGTTGGATTTGGGGAGGTAGAACGTTCCATATTTTAGGGAAACGGTGAGAGTACCCAGACTAGCCAGAGAGGGTGGAGCGGCAGGGGACAGTTAGTGTCCGAGTGTCAGTAGATCTGAGGGAGTGGGAAGGAGGAGGGGGTGTTATAAATGAGGGGGAGAGGTAGAAAGGGAGTTCGCCCAGCCAGTGTTTAGTGGTGAATTTAGCACAGTGTGAGAGGTGTCTATTTGTAAGGGAGGGGAATGAAAGAGCTTGATAGAGGTCACAGTAGTGGATGTGAGAGGGCGCGTCAAGGGCAAAGCAGCAGAAGGAGTTGAACAGAGTGTCCAGTCTGGTCAGGGAGGACTTAGGAGCAGCACCATAGATTATGTCGCAGTAGTCAAAAATGGGGAGGATCATCTTCTGGACAAGCTCATGCCTAGCCACAGGAGGGATGCGACTGTGGTTCCTGAACAAGGCACTGAGCTTGGGGCGCAACACCAGTAGACAACAGGAAGTTGTTATCCCTCTTTACAGACAGTTGGTGAGACTCCATCTGAAGAACTGCATGCAATTCTGGAGACACCATCTCTGCAAGGTTATAGACAGGATGGAGGCAGTCCAGAGGAGTGCAACTAAAATGTTGCAGGGTCTGCACCAGAAACCATACGAAGAGAATAAAGAAGCTTAATATGTATAGCCTTGAGGAAAGGGGGAGGGGGGTCATGATAGAAATTTTCAAGTACCTCAAGGGAATCTACAAAGTCAAAGAAGGTAGCATCTTTCAGAAAAAGAGAGGTGCAAGGACAACGAGGCTCAGTTTGAAAATTGAGGGGGCACAGCTCAGGGGCAACGTGAGGAAGTATTTTTTCACAGAGAGGGTGGTGGATGCATGGAACGGCTTTCCTGAGAAGGTTGTGGGACCAAAAACAGTGGGGGGGATTGAAGAATGCATGGGACAGACATAAGGCAATTCTAGTGGGGGGTAGGAGGAAGTAGGCTGCTGGTTAACTAGGATCTGCAGCCTATCCAATAGGTAGGGAAATGGGCAGACTAGGTGGGCCAAGCAGTCCTTATCTGCCATCAGAGTCTATGTCTCTGTGTTTCTATGGGTAGTAGGCTCTAGGTGGTAGCTGCAGCTAACCTGGGTACATCCAAAGGACGTAGAGAGGTACCAGCTGTTTTTCGTCCAGCTTAGACAAACCCTGAAAAGGAAACAAAAATGTATGAAATGTATGAAAAAAAATGTTTGAAAATATTACATGAAGGGTATAAATTATAAGAAAAAATTACTCACCTTAGTAATGTTGTTTCTTCTAATGGAGTCTTGCTATATTATGACAATTGCAGTATGACCGCAGGTTAGAACTGCTCCGGAGGTGAAATAGTTAACTTTCCATGCAGGCATGGAACTTAGAGCGCTAGCTCGGTTGAAAACTCTGTCTGTTGTGCTTCAAACGCAAACTGTCAGATCTTTACGAGCCAAAACTCACTAAGGTTCTGTGTGAAGCTGTAAACCTACACTAGCAAACTGGCTACTAACATAGCACTCATTTTGGCCTAAAACAAAGACTCAAGTCAGGAGACCCAAAATGCAAAAACACAACACCAATTCACCCAAAACGTGGTGAAAAACAACAAGGTGGGCATTAAAAAAGTGCTACCCTGTACTGCCCACCCACATTCCCAAAACAGAGGTTCTGAGAGGGGCAGGCAGGGAGGAGGTATAATATAGCAAGACTCCATTAGAAGAAACAACATTACTAAGGTGAGTAATTTTTTCTTCAAACAACATGAAGTCTTGCTATATTATGACAATACAGACTACACAGCAGTACCCCCATGGAGGAGGGACAGAACCTACCTAGGAAATAGGCTCTCAAGCACGTACAGTTAAACTGAGCATCACCAGCCTAGATGTCCAGGGAGTAATGCTTGGTAAAAGTGGTGAACTGTCTTCCAGGTAGCTGCTTGACATATTTCTAGAATAGGAATGTCTCTGGCAGCAGCCAGAGAAGCAGCTGTACCTCTGGTAGAGTGAGCCCTCAGGCCTGAGGGGGGAACTTTACCCAACTTCTCATAGCAGAATTGGATACAAGAGACAATCCACCTGGCAATGGATCTTTTAGTGGCTGGCTTCCCTTTACCAACTTTGCCATAGGTGAGGAACAGTTGAAGGGAGTCAAACCTATGACCCTTGGTACGCTCTATGTAGTAACTAAGGGCTCTCTTCACATCTAGGCTGTGCAGCATCCTCTCCCCAGAGGAGGAGTGGTCAGTGAAGTACACTGGAAGTGAAATAGATTGATTAAGGTGGAAATCTGAAACCACCTTAGGCAGGAACTTTCTGTTAGTCCGAAGGACCACCTTATCTCTGTGAAAAGAGATAAACTCCTGCTCCACTGACAATGCTTGTAATTCACTTATGCGTCTGGCAGAGGTGATGGCTACCAAAAACAGTTTTCCAAGTCAAGTACTTGAGCTCAGCTGAAGACAAGGGCTCAAAGGGGGGGTTGCATAAGCTGAGCAATGCAAACATTAAGATCCCAGGCAGGGGCAGGATCCCTGAATGGAGGGTTGGTGTGAAACAACCCCTTAAAAAACTTGGAAAATACAGGATGAGCTGAAAGGGAAGAGGATTTACCTGCTGAAATAAAAGCAGACACAGCTGCCAAGTGCACTTCAGGGTAGCTGGTCTCAGCCCCAAAGATTCAGGTGGACCATATAATCCAGGACTGTGGGTAGATCAGCAGAGACTGGGGAAATATGCTTTTCGAGCACCATATGGAAAACCTTTTCCATTTGGAATTGTAAATAGCCCTGGTGGAAGGCTTCCTTGCAGCCTTCAATATATCCATTACACCCTGGGAAAGGTGTAAATCAGCAAACTCTAACTCTTCAAGAACCAAGCCTTGAGATTGAGAGATTTGAGATCTGGTACTAGACCCTTCCCGGGACAGGTTAACAGATTGTGATTCCTGGAAGGGACAGGGAGGATGGACTGCTAAAGACAGCAGGAGTGGATACCAGGGCTGTCTGGCCCAACTGAGCTATCAGAATGACTTTGCATGATTGGGATCTGATTTTGACTAGCACTTTGAACAGGAGAGGAAAGGGAGGAAGGCATAGAGAAACTTCCCATCCCAACTGAGGGCTAAGGCATCCAGTGGGAGTGAGCCCAACACTGGGGGCCTGCAGCAAAAAAGAGGAAGTTGGTGATTGTCTGGGGCTGCAAAAAGATCTATCTGCGGGGTGCCCCATCTGGCAAATACTACTCCCAAGACCAGGGGATCCAGTGACCATTCGTGGTGGCCCTGGGAAATCCTGCTGAGAGCATCTGCCAGGACATTGTCCTTGCCTGGGAGGTGAACTGCCGTAGGGAGGTGTTCAGGGGTAAGCCAAGACCACAACTTCTATCGCCGGTGCACAAGGCCGTAGACCGAGTGCCCCCTTGCTTGTTGATGTACCACATTGTAGTGGCGTTGTCTGTTCTGACCTGAATACTCTTGTTCTGAACAGATTTGGAAAAAGCTTGAAGTGCTAGAAAAACTGCTCTGAGCTCCAACAGGTTGATGTGGAGCAGAGATTCCTGGGGAGACCACAGACCCTAGGTGGTGAGGTCGCCCATGTGAGCTCCCCAGCCCAAGAGGGACGCATCTGTAGTAAGGATTAGAGAATGAGACTGAGTGACAAAAGGAACCCCTTGTCTCAGGTTGCTCTGATCCTGCCACCACTGTAGGGTTTGGATCAAGGATCGAGTTACTGGGATCAGCTTGGTAAGAGGATCCTTTCTTTGAGACCAAAAAGCTCTCAAATGGAACTGGATGTCCCTCATCTGAAATCTTGCTCCTTGCACAACTGCTGTGGAAGCAGCCATGTGTCCTAGGAGCTGCAGAAAATGCCTTGCTGGCCGGGAGACCTGCAGGGTAAATGAGGGGCCAGGAGAATAGGGTCTTGCCCTGTCCAGGGAGGAAGGCCCTGGCTTCCTGTGTGTTCAGTTCTGCGCCTATGAAGGTAAGAAGCTGGACCGGCTCTAGAACTGACTTTGAGAGATTCAGAAGGAAATCTAGAGAGGCAAGCAGTTGCTGCGCTATCTGAAGGTGTAAATTGACCTGGTCTGGGACTGGCCTACTAAGAGCCAATCGTCCAGGTAAGGAAAGATGGCAATCTTTTGCCTTCTTAGGTAGGCAACTGCTACAGCCAGGCATTTGGTGAATACCCTTGGGGCAGAAGTGAGGCCAAGGGCATTGCTCTGAACTGGTAGTGGCCTGAGGGCAGCTCAAACCTGAGGTACTTTCGATGGGAGCTCTGATGAGAATATGAAGTAGGCATCCTGAGGTCCAGGGAAGCTAGCCAGTCCCCTGGCCTTAGAGAGGGTAGGATAATTCCCAGAGTCACCATTTTGAACTTTGGCTTTAAAAGGTGCTTGTTTAAATATCTGAGATCCAGGATGGGCCGCCATTCTCCTGTCTTTTTTGGGGTAAGGAAGTACCTGGAGTACAAACCTTTGCCCTGGTGTAGGGGAGGAACCCTTTCCACAGCTCTGAGAGCCAGGAGGGTAGAGACCTCTGCCTCTAGGGCGAGTGCCTCTGATGGAGTTGCAGGTGGAAAAGATCTGGTTCTCAGCTTTGGAAATTTTTTGAAGCTGAGAACCAGTCCCTGGCTTACTACTTCCAGGACCCACTTGTCTGATGTTAAAGACTTCCAGTCCTGGACAAAGTAAGCCAGCCTGCCCCCTACAGGTAGAGGAGAATCGGCCCTGGCAATTCCATCAGGGTGCCTGCTTGGCAGGGGCTTTGGGCTGAGGGGTGGAAGCAGACCTGCTTGTACCCCGTCTGCTTCTCCCTCTAAAGAACCCCCTCTGAGCATAGGCGGAGGAGGAAGCTTGGCTTGGTAAAAGGCCTATGAAAAGCCTGCCCTGCCTCTAGGAAGCTGCTTTTGAGGAGTGGCCTGCCTTTCCTTGGCCTGTGCACTCCTATAGGTGGTCCTATATTCATCCATTTTCTTCAAGTAATTCTCTGTTTGCTCCCCAAATAGAGAATTTCCCATAACAGGAAAATCCATGGCCTTAGACTGGGTATCCTGAGACAGGGTAGTACATCTGAGCCAAGCTATCCTGCGAAGTGCCACAGATGTAGCCATGACTCTTGATGAAACATCATTAGAGTCCACTGCAGCATGAAATTGCACCTTGGATGCCTCAATACCATCCATAGCCACCTATTCCAGCTCCCTGGCAAGCTGGTCAGGGACTTGTTTCACTAAGGCCAGCACAGTATCCCATCTGGATTTCTGGTACCTAGCAGCATAAGCCATATAATTTGCTTGTCTGAGTCCCAAAGATGCTGCCATGTACTGTTTCTTTGCCATAGCATCAATCTTCCTGGAGTCCTTCTCAGGGGGTGTGAAGCTAGGGGAATATTAGCCTTGTCACAGGCTGCAGCCTGCAC